>CM057391.1:30687500-31887500 GCA_030015415.1 Cynopterus sphinx
CATGCAAGACACACATCCCAGGAACCTCCAGAAATATATGGGTGAACTTTTCAAAGTGCTGACATCTATTTGGAAAAAGTAGAAGAAATATGTTCAGCAAAATATGGGTAGAAATGCTAAAACAACTTCATTTGGTGAGACAAATCCAAATACTACAATAAAATACTGGTTTTATGACCACAGGTTATTAATGCTGACATTGTGTTTAAAGTCATGTAGTCTAACCACTTGAATTTCAGTTGAGGAAACCAAGGTCTAAGGATTTGATTTTCTTCACAAGGTCACACAACTAGACAGTGATAAGGCCAGAGCTTGTCATCACTGCTTTCAACTGAATCACATTGCAACATTTTTTCACTGCTGGTCTGTTTCATTTATTTAAAATAGCTGTGCATTTAGCATTCTAGGATTTTTTTTATTTCCAAGAAGTGAGAATTTTTTAATAGAATATAGGCTTTGCAGTTTTAGAAATACTAGTTATTGTAAATACCAAATGCTTCCCTGAACTAGTTCTTTGAAAAAGCTTTAATATAAAAAAATATTTTTAAAATAACTCTTTTGTAATGCCAGAAAGGGCACCTGAGGACATTTTATCTTTTCTGTTTAATTCATCTAATATCCTTACATTTAAAGAACTAGTACAGAATTTCAATTACAAGATAAAAACATTAAAATTGAATGCATCATTGACTTGAAAATGTATCATCCAGTTAAATCTAGCTGCTGCATCTGATCATTTTTTTATATTTTCAGAATAAAATAAAGTTAGAAAGAAGAATGGTATCTGATGATTAAGTTAGGAATAGGAAGCTGATGATAATTTTAAATGAAGTATCATACGTTAATGTGTAGTTGAAAAGAATGTGGCCAACACATAATATAGAAGCTCAGACTTCCTCCATATCATATAATTAACAGACAATCGTTATCAGTATTAGAATAAATGTAAGAATTTTGAGTCCTAATTTTAGCTCACTTTCTAATTGCTTTGTAGTCCTGTGTGATTTAATTTCTATATTCAGTCCTTGGTTTTCAAAAGCATATGTATGTAGCCTTCTGAATCTAATAAAATACAGTCCCATCAATACTGGTAATGACTTACAAAGGAGCTGAATAAGTTATTAATATCCAACATAATATGAACTGATATTGTCTTATATAGATTATGAGCTGTTTTAGGTAACCTGGGAATGGTGGGAGTGCTTTTCCTACCATATATATTTATTTCCAAGTTCCAGAGTTGTACTGATGATCAAATAAAGTAACATATGTTGAAGCTTACTTTAAATTTTAAAATTCCATTGGGATATAAGGAATTATTCAAATTAGCTATTGATAATGTTCCTATATACCTTTTGAGGCTACAAACCCTTCCATCAGTGTGCTGATAGCTTGCAACTGGATAGCAGTGCTCTAAGAATAAATTAGGAGATATATTTCTATTTTATACTCAAATACTCTATGAGTTGTTGATAACATGGTCACACTTTATCTTGACTGAAACACTATTCTATTTTCATCAGGACCAACTCTGCAATCATATTTTTTTACTCATGGAAAGCATTTTAATGTTTGTCAGTCTTATGCACATAAGTAAATATCTCATCTTTAAAATATTTGCTAATTACTAGTGATATTGAGCATTTCTTAATATTTTTATTAAATATTATTTTATTTTTTTTCTTATTTTATTATATTTATTGGGTGACATTTGTTAATAGAATTATATAGGTTTTGAAGGAGTTTGGAGAAACACTGTGGAGTGAGAGACGTTCCCAGACCTCTCGCCTTGAAACAACAATAAGCTAAACAACTAAAACTCAACAAAAAACACCCAAATTACATACTAGCATGTCTGAGCCTGGAACCTGTGCATAAAAGCTACCACAGGTCAGAAAGCCAGGTGTATAGTAGTAGGCTGGGAGAATAAAAATGCTACCTCTCACAGCTGCTGCAGTTCCCTGTAGGTGGAGGAGGACTGGGGAAACTGCAGAGTTCCCTGAACAGCCCTGCAGGGGAGTGCCCTGAGCTCCACATGGCCTGTGGCAGAGCCCAGTCATTAGGGCAAAGAGTAGAGAAGCAGGATGCCAGAGAAATAACAGCTGATTTTTACCAGCCACGGTTGCAAAACCGAGGCTGAGCCACAGTCCACGACCACCAACCCAGAAGGCCTCTCCCCTGATATCCACTGAGACAGAACACCACAAAGCCCCAGGGGAATCTGAGCAATTGCTACCATGTCACTAACACTGACAGGGACTGAGACTGAGGGTAGTGAGCACACTTAAACATCTATAAGAAAAAAAGGCATTATTAAGGCTTTATATAAAGCAGGAAATAAGAAGCTTAAATGCCACCTGCTGAAAACCAAAAGTGCCTTCATTGCAACAGGCTAAAGAGAGACCTTTACATAATAAATCTTTCTGAAAAAAAAAAAAAAAAAGCAGAATACATTTCCATTAATGCCCATGCCCAGGTAGAGAAATAGTCCATGAAAAGCCAAGGTGATAAGGCATCTCAGAAACAAAGAGTAAAATCTCCAGAAAATAAGCTTATAGACATAGAAATAAGCAACTTAAATGGCAGAAAATTCAGGATGATACTTCTGAAAAAACTCAGTGAGACCTAAAATGAGTCGTATCGATAATTTCAGGAATTGAAAAAACAACTAGGTGAGCAGAATGAGTTCTTTAGCAAGTAGACTGAAACCCTCAAAAAGAACAGAATAGATCTTTTGAAGATGAAAAACACACTGCAAGAGTTGAAAAATGAAATAACAAACTTGGAAAATAGAGTCGACCAAATGAAGGAAAAGATCAGTGATTTCAAAGACAGAAATCAGAAGGAAGAAGCAGGAACTAAAGAATGAAAAATAATTAAAAAGAAATACAATAACTAGCTGACACCATCAAGAGAGGAAACATGAGAATATGGGCATTATCGAAGGCAAGGAAATGAGCAGGAGCTAGAAAGCATTTTCGGACAAATAGTTGACAAGAATTTCCCAAATCTAAGGAATGAGCTAGAGCTTAAAATTCAAGAAATCAACAGAACATCCAATTATCTCAACCCAAAAAAGCCTTCACGAAGACACATTGTATTAAAATTATCAAAAATCAATGACAAAGACAGAATTCTCAAGGCAGCCACAGAGAAGAAGATGGTAACTCATAAAGGAAAACCCATTAGATTATATTCAGACTTCTCAGCACAAACCTTACAAGCCATAAAAAAGTAGAAACTAATATTCAACTATAAAGTGAAAGGAACTAACAGCCTAGAATAGTGTATTCAGCTAAACTCTCTTTCAGATATGAAGGAGAAATAAAGACCTTTCCAGACATACAAAAATTGAAGGAATTCTCTAGACCCTCTACTACAGGAAATACTGAAAGAGGTCAGCTCAGCTAAAACAAAATGACAAAAAAAATACATAATTAGGAGTCAGGTGACTATCAGGCAAATAGAAGCAGACGAGTGCAACCCTTACTAAGAACAGGGCATTATAAGCTTAAATAATAAAAAGAAAGTTGCTATAGCAAGGTAGTAATAAACATTCAGCATACATAGGGACAAATTGAGACAATAATGACTGAAAAGGGGAGGATTCACAGATCTAAATTCGCAAAGGGGAATGGAGATAAGGCACAAGCAAAACATGGACAACTGTATATATATATATATATATATATATATATATATATACACATACATACATATACATACATATATACATACATACATATATATATGTATATATGTGTATATATATATATATATATTCTTTTCATATTCGTAATAGTAACTGCATACCAAATATTCAGAACTGCAATACATAACATAAAACAAGAAGAACCAGAGGGAAACTCACAAAAGCCAACCAAAATAAACAGAAACCCCAAAACTAAGAAGCCTTGGAAAAACCAAGCTACCAGAATCCTAAAGATAAAATGGCTATAAGAAGACTTCATATTTCAATAATCACCCTAAATGCAAATAAAATGAACTCACCAATAGAAAGGTACAGAGATGCAGTATGAATCAAAAAACAAAACCTAACCATGTGCTGCCTCCAGGAGATACATCTCAGCTCCAAAACAAATATAAACTAAAGTGAAACAGTGGGAAATGATATTTCAAGCAAACAGCATTCAGAAAAAAGTGGGAGTAATGGTACTCATATCAGATGAAATAGACTTTGAAATAAAAAAGGTAAAGAAAGAAAGTGGGAGATACTTCATAATGATAAAGGGAATCATGCACCAAGAAGACACACATTTATTAACATCTATGCTCCCAATCAGGTAGCCCCAATATGTAAAGCAATCACTAACCGAACTAAAGTGAGAAACAGACCAAAACATTCTCAAAGTAGGGGACCTAAATACATGACTGTCAGATATGAACAGATCATCCAAATAGAAAATCAATAAGGAAGTAACACCTTAAATGAAACATTGGACCAACTGGATGTAATTGACATTTACAGAGCCTTTCATCTTAAAATAGCTGCTTAAAAATTCTTCTCTAATGCACATGAAACATTCTCAAGAATCAACCACATACTAGGACACAGCAATAGCCTTAACAAATATAAGAGTTGAAATCACAGCAATCATATCCTCTGAGCATAATTCTTTGAAACCAGAGATCAACTGCAGAAGGAAATCAGGAAGAACCAAAAATACATGGAGATTAAACAACATGCTACTGAAGAATGACTGGATCAGGGAAGAAATAAAAAAAAAAAAAAGAGCAAGAGATACATAGAAACAAATGACAGTGAGAGTACAACATATCAAAACTTTTGGGACATAGCAAAAGCAGTCGGAAGAGGAAAGTTCATCATTACAGGCCTACCTCCAAAACCAAGAATGAGCCCAAATAAACAATCTAATACTTCATTGTAAAAAACTAGAAAAGAAAGAACAAACGAAGCCTAAAGTCAGCAGATGGAAAGAAATTGTCAAAATTAGAGCAGAATTAAATGAAACTGAAAACAAAACAATACACAAAATAAATCCAACAAAGAGCTGGGTCTTTGAGAAGGTTAATAAAATTAACAAACCCCTAGGTAGACTCACTAGAGAAAAAAAGAGAAAGGACACAAATAAACAAAATCAAGGATAAAAGAGGAGAAATTACAACAGACACTGCAGAAGTACAAAGGATCATACAAGAATACTATGAAAAAGTACATAACACCAAATTCAATAACCTAGAAGAAATGAACCAGTACTTAGAAAAATACAACCTTCCTAGAATGAATCAAGAAGATCTGGAAAATCTAAATAGACGTATCAGTACTATGGAAAGTGAAACAATCTTCAAAAACCTACCAAAAAGTAAAAGTCCAGGACCAGATGGCTTCACTAGTGAGTTCTACCAAACATTCAAAGAAGATTTAATACCTACTCTCCTCTAACTCTTTCAAAAAATCAAAGAGGAGGCAATACTTCCCAACTCATATTATAAAGCCAATATTACCCTGATATCAAAACCTGGTAAAGGTAACATAAAAAAAGAAAACTATAGACCAGTATTTCTTATGAACACATATGCAAAAATCCTAAATGAAATATTAGCAAACCAAATACAGGAATATATTAAAAAGATTATACACCACGATCAAGTGATCTTCATCCCAGAGATACAGGGATGGGTCAACATAAAGCAAATCATTTAATGTGATACACCACATAAACAAAAAATAAGAATCATGTGATCATATCAATAGATACAGAAAAAGACTTTGACAAGATACAACACCCATTTATGATCAAAACACTTCACAGATTCAGTATAGAAGGAAAATATCTTAATATAATAAAGGCCATACATGACAAGCCCTCAGTCAACATTATACTTAAAGGTGAAAAACTAAAAAAATTCCCTCAGAAACAAGGCAAATTTGTCCACTATTGTCACTGTTATTCAATATAACAATGGAGGTCCTAGTGAGTGCAATCACACAAGAGAAAGATATAAAAAGCATCCAAATAGGAAATGAAGAAGTCAAACTGTTTGGGAATGACATGATTCTTTGTATAGAAAACCCTAAAGACTCCACAAGAACACTACTAGAAACAACAAGCAAATGCAGTAAAGTTTCTGAATACAAAATCAAAGTTCAAAAATCCAGTTTTCCTATACTCTAATAACAAAGTGTCAGAAAAAGAAGTAAAAAAAAAACTTCTTTGCAATTGCAACAAAAATAATAAGATACCTAGGAATAAATTTAACAAAACATGTGAAGGACCTGTATAATAAAAACTAATAGTGTTCTAGGATAGATGGACAATTGGCTAAAGAAGCTGTGGTACATATATACAATGGAATTTACTCAGCCATAAGAAGAGATGAAATACTGCCATTTGCGACAACATGGATGAACCTCAAGATAATCATGCTAAGCGAAATAAGCCAGACAGAAAAAAATGAAAGTCACATGATATCACTTATATGGTGGATATAAACCTTAAAGCAACAAATGAACAGGACAAGCAAAAAGAGACTCATGGACATGAACTATAGACTAGTGGTTACCAGAGGGTAGGGAGAAGGAGGAAGAAAAACAGGGTAAAAGGAGTCAAATATATGGTGACAGAAAGAAATCTAACTATGGGAGGTGAACACAGTGTAAATATATATACACTTTACTGTCAAAGTGTACAGATAAAATTTATTTAACTTCGATAACCAGTGTTGCTATAAAAAATTAATTTTAAAACATTATATAGGTTTCAAGTGTACAATTCAACATGATATCATATGTATATTCATTGTGTGTTCACCATCCAAAGTTAAATTTTCTGCCTTCACCATATATTTGACCTCCTTTTCCCTGATGTACCTCCCCCTCCAACTTTTCCCTCTGGTAATCACTAAACTGCAGCCTTTGTTTTGAGTCTCTGTTTGTCTTGTTCATTTGTTGCTTTTGGTTTTATACCTGTACACAAACCCAAGATCTAAAATTCTGTAATGGTTTTGAATTTTTAAACTTCTATTTGGGGTAAATAACAGTTATATTCCAAGATAATTTAAAAACAAAAACAGAGGCAAGACATGCTCCTCTAAAAGGAGTGCACCACATTTGGCTAAGAGAATAACACTTCAACCCAAAATAGAGGGCTAAAGAAGGAGGGAGAGGAAGGTAATATATAATCTTTTTTTCTAATTTTTAGCTCAAAGGAGAGACATCCCATCCTATCTCCCAACGTACACACATGATATGGCAAACCAAACAATGATCAACCCACAGCCCCTCGATATGCCACTTAGGAAGTTAAGAACTCTCATTACAGAATTCCAAACTGGCTGTAGTCTGTGTCTCTATTCCATTTTGGATTTGCTTGCCCCTCAATGGAGCATCGCCTGAAAGTAACAATTGGGAATCAAGATCATCAACATCATGCTACAGATAGTAGGTGTGCCTTGTTCATATGTCTATGATGATATTTCATCCATTTTCTTAGTAATCTAAGTCTTTCTTGTCTTGACTGATGGTTTTTATTATGTACTACAAGCAATTTTCTACCTGGCAATAATAAATCAATACTCTCTTCATGCTTCCCATTTTAGCCAAACCTTATTCTGTCATCATTTGGGCAGTTTGTAAGACAGTACATGTGTATCACTACTCATTCTATATGGTATATCATACTCATATTTCTACACCAACATGTACATGCCTACCCAATTATCCTGAACTAATTCTCCTTCTTCACTTATTCTTAACGAAACCGAACTAATCGCAATCTTCACAACAACAAATGAGAGATGTGAGAAACCACCATGTAGGAAGTAGGAAAACTTAAATTCTCTGAAAGGTGTACTATAGCTCTATTAGAGCAAAGGATGAGCGTGGATTCACTCTCAAACTCTGATAACACCATCTGTCACTCTTCTGTTGTCATCAAATTCTTTGAGGCTCAGTTCCTGGTATGCTGACTTTGTCTCATTTACCAGCCTCATGGACTGAGAGCACACTTCTACCATCTGGATAAGCCCACATAGCAACCAGCAGACTAGTACACATAGTGACGATTTGATAATTGTGAATTTAACATTTTGCACTTACAGTGAGTTCGTGGATAAACAACTTCTTATGTCGGAATTATAACAAGGATGCACATTAAATCATCTAGAAAACTCTGTTTATTAAATAAATAATATAAAATAAGTTGGTTATCATATTTCCATTTCAAGTGACAGTTTTATAAATTGTTGCCCACAAAG
Source organism: Cynopterus sphinx (assembly GCA_030015415.1). NCBI lineage: Eukaryota > Metazoa > Chordata > Mammalia > Chiroptera > Pteropodidae > Cynopterus > Cynopterus sphinx. The sequence goes on from CM057391.1 coordinate 30,695,739, forward strand.
TCTGATGAACCGTGAACCTAAAAATAAAAGGCCTTTCAAAGTGAGCGGCAACAAGCATTTATTTGGGATCAAAAGTAATAGCTATTCAAGAAGCGCTGATTTAGGCAGAAGCCCAATTACTGTTTCGATCAGGAGGCAAAGGCAAGTGGTTATTTATGAGAGAGAGAAGGGCAATAATTACATCAATAGAAAAAAGGCATTTCTATAGGTGCAGATAAACTAACATCGTGTTGCTCATTCTAAACGTTTCTCATTTTCAGTCTGGTAGTGTCAAAGAGTCATAGTATCTTCTTCCTTGTGAGCTTTGCAAATCGTTCTTTGGGACACTATGTTGCTTTAGGCTCAGTCCAAGGTTATTTTGCCATTGTAGTATTCCAAAATTTTGAGGCATAAAATGTGCACGGCATTTTCTCTGGAATGGTAACTCCGACTTCATTTTAAAGTTCCTCGTTTATATTACTTTTTACAGAACGATATCTCAGTGTGGAGAATTAATCTGCATTCAACAAGTGAGCAGTTTTATCCCCTTCTCATCCATATACTCAGTGGCAATATAATTTCCAACAGGAGAAAAGCCTAAAATATGTTCGGATATTATAATGAATTCAATTACAATAACACCAAATTAAGCCTATTTTCATTTTGATATTATAAAAAAGCAGCAGGAGGTTTGACTAGATAACTTGCTTTTACTTTATTAAATTCCTTATGTCACAGTCAGCTGGACTGAGTGCTCCCTAGGAGTGAATTAAGAACATTTGAGCCTTGTCTTTACATTCAAAACAGTGTGGCTCCAAGTCAGGCTTTTACAATTTGCTTTAACTTGGGATGCCAGAGGAAGATTAAAAAGAGCTTCCTAGTTCCTTGGCTATTTACTGCATTTCTTAGCTGGAGAGTTTTCCTCATACCTTCAGGCCACGAAATGTCATGCTGTGGCATTAGGCAAATGGAAGACTGACTTGTCCCAGCAGAACCATCTCAACTGGCTAGGACAATGTCATGCAAATATGGGGATTGTCCACATTCCGGGCCACTTTGCAGAAAACTAAAACTCTACAGCCCTCCCTTCTTTTGATCAACACATATTTATGGCTGTTTCATTCTACCTCAACAATGCTAATTAATTAAATGTTTGCTTAGTGGCCTAAAAGAGTCAGTATTCCTCCCAAAGCTTCAGGCAAACACTAAGAGGGCATAAATTTAGCTATAAAAGAAAAAGGCACTTCTAAAACGTTAGAGTCTTTATTCACAATGGCACGTCAGTACAAGAAGAAAATAAAAGGCCCCTAAATAAAACTGAGTCAACAAGAACAGCCTTTAAACAGTCTGAACCACTAACATCAAGCATCTCTCCATCCTCCGCCAAGTCTAATGAAAGCTCTAATGCTCAGCTCTCCAAAGGTCCTGACACTTTCCCTTCTCAGCTTCCTCACTCACCTTACATTGTGGTGTTCAAAATCTATTTCTGTAGCTGGTTTATTACATTTCATTTCATAACAGTTGGCACTTTTTGCCTGACTGTAACCATGTTATGAAGTCAGCCACACATTATCCTATCATCAATTGTAGGGGACGTGAATCTTCTTGTCTATTGTTAAGGATTTGATTTCCTCTAGTAAAATGTGCTTTCCCGTGGCAGCTGCACAAAAGCATTCATTGCCGCTGAAAAGGGAAGGCTGAGAGGCAGGACCACCCACTGGCCCTAACCTAAAGGGAACACTAGTGAGTCCAATGGGGTGCCACTTTTCCTTCCTGAGACAGAAATAGCATCTGCTCTCTCCCAGTGTTTTCACAGGGCCAAATTCAGGACTGAAGAAGAGGAAGGGCTACTTTCCTGCTCAAGAACAAAGCTGGAATATTTTTTAAAAATCATTGGTCAATCTGATTGTAGAGTTAAGACACTTGGTACCTAGTAAGATTGTCCATTAACTTTTATAGAAGCACAGAAAATGCAAACCTCAGTTTTTCATAGCATTGTTTACATGTTTGCAGGTGTGAAGCATTTAGTTAGGAAAACAGGATGTTATTGATTTTGATATATATCAAAAATTGTTATGCATTGATGGGATGCTTTGAATATATTATAAATTGTGCTGTATAAGAATATTGATCAACATGAGAAATTTTCACATTACATAATAAAGCAGAATGTTCACTGCAATTGCAAATCATTCCTTTTCACATTCCCTCCACTCTCTTGTCCTCTCTCTGTCTTATCCACTTTATATAATGTTAGCCATGGTTAAATCCAACTGTCTGCCTAATCTATGTCTGCATCTCAACTTAAGAAAATTGCTAAAGAAAACCACTCAACGCTGCTGACTGATTTCACCTATTATTTTTAAGCAAAAATCTTAATTAAACCCTCAACGTGTGTCTAGTCATTTAGCTTCCCCACAAAGTAAGATGTTATTTCAGATGTTCTCTTTATTCAAACCGCCAGTATTCCCTCCCCACTCCTCCCTCCCTCTCAGTTAAAGGCAATCTTCCCATCACCTAATTTGTCTGTTGGCCTTCCTAACTGCAATGTGTATGTAAATGCTCCCCTTCCTCTCTGATTCTAATAATATGTACTGTCTCTAATCTTTATAAGTCCAAATACTCTTCTCATTCCCTATCTTTCCTTATTCATTCCAGGGTTTTGCTCCTGCATTTAGACTCTCATTCACCTGAATCATATTCATTCTCTCTCTGTCTCTGTCTCTCTCTCTGTCTCTCTGTCTTTCTCTGTCTCTCTCTGTCTCTGTCTGTCTGTCTGTTTCTCTCTCTCCCCTCCCCCAACACACTCCATCCTTTCCTCCTTACATCACCTGGCTTCATTGTTTATCTATTTAATGACAATACAGGACAAATTATATCTCCATTTCTTTCTCCTCTGAACATATAGATTTGTAAAAATAAATAAGATTTGTACTGACTGAACATTTTTTATAAATAATGGGCAACTCACATGTATTATAACCAAAGGGAATTATGTGTTCTCCCTTTCCCCCAGAGGTACTCCCACCATTATTTCCCTTCCTGAGATTTGGTGGCTCACGCACAGTCATTTTTTTCCATTCTTTTTTTCTAATAGTCTATGTCCAGTTTGCTAGCAAGAACTGTAGAATTATACAAAATATAGTCTAACAGTAGCCACTCCTTACCTCCATTATCTCCTTACCCACCACTTAAGTTTAACTTATCATCATTTTTTATCTAGAAAAGCTCTCTAACTAATCAAGCTTTTCCACTTTGTCCCCCAAGGTCACTTCTGCACAGTATCAGAAGTGGCCTTTTTGTAAAATGTAATTCAGGTTACATCACTCATATATCCAAAATCATTCATTGACTTCATACATATAGCATATAGTACCATTATCCTTTTAATTATATATTTTATTTTAACATCCCATGGTCATATGATACATACTGTTAGGCAGTGTTTTTAAGACTAGTTAATGCATCCATTCAGCAAATATTTATTGACCGTCTACTATGTTTCTGACACTATTCTAACCTCTGGAGATACAAGTATGAAGAAAAAGAGTCTTGAAATAAGTTACACTATTTCTTTATATGTTTCATAAATGTTTTTCCTTTTGACAAAAAATGATAAATATTTATCATACAAAATATGTAAAATACAGAAAAAGCATACAGAAAAAGAACACAATATACTACATGGTTACATTATTTTTTTTCTTTCTCATGCTTTTCTGTATTTCACTTACTATGTTGTCCCTGTGGGCAAAACCTATGTTCTCTTCATTCCTTACTATCCAGATTAGGACACTCTGTCTCTATTGGATTTTGGAATTTACTTCAACACTAAACTGGTTTCTCAATGGCTGAGATAATTCTTTCCTCATCAAGGTCTCATCCTCTAGGGGGCCAAGCATATGCTTCTGTCATCTTTCTGGAGAGCCATCCTTTGATGTATGCACCACGTCAAGTATCCAAAGACCATATGGGATATATCTCTAACTCTCAATCAAAAAAGCAAGAAAATCTCCAAACTTCGGACCATAGACCATATATCCAAAAGTATCCAAAGACCATATGGGATATATCTCTAACTCTCAATCAAAAAAGCAAGAAAATCTCCAAACTTCGGACGTGTGCTTTATAGCTCTGTTAATTTAACCTCCAGAGTAAGCGAAATAACAGGGTTGGCATTGGTAGTTCTTTTAGAATAACAGCTGGATCAGAGATCCCAGGACATTTCTTGGTTGATTCAAAAACTGTCATCAAATTTGTGATGCCATTTATAAATAGCAAGAAATAGAAAACTCAAGCAAAAGCATGAAAACTTCAAATAAAATCAAAAGCCGTGTCAGAATGTAGTTTTATCACAGAACTACCGCACAGCCTGGAGTCATACAAAGAAGCAGCAGGGAACTGATCACCGGAGGCTGTAGTGACAGTAGCTAGGAAACACGTTTTCTCTTCAAGGGAAGAGCATCCGATGGCCCCATGTGATACAGTGCAGTGCCGCAAGTCTCATGGATAACAACTTAACTCCAAGCAGGGTCAGCTATCACAGCAAGGTCATGTGTGCTCAGTAGTGTTTTATTAGCCCATGTGAAATGTTTCAGCATTCTCAACCTTAGGGGATGTGACCACTCGCCAAGCACACTACTCTATTTGCTCATTTGGAACCTCCAATGAAAAACCATGTCCTTATAACACAAGAGAAGAGACTAGAAAATGAGTGGCAAAGTAGTTCAATTTTATAATTATAATAATAGCAACAACAATAAAAACACTTTATATTGATGGAACACTTTACATTTTATAAAGCACTTTTATGTTTATTTCTTTTAACAACACTATCAAATTAATTTACAAAATGTCACTGCTTTCATTTCACAGAGGTGGAAAATTAAAGTTCAGGTTTGCTAAATAACTTGCTCCTTAATTTGTCACCTAAACTCAAACTCTAATCACAAACAGAACTAATTTCAAGTCTAAAATTCTTCCTCAGTCTTATTAACAACTCAGTTATTTAGAAAAAAAAGTAATTTCATAAATTGGACAATTTAGAGATAAACTGTTGTCCAGATATTTTTTTTCTAGTGTAGAAATATGTCCTTTCATAGTAGAACAATTTTGTGGTGCTTTTAGAATTATCAGTTGAGCATACCATGTTTATTCACAGTAGGAAATTGATATTTGTTCTTTCCTCAAGTTAATAATAATAAAATTAATAATTTAATAACAGTGAACATCTATTGATTGCTTTGTATGTGACAGCCTTTAATTTTAAACCTCATAACAATTTAATAAAATGAGCTTTATGTCTTATTTTTCAGGTGGAAACTCTGGCCAAAAAGGTTAAGAAACTTGAACAAGCCCAGAGAAAAAAAGTGACATAGCGAAGATACAATTTCTATCATTCTGGTTTCAAATCTTGCACTTTTGCTAAGAGGATAAGCAGCACATAGCAGAATCAGTAAGGAACCACCTCTGAGGTTGGTAAAAGAAAAGCCAGACTATGAAAATCTGCACTACTTTTATCTCATCAAGAGATAATACACAATGTTATTTTCTCAGGTACTACAGTATTGTCCCATATGTCATTTTTCAGATGACATATATTTTATAAATACAATTAATGTGACATACTAATACACCAAACAAATTCAAACATGATATCAATTTAACAGCAAACATTCATTGAGTGAGTATTGAGTTCAGAACCCAGTAAACTCTCTAGTCTTAGAAATATAAAAAATTCAGAATTAAAAACAAAATTATAGACATATCTGCAGCATTGGAGGGCCCTTGGAGGAACTGTTGCAAACTATAGCAAAAGGCACATGAAATACAAGCTACAGATCCACGGCTCTCAAATTTAGTAGGTATAAGAATCACTTGGAGGACTTGTTAACAAAATGATCACTGTGTTCCACCTCCTGTATTTTGGAGGCAGAAAGCCTGAGAGGGGTCTGAAAATTAGCATTTCTAACAAGTTTCCAGGTGATATTAATGTTGCTGCTCCAGGGATCACATGCAGAACCACTGTAATAGAGATTCAACAGAATTCTATGAATATAAGACTTGAAACAATAAATTACATAGAAGAAAATATAGAAACGAAACTCATGGACCTTTGACTTAAAGAGGATGTCATGAATTTGACCTCAGAGGCAAGAGAAGTAAAAGCAAAAATAAATGAAGAGGACTATGAAACTAAAAAGCTTCTGCACAGCAAGAGAAACCATCAACAAGGCAGAGAGGCAACCTTCTGAATGGGAAAATATATTTGCAAGCAATGTCTCCAATAAGGGCCTAATATCCAAAATATACAAAGAACTCATGCAACTCAATAACAACAAAAAAAATGATCTAATTTTTAAAATGGGCAGAAGACCTGAACAGATACTTCTCCCGAGAAGACATATTAATGGCTAAAAATCATATTTAAAGATGCTCAACATTGCTAGCGATTAGGGAAATGCAAATGAAAACCACATTGAGATACCAACTCCCACCTGTTAGAATAGCTGTTATCAACAAGACAAGTAATAACTAGTGTTGGAGGGGATGCAGAGAAAAATGAACCCTCATACACTGCTGGTGGGACTGCAAATTGGTACAGCCACTATGGAAAACAGTATGGAGATTTCTCAAAACACTAAGAATTGATCTACCATAGGATCCATCAATCCCTCTTCTGGACATTTACCTCAAAGACTTGAAAACTCATATCTGAAATATATTTGCACATTGATGTTCATAGCAGCTTTATGGTAGACAGGACATGGAAGCAACTGAAGTGTCCTACAATAGACGATTAGATAAAGAAGCTGTGATACATATTAGTCAGCTATAAGAAAAGATGAAATACAACCGTTTGAGAAAACATGAATGGATCTTGAGATAATCATGCTAAGTGAAATAAGCCAAACAGAAAAAGTTGAAAACCACATGATATCACTTACACATGGGTATAAATCTGAAAGCAACAAACAAACATAATAAACAGAGACTCATGGACATGGACAGTAGACTAGTGGTTACTAGATTGTGAGGGAGGGGGAAGGTAGATGAGGTAAAAAGGGTCGAATATGTGGTGACTGAAAGAAATCCAACTATGGCCGGTGAATATACAATGCAATACACACACACACACACACACACACACATATACACATATATACACATATACACATATATACACACACATACACACACACACACACACACACACATAACCTACTGTTGAATTGTACACTTGAAATTTACTGGGTTTTGTTAATCAATGTCACCATAATAATTTAAGAAAAAAAATTCTATGAAAGCATAGAGGAAGCTATAAGCCTTCCAAAGCAGATATAAACTTCATGGAGGACTAAGATTTGAGTGTGCTTTGACAAAGGAGTGAAATTTCAAATTTTGAGAGATAAGAATGTGCTTCAGCCTTATGAGGAGGCATAATACTTCAGGTTCTTCTCTTTTCCTAGTAATTTGGTGGGCTCACTCTACTCTTTCAGAGTAGGATGAAATTTATGAAATCATGTCTTCTTGCTTAATATCTCAATATATATTGATGTTTTATTGGCATCAACCAGGGTCTGGACACTCCAGAAAGGAACAAAAACAGTTTTAACACATTTTGAAGCCTTATCCTTTATCCCTTTTCAAATAATTTCAATTTTCTCTGAAACTATATGTTTTGTTTAATTTTAACTGACCCAACTCTCATTCTGGATAATCAAGAATAGGGATGAGATGTTAGTAAAGCTTTCTTTTGTAGATTGGTTTGAATTGATTGTAATGGCTAAAGTAGTCACAATTTCTCAAGTAAGTATTCCTTGTACTCATCCTAAGAGGCAAAACAAAAGCAAAACAAAATATTGTAAAATCATTTAAACTGCATGCTGGAGCTGGAGAATAATTAAAGGGATGAAACAGTGACTCATGAGAATAGTTTTATTCCCAATTCTGCTATCACTTTACCACTAGAAGCAATTTGAGTTCTCATTGCTCTAATTTTTGTATTTGTAGAATAGAGATAATATTTGCCATGAGACTTAGTTACTGCTTGAAAATGCTTTTCAGACCATTGGGAAATTAGAAGAATAAAAAACTATTACTCTATATTGAACTTTAGAACTCAAACAATAAAATAAGAGGAATCTACACTCTTTCAGCAACAAACCAGTTGAGAAGGCATTCTTTTACTATTGTTAAGCTGCTTGTTGTCATGAAAAATGTATGCTGAACTCCAATATTGTGAGGTACCTTACATCATTTCTTTTAATGGTTTTTATTTCATTTCTTCTGCAGATGGGACAACTAAAGACAAGATAATTCAAATGCTATCAGTCTCAGAATGAGAAAATGTTTTTCCATAAAGGACCAAGTGGCAAATATTTTAGACTTTGCAGGCCACATATGAATATGTAATCACATATAATCATCATCGTGAGTCTTGTTGAAGACTAGGACAAATAATCACCACTAATCATTATCATTTTTGGTTTTCCCATAATAAGCATCAGCATTCCTTCTCATTTTAGTACTTATTCAGATTTGGTCGGTAATAAATACTTAGGTAGAATTTGCTACCTAAATATTTGCTTTTTTAACTAAAAAATTAATCATTTTTAAAAATAATACTATTATTTTCAATTTCTGTTATGCTTCCCCAAAATTATTTATTAAGTCAAGCTAGTTGATTTCAGCACCCCAAACACAAACCATTCTGTTTCATTCACATTTTGTATTTTGTTTTGTTTGCTATTTCATTGCTTGTGTTTCTTCGTGAGCCTTTAGAGAAAATAATGTTATTCTTTCAGTTGGGCAAATTGAAAACCTATTTTTAAAGAGCTGTGTCCCAGCCATTTTGATTATCCTACATTCTATTCCCCTCTTCATTTACTTAAAAAACGTAGACTATATATAAGCCCCTTTCTCTCTCCTGAGTGTAGTTGTAGAAGTAGATTGTATTCTTATTAACACTTTAATTTACATTTCATTTTGTTTCACTATTGCAGTGATAGTTTACCTTCCTGTTTACTTTTCTGTTTATATCTCATTTAAAAAGTTTTGTTTAAAGTACTTCACATAAAGATTCCTAATCATGTCTCCTTTTAATATAATACAAAGTAGGAAAGTTTCACGATTTAAGTTGCAAAAGTTTACAAAATGGTAAGTAGTTTAAAGATTTTTGCTTCCTAGTGGTTAAAATTAAAATTTTTAAGAGTATGAGCTTCTCCTTTAACTGAGATGGCCATCTACACTAAAAAAGAAAAAAAAAAGTTCCTCATAAATCCATACAAGTCAATCAAATGTTTATTATTTTGGGCTAATAAATAACTAATTATATTGAGTACTATGTTATAAAAAATAGGAAAGACATTTAATTTTAATATTTGACTATATTTTATAACTATATTTAGAGGCATTTTAATATGGTTTTCTTTTCTTTGCAGTATGCACCTCAGAAACAAGCCTAATCAGTCCTGATACATGGAAGTCACACTCTCACATTTTTCACAGGTTCATGTCATAATAGGAAATCAGTCAATTGTAGAAATCTCTTCACAGAGCTATGATTTAACATTGTGTCCTCAGCTTTTATTGAAGGCTGATATAATAATGGGTTCCATGAAGACACCATTCATATTGTTCAATGCCCCTACACAAATTCTCACATTTTATGTTTTTCTCAAGATTTCAAGTAAGAAAATGTTTTCCCTTTTGATGATTATCTTTGATCTCTTTCTTATAATTTTTTAAAAAGGTATAAACTAATAAGTAAATTCAGCAAAGTTTCGGAATGCAAAATCAGTATACAAAAATGTATTTCATATATATATAATGAACAATATGAAAGTAAATTAGAAAACATTTCCATTTATAATAGCATCAAAAGAATAAAATGCTCAGGAATAAAGTTAACCAAGAAGGTTAAAAACTTCTACACTGGAAACTATATAAAATTAATGAAAGAAATTTAGAAAGACATAAATAAATGGAAAGACATTCTATGTTTATAGATTAGAAAATGTAATATTGTTATAATGTCTATATCATCCAAAGTAATTTACAAATTCAATGCTATTCTTATCAAAATCTCAATGGCATTTTTTTGCAGAAGAGAAAAAGCAATTGTAAAAAACATAAGGAACCACAAGGACCCTGAATAGCCAAAATTATCTTGAGCAAGAACAAAGCTATAGACCTCATACTTCCTATATTTAAAACATATTGCAAATATTTAATAATCCAAATAGTATGTTATTGGCATAAAGACAGACATGCAGATCAAAAGAATAAACATAGACCAGAGAGTCCAGAAATAAATACAAACATATATGGTCAAATGAACTGCAAAAGGCTGCTAAAACTATAAGGAGGAAAGAACAATCTCAATAAATGCTGCTGGGAAAACTAAATATTTGCACATAAAAGAATGAAATTGAATCCTTATATCACACACAAAAATCAACTCAAAAATGGATTGAAAACTTAAATATAAGACCTGAAACTATAAAACTTTTAGGCAGAAACACAGAGGAAAATCTTCATAATATTGGTCCTGGCAATAATTTCTTGAGTACATTAGCAAAAACACAGGCAACAAAAGCAAAAATTAAAAACTGCGATTATATCAAACCAAAAGGCTTCTGTACACTATGAAAGTAAGTAACAAAGTGAAAAGTTAATCTATGGGATAAGAGAACATATTTGCAAACCATCTATTTAATATGGGATTAATATTTAAAACATATGAGGGACTCCTACAACTCAATAGCAAATAGATGACAGATAGATAGATGATAGATAAATAGATAATAGATAGAGATGATAGATATAGATGATTAGATAGATAGATAGATAGATAGATAGATAGATAGATAGATATAGATAATGGATGGACAGACAGGTAGATTTAAAAATGAACAAGGGATTTCAATAGACATTTTTCCACATAAGACCAAAATGGCCAACAGTTCATGAAAATATGTTTAACATCACTAATCATTAGGGAGATTCAAATTGAAACCACAATAAAATATCACCTCACACCTGTTATGATGGCCATTATCCCTCTCAAACAAAACAGAAAAATAAAAAATGTTGGTGAAGATGTGAAAAACTGAAACATATGCTCTGCTGATAGAAATGTAGAAAGATGCAGCCACTGTGAAAATAATATGGAAGTTCCTACAAAAATTAAAAATATAACTACCCACTTCTGGGTATATATATCCCAAAAAATAAACAATAGAATTTTTAAAAAATAATTGCACACACATGTTCATTATAGCATTATTCACAACAGTCAAGTGGTAAACAACTTAAATATGTGTCAACAGATAAGTGAATAATACAAATGTAATATATACATATAATGGGATGTTATTTAGCCTTAAAAAGAAGGAAATCTTGTCATATGCTACAAAGTGGATGAACCTTGAGAATGTTATGCTAAGTGAACTAAGTCAATAAAAAGAAAATGTGTGATTCCATTATAGGAAGAATCTAAAGTAATCAAACTCATAGAAAAAAGTAGAAGATTGATGGTTGTCAGGGGCTTAACGAAGGAGAAGCTGAGAATTTTTAAATATGTATACATTTTCAGCCATGCAGGATGAAAAAGTTCTAGAGAACTGCTGCTTATAATTAACAAGTGTACTGGACACTTAAATATTTGCTAAGAATGTAGGTCTTGTGTGATGTGTTTTTCATCATAAAAAAATTAAAGTACAAAATCTGGAGAAAAATATGAAAATATCTTTGTGACCTAGAATTAGGAAAACATTTCTTAGGTACAATACCAAAAGCATGATCCATAAAATTAAAACTGATTATTGAACTACATCAAAACTACATATTTTTACTCTTTGAAAGACATGAATTAGGGGAAGAAAAAACAAGTTGCCAACTGGGAAAAATAATTTTCAAATCACATATCTAATTAAAAAAAAAAAGTAAGTTGAATATATAAAGAATTCTGAAAGCATAAGAAAAATAAGCAAAAAGTTTCAATAGCCCATCAAAAAAAATTGGCATTTTGAATGCACAGTAAACCAAACAAAATACACAAAATAAGCACACACACATATACTCAGTATTATTAAGACAATGGTTGTAGGAGAGCCAACTTAGAAGATAAAACACCTGATCAGCTAAATAAACATCATTATGTGCCAAACACTAAGAACTCTGTGCTCTGAAGAACCATACATTTGCAGAAACTAAAGAATGATTGGGTTATTTTATTTCTCAAAATTAATTGAAGCAGACATCACTTTTTTGTGATGAATGTTGAGAATGAACACTATAAAAATAGACAAAAGCATCACAAAGTATACCTAAGGAACTCTGACAGACCAAAGTTCAAGTAACTTAGCTTTGCTCAGCATAAATTTTGACATGAAATGTGACCTGGACACATATAGAAAACTTTATATAACTCTAAGCTTCTCACAGATAATTCAGAAATCATTCAAAATACTTGAGAGACTTTTGAAATAGTCTTTCTGCTTCAACTTTCATGCTTTGGAGACCTAGCTCGCTGTTCTTCCAGAAGATAGCACTGAAAGTGACATGTTACGCTTCTGTGTGATCTCTACTAATGAAACTTTGAAATTGTTTTAGTTAAGTCATTTTAGACATAACATTTATTGTCACAGTGAATCCAGTTGTTGGGTATTGAGTTATTTCTTTGGAGAGAGAAATGTTGAGGAGGTGTGGAAGAAAAAAAACATGTTTTGTAAAATGTTACAGTGAAGCTAACTAACAACTAACCTTTGAGTAGCAGGAGTCTTAAGTATGCTATTAAAAATCTGTAATGGACAGTTAGGGAATTTCCAGACAGTGAAAGAAACATGAACCTGCCAAACAAGAATTGCAGAGCAGATCTTGTCTTTATTCAGTCATCTTAAAAGAACAAGTTAAAGTTTGAATGGAAGAGGCTGCCATCATTGTTCTACATCTGCTTGCTGCTATTTACATTTCTTTGTTGAGCCTATGTCTTCATAAGCTTTTTAGCAGGCATATGTTGAAAACTTATGCTTCTTGGTCAAGACAGGATCAGAGACCACAGATATTGATTTGTCTGTTTTATTCTTTTTCCATGAGTATATCTACTGCCTTATCTTGATTTATAAGCAAAACAGGAAAACCTACAAAACTGTGTCTTGTGGTTTACTAGGAATAATACAGAAAATACTTCCATTATTTTTGGTCAAGAAAATCAATTTTGAATAATTTATTTCAACCTAAATAAATTTAAAAAAACAGTCAGATGGTTTCTTAGTTAAATATATACATATTATGTGACCTGGCTATTCCATTACCCAAGACAAATGAAAGAATACAGCCATACAAAGACCTGTGCCTTATTCAGAGCAGTTTTATTAACATAAGCCAAAGCTCAAAGTATCCTAAATGTGTATCAACAAGTAGATGGATAAAATAAACTGAGGTATATTCCTACACTGGAATACTACTTAGCAATAAAAAAGAAATAGGCTACCAGATAAATCTTGATATAATTATGATGTGTAAAAAAAGCCAGAATAAAAGTACATACTGCATGATTCTACTCATATAAAATTCTTTAAAATCCAAACTAAACTATAGTGACGGAAAGCAGATCAGTGGTTGCCTGGTGTAGAATAGGGTAGGAAGAGTTACAGGAGTGGTTCTAAGAGGACACAAGGAAGCTTTTGGAGATAGTTGTCATGTTCATTATCCACACTGTGGTGAAGGATTTGCAGGTGTGTACATATGCCAAAACTCATTAGATTGCACACTTTAAATATGTTGGGTGTGTTATGTGTCAATTACATCTCAATAAAGCTATTAAAAATATTCCTTATGTGGCTTTGAAATGATCCAAGTTGTGCTTAGGAAAAGTCAATGAGGCAACAGTCTCTAAGGTAAGGAAAAGACCAGAGACTAGGATATCAACAAAGAATCGACCTTCAGTCATCATGTCAGAGTTAATAAAAGATTGGATTATGACAGAGTATGTGGAAATATTAAAGAATGAACTATCTTGTTTGGTAGTATCGGCTTACCTAGGAGGATATTTCCCTATCCCAAAAACAAAAGCTTAAAATTAATTTGGCCCCTAAAAGTCCACTGTAGTTTTATAAAGCCTAACTATTTTTCCCTCAAGCTTAGTCTCAATTTTAAGAAAATTCTTAGAATCCAGGAAGACATGGGAATGCTGCATAAACTTCATCATATTAACTAGATTCACCATCATGTGTCCAACCAACAAGCATATTTTGTTCAACTACCTACACTATGCACGGCTCTAGACTAGTCACTAAGGTATAGGGAGTTGCATACACAGCTGCTGACAAATAGGGACTGCCATATACATCTAGCAAAATGAACAGAGTTAAACTATTACAATTCAGAGCTGGTGATGAATTACTGATCTGGTGTTGATGCCCAAGGTTTCCAGATTTGGTTTTTAATTTGTGTCCTATGTAATTATTATAACATGTAATTGTTAGAGTATTATTTATATACCAATTACCATGTTGACAAATATAATTCAAAAGTCCAATATCTATTCTGAGCAAAAGTTTTGTTCCCTACTTAAATCAGTTTTGGTTTCTCTGGAGTTAGGCTGGCCTCAGGACAAATAAAATTACATATAAATGCAACCCTGAGTTTTATTTTCCTCCATAGGTTCTAAATAATTTGGCTGCAATTCTTTGGTGATGACATTCATGAAAAACCCTATAATCTTAGTTATTGTATTTTTTAGCTATAGGTTACTTCCAAAGCTGTGATTTATCTAAATTGTATTTTTGTCACAGGGTTATAAAAAGGATAACATAAAAATTCTATCAGGGTATTGTTAGTAAATTTATAAAATTACTTTCTGTATCCAGTTAGACCAAGTAATTTTTTCATTCATTGCTTTTCGATCTGTTTTATCATTGAAAATTATAAGAGAATAAAAGTTAACTAAAAATTCTTTGTCTAAAAGCATGTCTGTTAGAACAAAGTTATCATTTATGGGGCTCAAGGATAGCCCTTAAATAAACGAACAATCTAAGCCTAAAACTACATAAATGTACACTGATATTTTCAGAAATCTTCCTCTTGTCCACTTTATGCTGTTCCCTGAAGTCTGCTAGTAACTCATTGGTCCCAGTGACACATGCACACCACTGGGACATATTCTCACTGCTGCTGGATCCAACCAAGGCCTTATTCCACACATAAAATAGGAGTTTCCCCAAAGAGATGTTTGTCTTATGTAATGAATGCTCTTTAACACAGTTATCTCATTCAGAGGCCAGCAAGAAGCTAATGATACAAAATACTGAAGAGCTGACAGCCTCTGGTCTTGTGAACATGAAGTCTATTGCACTTTCATTACTAGAGCTGACCTTATCTTCTTGATGTTATATTGGGCACAGAGTGAATATAACACATTTTAGCCTCTCAGTTCTGTACACTTTAAACATATGTCTGGAACCTTTTATCTTCTCCATCTGGGAAATTTCTTTGGACCCAATAGAAATGGAAGAGCCACAAAGAACTAAAGTAGCTAGAATAAGCTGGAACTAGTGGCCAGATAATTGTGTGCAGTACAAAGCAGCAAATTTTTAGCAGTAGTTAGAAGATAAAGCTGAATAAACAATAAAATAAGAAAGCTCAACTGTCAAAACCAGAAAAATTCATTGTCTGTTTTCTAAGTTATCAGTTTAGTTCACTTAGCTGCTGGGTTACAAAATTGAAAAAGTAAAACAAGGAAAGACTGATAAATTGTCACAGATCAACAGAGGCAGAGAAGACATGGCAACTAAATGCAATGTAGTATTTTGGATTGGATTCTGGAGCAGAAAAAAAATTAATAGAAAAATTGGCAAAATCTAAATAAAGTTTGTCATTTAATTAATAGTAATGTCTTAATGTTGGTTTCTTAGATTTGACAAATATACCAGAGTAATGTAAGGTAATAGGATTAGGGAAATTGAAATCAGTAAGTTCTACAGGGATTCTCTCTACTATCTTTGCAACTTTTCAGTAAATGTGATATTATTTCAAAATAAAAAAGTTTATTGAAAAACAAACAAGACAATATTTTTATCCTGAAGTAGTTATAACATAACTGGGAGGTTACAATAACAAAGAGACTGATTCACTTCTAGCACTAAATAGTTTAATAAAAAGAATTCACAAGCTGTAATGGTACATAGAATAGGCAGAGCTCTTAATCCAATTTGGAGTTTAATAAGAATACCTGAGCTCAATCCTAAAGTATCTTTAGGGTTGGGGAAAAAAAGGGAAGGGTGCCCAGAATTATAGGTAGAAAAAAAGGGCAGAAGGCATATAGAAAACTAAGACAGTTCACTAAAATAGAGTGAAATCAAAACTGATAGATGAGAAAGGACTAGGAAGAGACAGAGAAATAAACAATTCTCTCAAGCAAGATGAGTCTGCAAAGGAATACTCATTTTAGAAAGTTAACAGAAAGAAAAGGAGCTGGAAAAATTAACAATTAGAATATTAATGTACTTTAGATAAATTAATTTATAGTTTGGTCTTTAAAATATGTATGTTTAGGATAGTCAAGAATAAAAAGTAACATCATTTTAAAAATGCAAAACAAAATCAGGCAGAAATAAACAAAATGTATAGATACAGAAATAAACTTTAAAAGAATGAAGAAAATGTAATCATTAACTAAAAAATAGTAGAAATTATAAAAATCATTTTTATCATGTCAATAACTAAATTTACTAACTTTTTAAAGTGCATTTCAGATCAAATTATTACTACTTGTACTCATGGCTTCATTATGGGTTTATTTTCTTCTTGCTAAATTATACCCTTGTTGAGAATCTATGGGTATAAATGTAAATTCCATTAGCCTTTGAATAACTAAATTAGAAGACTAAAAAAGTGCTGAAAAATCATTTCTCATTTTAAGCACATTAAACCAAGATAATATTATAGACCAATTTTAGTAAAACTTTTGACTCTTCTGGTATAACCATGATTACAAAATTGATAACATGTGATTTTTAAAGTTTTAGCTAATGCAATAATTTTTTTTAAAAAGTTGGAAAAAAGTATCATTTTTCACAAGAGATATAATTATGCACATAGAAAATTCAAGAATATCTGTGAGGAAACTATAATATAAATTGTAGTGCATCCAGACAATGGAATATTATTCATTACTAAAAAGAAATAAGCAAGCAAGCCATGAAATGACATAGGGGAAACTTAAATGCCTATTAACCAAATAAAGGAAGCCAATTGTATAATTTCAACTATATGACATCCTGAAAAGGGAAAAATATGGAGACAGTAAAAAGATCAGTGATTGCTAGGGGTTGAATTGGAAGATAGAGGTGAGTAAGTGAACCACAGAGGACTTCTAGGATAGTGAAAACAATTTGTATGCTACTGTCATGATGGATACATGTCATTATACATTTATCCAAACCTAAATAATGTACAACATCAACAGTGAACCTTAAGGTAAACTACAGACTCAGAGTGATTATGATGTGTCAATGTAGGTTTACTATTTGCAACAAATGTATCATACTGGTAGTGGGTATTGATAATGAAGGGGGAGTATATTGAAAATTTCTCTGTATCTTTCTCTCTCAATTTTGCCATAAACCTAAAACTACTCTTGAAAAAGTCTTTAAAAAAGAAAAAGACATATGAATGGCCAACGGGTACATGAAAAGGTACTCTACATCACTAATCATCAGAAAAATACAAATCAAAACTACAAGACATGACCTCATACCAGTTAGAATGGCTGTTTAAAAAAAAAAATAAAAAGATAAGTGTTGTTGAGGATATAAAAATATTATGCAAAACTTTTATAGAAAAATCATGAAACATAATTGGAGAATATAAAATACTTAAATGAATGCAGCATGTCACTTGGTTGAAAGACTTGACATCATAAATGTTAATATCCAGACATAATCACCAAAATCAACATAACAACAGTAAAATCCCAAGAAGGTGGTACATGAAATTTGACAGAATGATTCTGAAATTTAAAATGAAAAATAAAGGTGCCAAGAACAGTCAAGACAATTTTTTAAAAAATTAAGATAACACTATAATGCTCAGGATTAAATGACATGTCATTGACCCATGATTGGAAAAAAAGGAATAAAAAAGATAAACACTTCAGACCTACATACACACACACACACACACACACACATATATGTATGTATGTATGTATATACACACACACACACATATAGAATACGTTAATATGTTAATGTTGACATTATAAATCTGTGGGGGTAAATAAAATATTCAAGAAGTTGACCAAGAATTGTTTATCCACATAGAAAAAAATTTTAAATCTCTACTTCATGCTATTCCAAAACTAAAAATAAATCAGTGATTTAAAGGAAAAGTGGACCAAAAACAATCAAGAAGAGAATATAGGTAAACTGGTAAACTTTTTGACACTGAAGCAGGTAAGGACTTATTAATCAAGCTAGAGAAAGCATAGGATACAGAGTGAATAATTAATATATTTGAATGCTACGTCATACATGAATATTTTTTATTTTAAAAAGGTATTATAAAGTTTAGAAAAACTGGGTAGTTTTTAATGAATATAAATGGCAAAGGATTTAAATCCAGAATATATATAGACATTGACTCTGAGTGGGCATTTCGAAGAATAAAACCCAAATGACTAATAAACTCATGAAATGTTACTTTACTTACTAATGAGAAAAATTCAAATTAATAATAACACTTCACATTTATCTGTTAATAAAAACTTAACATCTTAAGAAGGCTTTCAACTAAAGCAAATGTTTATTTACTGCTGGTGGGATTGTAAATCAGAACAGTCATTTAGAAAAGCAATTTAATAACATACACTGCAACCCATGATATTCAACTATTAGGCATATAGTCTAAAGAAATTCTTGTACACAAGCACTGAGAAGCATGTGCAAAGTTGTTTATTGTAGTATTGTGTACTCCAAAAAAGTAATCAAAAGAAAAAGGAAATCACTTATTATATCGATAGAGGATTAGATTATAATAAAGTCAACATTTATATTACAAATGGATACATGAATAGATCTCAAAAACAACACAGAAATAAGGTTAAAAGATACCTATGATATGATACTATTTATATAAATTTAATAATTTTCAACATAATTTTATATATTCTGTATAGACGAATACTTATGGAAAAGTATAAAAGCATATAAGAGAATAATAGCACCAAATTTAATTAAATATGCTTATATGATTATATCTGGGGATGGAGGGAGTGCATTGAGATGGAGATGGGTACTCCAGAGGATTAAATGTGTTTTATAATTGAGTAAATATAGTAAATAATAAAATTCATTAAATTTGAATGGTGCATGCAAGTGTTTTTAAAAATATCTATAGCTTTCTATAGTTGTAATTATTTTATAATTTTCCTGGCTTTATTGAAATATAATAGACAATTAGCTGCTCCCACTTAACTTGTACAATTCAATGAGTTTTTTCAATTTTTAAAATACAAAAGACAAAATTATAAATTTTATAAATATATCATGAAGATGATTAAAATGTCCTCATATGTAAATTCTATTAAGAGTTTAATGCTGCGCTTCTGTGCAGCATGTTTTCCTACAGCCAGACTTAGCAAAACTCTCTACTATCAACCATACCACTGAGAATGAACCTTTGAAAAGCAGTCACTACTGCAATGCCAGTATTCTGGTTTGGAAATTTATGTTAGCTTGGTTCTATACTTATTCTATGTTCATTTCTTCTCCACTACACATCCTTCCATCAACTACTCAGCTTGCTTCAAGACATGTTCATATATGTGCATGAATGATTACACATTTTGAAGGCAAGAATTGGATCTTGATCATCTTTTCATTCACCCAGCCTAGTGCTTAATAGAATGTGCAGTTCACAACTTTAGGAAGTAGTAAAGGCTGTCACAAATTGCCCGCAATTTAATTTTACAGCAACTTCATATGTTATTCTCTATATAGTCTTTAATCTGATTATATTGGATTAACACTGCTTCAGAGCCTGGAATAACCGTGATACTGTACACATCCTTGTGAAATGGATATGCTATACTCAGTACTGAGAGAAATTGAGAAACATGACCTGTAGTGCCTACTTATACATATTTCACTCTCATATAGAAAATGTTCAATATATTCAAGCTCAATGAATAAACACTTGAATAATAACGATAGATGACATCTTTTGAACAAAAATTACGTGCAAGAGATTTTGCTATGCATTTTATATATGTTAAATCATGTTGCTCACAACGTAAAATGCATAATATGCTATACATCTATTCTAATATAATACTCCCCACAGTTAATTGATTATATAAGGTCTATTTTCTCAAGCAGGATATAAGCTTCATGAAAATAGAAACCTACTTTTCTTGATCCATTCTGTGTTTCCAGGGCCTATAAAAACATCTGGCATATGGTAGGCATTCAGCAAATATTTATTAACTGAATGAATAAATATATAAATGGTCCTACAACTTGCCCAAAGTAACATAGCAAGAAGGTGGCAGAACCAGACGTAAGTGCATAGTTGTCAACATACGTTGTAACATTTGCTTCTCCTTGGTGCCCACCAATGAGGAGTTACTGTAGCCCAGTACCCTTCTCTAAGTCCCTTGTGAACTTCATAAGGAAATTTTAGCAAGCTTCATCATAGTTTCTTCTTAAAAATAGTGAAAATGTAATATTAAATATATAACTAAGGTTATCACTGGTTTTTTAAAAGAATAAGGGGTGCAGCATATTTGTTTTCTTGGCAGCAGTATACAAGGTTCATAGACCAATTCTGGCAAATTGGGCAATTTTTGAGCATCTTTGTAGTTATTTATTGATTCTGAATTATTTCCATTTGCACTTTAGCTCTGCTTCCTACATATTGCAAATTGATCATGTTCTTGACATATCTAACTTTATCATTAGGGTCTCATTTATAATATCTGAAGACAGTTAGATTGTTGATAAACATCTAGTAAACATGAGAATGAAGGCTTTGGGGGGACATGAAGCATGTTATATGTATTTGATGTCTGTTTTTTATGACTCAGCATCAATCCCTTGAAATGAACAGAGTGATATCATTAAACTTTTCCAATCAGACAGTTTTTCACAAGATTTATTAAATACAGATTTAGATAATACAATATCCTGATATTGTTAAGTTCACAAACATACTTCATCATATAATGATGATACCAATGTTCTTGACACTTTGGTAACTGTCTAATTGGGAATATCATTTTCTATTCATCATTAGCAATGAAGATAAAATGATTCTTACATTATAAAAAGGTGAAAACTATTTATTAACTGTATATATGTATATACATATATATGTGTGTATGTGGAACACACACCTTCATATAAAGACAAATTATGAATGCTAAATTTTTTTAAAGAACTGAGATGATTGATGTCTAAAAAATGATACTGAGCGGGATTGAACAGGTTAAGCACAAAGGATTTTTTAGTAAAAAGTTGGCAGATATAAAATATGACAAGAATCTAAGTATATTACAAATGTATGAAACTTTACTGAAAGGAGTGAGAGAGTAAGGTGTTGACCTAAGTAACTGAAAATTAATGAAATCTGTAAGACCAAAAGCAAAAAGAACTGTCCATAGCACTGTACACTAGTGATTAGAGTTGTTTCATTCATACAAGAGCATGGGTTAATTACTGAAACCATTGTACATGTATACTGGAATTGAACAATTAAGTGTATGGATTGCAAATGGTGGTAATCAGGTTTCTCGTGGTTGAAATGAGAGATTACAGACAAGCAAGGGGAGGAAGTTAGAATGATCATTGTATTGATTAGAGTTGAAGATATCAGCTTAATTTGTATACACCTATACAAATATATATATATATATGTATGTATGTATACATATATACATATATACACACACACACATACATATACATATATATGTACATATATATGTTTGCATATAGAAATAGTTATAGATATGGTATATACATGGGGTAGTTTACACACATATATCTCCTTGCTCTGGTAGCTAATTGGATACAGAAACAATGACACCCAAGGAGCAATGAACATGCCTAATGTCAAGATCTTGATTTCTAATAATTTTATCCAATAAAAAGAGGGGGTCTTCTTAGAGAACTGTCTGATTCTAGAACTATGGTAGAAAATATACAAAATGATCCTGAAGCCAGAAAAAAAAAAGTGCTCAAAAAAAATTCCCATGATGATAGGGGTATGTCAAATGAAGGGATCAGAAACCAAATGAAGGAGCTCCTAATGGCCAAAGTTAGAATAATTTGTCTTAAAAAAATAAATAAAATAGCATTAAAATACAACCCAAAGTAATGAATACCCCTGAGTACTCACCGATATAATTAATTAAATAAATAAATAGATAAATAAATAAATAAGAGAGAAGAGACAAATCTATCATGCAAGATAACTCAAAACAACTTTATGAAGATACTCCGCCCACAAGGAGTGAAACATATCTTCCTACTGCTTTATGTGGGGCACTTAGGACATTCTTCCAATAAGTACAAAGTGGGAAGTGATATATGAAGCAGTAACCTTAGAGTAGAGAAATCTGACAAACCCTGCCTCAACCCAATGATCATGATCAACATCAACAGTGGTGTCATGCTGATAGAAGAGACTCTTAATTTGAAATAATGAAAATGGCACTTCCCCACTGTGGTCTTTCCTCCAAGAAATTATAAAGCTAGTCTAATCATGAGATAAATATCATACAAAGCCAAACTGACAAATATTTTTAAAAACACCTATTCAGTACTCCTTGAAACAAAGTCAATAAAAATAAGGAACATCTGAAAACTTGTCAGTTTAGAGTGCCCCAAGGAGACATGACAATTAAATGTAAAATGTATAGTAGCTTGAGTGGGTCTTGAGCAGAAAATGGTCATTAGGGAAAAACTAAGGGAATCTGAATAGAGTAGAAACTTTAGTTAATAATAATGTACAATATTGATTCATTAATTGTAACAAATGTACCACAAAAATGTGTAAAGTTAATAATAAAGGAAAGTAGGTATGGTCTATAGGTAGTATCTATAGAAACTCTCTGTATCATCTTTGCAATAATTCTGTAAAATTAAAAATATTCTAAAGTTTAAAAAAGGTTTTATGAAAATATATAAAGAAAAATTTAAAAGAATAGTCATATGAAAAACAATAAATCAGAATATGGAAACCGAAATCACAATTATACTATTTTTACAAGCAAGAAATTTTTAAAAAGTTCAAATTTCAAACAAACAAAAGCAAACAGAGAATAGGGTAGAAAATGTTGATCATCACTGCATCACTAAAATGCTGTACATGGGCAGTTATTCCCCAATCTGTTGATTTCTTTAGGAAACTGCTCATTTCCATATCTGATGATTCTTTTGGGATATCATCAGTACCAGAATCTCAAATTGATTATAAATAAACTCAGTAAGTCTTCTATTCCTTTTCTATAAGTATAATAGTGTTGTAAAACTAAAAATGCTCTTATATGAATTAATAAGGTGTTGCATTTAAAGCACTTCCATACACAATAATTCTATTATCAGTCCACCAAGCATCAATGAAATAAATAATAAAATTACTATTATTATTATTATTCAGGACCTATAGTGTTAGAGATGACATAAGTTTTATGGTAAACTATTGTTCCTTCTTACTATCTTCTAGGAAGACTGACTAGTTTTTGTTCCAAAGACCTCTGAATATTTCTTTTTATTATTTAGTTTCACTTTGGAGCCATTCGTATCCCCTTTTTTTCCTTCTTTAACCATTTTTATCCCCCTTTATTCCTTTTTTTTCCAACAATGAGATCCTTCTGATTACTCCAATTCTGCAAATAGTGCCACCATTATTTCAGACTTGAAACCTCAGACTACTCTTTTAATCTTCTTTTTGTTCAATCCAATTAGCCATTATCAAAAACAAAACAAGAAAAAAAAAAAAGATGTCTTTTAAATCTCATCTGTCCATTTGTTTCTGTTCCCATCACCAATAGTTTTAAAAAATTCATTCCTAGCTATCTGTTATTACATCCTATCTGATTTTCTCATTTCCTGTTTTCTAATACTGAACTCTTTCCCCTTTATACAAAACATGTAACATTTTATTAAATCAACTGGACTCTGAATTCTCTCTCTGCATCTGCCATAAGTCTCAGATAGATCCCCCAAATTTTCTAGGCCATTTGATCACAACCAGTGTTAATCTGGCCCAATACAATAAAAAAGTTTTCCCTTTTCTTCGCCCACCCCCTTACTCCAATTGGGTTTGCAGCAGATTTAAATGTGTAATGGAGAGTGAGGGCTTTTTTGATTCGTCTTTATTTTAATTTCACTTTCTTCTCCACTCCTGGTTGTCCTGACTGATACCTCAAGGTGGAGGAACAGGCAAAAAGTGAATTAGAGATAAACGCAGGAGTATCTCATGGTTGTTAGAAAAGTTCCTCCTTCTCTGTGTGATGGATGTACAAGTACTATTTCATTTCAATTCATTTCTCAGTTGAGGAGCACTTTTAATAGGCTTTCAAAGTTCTACTAGGACCACTGACTGCAGTTTCCTAGCTCTCCTCAATGGTAGGCGATAAGAGGGCTTACAATGCACAGGCACCCCATCCAGAGAAACTCTCCCACCTAGTTTCTTCACACACCCTGCCCTCAGCGTATTTAAAAGATTCAAGTGGGCATCACGACACTGGCAGCAATAGATTTCCAATGTGTTAGCATGAGCCGCATAGGTAGTCCTGCAGTATCCAAGGTAGGTAATTGACAACTATTAAATTATTCTGTTTCCACCAAAATTACAGTAAGAAAAGTTCCATTTTTAGTTGGTGAAGACTAGTTTTTTCAGTTCATATTTATATGAAGAATCGCCATATGCTCATTAAGCTCATAGGTATTTTCTAAGTCTAGGATTCTTAATTTAAAGCGAGCCACCTCCAATCTTTTCTGACCAGTCACTCTAATCTATTATCTACTACTTAAAGTAGGGAGGGACAGAGACAGAGGGAAAGAAGAAGAAAGAGAGGGAGAGCAAGACAGAATGGGAGAGGGTTCAGGGAAAGAAGGAAGAAAAAAGAAATTCGTTATTTAATCATTTCTTTTAGATCGAAAGACAGTATTTTAAAGTATCTTTTTTTCATTTTACCTATAATTCAGGATGAATTTGAATTAAGATTTGTACTCATGTTCTTATTAAACAATAGGATTTTAGTGTGTGAATTAAATTTTGTTAATTTGTTTGAGCCTATTTATCTTTTTTCAAGGAAGTGATGGTGATCATTTGTGTGTGTATATATGTACATGTGTGTGTTGTTCTGAAAATGATTTGACACTGGCTTATAAACTTAGAGGTAGAGGTATATAGAATTACAGATACTTAGACTACCTTGCACAGTTGATATTAAATATGAAATAATTACACAAAAAATATATAAATTCATGGTAGTGTCATGACATTCATATTTCTACCCCATGAGGTATCCATCTTTTAAACCTGAAATCCCCTTAAGGAAATCTTGTTAACTTTTAGTCTACTTTCCAACTTTTCAATCAATAAATAAGGTCTATTATTCATGGACAAATATCATCGTAACTTACATCTCGTTCGGAAACTTGAAAGTTAGATTATTCTTAAGATTATATTTATTTATTTATTTATTTTTGGTGCCACCTTGTCCTGCTACTAGAGGTTTGGGCAGATGACAAGATAGAATCTATGATTGTTAGATCTCAACTTGAAGAACCTCATATATAATTATCAGCTCATACCCCAGATACAATGCTCTTACTGATGGAGATTTGATGAGGGTAGAGAATTATATCAAAAATAAAATTGAGAACAATTAGGAAACAATTGTTGAATTGCTAGTAAATAAGAAGTATGCAGAGGATGTCTAGTAAAAGACTTGCTTTTCACTCCCCTGCTTCTGTAACCATATAAAATTCTGAGGTCCTCCCCTGTTATCACTGTTATGTTTTCAAGTGCTTTTGCCATGTCATTGAATTCTCGCGCATTGGCTATTTGGTCTAGAGCCATTTTGGGGGAGGCTAGGAAACCCTGTGCTGTACCCCACTGTGGCCCATTTCCATATTCTCTCAAGATGAACATATCAACATGCTCTCATTATTCATTTTATCTTGGTGAAGTGAGGGGTGGATTGTTTACAAAAACAAAAACCTAAACAAAACAAAAAAATAAACAAAAAAAACTAGCATGTTATTCAGCTAAAAGTCTCCCTCTCGTAGATAGAGTCAAGTGGACCCACCAGCTACTTAAGTCTTTCTCTGTAAAATCTCTTGACTGAAACAAAATATTTTTTATGTTAATTAAGAATGTTTAAGCTCCTAGTGTGTGAAGAGAGGATATAATGTAAATAGCTACCACAGCCAAGTCCCCTTTTCATCCAGTATTTCATGGTGGTCTAGTGGTCTCTGATATGGAAAGGGTGTCTCTCTCACCCATCCATTTAGAAGAACAAAGCATTTATTCAACAAATATTTACTGAATGAATACTAGGTGCCAAACAGTGGGGATTTGGTGGTAAATAAAAAAACAAAAATCTACATCCTCATGGACTTTTATTCTAAGGTGGGAAAAGACAGAAATTAAACTAAATATATAGGTTAGCCACTCCATGGCTGTACATCAGGTTATTCCAACCATATTGTTCCTTAAGGTCCCAAAAATCATCATGTCCACTGAATTCTGGCTAGTCAAGATCTTGTTTCCAGTAATTTCTCTGCTTCTTTTTCTTCTTTCTGGGTTTCTCAGTTTCAGGGTTTTTCTTCGCTATTACATCTAATTCAAGAAATGTCTGCAAATTAATGAGTTTCTGCTAAAAACAGTACTGCCCCAGCAAGGCCCATTGAACACGCAGAGGTGCAGTGATTGTAAAGGACCATGGTTTATTATATTTCAAGAAGAAATAAGCTTGAAATGTACATTATTTATGAAATGTTTATGAAATCTAATACTATAGTAAACACAGACTGACAAAAATTTAATAAACATAGCAGCCATTTCCTCCATTTTACTGCTCAACTATTTTAACTATTTCAAATTTTAATACTTTTACTCTTTAACCTTTTATGATATGACTGACCTAGTAATGCACTAATTAATATTCAAGCAAAATCTCTATTCATAGCTACTTAAATACAATAAATAATACATTTAAGATATAAAAAAGATAACACATTTTTAAAACATCTTTATTAGAAATAACAGCCCTGAAACTTTATTGGACACTGTGATTCTGGCAGAAATAAATGTTCTTAGTTCTGAACTCAAAAGCTGAATTTCTAATTTGATCCTTTTAGTAGTGATGGAGTTTCTGTTTACATTTCTAGTGTGAAGATAATTTTGCAGATTTAGAGTTAAGTTAACATAGTTTTGGAAGTATTTACACATTATCCTTTTTGTGTCTTTTAAGAACAATAAAGGGATTTATTTCTGCCTAGTAGTGAAAATCCAATGAGGGCCTTCAGCTGCTTTGGTATTGCATCATGGGAATGATGTATATAGCAGTTGAAGCCTAGAGCAACAGAGAGTAAGGCAGGGAGAAGAGCAGAAGAGAAACAATACACCTTCAATTCATCTTTCACTAATGGACTATGTATTTAGGAAAATCAGACTAATCATATCTATAAGAGAACGTCTATTAACAAATTTATTGATTATAGTACTTTCTCTAATTCTATTGTGAAAGGCAATAATTTTTCAGATTATTACTCTGTGTTAATAACTCTTTTTATTGAAAATATTGGCTTGTTATAAAATGTTAAAAGTAAATTCACCCTGACTATGAAACTAAACACTTTATTAACTTACAATAAAGAAGCACTAATGACTATCAAACTATTTGAGAGTTCAAAATGGAAAGGTAAATATCATTCAAAAGAATAGATTTGTTCATATTTGTCTCCTTTTTCTGGAATATTAACCTTCAAACCACAATACAGTTGCCTTTATGTAAGTCAGCACTACTCACACTTGCACAGCCTATTAGCTATTGGTCCACTACAAGTAGGGAATGTGTTTTCTAAACTTTTGTAACTATTTTATAGATTAATTTATTTCTCTTTAATCTAATTTAAAACACTGTGCTTATATTTTTTGTATTTAATTGTTCTAGTAATTTGTTTTAATTTTACTTTATAAAAGTATTCCTTAGAAAATATGAAAACTAATAAAAAAATATTTCTTCACCAAAGATAGAAAATCAAAAAAACTAGCAAACAAAAAGAGTAGGTATAGGGAAATGGAGTTTTGGTTTCATTTCATTTGTAAAGGAAGGTTTTGATAAAAATTTTGGCACTGAGGTTGTCAACTTCTTGGAAGATTTCTTTTTCCTTTTATTTCTTCCCCCTACCTCCTATTTTGCTTTCAAGTACAGTCAATTTTCTCTAGTATTGATTTGATTAGGTCAAATATATTGTTTCCATGGGCTTCAATAAATCAGATTTTATATTTTTCCACTTTATTTAGTTTATTAATCATCTAAACAACTATATCTTAAATTTTCACATATGCACTTGTTTTTAATAGCAGCTTTAATCCCAAAAAGAGCCAATTTCATATCTATGGTATTACAGTAGGTAATTGGTTGCTTATCTCCCTTTTTCACTCCTGCCATAAATTTATCCATACTCAATGAGTGTCAGTTACAGAAGGTGGTCTTTGTCAAGCTTTCTTTTCAGAGGCTTTTAGTGGTTTAGAATAGGAGCTAATGGAAAAATTCTTGCAGTCAAGTGATTATGCTCCCACCACTATCACATCAACTCAACAACAGAGGAATGTTTAGTTTTCTCCTCTTCTCCACCCTGTGTATCACCACAGCTGTCTATAGATGATAAGTATATTCTGGGAGTATAAAAAAAAGAAAAGAAAAAAAAACAGGATGTAAAAAAGACTGTTCATTTTCAACCCCATAAAATAATCAAGTTCTTTATCTTAGGAGCAAATTCCCATTGCAGTAAGTACAAGTAGAAGTTAGACTTCTCAGGGACAACTAAGAAAAAAAGACCCAGAAATAGAAGATGCTAATAGATGGGAACTCATTTAAAAATCTGCCTATAACTTTATTTTTCCATTTTGTTTAAAAAATGCTGTAAGTTGGTTTTACCCTTGAGCAGAGAAATAAATTGTCTTTGAAGTGTAATTAAAGTGGCTCTTAAAAGGTAATTCTTTACTATTGGCAATAAAAAGACTGAACTGCTCGTAATCACAACAGCATAGAAGAATTTCAGAAACATTATACTGAGTGAAAGAAGCCAGACACAAAAGGGTATATATAATATGAATTCATTTATATGTAGTTTACCAAGAAAACAAAAGTAACCAATGTTAAAAAATATCATCATAATGATTACATCCTGAATATAAGAAGTAGAAGCAGGTATTAATTTGAAGGGAACCTACTGGAGTCATGATAGTATTCCACATCTTGTTAAGAGTTTGTATTACATGTACGTATGCATCTGTCAAACTTCATCAAATGGTATATTTAAAAAGTAAAATTTACCTAAAAATAGGAGCATAACATATAGAGAAATAGTTGATTATATGCATGCTGAAGTATCTAAGGTAAAATGAGCGGATATCTGAAATTCACTTTGAAATTTATTCAAAACCAAGATAATGGTGGGTAGCTAGAGCTAAGGATAGATGTATATGTGACTAAGCAAATACAGCAAAATATTAATTATATAAACTAGGAGGAGACTGTGAGTGTTCATTGTACAATCCTTAAGGCTTTTATGTATGTTTGAAAGTTTTTCATAATAAAAGGTTTGGTAGGAAAAAAGCAAATTTTTCTCCTGAGCCCAAAAGTATCTCCCCCAAACCATCCGGTCCTCTGAAATGCCATTAAGTACTATAACAATTGTTAGGTTATTTTCCAGTATCTTTCTTTTGAAATGTAAATTCAGACAAGATGTAAAAAATAGTGAGTTGCTAGAAGAAGAAAACCTACGATTAAGCAACTATTTTTATACCTGGTGCTAGTAATAACTAATTTAATTCTCGTGAGAACTATTTAAATTAGGTATTGTTTTTAGTACCTGTGGCCCCTTAAGTTTTATATGAACTTAAAAAAAATAGAAATTAGTGTTTGGCACAACACTATAGATTTTATTAATATCTTGATGGCTTTGGGACAATAGAAGAAAACATATGAAAAAAAAATCTCCCAAACAAACATTCTGAACAATCATTTAAGAAAGAGAAAAACATCATTCTCACCTTCCCATCATAATCGAATCCCTTACCTTAGATAGGCAATACCTTCAGTGATTCTTTTCTGTCTTTTGGTGAGCCTTAGCCTTCTACAAAATTTAATTCAACATCCTCATACTTGATTATAGCCAAATATTAATCTTTAAATATGCAAGATTTACAATCATACAATCTGTCTTTCCTCTATCTATATCTCAGATCCTGGAGAATTGCAACTGGCTCCAACCAAAGGCACAAAAGGAACATGAGGAATGTTGTTCCATGAAAAAACTGAAATTCATTTTGGAAGATGAAGTGTCAGATTCCTGGCTTAAGCTCATAAAATTGAGATAGAGAATAGGTTCTCAAGTTTATAGCTCTCCAAATTGGGTATCTAGCTCAGTTCACCAAATTTTAACTGATCACATTCCTTTAAGCCCATAAATAGTTATCATCCAGAAATTTATACAGAAGTCAACAGTTTATAGAGCTTATGAACTTGTCCAGAGCCACACAGCTAGAGTCGGAAACCAAAGCTCAAACATTTGATTTTTTTAAATGTACTTTTCCTCTGCATCAAGTTATGATTTATACAGTGTCCATTGTTTTTTTTTTTGGATCTGTTTCAGGGACATGTAGCTTAAAATTGATCATTGAAAACAATGGCAACTTTCTTCTGAAAAGAGAGGAGGGTTGGCATGTAAAACACTACCTAGACATGGCAGGACTAGATGGAATGTCAAGAGATCCTGGAGCACAATGAAACAGAAAGCAGCAGAAAGGGTGAAAAGTCCATGGAAACAAAAGAGGAAATCATCGAAAATAAACTTCACCCATTTCTCAGTTTGTCAACCCTATTTGTTATTCTAACTGATGATTTTCATGACAAACACAGATTACCATATATTGTAGCCTGCCCGGGACAGCCCTGGTTTACAACTGTTGTCCCTGTGCATTGTAAATTTTACGGTCATCCTATCTAGAAATGAAAATGAGTCATTACAAAAAAATCTTTAAAGAGACTTATTGAGTGTAATTGTAATTAAATGGTCACCAAAAGTATTTTGTGCAGCTACCATTTTAGTAAACCTGTTGTTGACTCATTGGATTATTACTCCTTAGAAAATCAATCTAATTTGGATGACTGTTTAATGGAAAGCTTTGAGACCAAAAAAACTTTGTTAGTCTCCTTTCAAAAAGTGGTTTCTCAGATCTAGGCATATTGCCTAGATTCCCAGGTAGTCTTTCCTCATTATCTTCTTACATTATTATATAAGTATCTATTTCATGTTCAGTCTGAATTTTCATTTGTGAAATATAAAGTAAATATGAAGTAAAATCTTTTTTAAAGAATGAGAAACCATTACCTCTAGTTTTTAAATTCTAGTCCACAATTTACTTTGTATTTATGTATTATTTTACATGTGATGAAGTAGTCACAATGTTTTAAATATGAAATGGACTGAAGAAAAATGTTATCTAACTCCCTGCAAAAGCTAGATAACCTTTCTAAGTTTGTTGAGATATTACATAGTGACAGTTTATTATAAGCCATTTATACTTTGTCAAACTGCCACAAAAATATGTGTTATCCACATCATGCAAAAAAAAATTCCTTTGGCAGAGTTCAAAGTAAATTCTGATAGAGGGAAGAGAGAAATATAGGTGTGTATCTCCTAAAGGATTTCAGCAAGAACTGGAGCCATACCTGTTCATATCGCATCATCAATTAAATTGTTCATATAGCATCATTGATTAACCATGTAACCTTGAATACATCATCTCACCTCTATAGACATCAGTTATTTATAAACTCACAGAACTTTCCAACGTTCTGTGAAATTTTATTAAAATTTCACAAGTAATAAGCATTTATTATCGGTGCTTTCCTTTTCCACACTACTCAGCCTAAATGTTTCAGATTTTAGTTCATAATCTCAAATCTGTTTTTATGAGATGATATTCTGTTCAGGTATATGTAAAAAGAATAAAGTGATTGGTCTTCTAATGACACTTAAACAGGAAAAATCTCACAGTAATGGTAATACCGGTAAAAGCCCTAAGTATCTATTTCAAAATTTCTCCATAAAATTCCCCATGAGCTTTCTTCTTCAATTCCATTCTATTATTACATCCTTTATTTGGGACAGACAGAATGTGATAATTAAAAATTCCCAGTTTCAGCAAAATAAAGATTTAATACATGGATATTGTTTCTTAGTTTTCAAATGTCACTTTTGATGTTACCTGAAGAATATTTCTGAATTATACTTTTTTAAAGTTGCTAACACCAGCCCAGTGGCTAATGATTCTCTTTCTGTAACAGGTAAGGTAGCATTGATATCAGAAGGAGGATATAGCACATAATGTTAACACACACAATATCTATTATTTAGGTACATCATTTACAAAGGTATGTAATTTATACTACTGTCTTGATTATTTGGAATATTCTCATATAACTCTATTATTCCTTAGTTAATTTTTCTTTGATTTAATGTATTTAATTCAGTATTTATTTATAAAGAAATTATATGATTATAATTTAAGGAGGAAATAGTCTATTTTAAATATGCACTAAGAGAGACTTGCAAACTACTATACTACAAAACTATTGATGATGGTCCTTGGTCATGCCACCTCCTGATGCTCATGCCCTTTTGCCAGCCCCTCCCTTTGAGTGTGGACTGGATGTAGTGACCTGGGACCCAGGCATCAGTATTTTTAAAGTGTCCAGATAATTCCGATTGCATCCAAAGTTGAGAAACACTACCCAAAATAGGAATTCCCTGGGGAATAACCTTTGGACCTTCTCTTTTCTCTATCAACCATTGTTTCTTCAATGACCCTACCAGAAAATTTCATTGCTTTAAATACCATCTAGGTGCCTAAGATTCCTAATATTTAAAATATAATTAGTATAATATAATATAAATTTGTTATATATAAGAGAGAGAGAGAGGAGTTGTATCTCCAGCACTGATTTCTCCCTTGAAATCCAGACTCCTAAGCCCAACTACTAATTCAACTGGATACTATTTAAAATAAGTATTTTAAAACTAAACTCTTGGCCTCATCCCCAATTACTGCTCCTTTGTTATTTTCCCCTCAGTAATTGGCAACCCCACCCTCATACACTCAGAAAAAAAAGTATATCTCACATATAATCAATCAGCAAATCGATTGGTTCTATTTTACAAACGTTCCCAGAATGCAACCTTCCTGTCATCTCCACTGCTACTACCCAAGTCCAAGCCACCATCATGTCTCACTTGTGATATAGAGCAAAACTCTCTTCACTGTCCAGCTGCTTCCATTTTTGCCCCTTGCAGAACTGATCCACACCAGCAACCAGGGCAATCTTTCTAAAATATGTTTGATTCTTTCACTATGAGATCAATGGTTCCCACTCTCACTAAAAGTGAAAGTCATTACAGAGTCCTATGAGGCTCTATAAGATCTGTTTTTCCCAAGTATAGACCCTGTGGTTTCTTCTTCTTTCACACACTCCAGCCACACTAACCAATTTGACATTCACCAAACATACCAGGTTTACAATCACTTCACCACCTTTGCACTCCATGATCATACTGCCTGAAACACTCATTTCTCAGAAATTCCTGTGTGCGTTTCCTTATTGTCTTCTAATCTTCGCTCAAAAGTTACCTTCTCAGTAAAGATTCCCCAGATCCTATTTAAAGTTGCCACCCCCCACTTCATATCTTCCTTCCTTATTTAGTTTTTCTTAATAGTGTTTATCATGATTTAAACATAATACACACATGCAAATATACAGATATGCATACATACATGCGTATATATATACATGCACATATACATATTGATATTATTGTCTGCCTCTAACCACAAGACTGTAAGCTCCTCAAGGGAAGAGATTTCTATCTGCTTCATTCACTGTTGATTTTGTTCACAAGAAACGCGTTTGACACACAGTAAGTACACTATTAATATTTGCTTAATTTTTATATAAAATTTTAGTAGCAAACTTTTTTGCTTCAGAAAAAAATTATGACATACATATTCTTATCATTCCCCTAAATAACGGCAATTACTTAAACTTTGAAGAAAAAAGAGATGTTTTAGAATTCAGAGGTAGATAGATTATATTATAATTTACCTTGAATAATTCATAAATTCTTATTAAACCTCCCACCTGAGACTGTGGTCTTAGATCATATGGACAACTGCTCTTTCTCATGGACATAGTACATTATATTCCTGTGTCACAGATTACACTGTCAGGGCCCATCCATGGAGTTAAACATTATAATAAATCTATATAAATATTTAATTAAAGCCAGCTCCTCATTCCTATCCTGTGAAATACATGTTTTTATATAATGAAGAAAAATGGTAACAACCACCTACTCTATTATTAATCACCATTGATTCTTTTGGATTCCTTACTTGTTAGGAACATTTTTTATCAACATGATGTGGTTGTACTCCAAGTAACTAAGTCCTCACCTAAAACCCACTATTCTTTCCTAGTTGTAATCTTTAAAAATTAATGATTTAATTTCTATCAGGCTGTCAGATTAGTACCGAAATGATCTGTTTCTTGTTCATTTAAATGGATTTTCTCACTTTATAGAATGAGAACATGAGCCCTTTTTTTGTCTGAAAAGCAAATTTTTCGATTAAATATTGTTGCAAAAAAAATCATTTTAACACATAGTTTGCACTGATAGGTTAGAGAAAATTATTCCACATAAATGACTCTGAATAAAAGAGATTGATAGAATGATTTTATCTTTGCCTTGTACCTATTATGGGTCAGATACTCTGTTACATGAATTATTTCATTAGAGGTTCACAAGTGTTGTAATAAATTACTAAGCTCAAAATGGAGTCACTCCTGCCTGGGTGCCACATCAACAAACTCAAACTTTGATAATTTTTGTGTCCCTATAAATGCTCACCCTGATCAGAAGTGCAGTTTATCCAGTCAGCCAATCCACAAACATCAAGCCAACTCACGACTATAGAGCTATTTCCTTGGTCCTTTTCATTTTCTATTTTTCTCTTCTATGTTCCTTATTCTTTATCTAATCAAAGCTTCCTGCCTTCTTCCCTTCTTCCCCATTTCCCATTTCCCTAAACTCTTAAGAACAGAGACTGTTCATTTCATGAGTGTTAAACAAAGTTCATTTTGCATCTCCTAAATTGTCTTTTTTAATTATTTTATACACAAGAACTCTGAATATGGATAATATTCTATTTTATAAATGAAGAAACCAGATGAGCTTGTTTAATTTTACACAGCAAGAAAGTAAGAGAGGCAGAATTTGAACAAGGCTGTCTGACCCCAGAATCAAGATATATATTATATAGAGTATACTATACTTATTCATCTTACTAGCATTATATTCAAAGTATCTGGTAAAGAACCTAGTAAGAATTCAATAAATATCAACTGAATACATTGATAACAGAGGCAATATCTAGACCATTAAATGATTTAGCAAACATGTTAGTCTCTCAAAAACATTAAATATATAGTGTCAAAACTTTGCTCTTCTAAATAACGTGAGCCCCCTAATGATGAAGAAGAAAAAAGGCTAAACATATGGTAACATATATCCAGACATACCTCTTAAACAGGGGTCAGCAGACTTTTTCTGTTAAAGGCCAGACAGTAAATATTTTAGGTCTTTCGGACAATGCTGATCTCTATAGCAACCACTCAGTTTTGACACTGTAAGAAGCCAGCTGTAGACTAATTAATGTGTGATAAATCATCATAAAACTTTATTTATAGACACTAAAATTTGAATTTCATGTATTTTTCACAGATCATGAAATATTATCCTACTTTTGATTTTTTTTTTAAACCATTTACGAATACAAAATTAATCCTCAGTTCATGGACCACATTACATAAAAGACAGGCAGCCGTCTGGAACTGGTACACAGGCCATAGTTCACTAGCCCTTACTCTAAACCACTCTTACAGTCTCCTTAAAAATAGTGAGATTTTGAAAGGGAATGGAAATGTGATTTCAAAATGAATGAATTTCACCCCTATGTGCTAGAGTTTTTTGTATAAAAATCACATATAGGAAAGAGAGCCACTTAAACATCAGAGTTATGACAGATAAACAAGGCAAAGAGCAGTGAAGTAGTAAAAATGAGAGGAAGCATTCTGTTTTCCAGTTTACTAGCTGAAATTTTGTCATTTATAAGACAATGAGAGAGACAAGAAGACACATTTTTAAGCACCGGCCTGATCTGAAACAGGTCAGAAAGATAACATCAGTCATCTAAGGCCTAGCTATACCTCCTTTAGCTAAAATGACATTTAAATGTTTCTTTTCAAGTGAGCTGATTCAAATGTTTCATGCTCAATTATTAAAAATATACCTAAATAGTTAAAATATACATAAGAAGAAAGACAACAGTTCTGGGTGCTCTATTTTCCATCTATACCAGAAAACTGAAGGAACCTCCATTTCTATCGAATCAGATTTTTTTCCTGCTTTCAAAATGTGAATCTGAAAAATAAAATAAATGAACAAACAAAACAGAAACACACTCATAGATACAGAGAACAAACTGATGGTTGCCAGATGGAACGGGGATTTGGGGATTAGTTGAAAAAGGTGAAGGGATAAAGACATACAAATTGGCGGTTACAAAATAGTCACAGGAATGTAAAATACAGCATAGGGAATACAGTCAATAATATTCTAATAACTATAGTGGTTCCAGGTGGATATTAGACTTATCAGGGGGATCACTTTGTAGATTACATAAATGTCTAATCACTATCCTGTACACCTGAAACTAATACAATATTGAATGTCAAATGTAATTGAAAAAAATTTTTAAAAGAATTCCTGCCCCCATCCCAAACTGCTGAATGGTGCCGGAGAAAACTCTCACAATTATGCAGGTAAAACGAATGCAAACCCTTTTATCCTTCCCTGCCTAGATCTTTCTTCCTGTCTTAAGAAAGCTACGCAAAGAGTTCTTCACCCTTCTAGAGCCCTAACCCAACCCCCTTCCTCTCTCTAGCTTTCCTCTCTGCTGATGACCTTGCTTCTGTTTCACAGAGAAAACAAAGCTGTCAGGAGGTACAGCCCTTGTTTTCCTGCCCTCTGTGTGACAAACATCAGGATCTCCTTTCACTTGTACTTTCAAGTGTTAGAAGTTTAAATGTCTCTTTGTCTTGTTTCAGGCCAGAATCTCCACCTGTGACCTGTCCCCCTCCACCTCACCCCGGTCTCATCTGGAACAAGGACTTTGTTCCATCTCTTATACTCTCTTCTGTTTTTCAAACGCCCCTCTTTCTTTCTCCTTCCATACAGCCTGTAAACAATCTTGGCTCTTTCCACAGTTAAAAACAAATTCACAAACCCCAATCCTCTTCACCTGCTGTCATCCTCCAGCTACCACCTTATATCACGCTGAGCATTCACTGCCAGTCCCTCAAAACTATTGACACTCTTTGTCCACATTCTTGCCTTCTATTCACTCACCATGACACCCACCACAGTTCACAATGGTACTGAAATATCTCAGGCAAATATTTCCAATAATCTTTTCTCCCTTGCATTAAATGTGTAATTTTATTGCTATGTTAATGAAACATTATAAACATAATCCCCTATATTTTTAATTTCTCAAAGGTTTAGTTATACTATTTTTTTAATTCTCATTAAAGAATTTCAAACTGAAAATGAAGTTTTGATGTTAAAGTATCACACAATAAGAATGAAATAAGTCAATTTCTGTATGGTTAAAATAATTTAGGGTCTAAATTATTCCAAATTTAAACCACACTAGTTTTACCATTAGAGAATCACTCACAGCTCCAGTGCTTTAAACACAAACATACAAAACACATAATTTATTTCCTCTCTTTTTTGAATTCCTCATTTTGTCTGTTTTTTAAGTAATAATTATAACTCATCAGAAATGTAAGAAGTGAAAGTCTTATCATACTCTTACTGGCCCCAAACAAGTACTATAATTGCCACCAATCCTCTTCAACCTCATCCTTGTACAACATATATGTGTATGTGTGTAACTGAGTTATAAATTTTAATTAATTCTTTTCAGGTCTCATTTTACCTGACGTCTTCTTCACATTTGACGTAATCAATTCCTCTTTTTCTTTTGAAACTGTCTCTCCTCTTCAATGACGTTGATCTGAAACACTTATCTTAAACGCCTCTCCTTTAGCACCATTTCAAACAGTGACCAATCTGTCAATGGTACCACCTATTTCCCTTATACACCATACTATAAGAGATTTACTTAGGTAGTCATATCTCAGCTGGAAAGCTACATTAAACTTCTAATTAGTCTCCTTGCCTCTATCTTTGTCTCTCACTAATATTATTTCATATTGTCACTAACATATTATTCTAATGAAATACAATCACGTCTCCTCTCCAACTGAAGTCACCTAGTGACTTCCCTATGCCTACAGGCTGAAGTTCATACTTCTCAATACAAAAAGGAAGACCTTAACTTGTCATTCTTACCTTTCACCAAGCCACTCCTTTCTACCTCTTGATTCAGTAATACTGAAGTAATTGGGCTTGCTCCTTCATCTGAATTGCCACCATCACATTCTCTCCTTCTGACTTCTAGAGCCTGATTAATTAATATCTTTCAATACTCAGTTTAAGTGTTCAGTTGGATAAAAACTTTCTTTTCTCCTAAACCCTCAGGTAAAACTCATCATTACTGTTGTGCAGTCTCTTGTACTTTTGGTTTTTAATTTTAAACCCATCTTCACTGAATGGACTATAAACTACTTGAAGGAAAAAGACTAAGTCTGAGTTGTTGCTATATCTCCAGCAACGATTTTGAAAGAATACTGTGTCTGCTCATTTTTCCCATAATTGCAACTATTTATTGCATGACTAATATGATTTAGATGTTATTCTAGACCTTTTCTGCATCATCTCATTTGACATTCACAATAGTTCCATCCCTATTTTATAGAATTAGTAACTGAGGGAATTAAATAGTCTAAGTAATCCATTCAAAGTTATACAGATAGTAAATGTGGAACCAGAATTCAAATTAAAGTATGGCGGTGTCAAAAATTTTATCTTCTCCCACAAGGTAGCTCTTACTTAGCATTTTTAGTTGTTATTCCTTCTGTCCTATGTAATTTTCTATAATTTATACCCCATGTTCAATAAGAGACCATGAATCCCACTTTCTTCTTTCATCTTGAGAAATTACTTGATATGTAATCTTTCTTTTACCAGGTCTCTACACAAAAATCAATAGAAATGGGTACTTCCTTAACAAAACCAATATTGTAGGCTGTTTATCCACTTTCATAAGAAAATATAAAGTCAGTGAGTTCTGGAAGAATTCTCATACAGATAAGCCACTCTAAGTGCATCCTGCATCCTTCAGAAGCTTTTGCATATGGGAACAAAATGAGCCTTTACTGATCTGCTAATTACTTACTTCCCCCATTCTACCAAGCAGGACTATACAAGTTTATTAAGTTATATGTCACCCTGGTTGCTCTAATGAGAATAAAATAATTTTTCATGTTCTACCTATAATCTTAACGTTCTACATAGGTCCTAACCTGATCCTAATTTGTTCACCATTATTTTACCAGAACAGTTAAAAGTGCTAGTAAATGGAATATTTGTATTTAGTCCATGTAATAATTTTGAACACTTTGAGGTTTGGAAATAGAGTGATTGAAGCCACAGAAACCTATCTTTACCACCTTCTTGGTGGCTGACTGATTTTAACTAAGTATAATTTCTCTAAAATTATATATTAGCTCATAAATCTTTCTATTTTATTTATATTATGCATAATGTTGTATGTACATCCACACTTCTGTATTGAACCTCAACACTTCAGCATGGACATTGAATGTGATGCCAAGAGGAAAATACAGGAAACATGTATCTTTGCAAATGGGAATTTCACATAAAACTATCAATTTCCATTAATGGACATGATATCAATGTGCCAAGAGAACACCAATTATGAACTAAGCATGAAATATATTCTGTGAATTGAGCACTAAAACAACCCCTTTTACTTGTAAATATATAGTGAAGTAATTTTCTTCAAAAAATATAAAATGAAAAGGAAATTAGCAATAATTCTTTTATTCATAACAGAGATTTTAACTACGATGTGTGTAAATAAAAAGTTAAAGGTGTAATGTAAATTGTCCAGTATAAAGAGGAAAAATGCTGCCACCAGGCACAGTGGATGTAATCAAGGCTCATGAAACATTAGTTGTTTATAATAATTTCACTTCTTTTCCTCAGGAGTAGCCATTTCATTCTAGAGAAGCAATACACTTTGCCAGAATAATCTGTTTACCATTACTGATCTAAAGGAATCATTAAAAATGCCATATCTTTTTTTTTTAAGTGACTCAATAGTCACTAAATAATTTTTTAGGCATATTTGACTTGTTACCTGATAAATTATGAACGCAACAGTGACTATGTGTGCATTAAATGCTTATTATGTCACTGAAATTTCTAAACCAATTGTTCTGCGTACTTTATGCTGAGTTTAATTTTCTTTAATGTTGACTAAATGTCATCTCAATATTATCTGACTCAAAATGTTAATAGTGCTGAATTGAAACACACTGCTCTATCCCCATCACTTGTTCATCTTCCCTCCAGCAAAGCTAGTGACCCATGGCTCTGGCACCCATGTCGATACCAGGAGCCTTCAGAGCTGGATTTTAAACTGAAGCATCTGGAGGTCATAGAGACATAAGGACCTGAAAACAGTAGGATGGCCTCCAGGGTAAAGGTGGGCTCAAGAATCAAATGAACAAGGGCTGAAATTGAAGATAAATTAGAAGGTTCAAAAGAAATATCAAAATATAATAAGTGCTGCATTGAAAAGGGGAGGGTGCTAGACCACATGAAATTTCCAAAAGATTAAATTAATCATTCTTCCATGATTCTCGCAAATATCTTGGCTATTTTGAAGGTTAAACATAAGCATGAGAGCATTTGGGTGTGAAGGTTATATTAGCAGATTGCTGCATTTATACCTGGTCTCATCTCTTGAGGAACAGATGGAAGAGAAGTAGATACCTGCACCTCATCACAAACTGGTAAGGAGTTCACAGGGATCACTCAGTCTGATGAATCCCCTATATTTATGGAGCGACAGTAGTCAACTGTTGACTTAGAAGTAGCCTTAGTAGTAGCATGCTGCTTGGTTAGGATAAGGAATATGTGTGTGCTTCCCATGTACCAGTTGAGGGTCAGCCTGCACATGAATATTATTAAAGCCTCTCGTATAGGACCGCCTGTGATGAGCCCTCAGCTGACAAATGTTCAAGGTGGAACAAGGAATTGCTAAGAGCTGCAGAGGATGTAAGTGACCAGAGGAAATAGGGAAAATTTTATCTGCAGCAAGAAAACTATGGCAGAGAGGCACTCCTAAATATGAAAGGGTCTCCAAAGACCCTACAAAAATGACAATGAGAAAGATTCAGCTTTAATCATCAGTTAGGCATTGAGAGAGAAGAGTCATATTATAACAGTAGCAAAGAAGTGATAACTTTTGCATCTCCCTTTTCTCTCCTTCCTCCCCACTGGAAGGAGAAGAATGCTAGGAGTGAATCTGCCAACAGTCATTGCAAAGCAGGCCCCAAGTAGGCAAGGGTTGGTTAGAGAAGGCTTTAATTTTAAATAATGTTCTGAGTTTTGTTATTATTTGACTGCATATTATTCTTATTGAATTGAGACAAGTTATTGAAAGCAACTATGCTTCTTCCTCTTACCTAAGATTGAATAGAAAAGTTTTGATGTCTGCCCTCATTTGTTTCCAGTGATAGAAGAGTATAATCCCTATTGAACATTATTAAGAACCATCAATGGGATACTGTCCTTTAACTGGGGTTATTTTTAGGATTACAGTTTCTGTACATACATTGATTCCAAAAGAGTGAGCAATGAAGCAAAACCTATATTTAAATTGAGGGATCTGGCACCAGTCAGTCCAACAATATGAATATATTTAGAAAAGAAAAACTAAAGAAGACACCAGGGGAATTTTCTGTAATTCCAGGATTCATTGCACAACTCCTAGGGGAGGAGAGTATAACTATAAAATGCTAAGAAGATTTGGACATCACTCAAGTTAGGTCATCTAGTCTCCCCTTCAACCCCTGCCCCCACCACTTCTAACTCTCCCTCATTCTCCATTTGCATTAGTCATTCGGTCCCATCAAGTCTACTTCCACAATATTTTACAGTTGCTCTCTCCTTTCTCACCACTTTGGCTTTGTTTCTCAAATTCTCATTGTATTGTATACTGCCAGTTTGCCAAGAGAGTAGATTTCAGGTGCTCTCAGCTCATACAAAACATGGTAACTATGTGAAGAGATAAATATGTTAATTAGCTTGACTATAGTAATAATTTCACTATGTATATCTAACCATCACGTTATACACCTTAAATATATACAATTTTTATTTTAAATAAAAAATAAAAGAGCTACATTTTTAAAGCACAAGTTTGAACAAGTCATTTTCCAATTTAACAAACTTTTAGGGCACCTACTTCAGAAAATAAAACCTAAACACCTTTGCATGGCATTCGGGGTTCTCCATGGTCTAGTCCTCTACTCTGTTGTACTTATCTCTATTAAACACACACACACACACGCACGCACACACACACAAAATGCCTTATCATCCTTAACTGCTTGCCATTGCCCAAATAGGTAATGTGTTTTTTTTGTCACTATGCTGTTTCTCATATTTTCACTTCAATCTCAGCCATACCTTCCACCTGTTTCCTTCCTCCTGCTTTTGAAACTCCACTCATTGTTCTGGGTTTAACTATTAGCTCTGTGAAGCACCCCCATGTTCATTGCAGCATTATTTACAATAGCTAAAACATGGAAACAACCTAAGCGCTCACTGAAGGATGAATGAGTAAAGAGGATGTGATATATACATAATGGAATAAAAAAGAATGAAATATTGCCATTTGCGGCAACATGGATGGACCTCAGGGCACTATACTCAGCAAAATCAGTCAGAATTACCACTCATTCCTCTGTGCTCCAGTTTTTTTTTTCTTTCACTACACTTATTTATACAACTATTTCCATTCTAACTTATAGATCGTTTTTGTTTGTCTATCTCCCCCACCGATGAATAAATCTCTTGATGACTTACCTATAATAGACTGTCAGTTGATATTTGTTGAACTGAATTAAATGCTACCGACCAAAGCAGTTTCCTTTACACTCCTAATTTTTCTAGAATACACCATTCTCAGGTTTTTTTTTACTTATACTGATCCTTCCTCTTCCTGCTGAAATTACTTAGGAAAAGCAATAGGTTTCGTTTGTAAAGAACTCGTCAGTAATTTTTAAAAGTATAGAGAGGTGAAACAGAATAAAACATGTACCTTTTACAAATCAAATACTGCTAAAGGTAAATAGATGAATTTTTAAGTGACTTTCTTCTCTATTTCAAGTGAAGGTCTGTGTTTAGGGCAAAGAACCTTAAAAAGAAAGTAACTAAACTTAGTTTCAAAGATATCCAATAATTCTTATCATACCAACAAAATTTTTCATGTGATAGAATCAGCACATAGTCTTCTTCTGTTTCATTTTTTTAAATGACTCATTTAGGTGTTGTCCTTTTAAGGAGACTGGAGCAAAGATTATGAGATAGAAAAATTCAGTGATTTTAGAATTCCAAAAGTCTTATGATCTAGAGCCCATTTCATAAATGCTATTTTCATTTTGCCCTAGCAG
Organism: Cynopterus sphinx; assembly: GCA_030015415.1. Lineage (NCBI taxonomy): Eukaryota > Metazoa > Chordata > Mammalia > Chiroptera > Pteropodidae > Cynopterus > Cynopterus sphinx. The sequence goes on from CM057391.1 coordinate 30,739,768, forward strand.
AAGTAATTATCCTCTCCTCTATGGCAAACATGTAACTAGTCTGATTGTATTAGAATTCTGTTTTTTTCCTACTGAATATTAGATTCTTTGAAGACAAAGACTACCATAGTCACATCTGTGTTATTCCTTACATGGTGATTAACATTTTATAAGCATTCAATAAGTATGTGCTAATTATATAAAATAACAAAAGGCTGATGATCAAGTTTAGCAGCCATCTGGTATAATAAAAAAGAAGGACTTTGAAGTCAAAAGACTTGAGCATAAATATTACTTCATATTTTAGGAAGCATTTTTATATACAAAGCCTAAGAATCCTATGAAGTGATATGGTAACCATTACGACTGTTGACAAAAATATTTCCATCTCTCTTCTATGCTGTATTTCCTGACCCTTGCTTTGTGGTTGAGTGGGACCAGCCAATGACTTGAATGTGCAAGTGACATTGTTGTCATCTCTAGACTAGAACACTTGACAATGTGAGATTCTTGAGGCCTCTCTTTTTCTTTTGGAATAGAGACATGCATCATTCAATATGCTCTGTCAGCTTGGGTGCCTGAGTGACTATGACTAGAACAACCCACCCACCCTCTCCTGCCAATCTTTGATGGACATATTGCTTAGGTTATCAAAATTTTTAAAAGGTTCATTAAATCCACTGAGATTTGGAAATCATTGTTAACACAGCATAACCTACCATATCTGACTGAGATGGGCAAAACAATCATTTGGTCTTTAACTTTAATAGGTGTAAGGTAAACGCATGACACTCTGAGAGAAGTTTTTAAAGCAAGCTCTTATTGGTAGAGGGCTCCCAGGCAAGGTTCTCTAATCCAGAGAGAAGAGAGGCCAAAGAAGTCGAGACCTGGAGTGGGAGGGCATGGCTTTTATGGGGTTATGTGAAGGTAGGGGTACAGGGTGGAGAACGTTAATCAAATGCTAATTGAGCCTCCAGATTAGGGTGATGGCGCCTGGGGCTTTAGGGTGGATCCTATTCAGAAGGTCTAGATTCCAGGTATCAAGCTGGCAAGTCTCCAGGCAGGCATCTGGCTGGCCCTTCCCCCGCAGACCTAACAATAGGTAATAAAATTATATGGAGAGAAAATAAGGGACATTTTCAATGTTGTACTAGTCAATAGCTAGTAGAATAGTAAGCAGCAGAAATGGTATTTAGTACCAGATTTTCTGACTAAATGTAGAAAAACTAAAAAAATTTTAGAGTAAATGCTTACATTTACTAAAATGAAAGCATTCACAATAATAAATTCCAGTATAATTACCTAAATATATTATTTAGTTTTAGTCTTTAGTAAAAAAATTAAAATTTTTTAAACCTAATATTATTTACAGTTGTAATTAACAAAAATATCTGAAATTTTAGAATTATTTATACATAAACACTATCTTAAGTTTTTTAAATTATCTTCTTATTTGGAAGAAATATATAGATTTTTTGCCTTGTTTGGAAAATGAACTTGATTTCTAATTAAGCTATCTTCAGGCACTTTCCAGTAATTAGACATCTTATATATCCTTGTCAAATTTGCATGTTCTTTTTAGAAATATGACCAGAATGAGAAATATTCAATATATTTACAATTGTTAAACGGAGTGTTATGTGTATTATAAACTAAAATCGACTTTTGTGGTTTCGTTATGTAATGTCAGAATTTGCATTTTTGTTGCTAAAATTCAAGATACTTTCCCTATTCTCATTGTGACAGATAATATATAAACAAAGTAATACTTCTCTTGAACCATAAAAAGTATAGTCAAAAAAGTTAATTGAATACCCTTTATATTGTGCTATGTAGGCTATCATAAATGTCCCTTTTCTTTTCCACCAGCAATTTCTATTTTCAGAGAACTGAAAACATTCCCTCTGTTTTTAATGTTATTCTTCAAGGACAGCATACAAAGGGACTGAGGAACAATATACATTGTTGAGAAGCCATTTAAATTTGAAAATAGCCACATACATAAAAGTTGAAACCCTGAGTGGTTTTCAAGATTATTGTATTCCAATGTGAAATTTAACTGCTTAATGATCCAGGATCAAATGCTAAAGTATCTATTCAGATGCTTCAGAAAAAAATAAAATCTCCAAAACAATAATTACCAAATAAGTAATTTACATTTTCTACTACCATTATCATTACTAGAAATACTAGTGTCAGACCACTAGAAAAGTATAACACTAGAAAAGGAAAATAGGCTAAATCAGTTAAGGATCTCTAATTGAAAGCAATGGAAACAGCCCTATTAACATAAGAACTGAATCCATAGGAAGGAATATTGAGCATCTCTCAGAATCCCAAGGAAAAGTTAAGTTCTTAAGAAAAACAGCAGAAACAGGTAGTTTTAGGCTCCTGTAAGCCTGTAACAAAAGAAGAGTCTCTTTAGGCCACCACAGCCAGAATTAACTGATTCCAAATGTTTTCTGTCCTTGTAACAAGGTCTGGATTCTCACCACAAAGAAGCTGATATTTTAGCTTCAATTACATGCACAAGCTCTGGCCAGGGAAGGGGGTATAATTCTTCAATTGACTGACTCCCCCCGCCAAGAGTGAGGGCTTCTTTTCCAGGGGACAGTTGACATACCGCTAGTGAAATAAAAAGGAATAGATGCTGAGCATTCAAAAATCAGTTGTCCAGCAGTTTTCGGGTCTAAATACATATGGCTCTTGGGGGCTTTGCTATGTTTCTATTTTAATACTTCTGAGATACCAACAAAGTTTTGAAAAATAGGATAGTATAACAGACAGGGTTCAGATATAGAGAGGCTTATTTTCATACATCTCTGCCCCCTAAGATTCCATCTTTAAGATTCTGTAAAAGTAAACAAAAGATACAATGAATATTGCAGTTTCCTTTTCACTGGATCTATTTATCTAGTAAACTTTGGGATCTTACATGAGAATACTCCTTAGCTAACTGATAATGATCTTATTTCCAAATAGGGACATATTTTGAGGAACTGGGAGTTATAATTTCAACATAAGATTTTGGGGGAGTCAAAAAATTCTTTGAGATTCTGCCCTCATGGAGTACCAAAGGTTATTGTGGTTTTTCTACCCACCTTGTAGCAGCTAACCTGTTCTGACAGCAGGTGATCTGTGGCTCCCTACACCCTGTATTTTTGACTAGGCATAAGCTATGTATTAACATTTTACTCTTTCTAGCTACCCTCACACAATTTTGCTGGTCTGCACGTACTGGCATCTCTTAATTGCACCAGTTAAAGGAAAGAGAAGGGCTAGAACTAGACTCAGAGGAAAGTATTCAAATGGTTAGGGGAGGCTGAGAGAAATCTGACTTCTTCCATATGAAAATTGCCTAAACTCCCACAGCCACACTACTGCACAGGCTTCAGTTGCTCACTCCTCTCTTCAGGAACAGAAGCTGCAGGCCATCACTGCCACTGGTGAGAAAGGCCAGGTTTCCCTCATCAGAGCTGATTCTATCACAGACTTCATAATCTCTCAGGGATGTTCAGAATCATAAAAATTACTAAGCCTTTATGCTAGGTCACCAGGTCTACAAACTACTAGGGCTGTTGCTCTAGAAAACAGTAACATGTAAGATTACATATATGATTAAATATGTAAGTTTATTAATATTGACTTTATTGTAGAGAAATTTTCTCAAAAGTTCATACTTTGCTGTTTGATTACATAGTTCTTCAGATAATCTCTCACTTTGTAATATGTGAGTCTGTACACATGTATTAGGATATTTCTAATTATGTTGTTTAATTTATTCCAGCTGCATAGAAATGGTTTCAGTGACCTATCATATTGGGAGCAAAAGTTTCTATTTCTATTTTAATGTGTTGAATACCTTCTAGGAGAACTTCTCTTTTCAGTTCATTAAACTTAGTCTTATAAAACCACTTTTGAAATCTTTTGTGTGCAACTATATTATGTTCAAATTTGGTGTGGCCACTTCTAGGATGAGAAGAAAAGGTAAAAACACAATGGAGAAATATTCTGCTTATAATTAGATCCCTCTGAAACACTTTCACTAAAACTCAGATTATTTAAAAGATCCTTACTTCGCCTTTGTCCCTGAATTGGAATCAGGAAGGTGGCTTATGATTAGTTTTCAAATAGGACTTCAGGATTAATTGCTATATTTACTGGAGTTCTCAAGTGTGAAAAGGTCCACCAAGTTATTTTGAAATGCAAAAATATGTGAAATAGCATTTATTTTATAATTGCCATTTGTGGGGCAGTATTACTAGTCACCTTTGTCAAAGACAAACATGAAAGATATTGGGGTCAAATCAAATTTGGAGCAATTCCATCCAGATATAATAAAAATTAAATCACACAAATACATGTATAGAACTTGGTTAATCAAATTCATTATTTTCGTGAGGTCACAAAAAGATGAAGCGTATAATTAAACCTAATACCTACTTCATTTATGTTTTTCAAAGTGTCTTAAATAATTTTCCTTAGTTCTGCCTTATCATTCAGTTGTATAGAGTTTAAATCCCTTTAACTTTACCTTTTCCTAAAATAAATAAAATTGACAACATAATCACAGAGTAAATTATTATTAACTCTCACTTTTCTCTCCATACCCATCATCTATTCCTTTTCACTTTGTTTTGTGCAAGTAGGGGCGAGAGGAGTCACTGACCTGAAACAGCCGCAACAACATTTTCTTGTGAACTTGACCAACACTGAGCACCATCAAGAAACAATAGAAGAAAGAAGAACTGGTTGCAATACTTATTCTCCTAGTTCCCTCCTACAGGGTTGCCATGGTCTAGCTGTCTCTATTTTGCATAAAGACCCAGGTTCTGTCAGTCAGTCCTCTCAGTGTATAAAGATCTCTCTATCTCCAGGTACTGGTAATCACACCCTCTCTTTATACTTCAAGGGCAAGGATTAGTAAAGAGTCTCCTTGTTACTAGCTCCAGTATACTGCCCTGTTTGTTGTATTGTATCAACAGTCTTCCCATATCTTTGAAAATAGTTTTCCTTAAACTCTATTCAAAATATCCTAAATTAGGTATCTTATCTAATCCTTCCTGGAGCAGGACTGATTTTGTTGTCAACCTAATGAAATCTACATTCTGGAAAACTGGTGGAGGAAGGGTCACTGATATAGAAAAGCTGAAAAAAATGAACACTAAGCTGACAGTGGAGTAAACTAGAAAAAAGTGAATTTCCATAGCAGAATCTTGAAATGGCTCTGATAGAGGTAAACATAACCAAAATAGGAAGAAAGGTTGAAAATCTGTTAAAGAACTATTTGCACTTCCTTATCACATCTTACCACTCCATGCCGCCTAGTAGCTATCCCTCCTCAGTCATGGCAGAAGACCAGAGGTTGTAGAAATCACAGTCTCACTTAAAAGCTTATAGCACTTGACAGTAAACAGGGGAATTAAGGAAAGATTAATACCCTGAATAATTAGTCTTCAAACTTTCTTTCCCAATTTGGCTGCCAAAACTCTTCAGGCCAGAGTTTGGAAAATCATTGGGAGAATCCAACAAGCTCCAGAGAAAAGATCCAGACATTGAGAGCAGGAATTTCTTAAGCAAAAGGTAAATTTAGAATTACCCCGTTGGTAACTACACAATTGCCAAGCCCCATCTACGACGACAGTGTTACCAATATGTTTTTAATGGCCTATTATTAAATATTAACACACAGTCAAGCAACACCACATAAAAATCTCTACTGTGAAAGACAAGGATCTAAAAAACCTACAGAAATAAGCAACATGGAGATAACAATAACTGAGCAGAAAAGTAAAATTCAAATAAAACCTATAGTCATACCTTCTAAGAAGAAAAGATCTTGTATCCACGAACAAGAAGAGAATGCTACAAAAAATTTTTGAAAAAATATAAACACCTGGACATTTAAATATGATAGCAAAAAGTAAAAACTCAATTGGAGAGTGGTGGAAGATAAAATTGATAAATTTCCTTGAAAGTATAGCAAAACAAAAAGTGATTAAAAAGAAGAGGGAAAAATGGAGAAAAAAATTAGAAGGCCAATGCAGAAAACCTGATACCTGAAAAGTAGATTATAGAAAACAGAAAAACATGTAGAAGTAGAAATCCTCAAAAATAAAAAATCTCTGTAATTGAAATACATCTTTTCATTTTCAAAGGAACAAACTGAGTAACCAGATCATTGAGTCAAAAAGAGATTGGAGCACATTTAGAACACTGGCAGTAAAGGGAAGACACTACAGGCTTATAGGAAGAGCAAAAAGGGGTAATAGGAGGTTCAATTATGTTATCAGCCTTCTCAACAACAACCATAGGTACTTGAATATAAAAGACCAATGCTTTCACCAACCATGAGGGAAAATGTTATACAATCTAGAATTCTATGTCCAGCTAAATTATCAGCCAAATATGAGGATAAAGTCATGTCATTTTCATACATGAAAGGTCTCAGAAATTCATCTGTGTTTATAGGGGGCAACCAGTCTAGGTAGAAGCAGTTTAGAAAGTTCTGAGAGAAACTTCAACAGATATTGTTGATATACTACTGGATAAGAACAAACACTTCAAAAAAAGATTTAGATGTTTGGCAGAACATTTGAGATTAACTGATAAATATATTTTTCAACAAGCAAGCAAAAATAATAGAATCATTAATACCGCAGAACAGGTGAGGTTATATTAGTGATAAATATGTTTTAAAATTAAGCAAAAACAACATAATTCACTCCAAATAAGCACAAAATAAAGAATAATCATAGTTTTCTATGTGGCCTTATTCTAAATAATTTGTACATTCTTAGAAAGGTAAATATGAATATTAATATAACCATATGATAACAGAAATATATTGAAACACTGGAGGAATGGGAGTGTGTATGTAAGTAACAGCAGAATAAAGAAATTTGGTAATATTCAAATGACAAAATCTGATATTTAAAAAATGATATAATAGTAAAATAAGTATAATGTTTAAAGATATACAAGTTAATGCCAAAAAATTAACTAATAAATTATTAAAAAGTTTAAAAGCTGATTCATTATTCTTGGTTTGAAATCTTGAGCTAATTGCTGTTTTAGCCTCTCACTGCATTCAACCTACTCAACCACCTTTCCCCCCTTCAAAACAAGCATTGATCCTTGATGTTTGGCACTAAAATTCTATCATATAAGAGTTTCGATATCAGGATAAGAAAGGGATTATTCCCAATTCCTATACTACATGGAATATTATATCATCCATGAAGGGTTTTAACCAATAGTCAAAAGATAAGAGGTTTTCTAAGAGAACAAATGTTTCAGCTGTATACAAGTTATACAGCTCCTTCATCAAGTAGGAAGGTTATAGTGCCAGACTTAGTGAGCACAAGATGAACAACCAGGGACAAGCAATGCATAAGAATTTTCCCAGATGTATAGTCAACCCCCTTTCTGTCTGCCCCTAATTTTACATATATTTCTATAACTCTAAGACCTGGATGTAAAATGCAGTAGTCAGGGATATCACATGGATTTATGGCCTTTTCTGAAGCACTGGGCAATTCAGGCCCTGGGCAAAGATTATAATCATTCATATATGTGGGGTTTCTTTATTCCTTTGTGGCAGAGGTAACATTGATTTCTTATTTCAGGAAGTCACTTAAATATGATTCACGTTAAAGATATAAGTGAGAAACCCATTTAACTATTTCTTAGCCCCAGCACAAAAAATAAACTCAGGGAAATGGGGGACATCAGAAGGCTTTTGTAGGAGATGGCAAAGCCTTTAAAGAAGCAGACACATGTTAGTTTTCTTCAAGCCAATTATCAATGAGTGCTTAATCACTAGGTTATACACTTTAACCCCTGTGGTAACACAAAAGCTGGTGGAGGTGGGCAGGTTGGTGGGAGGGAAGTAGATAATTTTAGTATTTGTCAGCTTCAAGTTTAAACTAAATCTAAATATTCTATATTTCATGATACTCACCTAAAATCCCTTGGGGCCACATTTATATCACTTGTACATAAGTAATGCAATAATCCTTCAAGGAAAGGAAAACACTGTATTATTTAGTCAATTATGATCCATGTGAATTTCTCAATTGACATATCAATGCCAGGTTCTGAAATGGGAAATTCACATCTGTTATTACTTCTATACAGATGTGATCATCAAGGCCATGAAGCTAAAAACAGCTGTTAAAAAAGAGGTCAGAGAAAAAGCAGAAGGATGCATAGCATAAAATAAAACTAGGAGTCTAACAGTACATTACAGTTAAGAACTATCTGACTCCTGTAAACACAACCTCAACAAGAAAATCCTCAGGACCTTGACGGTATCCTAAGGGAATCGTGGCAAGAGACAATCGCCAGGATATCTCATAGGATCCAGGAACAACTGCAAGTATTTAATATAATCTTACTTTTCCCTCACAATAGCTCTCCAATGTGATATTATGATGCCGGCTTTATAAAAGAGGAAGCTGAAGCTCAGAGATAGGAAGGAATTTACCCAAGTTCCTAAGAAATTGCCAAACTGGGATTCAAATACGGTTTAAATGATTCCAAAACAGATATTCTCTCCTGGTGGTCTGAAATGATCTACTTGAAGAACAATTTACATGTTTCTGATAGGCTCTGTCTTTTTAAAAAGACAGCATGGTTATGAGTACTTTATTATTACTTCAAATCACCATTTATTTGGATTTAAATGGAGCCTTTCTATGAGAGTCATTTTTCTATGTTGTTGTTATTGTTAATGTCTTAGGTTTTTTAGTTGTGTTTGTTTTTGTTTGTTTTTTTGCAGAGGAAGGTGGGTACAAGGAATTTATGCATTTGGTCCAGAAATTTGTTTTTCTAACAAGGGAATTGGAGAAAAACATTTGTTTCAAATCAGTTTTTCTTCCATGTTGAAGCAGTGTTTAGTCAAAGAAATGAATTGGCTGCAAATTTAGGAGGCCCTACCTCAATGCTGGCTCTGTGCTTGCAAGTAATGAGAGAAAAAGTGAAAACTAAGACCTCCGAATAAAGATCAGGATGAACCTGATCTTTAGTAGTGCCCAGAGAGATTGTCATCTACTTTAATACCTCTAACCACACTGCAAACCTTAGCACAGAGGGTCTGTGAGGAATATGCTTTAGAAATAATTGTTGATAAGTCATGTCCCTCAGAAATAGAAACCATGAACATCTGGGCTTAAGCCTACAATTCTCATTTGCAATTTGAGTCTCAACCCATTCCAAATGGTTCACTAGTATCTTATAGTCGTTGAAGAAAGTTTTTTATAACATGGGGGCAGGGGGAAAGTCAAAATTAATGTCATTGTTTTCATTGTCAGTAGGCAAGGTACACTGAGGATCAAGGCTTCTGAAAGATCAAAAGAGATAACAGAATGCGTTAAGTTCTAAAATTGTGCTTGGTTCAAGTTACTGCAATAAGGTGGGATAATGTTGATCCAGTCCTAGCTCTCCACATTAACACTCAATCAGTAACTTCTTTTTTAAATCCTCAATTTAAAAGAATCTACAAAAAGATATACTTTCAAAAATCAGCCACACTTTGAAAAATAGCTCCTTGATATTGTATCATCCTAAATATCCTGAAATAGCATCACCTCCATTGTTCAAGAAAACTATAGTTCTTAACCGACCCATGTACAGAATAAATTTTGCATATAGAAGTAGAAAATATCTTGGTGTTGACTTTGAAAGATGGAAAGTATCAGGAAATGAAAGTACTAGTGGATTGCTATAAATATATGTTTGTTTACTGCCATTCTGGGTGAGCTTCATCAGATAGCAGCCTGCAAAGCATTTAAAGGACATGGAATGGACCTGGCAAAAAACTATAAGATTGAATTGTTGCCAGCACAATCTTAGTAAAGTACACAAATCTTTCAAGACAGACTAAAGAATTATGCAAACACCAAGTCATTCTTTTCTCTCATCTGGTATGGAAGTGATAAACAGACTGAAAATCAGCCTCACGTTGATTCCTCACTTTAATGCACTGACTTGTTAATCTAATAGCTTAGTTTTATGGGCCACCTATTTCAAATCAAGAGTCATACTCCATGGACCCATATTTTATAATACCAACTGTGCAATATATATAAACAAGTACTGGGGGCACATGAATCAATAAGACACATGAATAAACATGTCCATGTGACAGTAGGATACTGTTAAAAGAAAACAGTAGTTGAAGAAAAATATCACTCTGCTTAGAAAACTTCATATTCAATCTTCTGCTCTTTAATGGCTGTGAAAATTGAAAACAGGGAGATATGATACATTAATAAAACAGCAAATATTCCTGTGTGATATTTTACATAAAGTGTATATATTCATTATGGTTTAAATCTCTCATTCTTATAAACACGGTCTCAAATCAAAGGAAAACTGACACATATGAAGTGCTTTGCAGAGCTTGTTTTAATGTTTTAGCTTTGCATTAAGTAGTTTTTTAAACTATATGTTCTGTTTCAAGCCAGTTCAATAAACTGGTTGTGCATATACAACCATGAGTACATGTTTTGAATGTTAAAAAAACTTTCAACTTTCTAGTACCTTAGAAAAACAACAGAATTTTAATGTGGATTGAATTTCAGCTACTTAATACCTGTTTTGTTTCATGATACAGTTCATGTCCATGATCAAGGGACATTTTTTGTAAAATGTACAGTCCATACTAATTTCTCAGATTTGGTCTACTTGAAGCAGAAGCCTCTTAGTACTGCCAAGAGGGTCTGGGAAATCATTAATTCAACTCAGAAATATGGATGGTCTTGCCTGCTGCCTTTCTGGTTTAATCTTAACATATCCCGACTTATGACGAAGGGAAAAGTCAGACTCATCGATTTTATTACCATATTTCATCAATTTTAAGACATTTTTGTATATTTAACCCCCTGAAATTGTGATGTCTTTAATCTATAGCATCTTAGAATTAATTAGAAGCATTTTTCTTTCTTAATGGTACATAAAATAAATGTGTATGCTATAACTGTTGACATTTTGGATTAGCTGAAATATGATATAGTTAAATCTCACCATTTCTTAGTATAAAAATTATTATTTCAAATTAGTAAAAACAAAAGATCTGAATTGCAGTGTATGTTTTTAAAATACAGTTTTATTACCTTTAACTAGTCTTAATGACAGCTGGCAACCTACAGACTTAGAGGAATTTTAAAGTATAAAATAATAACAGTAAATATGAGTGATTAATATATACCAAAGTCTATGCTATAAACTTCCTACATCCATTTTTCTTATTTAGCCCTCCTAGCAACACTATTAATCAGGAATTTGAAAGGGAATAAAGACTTTTTCCATGTCTAAGTTATGAACCAACTGAAAAACAAAACTAACAGTAAGATAAATGGGAAACCAAACAAATACTAACTTTATTACTGATAGGGCTCACAGGTAAGGAAATGGGCTGTCTTCATATAACAGGGCTGATACAAAAAGAAACAACAGAGTCGAGAAATACTTGCTACTTGCTGACACATATGAGGTAGGATTAATATTATTCCCATTACAATGAAGAAAACTGAGATGCAGAGCTTTCCAACTGGTGGATGCTAGAATGTAAAACAAGTAACTTTTCTAAAATATTATCAACAGTCTTGCCAGTAATTATTTTGTGAAAACTTTTTCTTCACAGACAGAAGGATAAACTTCATGCCTGCCCTCCTAATCACTGTGAACATCAGGCAAGCTTAACCTCTTTGTATCTCAGTTTTCTTGTCTATGAAATGGCAAATAGCAATACCACCCACCTTAAAGGAATGTTACAAAAAAGATGACTGATTCATGTAACATGCTTAGAAAAGAGTCTGGCAGTAGTAAGAACTCAATAAATATTGGCCACTAATAGGTTAATCAATATGAACTTGCCATTCGTAAGTCAAAAATGGCCACACAAGAGCAATTTCTTATAATTCAACCCACTATCTGAAAGCATCATATTTGATCGTCATTTCAGGGTTAAATATGGACTCACTGTGGTATCTTTATCAAAAAACAAAACCGTATTCATGAAAATACTTCATTATCTAAACAGAAGCTGACAAGGTAAGGATTCAACAAAGCAGTTTCTCAGATGTAATACAATCCCATTCAAACACCACACCAGATGATGGCGCTGTTCCGATTATTATTATTATTATTATTATTATTATTATTATTTTCCATAGTTAAGGTAGGCAAGCTGAAAATTAAGAAAAGATGCTAAATTAAATTATCCTTTTGAAATTTTTAATAAGCTCTTCGGCTCTTTTTCTTTTCACTTCAGAGTGCCCATCAGCAAGATTATTGAACTTTCAATGAAGTCACTACCCATACTGCAGTGCAAACCCTAAGAATAGTATTAAAACAGTAACAAGTAAGCATAACCTTTCCATTAGAAAGGTTATGTGCTCCAAGATTGAGAAAAAAATCAAACATAAATTTTTATTTAATTTATTTTTCTTATTTTCTCAAATTCCTAGAAATAAAGTAAAATAAATAAAAACATTTTTTAAATGATAGAAATTTATTTAAAGAGCACCTTACCTCAGTTACTCTTTTCTAAAAATAATGCTTGGTTTTCCTTAACTTACTATTTTCCATTTCCATCTTTCAGGTATTTGAATTTCTTATTTCTTTAGAAACTTAGAGACTGGAGACAACTATCTTGTCACTTCGGTGATCATTTGCATTTTTGAAAGTTTAAGAGAAGGTTATATTCATTTCATTTTTATTACCACATTATTTTTTATCTGATTTGATTATTTTTATTAATTCCTTCCTCCTTTTCATTCATCTGTTGGCTGGGGATGAAGTGTATTATAAATTTAAATTCTGAGATACACAGCAAAATTTTCTAAGACTTCCTCATTCCTTCATGAATAGTAAATTCAGTATGTACTTAATGGGAAAAAAAAAAAACATTTTATACTTGCTCCTTGTAATTCTGGTGTTGTTAGTCATATTTTAGCCTTTGAGGGTAAGCGCCAAAGAAAATATTACGCTAATACTCCCCCTTTTCACTCTTCTTTCTAAATATAAATTTATCTTTCCTAATGTTTATCACAACTCATTATGGCAATGTTTATAATGCAGAGACATTTAATATTTATGTTCTACATAGAAATGAGCATTGTTGCAGCATATTTTATAAGTTCAATTCATCTCACAAAAAATTCTGTACCGCTGAATCTTTTGGTGAATTTCACCCGGTCTGAGCTTTGACTTTACAAGATGACTTGGAGGTTGGTTTCCAGGAAGAAATTATCTTTCAGTGGCATCTGAAGATATGAAGAGGAAATTGAAAGCCAAACAGATGAGAGAAAATGTAGAAAATCATTTAACTGAAGTATCAAAAACAACATTATAGCCATGAAAAAGTCAGAAATCTATTCGAATGAGAGGGCTGGCTAAAGAGTTAAAAACTGGGGCCATTATTTAATGGAACAAATGATAAGAAGCATGGAAGATTATTTAATATGATCAGAAAAACTGACTAGACACCTTAACACTTAGCATGCACTTTAGTCCTTCAGCAGCAGCATCAACACACTGAATGAATGTTGGGCTAATTAGAATAAACACCCATCTATTTTACTTGAGTAACATGCAATTGATGTCATTGTGTGATTTATGGATGCTGCCCTCTGGACTTTACCCCCTTTCTTTTGTTGTTTATTTCTCTGAATAGATCTGTTACTATGCTGAATCTTTTCACAAATTTACTGGTTTGGAAGCTGTTGACAAAAATTTTAGGAGAGAATTGTTGGCCTATATATTTAAACTACAAATTAGTGTTGTTCATGAGGCAGAATGAAAAACAGATTGATTGAAAAAATTCCAAATCTCAAGGAATTTATTAAAAGATTAATGTTGCAGTGTAATATTCTTCAAGCTCTAGCTTTAAACTCCGTTTTTCTGTAGAGTATGGCCAGAGCCAAAGAAATTTCTATATCAACTATCTAGACTATCTAATATTTCTTTCGAGAAGCAATATAAAAAAATAAATTTAATAAATATTTATAAATCATTATCTTATAAGTGTGAGACATTTTACATAGAGAGGTTTTCTTCACTAGGAAGAATAGTATTTAAAGTATTCCAGGAAAAAGGTTGTCCATCAAGAGAAATTTTTTTTTTTTTTGCTGGTTGTATAAATCAAAATAACACATGCAAAGTAGTGAGATGTACTGCTTACATAATAAACTGAACTAAAGATCTTTAGAGGCCAGCTGAACTTTGAATCCCCCTACATGTTAAAGCTTTTGGCTTTGAGGATAGTTCATGTTTATATATCAACTGTATTTCCCAGATATCATTAGGAAACCTATGTCTCCAAATGCAAACATCAACCAAACATGACAGCAGGGTCACTACAGTATTTTTTGATAATTTAAATGTAGTAATCCAACATGGTATGAGACTAAGACAGAGTACAATTTTGAATATGACTAAACTGATAATTTCATAGATCAAAACCTTTATGTATTATTTTATTTTTGTCAAATACAATAGCAGAGGTAAAGTTATTCATGGTCTAAAGAAGTATTCGAGGGTGGCAGAGAAACCACATCACTGTTTTAACACCTATTCCTGTCTTTGTTCTTAATTTGCTGTAAAACTTGGTCAAGTTATTTGTTTCCTTTATTATGGTTTATTCTCTATCAAGCAGGGAACTGGCATTTAGCCCGTAAACTAGTACTATGTGAACAGCAAGAGAATTTAGGTTAATTTAAAGTGGAATTGTAATCCTAGATAATCCAGTGACCCTATCTCTGTGTATGGAGATTTTGTATTAGAATAAGGAAGAGCAATTAGCTTTCAAAGGACAGATGGTATTAGATTACAGATAACATCAGAATCCTCTAAATAATGCATGGAACTTAAATCAAAGGACAGCACTATTTTAACCCCAATATTTTAAAAAGTCTCTGGAAATCAAGTGACAATTAAAAAAAAAAAAAACACCAGACACTATTTAAAATGTATATATTTGGGGAACCTACTAAATAAATCAATTTAGCTTGGTATTATCTAAAAGGCTATGCAGTTTGTCCTTCGGATTGACCCTAATTTTACAATTTCCAAATGCTGTGCCTTGGCACCGATTAGTTCAGCTATGTGATGCAAGCTTCAGGTGAGCTTGTCTTGAGCCTCACCCATGGCTCATGGTTTCAAAGGCTTTCTACTCAAATACATATTTAAAAAAACCATCATTTGCCAGGCCCTAGAGATTGTATAGTGCATAAAGAGTTCACATATCAATATTTTTTTACATATACTATTTAAGACATAATACTTGCCCTCATAGAAGTGAAGAGACTCTAGTTACAACAGTTGAGTGCAGAAGAATATGGAGTCATCTGAACAGCTAAATCAAAACAGTTTCACAAATCGTTGCCATTGAGAAAGGGGTCTTTCTGTAAGGCTTAGACCTTTCATTGAATTATGTAACAACTTGGAGATCTCCATGGCTACATTATGGTAAAGATTTCTATTATGTTATGGATCCTTATACATCCATGTTATGTCCTCTGCATTTTGTATAAGTTCCTACCGAGCCACATAAAGTGCTGCTGACACTAGATGTCCCACATATTCACTATATAAATATCCAGAGAGAGACTATTTGCAAAGCATAGTGCATATGCCAGGTTTGAGGACAGAAAATACAATAATGAGTAAAAGTGTGTCCCTAAATCACTAGGAAATTGCATTTAAGGGAGGAGAACTAAACAATTATCCAATACAAGCTATTCATTATGGGATTGTGGAGGAGAGTGTAATTGTATTTATTTGTGAGGCAAATTTATGAAACTATTGGCATGAGGAAAAGAACAGAATTTTGTAAAGAGGAAGGACATTTCAGACAAAGAGAATGTCATAATTACATTTGTGGAGGTAGGACAGCACCAGATGTTTTTTAGAGAGTAACAAATACTGTATTTTATTTTGGCTATTTAGTAGCAAAAAAAAAGCAAATAATTATGATAATTTGGAACCAAAGCAGAAAAATCTTTGAATATAAAGCTTAGGGATATGTATTGCACTGTACAGGCATTGAAGAATCAGTCTTTATGCTGAGGGCATTCAGCCCTACCCTTCATGGCAGAGATGAAAAAACTAAAGCCAGAGAAGTTTAGTGATTTGCCTGACATAACATGAATGATTAATAGTGGAACTAATGAATGTAAGGAGCCATATGATCTGACTCTGCTTCTGAAATGGTAACTTTAAAATGCTATGGAACAAAATAGAATAGGGAGAGATTGAGGATGAGAGAAATCCAGTTAGAGAGATCTATCAGGGACTAAATAAGACATAATGATAACCTGACACAGAATGAATATGAAAATAGAAAAATTTTAAATGATGATAATAACAAACTTATGTACATAATGATTACTGTGCTAGGTAGGCACTATTTGAAATATATTACATGTGTTAACACATTTAGTCATCATTACAACCCTATGGGTAGATGCTATTATTTTTTCATTTTATAGAAGAGGGAATATAAGCACAAAGAAATAAAGTGATTATCAAAATAACAGAATTTCATTGAAGGGTCCAAGATCCAAACCTGGCATTCTGGCTCTAACATTTAATTTCCTAACTGATAGAAACCTCATGGAATAGAGTCTATAGGCAGAACTAGATACTTGATACTATGGTTGAAAAAAGGAGGACTTAAAAGCATAATAAAGGTTCAAATTTGGATGCCTGGAAAAATGGTACCTTTTAAAAATGAAAATATGGATGGCTTAAAAGAGTATTTGAGATATACTTGGTTTCAGATGCTGGTATGATGCCAAAGGAGAAAGGGAGGAATTAAGAAACAATGAGTAAAGTTTAAAAGAAAGATTTTAAGCTTAGAAGAGTAGATGATAAAGATAAACATTGGAAGTCAGCCTTACAAAGGTGAGAATTCAAGTCCCAGACACGAGTGAAATCCTCAAGGAAAAAGAACTGAAAAGAACTTATCATGAAGGAGTGAATGAAGGAGTTCATGAAAGAGTCTGAGAGCAACAAGAAGGGAAACAAAGAAAGTGCAGTGTCATGGGATCCAGGAGTAGAACATCTTGATAAATGTCTTGTATTGAGCAGAGACCAAAGATGAGAATTAGAGGTGTTGTGATTGGTAGCTAGGAGTAACTAGTGACCTCTCATGGGTCTGGTGTAGGACAACTGTGGGAGTAGAAACTGGAATTAGAAATCATTTAGAAGGAATGAGGAGACTATGATATTGGACATTCTGGTGATAAAAGGAAGAAGAGGAGGATGCTGATAACTTTAGCAGAGAATATTGTGAGGTTTTTGAAACCACTGAGAGTCAATCATATCTGTAAACAAAAGATGTCTATTATTGGCCGTGTGATTTTTTTTTTTTCATTTCAACATTAAAATTATTTCTAAAAGAGGTAGGTACCAAAGGTACTGAGTTTGGAGACAGCTTAACATATCTAAGAAATAAAATAATTGTTCAATCAACAAAACATCTAATGAATATAAGTGATATTAATGCTTGAATGTAGCCTCTAAAGGAATTTTAATTCTGGATTAATAAGCATTGTTTCTGCACATAAATATGATTTTGAGGATAGGGTAGAATACATTTTTAAAAAACGGTACAGAACATGAAAATATTAAGGAAACAAGACTAAAATGGCAAATAATACTATCATCATCAGCAACACTGCAATCACCACCAACCCGAGAAACAGTGTCATTCTTTCCTATCTTCAACATTCTGTCACTATTGGATTTCCAGCTTTAAAGAAAAGTGTCTTCTTTGTTCCCATTTAAATATTTAGAGAATGTTTACTAGATTGAGTTGTGCCGATTATGACAGACATGAAAAGACCAGCACATGCTTGAGATAAGAAATGTGAGAACCACAAATCCACTTTTCTGAGGGCTTTATTTCATCAAAAGAGAATATAGTATAGAGCATTTAGGAACATCAGCTATGGTATCAGAAAGACCTGGGCTCAAACCTCACCTCTCTTTTGCCTATGTACGTGAACTTAGAAAAATTATTAAGGTTAAATGAGCCCCAGTTTCTTTATCCATAAAATAAAGCTAATAAGGTTAATGATAATACTTTTTAATGGGATTTTTGTAAGGATTACATGAATTAATGCATGTACAGTGTTCAGCACAGATACTGACACATTTTAAACTCTATTACCATTTCCCTTTTTCCTGATAGCGTAATATTGTAACATATCCTCTACATTGCTTCTATGAAACACTCCTTCATGTTTTCATCCTCTATCCTCCTCTTTGCTGACACTGACATTGCTGATGTTAATACTTCTTCCCCTCCTCCTCTACCTCCTTCTTTTCTTTCTCTCATTTTTCAAGAGGAATGAGTATTATCAGGTCTGGTTAAAGGAATAAGTACATTTGTTTGCTCAGGCTGCCATGACAAAATACCACAGACTAAATAGTTCAAATGACAGAAATTAATTATCTCAATTTTGGAGGTTAGAAGCCCAAAGATCAAGGTGTTAGCAGATTTGGTTTATTCTGAGACCTGTCTCCTTGGCTTGCAGATGGCCACTTTCTCTCTATTTTCTCAGAGCAATAGAGCCTTTCCTCTCTGCATGTATCCATGGTTCTTCCTTTTCTTATAAAGACACTAATCATATTAAGTTGGAGCCCACTCATAAGACCTTATTTAAGCTTAATTATCTCTTTAAAGACCTTATCTCTAAATGCACTCATATTGGGAGATATTGGTAGTTAGGACTTCAACATATGAATTTGATAGGCAGACATAATTAAGTTCATCATGGGAAAGCAAAATATTGTTTTTTATTCTTTGAGCCTACATGTTACTTAGACTAGCTCATGAGGGAAGAGTGCCATTTCATAAAAATAACTCTTAATGTTGTTAAGTAAGTCATTTGTTTCCCTTTGGTCAATACCATTGTTTCTAATATGTATATATATATATATATATATATATATATATATATATATATTCCTCCAAAATTTGAAAATATTAACCATAAAGATACATGCACCCCAATATTTCCTGCAGCATTATTCATGGTAGCCAAAATGTGGAAACAACTGAAATGCCCTTTGATAGATGATTGGATAAATAAGATGTAGTACATATATACAATGGAATATTACTCAGCCAAAAGAAAAGATGAAACACTGCCATTTGAGACAGCATGGATGAATCTTGAGATTATCATGCTAAGCAAAATAAGTCAGACAGAAAAAGTTGAGAACCATATGATTTCATTGATATGTGAGATATAAAACTGAAAGCAACAAATGAACAAGACATACAGACTCATAGACATGGACAGTAGTTTAATGGTTACCTGAGGGAAAAAAGGGAAGCGGGGAGGTAGATAAAGTTAAAGGGGGTCAAATACATGATGACAGAAGGAAATTTAACATTGGGTGGTGAACATACATTACAATATATATATATAATCTATTATTGAATTGCATAATTGAATCTTCTAAAATTTTATTACCCAATATCACCCCAACAAATTACAAAAGGAAACATAAAAAATTAAATATAATTTTCCTATTGTAAAGAAATATCCATTCTATATGTTTTAATTTAATCTAATATTTACTTGGAAAAGTATAATGGTAATAGCACATTCAGAATTATATCAAAGTTATTGAGATGAATTTCTAAGTACATAGTATAGTTGTACTTTAATTCTATTTTGTTGATGAGTGAAAATACCAGAGTAAATACATTGCTTAAATATAAAACATCAAAAAGGAATTTTTTTATGTATAACAATCGACAAAATGTAAACACAGAATGTTGATGTTTTTCTTAAAGTGCTAAATCAAGTTCAATGCCAGGGGCAGAGTGCCAGGCTATCAGCTTTGACAAGCTCAACTGAAGTAAAGCCTGCCTTCCAAAACAGGAAGGGCACAGGGCCCAGAAAAATACCTCATCTCTGAAACACATGAACACTTTAACCACTTGACTTATTCTTAATACATATTAGCCTTACAGCAAACCTGGAGAAATTATTTTATTACATAAATTTGCTTCTGTGAATCCTATAAATGTGCTCTGTATTTATTAAACATTAGGCATTAAGTCAGTTTAAAGAATCCTTCTAACCTGTACCGAGGGTGGAAATCATTAATTCAACCTTTAGACTCTTCTATTATCTAATGAAAATTAAGATTTTAATTCATATTCTTCCTTAAATTATACCTTGACTCTGTTGAGTACCATACACTAAAGAATGTCTAAAAACAAATACTGATATATCCTAAAGGATAAGAAGAGATCACAGACTATGTAACTCTTGATGGCTGCTTATTAATGTGAAAAGAGAATCTGGCACAAAGCAAATGTAAGAAAGCAAATGTAAATATGGTATTTTGAGATGGTATATTTTTTTTTTTTGTAAAAATTGAATTTCCACCAAGAATTTTTTTAAAGTAAAGAGATTTTAATTTGATCAGTATTCTGTATATGCAAGATCATTCTACATTTAATTTTAAAAACTGTAAGAATAATATCAAATGACAGAAGATAGAACTCAGCTAGAAATTAAGTTTTTTGTAATAAAACCTATTATATTAATTTAACAGTACAGAGTTAGGAAATTCAGCTGGTTACACATCTCCCAAATAATAATTGAATATTGAGAGCTCAAAGTAATTGGACTCTTCAAATGAGTATCAGGAGAAGCCACGTTTACTAACAGGTAGTATGGGAATTCCAGGATAAAAAGTTTATCTTCTTCAATCATGTCCTTGATGTAGGCAGTTTGTCTCATTGACTCAGATATTGGACCAATAAAAAATGGAGAAAGAGTAGGAGGTGAAGGGAAAAGAAGAGACAGAGAAGAGTAAGAAAAGAGGAACAGAAGGAAGAGGAAAGAAAAAGCAAGCCCAATAACGTCTAGACACCCAGAATGAAATAAAATGTAGAAAGGAACTGAGTCATCCTTGTATACTATACAGCCTTCCTGATAACTAATATTTACAAAAATGGCACAATATCCCATGTACATGTTGCAAAAGGCATGAATGAAAACAATCTTCAATCAGAAATTACACTCAGGAACGTAAAGAGGATGGCATGTCAAAGCAACCTACCTAATAATATGAATACATTCAATGATTTATAGTGGACCAGTAGCAAACAACACCCATTCAATTTATTTAACTGTCTGTGCACCTCTTCAGGGAAAGGAACACTTACAAATTTTGATGGCTGATAAATTATTTGTACTTATTTGGAAGGTAGTGTTAATTTGTGCATGATTATTTCTTTGGGTAAGAGGAATGCCTAGAATGCTATTCCCATCTTCCACATATGAATGCTGACTAGCTTGAAATTTAGCAAGGATGGGAAAAGTAGGTTAGACCATATGGGAATTATTACAGCAGTGACCCTGATATACTAAATTCAGAATAGTTACAGGTTCCAAATAAATTTCCTGAATATCTACCCTTACACATACACACACAGACATACACATTTATATTAGACATTTAAATAAACACGTATTTTATCCATTCAACAGGCAACTATTAAATATCTAGTAGGTTATCAGGGAAAGTATTAGCTTCTAGGAATAAGTGAATAAAACATTATTCTTAACTTCAAAAAAGGTGAAAGAGACAGGGGAATATAATTTATTGGACATTTGTCTTACACCCAACGTATGTGATCACAATACTGCTATGAAGTTGGTACTATTTTCCCCTTCCAACTGATAAAAAAACTGAGGTTCAAGAAAACCAAGTGATTACTTATTATCAATTATCGAGTTAAGTAGCAAAATCAATATTTCAACCAAGGCCTGTCAAACTGCAAATTCCAAGCTCTCTCCACTATACTGCCAACAGTTTAAGCAGGGAAGGTGGGCCAGTAAACACCTGTAATAAAATATTTAAATCAGCATAACAGAAATGTGTACAATGTAAATGGCAAAACGAAAAGCAGTAAATTCTGGTTGGGATGAAGGAAAGGAAAAAAGGTCTGATAAGTTTTTTCCAAAATGATGATATTTGAGTGCTGTCTTTAAGGAGGAACAGCAGTTTATCAAGTCACAACTGAGATAGATGGGACTATGCCCTTATTTAGCCCTCTGCAATCCCCAAAATATACCATACTCTTCATCCTATTGTATTTTTGTTCATGCTGTGTGCTTTGCAAGAAATATCTCATCATTTTTGTCTTCCATGGTGAATTCCTAAATGAAATCTAATGGACTTTGAAAATTTGTAGAAATTTGCCCAATGGTTTATTTGTTCAGTAAATATGAGTCCCTATTTATATACCTGGTACTGAATATGTAGAGAAAAGGACTAATAAATCTTAACGTGCTGGAAATCTACTTGGAAGATATAGAAGATTCAAATTATGATTATAATAAAATATTTGCTATGTTGAAAAGAAGCACAAGAGATATGAGAGAACAGCGGAGGCCACTGAAGGAGGCTTCCCAGAGGACACCCTAACTGGTTGTTGATATGTGGAGAAAAAAAGAATTAAAACAAAAAAAATCCAACTTCTCAGTTTGTTTTGTATTATTGGCAAATATCATTAAAGTCTTGGCAGCCTGCAGTGAATTGTTAATTGTGGAAAGAACAAAAGAGCTGATTAAATGCATGACACCAGCAAATAGCATACAATAACAGTTCCACAGTGTAATTCATGTTTTCCCTATGCACCAGCAAGGAGAAATTTGACAATGATGTGTTCATTGGAGGAAAGATAATTCTGAACTTAAGACTCTATCAGACTCAAATCACTAACAATATTGATTTCCTGATATACTCTGCAAACGAAGGGAAACTTAGTTGATTGGCATCAAAAAGGAGAAATAATCAGGACTACACTGACAGAATGATAACCCTATTCTGACCTCAAAGACATGTCTATGTGAAGAAGTTTTCTAGAACAGCTTAGCCCAACAAGAGGATACTTACTCCAGAGTCTGTGATTTTCTCTCTCTCTCTCTCCCTCCCTTCCTCCCTCCCTCCCTCCCTATATATTATAGAGAGAGGGAGGGAGGGAGGGAGGGAGAGAGAATATATATATATTTCAATATATATATTTCAACATATAATATATATGCATTAACATGTATGTGAACACACACACATGCATACATGCAGGCCCACACACACACACACACACACACACACACACACACACAAATTTTCTTATTCATATTCACTCAATCATAGCAATGAATAAAGTGACAGGTGTTGAACTATAACAAGCCTGGATCTGAACTGGCAGTATAATAGATTTCTTCACTTTCCAGTTTTCTCTGTCAGAAATTTTAACATTTTCCTTCTACCTTAAAGGTCCTCTTCAGTACATAGCATGTTTGTTTTTAGAAGCACTGAAGACTCCTTTCTTAAAATTAAGTAGTAAAAGTATAATGGAAACATTTGACAGGAAATACCTTGTTCTAAGACCTTTACTTGTACTAATTATGTTAATCCATGCAACAACCTTATTAGATAAGTACTACTATTATTGTCATTTTACAAATAAGGAGCTGAGCTACAGAGAGGCCAAGTAACTTTCTAAGAGTAACAGTTTCGAAAAGGAAAACAAATGGCCAGAAAAAAATTGACCATCATTCTCATTGCCTTTCTGAGAACTACTTGTCTTTTTTAAGTGGTTAAAAAAGTGATCTTATAGGAAAATAAATATGAGTAATAAAAATGACTAACAATATTCTGGAAAGATAATCTATTTCCCAAACATGATGATTTCCTTTAAATTTCTCTCTTATCACAATCTAATTTTAAATACTTTAAGTTGTGACATTGATGTCTCAAATATCTTCTGACTTTTACATCAGAATTATAAGAACAAGGCTATATAATTCACTTACCTTTGTGGCATAGCAGAGCTTGGCTCTGTAGTTTTCATTTAGGTTTTCAGTTATTAAGATCTTAATTTTATTTTTTATAACTTTTATTTTACAGACAATGAACACAATACTATTTTTTCTGGTCAAACACTCTTCTAAATATGTGTGCAAATTAGTTTGGAAAAGCACAGTGCGTTATAAGAACTATGGTAACAACATTTCAATTATATTATAAATATCTTCATTTAGCAATGAAATTGCCTTTGTAGTCACATCTATACTAACAAAGATACATATTATATTTATCAATTACCAAAATTTTAAAAAGGGAGGAAGTGAATCTCTTACAAGACAAAGGTTTTAAAGAATACTAGAATTAAAAAAAAATGCACACTTTGCTTAAAATATCTGAATAATTCCCTCATATCTTTGTTTTCTTTGCCAATCCAAACCTGCCACATATCTCTAAGAACATTTCATATGATTTTTCATGAAATGCCAATGATAAAATTCTCATTATTTGTACTTATTTTTCAGATATTTAAGACAAAAAGTTAAAATGGAAAGGCTCAATTTTAGAATTTTGGACAGGGAAATTAGCTAAGTCCTCTAATTGAATAAGAGATTCATTTTTCATTGCTATATTTTAATAACAAGTCACCCATTTGTTTACAGAAAAAAAATGTTCAACTTACAACTAGATACTAAGCAATCAGTATAAAATTTTAAATCTGGGAGAATTTCCATAAGAAACAGAATCTAAAGTACTGGTATATTTTTCCTTATAGTTTTATCTCTGAAGTATATTCTTTGCTCCCAACATCTTCTACATGAACACTTAGGCCCACATTCCCACTGATTTTCTCCAGAAATGCAAACTAAAACGTAAGTTGGCAGCTTCCTGGAAAGATGAAAAAGGATTTGGAGCCCAAGCTGTGCACCTGGCCAGATTCCAGATAAGTGGTTTCTTCCTGTGATGAGCATGAGTCAGCCAGGAATAGCCTGAAGGCAGTAAAAGTGAATGGCAAATAAGTAAAATGCAATAAAATGACAGATTAAGAGAATATGTAACACTTGATCTTTAACTTTATATTGAAGACCTGCTAATTATGAAAATATGATCCTTTGGTTGTGTTTGTTGCATTTATGTTCAGAAATGGTTTAAGGAAATTAGAAATGTGTACCACACAGCAAAATGCGATGAGCAATACATTTCTTCAACATCCTTTCCTCTCAGAATGAAATGATATTCAGTCTGAGAAGCAAACGTAAAACTGGTTTATAGGAGTAGACCCGTGGTGTCAGCAAAACGTTTGTCTTCATTTTCCAAAATAGCTGTTAAAAATCAACAGCATGTGTACTAGTCAGAGTTCTCCAGAGAAACTATATATATAGGATTTATTATAAGGAATTGACTCTCACAATTATGAAGGTTGACAATTCCCAAGATCTGCAATCAGTAAGCTGGAGACCCGGCGGAGAAGATGATGTCTAGTCCATAGGCTGACAGACTTGAGATCCAGCAAAAGCCAATGTTTTAGTCCAAGTCCAAAGGCAGGGAAAAAAACCCAATTATCCAGCTCAAAGCAGTCATGCAGGAAGAAATTCCTTCTCATTGGCATAAAAGTCAGTCTTTTTGTTCTATTCAGGCCTTCACCTGAAAAAGCAATCTGCTTTGCTCAGTCTACTTATTCAAATACTAATCTCATTCAAAAATACCCTTATAGACACATACAAAATAATGTCTAATCAAATGTCTGAGCACCCCACAGTCAAGTTGACACATAAAATTAACCATTACAGCTTGTTAAGACACAGGAAGAAAAATAAGACAGTACTTCATCTATTCAAATCTTTATTTCTTTTTTTAATTTCTGAAAGCAGAACCACCACATATCAAAAAATTTCTCCAAATCCATGAAGATCGTTAGTATTAAAGCTATGATTAGATCACAGATGCTTTCACTTACGTAATTGTATAAATTGCACCAAACTAGCTTTCAGGAAAAGTATATTTGAAAATTGAAAGTGTTATCTATTTTTTTTTTCTTTATTCCCTTTTATTTGATTTGTCCTCATTAAATACAGGAATACTTTCTTTAGCAATTTCAAACAATTTAATCTTCTCTCTAAATTCATACTTGCTACCTTTTAAAACGCAGGAAACATAAACTATTGTCAAATAATCTCATTAGACTGTTCCCAAAATCTTTCACTAAAAAGGATAAAGTGTGTTCTGACACTGAAAATAACAAATAACTTGAGTTTAGGCTGAGGTGGTATATTATTCCAAAGAGTACAAATACTTCACAGGAGGCAGAAAACCAAATTCAATATTTGTCTTTTACAGATAAAAAAAAATGCAAATCTACCTGAAGAAATGGTTCCATCCAGGCCTCAATCCTTTCTCTTTCTGGATGATAACAAAAAACTATCTCATAGCATGACAGCATGCAATGTAGGAATTGGCCATGCTGACTTGAAGGAAAGCCCACAACTGAGATTTCACATGCTGCTTTGAAATGGTACCCTCATGCTTTCAGTCTGCTCCTTTCAGTTCTCTACAGAGACCATAATCAAGTTCTAAAATTATCACAAAAATGACCAGTATGCCTATAAAACCTTTATGCAATCTGGACCCAGGATGTGTTGCCTCTTTCTGTTTGCCCAGACTAGCAACTGTGAGAGCAGATAGGAAAAGAAGATTAATCACATCTCCTAACACAATAATAACCCCCACCATGTTCATCCAAGGCTGATCATCCACCGCTTCTTGAGTCAGTATTTATTCTGCACTTACTTCATGGCAGCATGTAAGATATTAAATCTTAGGCTGAAATAATATGAAACAGGGTGTCCAAAAGAAGATTTTTTTCCCTGTAATTTGTGAGTAATCAGAAGAAGCCAGAGCCCTATTCCTTACCTGTACATAAAAAATCATTTTTAACAAAATCACCTTCAAATGGTCTAGGAGGCTCTTCATCATTTGATCAGCATCATCTCCAGCCCCATCTCCTAAGATATCTGCTATCCTCAGTCTGTTCCCATTACACTGGCCTTGTTCTTTCCTACTTCAAAGACTCTCTACATCCTGTTCCTTCTGCCTGGACTATCTGTTCCTCCACTCTGTAGCAGGATGATATATTTTAAAATATTCTATGGTACTTTACCTCATCTATAATTTAACTTTTTCTCTGTAGCTCTTCCTCTATCAAGACAGAAATGACTTTAGTACTTATTTTTATAAGTAGGTGGAGGACAAATTCCATCTTGGGAAGTAGAAGAAAATGATTTAGGACTATCCCTACCTGACAGGAAGATAAAAATGAAAAGATAACTCTGAGGGGAAGATAATTCTCCACAAACCCTTTAAGGCAGTGCTGGAGTCAACTAAAAAGACTAGAGGGAAGGGAGAATAAGTAACTTTAAAACTATGTAAATGGTTCAGTAGAATTCTAGAGTGAAAGAGTTATTGCATATGACACAGTCTCCTAAGACTGTCTGCCTTTCAAAGGCACGTTGAGGTTGTCATGGGGCCATATTGAACATGGTGCGTGAGTAATAAGAATAGAAATGACTGAGGGAAGGGCTACATGGAGAGCCTGAAATAGCTTTCTTTCTCTTCTCTTTCTCCTTGTGCATGGCATTTAGGGGATCCAGGAACTCCTCTGTGCTCTTTTGGCAGATTCAGAAGATAGCCGAAGCTGCAAGTTCATCAGGAAGGTTGTGATCCTCTAGCAGAAGGATACAGGGTCAGCTTCCCAAATCAGGAGTCAAAAGGGAAATCTCTTAGAATCTGAGCACCAGTAAGAGGTCGGGTTCAGGTGCTAGACGTTAGAAGCATGGTGGCCAGTCTATCTGGGAGCAATTACCATGGACTGCCTATGCTGAGTGTTCATGGAGACTACAGGTTACATAGCCACAAAGAGGTCAGCAGCAAAGGCAGCAAGGACAAAGATCAATGTCCCAAGAGCTGGCAAGAGGAGCTACACCTCAACCAGAGGTCAGTAGAAGCCAGTGAGCCTCACTCCCCATCACCATGATGTTCTACAAGCTTCCTCTTAGTCCTGAATGCTGGTAGAAGGGACTACAGTGCTGATATTAATGGTAGTGGTGAGATACAAGCCAGAAAGCAGAGAGTGAGGTGTAAAAAAAAAAAAACTGTGGAAAGATGCTAAGAAACTGAGCCTTACCCAAAGGATCCCAAATTCACCAAAAGAGGCTGCATTTTAAACTTTAAGAGACTCAGAGATGTCTAATGGTAAGATCAAGGATTTTTTTTTTGCTGTTGTTGATAAACACAAGTCAAAATCAGCTAGAGAAAAGAATGTAAACCTATCTGGCAAATGATTCATTATGTGTAAATTTCATACCAACTCTTACTGGTATCCCCATCCTAATTTCTTAAAAATGTATATGGAACATTAACTTGGACACAGGTCGTTTTTAAAACCTAGACTTGGAACCAAGTTACCTTCAGAATACTGACATGACCCAATTTGAGAAATAATCAGAGATAGGTACAATCTATGTAAAGAAAGGGAAGGAAGGAAAGAAGGAAGGAAGGAAGGAAGGAAGGAAGGAAGGAAGGAAGGAAGGAAGGAAGGAAGGAAGGAAGGAAAAAATAGAGGGAGGGAGAAACGAAAGAGGGAGGAGGGAGGATAGAGAATTAAAGGAGGAAGAAAGAGGAATAAGAAGATGGAAGGAAAGTAGAGAGAAGAAGGGAAGAGCAAATAAAAAAAGGAATAAGGGAGGAATAGGAAAATTTTGGATTCTTGCTTCTGTAAGAATTGAATCTCTTTTCAGAGACAACTCATCCTTCAGCTCAGAGTTAACTATCATTTTCCTGATCTAGTCTACCGGGTGAATGTCCCAAGTATATGTTCTCAAGGCACCATTGAAATTTCTTCAGTGAAATTAACTCAGTTCCAATTTCACACTTACTTGTGTTACTTCCTAAGTAACTCCTTGTTCCCTTTCTTTCAGGAAGAGACCAAAAGGATTGGGCTCAACATTTTAATGGCAGTCTAGACCAATATCTGAAATATGGTCAATACTTAATAACTATTCATTCAAAGAATGAATGGTAGAATTAGTATTTTTTTTCTATTAATTTAACCCCTTTTTCTCCCTCCCCAGCTCCTTGCAACTCCCCAGCCCACCTACTCTAGTATGTTTTATTTGATTTCATTTTTCTCCCTCTACCCAATAATTCTTTTCTAACTATTCGTTTTTTTAAAAGGTCCATTTATAGTAGGCCTTTCTTGGTGGGTTTATAAAGTAGAAACTGAATGATCACTTTGTATGTTTCTAAATGTTTACCCAAAATTTGCTAGGAATTCATGTACAGTTTACAAATCTGCATTTGATAAGAATTTAAAACAATTGAACAATCCAATTACAAATAAAAGAGAAAGACAGAAATTTTGAGGAGGGTATCCTAACACCTAAAGAACTTATATGAGAAAGCTGCTAATAGCCCTATTAATATCATTCCTCTGCTTCACTCTCATAGTATTATGTTTAGCTAACATTTGACTATGCAGTACAAAGATTAAATTCCTCATTATCATTTGCAACAAAATAGATCTTTTTCTGAAGCCTGCCATTGAGATATAAGAGAAAGTAAATTGTGAAATTTCTGAATTATATTTTTAAAAGGAAAGATGTGTCCTCTTCTTTACTTTCTTTCTGCTGCTTGAAATATAATCATGGCGGTGAGCCATACTAGGCAATGCAGACAATGGCAGCCTCCTAGCCGAGCATCAAAATGCAAGGAGTAAATGAAAATCAGATATTGAAAAAAAATCTATACTCCCATATTCATTGCAGCAATAATCATAATAGCCAACATATAGAAACAAACTAAATATTGATCAATGAATGATAGATAAAAATCACACATGTGACCAAAACACTATCATAGTAGGGGACCTAAGTACCCCACTGTCAGATATGTACAGATCATTCAAACAGAAAATCAATAAGGAAATAATACCCTTAAATGATATATTAGACCAAATGGACAGAATTGATATTTACAAAGCCTTTCCTCCCGAAACAGCTGCTTATACATTCTTCTCTAGTGCACATGGAACATTCTCAATGATTGACCACATCCTGGCACACAGAGATAGCCTCAACAAATATAAGAGGGTTGAAATCATAACAATGATATTCTCTAATCTTATGCTTTGAAAATAGAAATCAACTGTAAAGAGAAAGTGGAAAGAACCACAAATACATGAGAATTAAACAACATACTACTGAAGAATAACTGAATCAGAGAAGAATAAATAGAGAGATCAAGAGATACATAGAAACAAATGACAGTGAGAGTACAACATATCAAAACTTTTGGGACATAGCAAAAGCAGTCAGAAGAGGAAAGTTCATATCATTATAGGCCTACCTCCAAAACCAAGAATGAGCCCAAATAAACAACCTAATACTTTATTGTAAAAAAAACTAGGAAGAAAGAACAAACAAAGTCTAAAGTCAGCAGAAGGAAAGAAATTGTCAAAATTAGAGCAGGAATAAATGAAATTGAAGACAAAACAATACACAAAATAAATCCAACAAAGAACTGGGTCTTTGAGAAGTTTAATAAAATTAACAAACTCTTGACTAGACTCACTAAAGAAAAAAGAGAACGAACAGAAATAAACAAAATCAAGGATAAAAGAGGAGAAATTACAACAGAAACTGCAGAAGTACAAAGGATCATACAAGAATACTATGAAAAAGTACATAACACCAAATTCAATAACCTAGAAGAAAAAGACCAATACTTAGAAAAATACATCCTTCCTAGAAAGAATCAAGATCTGGAAAATCTAAATAGACTGATCAGCAGTATGGAAATTGAAATAATCATCAAAAACCTACCAAAAAGTAAAAATTCAGGACCAGATGGCTTCACTAGTGGGTTCTAAAAAACATTCAAAGAAAATTTAATACCTATTCTCCTCAAGCTTTTCCAAAAAATCGAAGAGGAGACAATATTACCTTTTATGAGGCTAATATTACCTGATACCAAAACCTGGTAAAGGTAAGACACAAAAAAGAAAACTACAGACCAATATCTCTCATGAACATAGATGCAAAAATCCTAAATAAGATAGTAGCAAACCAAATATAGCAATATTAAAAAGATTATACACCACGATTATACACCAGAGGAACAGAGATGGTTCAACATATGCAAATCAATTAATGTGATACACTACATAAACAGGTTAAAAAATAAAAATCATGTGATCACATCAATAGATGCAGAAAAGGCCTTTGACAAGATACAGAATTCATTTATGATCAAAACTCTTAAATTCAGTATTGGAGGAAAATATCTTAATATAATAAAGGCCAATGTGACAACCCCTCAGCAAACATTATACTTAATGATGAAAAACTAAAAATCTTCCCTATACAATCAGGAGCAAAGCAAGGCTACTGTTCTAACTATTGCCACTGTTATTCAATATAACATTGGAGGTCCTAATGAGTGCAATCGTGCAAGAGAAAGATATAAAAGGCATTTGAATAGGAAACAAAGAAATCAAACTGTCACTATTTGCAGATGACATAATTCTCTATATGGAAAACCCTAAAGACTCCTCTAGAACACTACTAGAAACAACAAGCAAAGACAGTAAAGTTTATGGATATAAAATCAACATTCAAAATTCCATAGCATTCCTGTACTTTAATAATGAAGCATCAGAAAAAGCAGTAGAAAAAAGTAATTCCTTTTACATTTGCATCAAAAAGAATAAAATACCTAGGAATAAATTTAAGGAAACAAGTGAAGGACCTTTATAATGAAAACTAGAAGAGCCTATTAAAAGAAATTGAAGAAGATATAAAGAAATGGAAAGATATTTCGTATTCTTGGATTGGAATAATCAACATAGTTAAAAGGATCATATTACCGAAAGCATTATACAGATTTAATAAAATCCCAATCAAAATCCCATCAACACTTTTTAAAGAAATGGAACAAAAAAATGATCAGATTTATATGGAAGCACAAAAGACCCTGATTGCCAAAGTCATTTTGATAAAAAAGACCAAGGCTGGAGACATCACTCTGTCCGACTTCAAATTCTACGACAAAGTGGCAGCAGCAAAACAGACACATGAACCAGTGAAATAGAATCAAGGGTCCCGATTTAAATCCATATTTATATAAGCAAATAATTTTCAACAACAACAAAAAAAAAACCATACAGTGGAGACAGGAAAGCCTCTTCAAAAATGGTGTTGGGAAAACTAGAAGGCCACCTGCAAAAGAATGAAACTAGACTGTTGTCTATCACCACATACCAAAATTAACTCAAAATGGATTAAGAACCTGAATATAAGACTTGAAATAATAAAATACATCGAAGAAAACATAGGAATGAAACTCAAGGACCTTGGGCTTAAAGAGGATTTTATGAATTTGACCTCCAAAGCAAGAGAAGTAAAAGCAAAAATAAATGAATGGGACTACATCAAACCAAAAAGATTCTGCTCAGCAAAAGAAATTTTCAACAAGGTAAAGAGACAACCATTAAAATGGGAAAATATATTTGCAGGCAACGTCTCTGAGAAGGGCCTAATATTTAAAATATACAAAGAACTCAAACAGCTCAATAACAACAACAACAACAACAAAATCCAATCAAAAAAGGAGCAGAGGACCTGAATTTCTCCCTAAAGGACATAAAAATAGCCAACAACAAATATTTGAAAAGATGTACAACAGCACTAGCTATTAGAAAAATGCAAATCAAAACTACAATGAGATATCATTTCATACCTGTTAGGATAGCTGTAATCAACAGAATACGTAATAACAAATGCTGGAGAGAGAAATAAGAACCCTCATACTCTGCTGGTGGCACTGCAAATTGGTACTACCACTATGGAAAACAGTATGGAGCTGCCTCAAAAAACTAGGAATTGATCTACTAAATGATCCAGCCATCCCGCGACTGGGTGTTTATCTCAAAGACTTGAAAACATATCCGGAAAGATATTTGGACACCAATGTTCATGGCACCATTATTCACGGTAGCCAGGACATGGAAGCAACTGAAATGTCCTGTGATAGATAATTGGCTAAAGAAACTGTGGTACATACATACAATGAAATATTACTCAGTCATAAGAATATGTGAAATACTGCCTTTTGAAACAACTTGGATTGACCTTGAAATAATCATACTAAGTGAAATAAGCCAGACAGAAAAGGTTGAAAATAACATGATATCGCTTATATGCGGGATATAAACCTAAAAGCAACAAATGAACAAGACAAACAAACAGAGACTCATGGACATGGACAATGAACTAGTGGTTACCAGAGGATAGGGGAGAGGAGAGTGAGGGAAGGTAGATTGGGGAAAATTTTTAAATAATTTCTTCAATTAAAAAAATGTCAAAGACAAAGGAAAAATTCAAGAGTAGCATGAGAAAAGAAGTAAGCCATATGTAAGGAAACTTCCATAGAATTATGAGCAGATTTTTTAACAGAAACTTTTGGGATGACAGATTCAAAATATTGAAAGAAAGTAACTGTCAACCAAATATTCTATACCAGGCAAATCTGTCCTTCAGAAACAAAAAAGAGAAAAAGACTTACGAAAAAATACAAAAGCTGAGGGAATTTTTTACCACCAGATCTGCCTTAAAAAAAATGTAAAAGGAAATTCCTCCTGTGAATGTGAAAGAATGCTGATTAACATCATGAAGGCAGAAAGAAAATGGATGTTAACTAAACCTATTGTGTTAATCATTTCACAATATGTAAATCAAACCATAATGATATATGCCTTAAACTTATACAGTGATGTATGTCTACTATTTCTCAATGGAAAAAGAAAAAATTAAAAATATATATCTGATTCAAGTACTAATTATATTACATGATAATCCTGTTTGGTCTCTGTATCTTCCTAAGCCCAAATTTAATTGTCTTTAAATGAAATTTTTGTAATTATTAATTGCAATATGTATATTAAAAGCTTACCACAGTAAATTCATAAATTTAGAACTCAACAACAAAAAAATCACACACACACACACGCACACACACACACACACACACACACAAAGGAATATTATTCTGCCATGAGAAAGAAGGAAGTCTTGCCATTTGCAACAACATGAATGAAACTTAAGGGCAATATACTAAGTAAGTCAGACAGAGAAGGACAAATACTGTATAATATCACATATATGGAATCTAAAAAAGCTGAAC
Organism: Cynopterus sphinx; assembly: GCA_030015415.1. Taxonomy (NCBI): domain Eukaryota; kingdom Metazoa; phylum Chordata; class Mammalia; order Chiroptera; family Pteropodidae; genus Cynopterus; species Cynopterus sphinx. The sequence goes on from CM057391.1 coordinate 30,773,836, forward strand.
TCATAGAAATAGTAAAAGGTGATTACTAGGGTCTGGGAGGTGGAGAATTAGGGAGATGTTGGTCAAAGGGTATGAACTGGCAGTCAGAAGACGAATATTTTTGGACATCTAATGTCCACCATTTTGATTATTGTCAACAATACTACATTATAAACTTGAAAATTGCTGAGACTAGATCATAAATGTTCTCACAACAAAAAGGAAATCATTATGTGACAGGATAGAGGTGTTAGCTAATGCTATTGTGATAATCATCTTACAATATATAAATGTATCAAACCAGTATGTTGTATATCTTAAGCTTATTCATGTTATATGTGAATTACACCTCAATTTTTTTAAAAAGATGGAAGTAGTGTAGCTCTCTTTAACACAACCATTATTATAGCTGTGGACCACGGACCTAAAAACTATTACATGTCTGAAAAAATGAACTTCTCAGATTTAACCACTATTTTTTTGAGGTTCTGTTATCTGCAGGTGAACGTGTGTCTTAATCAACACAATAGTGTTGACCTTTGATTTACTTTTTTAACAAATATAGAGTTTAATCAACATCAGTAGGCTTCCATGGGAGTGTTGTGTGTGTGAAATATCATCAGTTCTCAATGTTGCAATGGAAAAGGTATAGGAACTGTTGGGACTTAAATACCATGTCTGAGCCTGGACTCACTGAAAGCACCTAGGTATTAGTCTATCATTTTGACACAAAGAAACAAGATCATTTGTGGCAGTTTTCTATATTCTTTCCAGACATTATGTAATTCTTAAGAAAAAGAGCACAAGATAATTAAATAGGCCACAAACTGTCTACTTTCTCCAAGTAGTTGGTCATTTCTTTTCTTGATACTATTTTATTATTTTTATTATTATTATTGTTATTATTATTATTATTATTATTATTACTATTGATGAAGATATAGAGTTCTTTTTAAGTTTATAATATTTAAAATGTTAAAACTATGCACTTTCCATTATATTATCATTATTTAACAGGTTTTTAAAATTGAGATTCAAAAAAGTTAAATAATATGTAAGCTTATCCTTGAAGTTTTAAATGTGTTCATAACACAAGACTTTTGGATCCTGGTTCCTGGATCCTAGGTTTCCCTTATTCCAAAAAGAACCTTAAAAAATTTTTTTAAATATATTTTAAGCAATTTATATGAGCTTCGATTTAGTATGAACATTTTCCCTCCATATTATTAATGATTTATGAATATGCTTTTTATATTTATTGAACACTATTTTTTATTGCATGTTTATCAGTGTGCTTGCTACACATATATATTCTATATACGTAAGTAACTTAAATTTTTCCTGTTCTTGACCTCTTCTGACCTCTAGAACTTTCTAAGCTTAAGAGTAATGGGGAGCAACACAAAGGAAATGGTAAATATAATTATCTATATTGAAAGTATAAAATTTATTTTATTCATTGGCAACATATAATAAGCAAGAGAAAATGAGAGAAGTCCTTATTTTATTTAATATTTACATTAAAACAGTTGCAGTAAAATAGCAGGAAACACGACAAAATCTATAATAGACAAATAACTCATAAAATCAATTTTAAAAACCAAGACCCTGGAGGATAAGTGGGCAAAAGAATGAACAGATGCCTTGTAAAACAGGACATCAGTTTGTGAAAAAAATATTTACTCAACATAGTAGGAACTTCTGGTTCCTGCCCATATGGCAACTTAACATGGGGCTTCTGGCTTCCTCTGTAAAATTAATCCTTGAATAGCTATAGAAGTGAGAAGGGAAAATGTATTTCAGAAACTAACCTTTCCACAATGACACTACAGCTGATTTAAACGACATGTTGAGGAGTGTAGTTGTCTGAAACTTGGGACAGAGGACAGCTAGAGGAGCAGTGAGGGGATATGTTGGAATAAAACTTTATCAACACCACATTGGCCTCATAAAACTTTGTCAACACCATGTTGGCCTCTTTGTGTGTTTGGGACAATCACTTCCTATGCCTTCATCATAAAAGTCAATAGCAACTTTTCAGATGCCAGTGCAGATGTTCCATATTATCAGGAGACCACAAAAGCTCCATTTGGAGGTGGATAGTCTGTGTAAACAAGTGCACATTGAGCAGCTTACCCCAGGGACAGCTGTTCCCCTCTCTGTCCAATCCTCCAGGGCTGGCGAGCTGCAATCTAGGTTGGCAGCCTCCTACTGCTTTTATCCTTAAAGCTTTACATGAAGCAGAACAAATGACATGCAGGAGGCAAATCGGAGTCATCAAGACACAGTCCATTGTGCCTCAGGCTCTTTGTACTGGGGTTTCTACCCTCCATCCTCCTTAAGTTCACCAGACTAGCAAACACTGAAAGCCAGACTTCAGCTCTTTCTCAAGTCACGTTACTTAGAGTAGTTCATGCCCCAAGGAACAATGAGTTTGGAGTATTTCAATTTTAAACTAAAATATTTAAAATCCAAGACATAGTTTAACTTATAAATATTTCCAAATGTTTGGCAGATAAATGATTTATTGTATAACTGACCATATCTGAAAAAGGTAGCAATAATTTCTTAATTCACTTAAAACTCAGTTTATATTAAAATATCCCCAATTGTCTCAATAAATATTATTTTTACAGTTGCTGTGTTTAAATAGAAGCCAAACTGCATTTGGTTGTCATGTTTGTTAAATCTCATTTAATTATTAACAGGCTTCCAGTATTCCACCTCCCATTTCTTGAATCATTTATTTGGAAAGAGACCAAGTTTTTGACCTATAATTAGTTGTCCACAATTCTTGATTTAACTAAATGATGATCTATGATTTCTTTTATTTCTTCCTCTCACCCCTATATTTTCTGTAAACTAATAGCTACTTAAATGGAGTCAGGTTCAATTTCCTTTTGTCAAGAATGTGTCCTAGTTTGTACTGTTTCCTCCTCATTATATTGCATCCTAGGCCCATGTTTATGTTATTAAGATAAATCAGGTGTTGTAGGCCCAATAGAGTTCCCCTCAATACTTTTTTTTAGCCATTTTAACATCCATTGATGAGGACTGACTTGATTCATGTCCAGATCAGATGTCTTTTAGAAACATATTGGAAGGTAGACTGTAGAAGGTGTGTGAAAACTTATAGCAGAAAATCATTTATGTTAATCAAATTACACTTATTACAGCTGTATAAATTCCCCTTTCTATATTGCCCAAGATTAGAGAGAAAAGCATTAGATAAAATATTAAATGTAACTTAATAAATATGATAAAATTTTTATTTAATAATAAAATGTTAAGCAAAAATATGAGTTTAGGAAAGTAGGGAGAGATGTATCTAAAATATTGAGAAAAATTAAAAAGCAACCCTTAAGTCAGAGAGGAAACAACAAATAGAACAGGATTTTTGATCTGGGGCTACTTTGAACAGCTGAGTCTCAAAATCTAGGCTCCTGGTTTTCATTCCATATGTCAAATAATGTCCTTTGGGGGTGGGGTGTGGTATAAAAACCTTAACCAAACCAACCAAGTGAGATCTCTTAGCAAGACGTGTTTGCCTCCTCACCTCTCAGAATTATTCTTTAATTTTTTTCTAACTACTGCATCCTTTCAGCCAAGGATGAAGACACACATGTGCATACACATGTGCATGCGTGCATGCACACATACACACACACACACATACATCTTGCCCTTCCTCGATTTTTATTATCTTTCTCTATAAAATGAGAAATGAAAATGAAGGATATTGTAGGGCTTAGGAATGTTTTAAAGAAGGCTCAATCTTCCTTCCCAAGTAGTATAAAGGCAAAGTATCACGTACAAAGGAAATTCTATTCCCTACTTGGGATTGTTTATAAATTTTGAAGTTCTAACCCACCTTGTGAAGACGCAGAATATCTACCTTTAAGTCAAGAATATGAGCAACCCACGAAATTCATATAGGTTTGCTCATAAGTATGTATCATAGTTTGGGGCATTTTTGTTGTTTTGTTTGTTTTATCTGTGATTTAGCTTGGTTTGGTGTGATATTGTGGTTTCATTTGATTATTTTTAATTTAAAAAAGTGTTATTCTTTATCCTGGGAATGGTCATTTAAGGAGTTCATAGACTTATACAAATTTAAGGTAAATACACATACTCGCTGTTCTGAATTAGTGTGTGGTTGAAAAATGTTACTACCTGCAACCCTTGTACTCAAAAATTATTGATAAGGCAAAATTGGGTCAATTTGTAGAACTCAAGGATCTTTTAGAATAAAAGGCATTAAAACCTAATTCCTAGTCTCTGAGATTTGAAATTGGAGAAATTTTTTCAAGGTCTGTTAGATACCCCTGACCACAGTCTGATATCAAGATATAGTTACGGGACCTTGAAAATAATATGACCATCTAGGTTGGCTAGACATTTTCACACTAAGAGTACAAGGACAGAGTTGTTTTCTGAACAGTGCATTTCTAATGCTGAAAGAATTTTAGAGTCCAGCCAGCCTGGAGTTATTGAGAACAATGATGGAAAATGGCTGAGCCATTTTCATTTCAGGTAATCTAAAGAGCTGGGATCTTAGAAACCCTCATTTGCAGATCCTTTAACAGAGCTTAGCACTTGATGGTGGTGGTGGGCTCATAGTAGAGGGTGGAGTTCAAGCTTCCTCCCTAGAATAACCACAGCTACCTAGAGTTGGCCTCAGCTGCAGTGGACAAGTGTCATGGGTCTGTACAAACTCAGCATTAACAGTGACACCATGACTACGTGAGTTCCCAGGTTCCTTGGACAGCCTGGCAAAGAAGAGCGGGCTTCTGATGAAAACACTGGACATCTTTCCAAAATGAAGTTTGGGGTTCAACAAAGTATTTGTGATGATAAGAGACATGACTGTATTTGTATTGTCAGTTTGAGAAGCAGGCCGTCTTACTCATAAACATCAATCAGGAGTCTTTAGTGTTATTCCTTGGACACACTGAGACTCTCATTGAATATAACTATTGGCTTTGACAGTTACTGGGACATGAATCCAATACACAATCACATAATTTATAGATCACACACCAGCTGATTCAAACAAGTCAATTTTAGTAAAGACTTGAAATGTGCCAGACACAGTAAGTCCTACATAAGTATTTGCTACATTTGTTTTCTCATGGCATTATGGGTTTGAAGAAAACTGCCCACAATGCTCATCTGAGTTTTTGATATATTTTAACATAGAAAGACATAAAACAAAATAGCATAGAAGCAGATCAATTGTGCTCTGCTTTGCATGTGCTGGTTAATATTTTTACCATAGATATACGTGGAATTGAGAGTGATATATATTCTGATACATCTGTGCCACTTAAAAAAAGTTATTCTATCAATTATTTTATAATAGGCATTGAAGTAAGTACAAAAGGTTTTTTAGTGATTACCTAGGCTACTTATACTTTTAAAATGCATTAAAATGTATGATAGGAGTGAGAGGCTAGTTTCTTATAAATTTTAAATAACTTACACTGGAAAGATAAAATCACCTCTGGATTATTGCATATATGGAGACCTGTGAGTGTCTTAAATGAATATAGTATATCCGGTACAAGATGAAAGATTTCATAATTTACTGAAGTTCTAAAATTTGATAGATGGACTTAGTTTTTAAATGTATTTCTATTGACAGAAGATAATTATTTCTCAACATTTTATGAATGTTTGATAATCCATGAATTTAATAAGGCCTGGTCTAGGTGTTCTGAAATGCTACTTCAGTCAAAGAAAAAAAATAGCTCTGGGGTTTTAGAGATTCCTTTCATCAAACACAAGAACCAACTCAATTAAAAATGTTTTTATTTGTATTAACTAAAAATATTTTTAATATCTTGTCTTCTATGTGAATTTGTAAGATTGATCTTACAACTTAAATCCACACACAAAGGGAAGGGATGATTGATATCTAAATAATAATTCATAAGTTATATGTGAGAATAAAGAAAATTTCCTAAAAATATAAAATTAAATTTATCTTTCTTCCCAGAAAATATTAATTTTGACCAAGTAGAAAAATGTCATGAAAACTAACAAGCAATTCTTAATATCTTATAAATGAAAGTGTGGTAGGTGCTCCCTCTCCTGCATAATCTGCTATGGAGTCCCTTATTAGGTTCTTTGCCTTTATTTCTGTCCCTGTACAAACCTCGTGGCCACCAAGTGAAATTTCTAAATAATAATCTAATTGTGTCTCTTTTCTGGTTCTAATTCTTTATCAGATTCTAATCACCTAGAGATCAGATTCCAAATCCTCCAGTATCACATGTAAAATCTGTTATGATACAGATGGATTAACTTCCCAAACTTATCTTCTGCTACTCCTTTCTCACACTTTATGCACCAGCAATTTAAAACAGCTTACAGCATGTCAAGCACACCATGCTGTTTCCAGGTCCACGCCATCAGGCATCTCTTCTAATTTACGAATGATGCTGCCTCTCCTAAAAAGACCATCATCTGAAGCTCCTGCCCCAAACTACCCACATACACTCACCTGAATTCTGTTTGGATAAATCCTATTTCAATTTCAAAACCCAGTTAAAAACCTGCCTCCTTCCAAAAGGCTTTACTCTCTCACCTGTCTTCTGGTAACTCAGAAGAAAAATAAATAATCATTCCCTACTCTGTGCAATCGCTGTCATCTTCTACATGCACTTATTATTGCTGTTTTTCATTTGGTGTTAAGAATATTCTGTCTCCTTCATTAGATTATGAGCATCCTGCAGGCCTACCCTATGCTTGATTTGTATTCAATTCCAGGACCTAGCACAGGAGCACATGGAAGGCACTCCAATATTGTCCGCTTGACTGGCTGGATTCAAGGCTAACTTTAAAGAATATTTTGTTGCTTTTGTTTCCTTCAAAGTCACAATAGAATTCTGAGATCTCAGCAGGTCCTGTTGTTCTGCGTGAAAAGGCCTTTATCAATACTGAGTCATTTAACAAAGAAGCGCTTTCTGAAAGTATTAGAACCATCTTCATTTATTTAAATTTCCAGAGACCTGCAGTAGCACGTCTAACAGCAGCATTTGAGCAAATTACACAGCCTATTTCTATTTCTGAATTTTCATTATATCTAAGGGAAGATGCAAAGAGAGAAATAAAAAAGCTTCATCGAATAAAGGTTGTGAGCCTGCTTTAAATCACTAAGAAGCTCTGCTCTATGGGCAAGAAAAAGAATCACATTAAAACAAAATATTTTTACCAATAGAATTTCTAAGATACTACCCTCTTCAATGTGATAACATAATGGCAAATTATGACCCACCAAACTCAGAAGAGCAACATTATGTCTGAACAAATACAAATCAGATCAGTGCAAAGCAGTGGATCTTTTTTCATGGAAAATTAACAAGGTAAAATCACCCAGGCTCCTGGGTGCTGAATCACTTGCTGCCTGATGGAAGACTACTCCTGGAGAGGAATACTGAACATTTCAATGCCTTGGGCCAACCGTAAGCCAATATATCAGGATTTAAAAAGCCATGACAGGGGTCATCAATAACCAATAATCAGGTGTTTATATATGTGCTGAGAACTGCATGAGGCCTGGTGAATGATACCCAAGTGATATAAAACCTAATCCTGGCCTTGAATGAGTTTATAATCCAGAATAAGAAGTAAGGCTTAAACAGAGAAAATACAAATAACATGCAAACGACGTGATTTCCAAACAGAATGCAAGGAAATAAAAGATTTGGTTTCTGATTGCTTCATTCCACTCATATTCATTGAGTTTGACTGTATATCTAATACTTTGCCTCACAGTGATACAGACAATAGGAACAATGAGATTTCAAAGGAGAGATATCTCTATAGGTTAAACCATTGTTGGAAAACTCCAAGAAGAGATTTGAACTGGGTATTCAGACTTAAGTAATATTTAGAGTTGCAGAGAAAAGAGTAATGGCCAGGAGGGGGGACACAGGTATGAATTAAAAAAAAAAAATTTTACCAGGTTATATTTTTAATTCTTATTCAAATTCTAAAATGACTTGTGGTTTGATGTGTTTCAAGCCCTGAAGTCATGTGTATACACACAAGGGAACTCGCCTTTCTTTTCTGCTTAACACTAATTCCTTGATATTACTGAGTTCTCTCTATGATCCTATAACTCTTTACCAACACAAAAGGGATAAAAGAACTCTTTCCTGAATTAAGAGAAGTCTAAAATAACATTTGTGCTCATGAAGTTCGTGAAAAGAGAGATGCACACAGCTAACTAATCTGGTTTAAATATTAACTTACTAGATATCTCTTGTAGCTAATAGGCTGATTTAATAAACACATTCAACATCTCCATAAGTAGAATCTATTTCTAGTTGCTTCTTGGATATTGCTTTCATCCAACTTGCTCGAAGCTCTCCAAAGACATGGAGCTCAATTTTCCACAGTTTTAAGGAGGTAATTTGGGCAGTTAAGAAGGCATGTTAATTCTTTCAGACCACAGGGACCCATTTACTGAATATATAGCAAAAAAAAAAAAAAAGAGAGAGAGAGATACAAAATTCCCCTGAGTCTCAAAGATGAGTTAGCACTCTTCCCTGGGCCTGTGGGGAACATCAAGCTCTCTGCAGCATGTTGATTAGCAAAGAGAAAGTAGAAGTTTACACAATGGTTTTATTTAACCCAACAAGAATATCTACCAATGACTGACACTCATATTCTGAAATGAATTATTTCTTCACTATTTAAATATTGTGTTAAAAATAAACTTCCCACTATGACTTTTTACTGTAGCTACCAACCAAAAACATCAACCAAAAAAATGAATCAACACGTCAATGATAAATTGTACCTAAGTTTAGAAATAGCAGTTATTTTGTTAATTGCATTATGCCTACACTTAGATCTTATTTCCTTTTAATTAAATATGAAGTAGTTTGCAAACATAATGACCTACCCCAGAAGTCTCCTATAAACATATGAAGAGTTTGAAATTCACTCAGTTCTGTTTTTGATCCTAGAGTACAATTTAAGCTTGAGAAAATAGATCCAGACAAGTATCCACTGAGAGAATAAAAAATTAAGGTCTTCTTCTCCAGCTGGATTTGTGCATAATAACTCTTGCTAAAGCCAGGGCAGATTTGCATCATAATGAGAAGATCATGTCCTCCCACCACTTTCTGGGAACAGAAGCAACATTATCATTTATGCTTCATTTTAGCCCCCTACTCCTTCCTTGTCATGTCTATTTTACAATCTCAAACAATTAGGAAATAATTATTAAGAATTTATTTCACTTAATTGGTTCAAATATTACAAGCATCTGTGAAATTGCGTGTAACTAGGGAGAATAAGGCAAGAATGTAGGGAAAATGATAGGCTTGCATCTTCTTTTTGTGGTTCATAATTCCATAGGATTTGTTTTTCAAAAATCACGTTTACCATATTAGAATCAAACTGTCCCATTTTGGAAAATGTAATTTTATCAAAATAACCAGTGATAAGACTCATATTATATTTTCTACAAAGGTGTTTAAAAGGAATCTACAAATTGTGCTTATATAGTATATCTTTTTAGGTAAAATGAGCAAAATACAATTCAATCCAGGTATCTCAATAGAGGGAATTTAGTAGTATGGGTAACTACTTACAGAGGTGTTAGAAGAGTTGAAAACAAGAAAAATTAAGGCAGCCAGAAAATAATAACAGTAAGACGTTGCTACCATTTTAGGGCAAGCTAGCAAATGTAGCAGATGGTGTTATCAGATACAAGGATAGAAGGCCTCCACATGTGAGCAGGAACCATACAGAAGCGACTAGGAGAAAGTGGCTTCCTGATTGAACCTAGAACCATGGATGAGATGTAGCACTATCTTTAACACCATTGGAAGCACCTTCAGATTCTTCTTAAATCCTGCTTGCCAACATCCTGGCAATCTCTCCCTCTGGCCAAATCTAATCAGAAGCCAGTGGGACAGGGAGCCTGGGCAGTGTGGTTTACTGAGATCAGGCCCACTGTGAAACAGAGCAGTGTTGAGAAAGAAAGGAGAATAGACATGAGAGTAAACAGGCAAATGTTTAACACAGTTTATCCTGTTTGCTCTTAAGCATCAATCTTCACCTCTGCCCATATTTAAGTTTCATACAACAAGAACTACTTATATCTACCTGTCACGATGCTACTATCTTTCATACAAACTAAGATAACCTCACCTCCTGCAAAAAGGGAGAGAACGTCCCATCATTGTTAATTTCTCATCTAACTCAGTCAAAATCCTACTGGAGTGTTCTAAAACCTAAAAACTAATTGTAAAATTAAGGAGAACACTTCTCATGTGAAATAGTAGAGGAAGAGAAAGGAGAAAAACAGAAGTAAATGGTTAATACTGCCAATGTCCTTCAATCAGAGACCATCAGGTTGGGTTAATTACTAGTTGCACTGAAAGAGAAAACATGAAATAGGGAATGAAGAGGTGCTCAGGTAAAAGAGTATTAATAAGAATCTGTTACAGGATTTGAGCTTTAGCTGGATAATATCAGGAAGGGTCCAAGGAGGTGGGGGATGAACTGCTAGTAGAAAGGAAGGGCCAATTCTATGATCAGGTATCTCAATAAATCTCTATAAGAAAGGCAAACTAGATTAAGGATAAATCTGTAATTGAAAAAAAAAGCAGCAATCACTCTTACTATCTGGGAGAAGGGGATGTTTTGTGTTTTTTGTTTTTTGTTTTTTTGTGACTGGCTCAGTGACCTTGCTTTTGTCTCATTTTATTTTGGTCTCAGAGTAACCTTGTCTGATATTAATGTTCTATGAGATTTTTTATATACAACAGGAAAACAATTTGGTTCAATTATGAGCATCAGACCAGTTACCAGAGAATAAAAGCTGCTTTTTTTTTCTTTCACAATACACACACACACACACACACACACACACACACACACACACACACACAGAGAGAGATGAAAAATGTACATAAGGATATATATTGTATATAGATATATAAATAAAAATATATATATATGAAAACATGCATATCTTTTCTGTTCTTCTTTCTAGTAACTGATCATGAATGATAGTTAACATTTTAACACATCCTTCTTCTACCACTCATTACATCTCCCCTTTGCCTTTAGCCAATGTCTTGGCAGTAGTGAATTTCTACCTGGTAGAATGACCTATAGATTCTTTTCTGAGGAGGCTCAGCCTTTGATGGTCCAGCCTTTATTAAATTTACCTAGTATCCTATTAACTCTTACTATTCTATATGAAAGTATTAGGTGCCCAGTGAATCCTCTGTGTCCCAGACATCTCCATTGTAAAAAAAAAAATTCAACTTTTCCTTGTCAGTTGGAAAGAGTCATCTCTACAAGGTTAATAACCTTCTATTTATCTACTAGTTCAGTGGCATGAGGGGCCCCAAATGGTCAGGTGGTAATCCCAATCCTATTTCATCTCAAGAAAATCATCTTCTTTGCACCCCCATAATCCCCAGTGGAAGCCTTCTTCACTGGTAATAAAAACCTCTGAAACATCTAAAACCAACATTGTGAAAATAAAAGCAAAAGTCATGAGAAACCAATATTGTGTAAAAAGAAGGGGATTATTAGATATAATAGTGAGAAAAGCCACTCCCGCTCCCTTGGATTTGGCTATGGGGAAAAAAGCACTATATATTAGCTGCTGATTCAAAGCATATATGGCATCGTTTAGGACAGCATCACTAACTCACAGGGTATCATACCCTAGCTGGAGTTATACTGAACTTTCAGTAGGTCAATCTATGGTTCTATGAAATCAACTTATTCTGAGTAATGGGATAAATACTTGACTAGAGGACTCCATGACACCTTGGCTCACCTGAGCTATGAAGTGATTTTCTTGGTCAATATATTATTATATATGGAATAACTTTATGCTGAATGAGTCATTCCATTAGTCCACCAATGGTGTGCTGTCAGAAACGTTTTTCACAGAGAAGCTGGGTAAAGTGTATAAGAAACTCTGAACTATTTTTAAAATTTTTGTAAGTCTAAAACTAATTCAGAATTAAAAGTTTAAATAGAGAGAAGGTAGGTAGAAGAAGAGTTGTTCCTGCTGACAAGGAGGCTCAGAAGAAAACTGATGATTTGACATTTAGCAGATACAGGGAGAAATATATTAATCAAAATTTCATATCTTCTCTATATTCAGAATAAATAATTATGAAATGAACTAATTTAATAGCATTTTAACTTACTTGAAATTGTCTTAAATTGATGGATTTTTCCATCAAGTCTATTCAAAATATGTTTAAAATGTTCTATGTTTTTATTTCATTTCCAGGACAACAAAGCATTTACATCTTTTATACAGGTTTTGTCCTATATGCATGATTTTCTTAAATTTTTGAAACAAAGTTTTTTTTTTTGAGTGGAGCATGTATTTTTCAAAAAGAGTTTAAAATTTAAATATCAAAACAAACCCACTCAATTTAAATGAATAGTAATGTTTGTATTCTGAATTTCAGTTAATTGCTTATCTGGTTGTTCTCTGGTCTGCCCTGTTGCTTCAACTCAAAATTTGAATCTAATCTACCCACTGAACAATGTTCAATGGGTAAAAAACAGTATATAGTACCTGTGCTGTGTTGTGCTTTTATTTTCAAGCAAAGGTATCATCTTCTATAGCAGCAGAAAACAGTTTTTATTTTTCTTCAGCTGTGAAATAAATCGTACTTAGACACGAGTTAATTGGTTCCCTATTTCCAATTTATCCTAATGACATTTTAGCATCTTCAATTGATTGTTACCTGGAACAGCACACCCAAGTGACCTACTCCTTAATCTTGCATTAGTATAACAATGAATATAATTATGAGACCTACACAGTCTAGTCCCTGACATCATTTTCCCTATTTTCAAAAAATAATGCAGAATTCAACTGTTCATTTGAGGTTCTTGGCTATTCAATTCTTAAGTGATAGGACAAATTGGTAAGTGATGAGAAAGGTATGACAGGAACGCCAAAATGATCAAATGGTGAAGCACCTGGCAAGCAATGCTAAATGCATTGAGAAGTTTAGACTTGAACTCAATACGTTGAAGAACCAAGAAATGACACCAGGGGGAGTGGTGTCAACAGATTTGCATTTTCAAAATGTATTTGGATTACAAACTCCTTTTTAAGTGTGCAAATATACCTAAGAGTTTAGTCTTTCTCATTCAAACTTGCTGTGACTTATTTTGATCATCTAATGAGAGGTCAGCTGAAAAAAAAAAAAAACTTAGTTTTGAGGAGGTACAAATGAACAGTGCTCAAAATATTTTATCTAGAGGCTGCTGTCTACAGTGTGTCACTCTTGCAAATTGTTCCATCGCCTCCAGCAAATGCCATTGAGTTGTATATATATGTTAACATAAGAAACGTCCAAACCTGTAGAAAATTTTAATGAGTTTATTTGAGCCAAACTGATGACAATTGCTGGGAAGCAAAATCTCAATGGATTAAGAGAACGCTTCAGAGAATGATAGTTTTGCAGCTTATTTTATACAACAGAATCAAAGGAGACATAAGGAGGGTTCATTAGTGGCAGATTAAGGGGGAGGAAGAAAACAAGGGACGGAAATCTCTGAGACTGAATAAAAAGTAAAACAGAAGGACACATACTTCTTTTACATTGGTGGGTGCAGAAGAGTTAATAACATTTACAGCACATAGAGATAGTATAAGTGGGAGGAGGAGAGGAGTGTCGTTTAGGGAAACAAGTTAATCAGGAGGGATTCTGTGGTCTCCTGCTCTGGTTTATCAGGCAGTGGCCAGAGGGGTCTGGAAAAAAAAAGAATTACTATGACATTCCAAGTGTATGTCATCTTAGATGCAAAAACACAATAGGTGGGCTCATTTAAGGTAATGACTGACTTTTGTCAAGAAATTGAAAGGCCTAGGATGTGACTATCCACCATGACTTGCTTTTAGTTAGAAATTTTTATGTTCAGACCATCATATGTGGTTACTTTTAGTCTTTGAGTTTGTAGGGTCTGTCATGCTTGCCTTCTCTCAGCTTGTCAGGTTTATTACGGGCCTTTTTATATCCACATATCTAAGAATTTAATGCCACTATGCACCATTTTGCCCCAGGATATGGTCCTAAAACAACTTTGTAGGCTCCATTTTTAAAAATTAAATGAATCATGGAATTAGAGTGGGATGTGATTCATCAAAAAGTGTTATGAATGAGGAGGGGCCTTTTCACACAAGCTGGCGCAGAACAATATTTAATCTAACCTACTCACAACACCTCTAAAAATGTACACGTATCCCTGATCAAAAACTACAAAATACACTACCAGTGTGCTTTTAAAGCAACATTTCAGAAAACAAAGCAAGGACTTATCTGTAACTTGAATTGTCTTCAGTTATTTCGCTGATCCTTAAGAACTTGTAATTTACATTTTAAAATGTTTTTTCTTATTTACTTTCTATACATCATTTCCTGAAAAATGCAAAATGTCTCTGTGATATCTTTAAAAGCAGCTCCAGTTTTGGTGATTTGTACATCTAGATTATGCTCAGTAAAGCATGAATTATATAGATCCCATTATGTGATTATGCAAATAAACACTAAATATACAATTATAAGCATATATGGGCAGTGAAATTTAATTAATTATTATGACTTAGCTCACTTGCCAAAAGTAGTTTTGTCAACTAATAGTCCACAGATGTGTTTCCTCTCTTGATTCATTTACAGTCTAATACCATGTAGAAATGATAAATAATTGTAACAGCAGATGATAAAAACAGATGGAATAAACATAACTGAACCCAAGATGATTTACATAGGTTTGAATTGAACAGTCTGTGTATTTAAGACAGTCTTAAATGCTTTATTTTTGTATTGTGGCTACTTAGGAAGAACTTCACAAATAAACACACAAAGTCATTCAAACCAGCCAAGGGCATTTTTAAAAGTGCACAATTAAAGGCTCATAAAAAGCTTTTTAAATTGATGAGCAACCACTAATTATATTTGAAGGTATAAATATTAATAGAAAAAAGTGATAAAAAATCAGAGACAGTAACGGAGAGATTATAAAAATTATCAGATAAACATTAATGCTAAGTAAAGTGAACATCTGACAAATTACTAGGTATAACTGAAAATCTCAGCCACTTATAGATTACATTGTTCCCTGGAGGGCTTCACTCTAAACTTAAATAATTGATGATCTCTCTAGAGAAAAACCCTAAAACCATCAGAATCACTTCATTTCATTCCAAAATAGTATTTGTGTGTATATACATGCATATGCATCAGCAAGTCTTTTAATAGGCATCCATTTGACTTGACATACTGGCTTATTACACACATTTGTTTGAAATTCCATTAAATAAAATTGCTATTACATTAAAAATTCAGTATTTGGGGCATCAATTTTCTCTGCAAACCAACAGGTAAAGAAAATTTGTTTTTGCTTGTAAATATATATATATATTTTATATATATATATATAATATATATATATTATATATATATATATTAATTACAGGAATAAGATAGGCTATGAACTGATTACCAGAAAATAAGTGCTCATGAAAAGCTTTCCTTCTCCTTATTTATATCATGTGCTATTCCTGGCAGAATCTTCCTTTCATGGGATTATGGATGTATAGATTTCAAACTACCTTCTCTCTCCTTGAACAATTATTTTAAATATAATTCATATCTTAGGTGTTATCTTCAACCTTAACCCCTTACTTAAATATGATGTACATAGTGGTAAAAGAAAGAGCCTAAAATCATGTGAACAGAAAAAGAGCATTTTCTAAAATTGAGTTATTTTATGGTCAAATAAGCAATTTTTTAAATGGTTAGAATATATATTTCTGTTTAAAGCTTCATCCTGCTATAATGCACCAAAGGATTTTTCATTGCTAGCTTGCCTTTGGGAATCAGAGATATATGAGGACTTCAAGTTGAGAAGGCCAAATGTATGTGATGGAAGGTCAGCAAGACTGGTCAATATTGCAATGCCAGAAGTGGGCCTCTTAAGCTACATCACTTAGGGAAGAAAGGACTAGTTGAAAGACTAGTCAGCTACAAAAAAAAATTAATAGAAAATATAATTAAAAGAGCAGGACTGAAGTGGATGAGAAGCAACTACTTGTCTGTCAACGTATTGTTTTGTTTTGAAATTTACAAGAAATTATAAAGTAAGCAGGTAATAGTGAAATAGTCTCACTAGAAAAGAAATGATAATTGATATTTATACAATTAAATCACATGTTATTACTTCACCACAGTCATCATTTGTATTTGAGATAAGTATAGTAGATTATTTTTATTTCTAATTTCTAATTCCCAAAATAAAAAGATATAAAAGAGTGTGGAAAATGGATGTCACATCTCTCCCCAGCCCTACACCCCCAGTCCATATTCACTGCTCTTGTAGTTCCTTCTTTCACCACTTTACATTCTTTACAATGTCAACAAGAAGCTTCTTCAATGGTTAAAATTAAAAAAGAACAGTTGGGATGAATCATATATAAAAACCAGCTAACTTAAAACCTCATGAACAACTTAAAACTTGGTCATTTTTATGCTTTATATTTAATCTATGTTCTTGGAAAATATGCATTTGTTGACATCTTTCCTTGAGCAATCACTAAAAGTCTTAAAATCTTGGTAAAATTTTTTGAGAATTACAATACTTTTCTATGTTATATGCTATTAAGCCACTGTTTTGGTAGCAATAAAAAATTTGCACCTTCATAGATAAAAAAATATTTTTATAATAGCAAGTCAATAGTAAAGTTTTACTTCTAATAATTGAGTTTTTATTCAGAGTAAAGTTTTATTTTTAATAATTTTGATACCCATAGTGTACTTAGTAAATTACTTTTGATGGTGATAACACACCACCTTTGTGCCAGAAAGAGACCTCCAACTAGTGGTCTGCATGACTGAATCAACTGTTTTGAACAGGCTCATCACAGTCACATTCTAACTACAGTGTCAGCTGTGCCTACATTTATAGTAACAATTGTCATCCTCACTTGACCATTATAAATAAATGTGTCCAAAATGGTTTCAGTGTCAACCATGGAAAATTCTACCTTGCAAATTCCCTGTTCATAGGTATATTTCCAAACATTATTATGAAGTAAATGAATTATCTCCATGTGTCACAAATCCTGGTTTTGTCTTCACTCACAGAAATTTAAAACGTTGTCGTAGCACCTCTCCAAACTCTGATTCAAAAAGTTAGTTGCTGTGCCAGTCTTCACAGCCAAGCAATCGGACTACAGATTATGTTGCATATGCAGCCTCTTTGGGATTCCAGTGATTTTAAAAGTTTTGTTAGACTCTTTTGATTTGTTGCCGTTTTGCTTTTCAGTTCTTTCGAATCTTTGTTGATTTCTATTCAGAAAAAAATCACTGTCAGATATCTTAGCTCTACATCTTCTGTGATTTGATATGCTAGTTTTTCTTGGTCATATGAACCCTTGCAATTACCAGCATTTTGAGATTTTTTTAAAACCCTACAGAAGACTAAAAGAGATTCAACTCATTCACAGTCAGAGATCTCTAGATAACTGCATTTCCCTGCTGAGCTCCAAATAAGGTATTGCATTCTGAACTACTTGGTCTGTGATACCTTGAGGGAAGCTGGGGACATGATTCTATAAGCCTATTTTCTATTTAATTTGGATGCATGTCCATTGGCTGATTCTTCACCTTCAACTCAGACATAAACAAAAAGTCCTACTTCTTCAAAATCATTGATGTAACTTGTGTTTATTGTATGCTAACAGGAGGTACCTTCCTGGGTCTGTGCTGAGTGTTTAACATGCCTTCTTTCATGAACTGACCACTGACCATCCTCAGAATTCACTCCTCCACACTTTGCTGCTATAACCCTCTCTGGCCACGTTTCCTTCCTTTAACAAAGGAAGCTCATTCCTGCTTTAGAGCCCTTGAAGTCATTATTCCTGGAAATCTCTGCTCCAAAATCTTCCCAGTTTATGCCTTCTTATCATTTAAGTCTCAGATGCAATGTCAGTGGTGCCTCACCTGATTTCTCATGCAGAATTAGTATTCCCACCTCCATGCATCCATTAAACAAATAAAGGAGTTTCCAGAAATGGTAGGGAATTCCCAATAGAAGGTAAGAATGACTAGCAGCTTAAGCTGGTCGTATGCCATTAATCTGTAAGGTCAAAGCTCTTAATGTTAATAAACTTTTTCAGTTTCAAAAGTTGATATGAAGCTAAAACCCTAGTTTTTTCATAATAAATCTTGAAATGCCTTCTGTAACAGAATAATAATTCACCTTATTTTCATAATGAGGGCATTTAGTTTCATTTTAATTTTTCACAAAATAGCATTCTGTGTGAGAGCTTTCATTAGATGAAGAATAAATAAAACTTGTGAAGGCAAGTTTCAAATAAATCTGATAATTTGCAAAGGCACCTAGACCTGTTCCTAAGATATTGCAGATGTTTAATAATGCTTGCTGACTGACTACACGTGTAGCATAATTTAAAACAATCACATTCTCTGATGGGCCTGGGGTTATGCAAGTCAACAGTGAAGTATAAATTAAGGAGTTCTGAAATGTGGTACAGCCACAATCTTTCTCCTACTTTGATGCTACCAACATACAGTAGCTCCCTTTTATCTGTACTTCCAGTTACTCATGGTCTACCACAGTTTGAAAATATTAAATGAAAAATTCCAGAAATAAACAATTCATAAATTTTAAATGTGTGCCATTACGAGTAGCATGAAAAAAATCTCATGCTGATACTTTATGTCCCACCTGAGAAGCAGAGCATTCCTTTGTCCATGTATTCATGTTGTATGTGTGCTACAGCAAAATATTTTGAGAGAGAGACCATATTCACATAACTTTTATCACATATGTTGTTGTAACTGTTCTATTTTATTATTAGTTATTATTGTTAACCTCTTATTGTACCTAATTTTTAAATTAAACTTTATCGTAGGTATGTATGTATAGAAAAAAACATAGCATATATAGGATTTGGTACAATGTGCAGTTTTAGATCTAATTAGGGTCTTGGAATATATGAGACACTACTGTATGTCATTTTGAAATCAGTTCTTTCCCTATCCATTAGGGACCTCTTTTTGAAATGCAAAGACTTCAGAATATGGGAGCAAACTCCTGTTGGTTTACATTCTCAGGCTCTCTTTTATAGAAAATCCCCCATTTTACCCCAGCCAATAGGGAATGTTCCTGAAGCCAAGTGTTTATTACGTTATGTTTTTTCCCCTAACTAGGCCAGTCAGGCTTTTTCTTACAGGAATTTATAATTCTGATCTAAAAGACACAAAAGTGGGAGTTTCAGACCTTGCTCAGATAAATAGCAGAGCTCTAGATCTGTATAATACAGTGGCCACTAGCCACAGGTGGCTATTTAAAATCAAATTTCAATTTCAAATAATTAAAATAAAAAATTCAGTTTCTCATTGCATTAGTCACATTTCAAGTGCTCAATATTATAGAACATTTCCATCACCACAGAAGATTCTATTAAATAGACGTGCTTTAGAGCAGGGCTCAAAAAAAGATTTGCACATAGGACAAATCTTTTTGTATGATCCATGAGAAAAGAATGGCTTTTTCATTTTTAAATGAAAAAATAAAAGAGGAAAAGATGTGAAAATTATGTGAAATTCAAGTTCTGGAGTCCACAAATGAACTTTTATTGGAACACTACTATGTTCTATTTATAAATATAAATGCCTGTCTTCATGCTACAACGGCAGATTTGAGTATTTGTTACAGAGATCGCATGACCAGCAAAATCTAATATATTTACTATCTCGCTCTTTACAGATAAAATTTGCTGACCCCTGATCTAGAAGGTGGTGCTAAGGTCTCCAAAACTTTCTCAGAATCTGAGAATTTATGAAGAAATCTCATTATTCACACTGAGGTGCTAATGGACTTGCCCAGCATGTTGAGTAGCTTTTATTTCTAAGCTGGAAATTGGAAAGGAAAAGAACCGCTATTAAGAGTGTGTGTTGATATGGGGGAGGTCGGGGGTGGTTATAAGGGTAGAGTGTCTTCTTCTCCAATACCAACGGACAGGTGCTAGAGCATCATATTTTACTGTGCTTACCAAAGTCCACCCAGGCCCACCACTGCCAAAAGAAGAAAGTTAAAAAATAGAGCCGTAGCATTTCTCTATTTTAAACAAGGGGCTCCTACATCTCTTCTGTGAGAGTCCTGCTAAATTCCCTTTAAGTGAGCATAGCGCCAACTCTCCCTGTAGTTGCACAGCCAAAAATATAGGCCAAAGCTCATGGCATAATCAGTCCTCAAACCAGGTGTAAATGCAATCCAAGTAGAAATTATGCAATAGCGTCCTCAGTGAACTGTAAACTCCTCGCTATACCGAAAAGAGGAACATTGTTGGTGTGAAAGGGTTTCTTGAAAATATTTCATTATATAAGGGTAATTGCCACAAGTCAAGACATGACCAGGGTCACCTACACTGTAAAAGTTATATACTTCATGGGAAATTTACATAAACTGACAGAAAAAAATGGATCCCAGGCTGAACCATACCAGAGATAAAAATAGAATTCCTAAAATGGGTAGAGAAATGACAGTGTCTAGGGGCTGGAAGAGAAGCCGTGCTTCCAGGAAATTCTGGTTCATTTGTTACAAGTAATTTTCAGCTAAGGACTCTCATAAAGATGCAAGAGGTTCTTCTCTCCAGTAAAGAGTCTGACAAATCATGTTTCATTGGCATGAGATGCCAGGTCATCACTTTGCCTCTAGTTCTAAATACAATAACTATGAGAAAGTGGATGAGAGCACCAGCAAGTGATCTGAGTTTGAATCCAGTCCCCACCTCCTCTTAGCAACCTCATTTTTCTCAATTGTAAAATGAGATATTCACTTATAAATTTGTTTTGATGAAATCAAAACACTGAATTCAAAACCACTGAGAGTGGCAAGAGCAGTGAACAATGATACTGAGTTAGAAGATACTGCTAACGGCCTGGTCTGTGCCAATCACTGCCGCTTTTTTTGCAGGTTCCTTAGTCTGTGTCTAGTTCCAAGCAACAGATCAAGATCTATTTAGACCAATTTTGACAACCCTGTTCCCCGCTTTCCCAGATTCCATTGTGGTTAAGGCTTGTCATTTATAGCCAATGGAGAAAGTTCCTGGATATGAGTGGGGGTGGAGATAGTTCTAAAAAAGCTTTTTTCCCCAAAAATGGAAGGGAATAGACAAAGAAGTACCAAAGGTGATAAAAAGACCACAAGAATTCCTGTTAACACCCCTAAGCCACTGAACCAATATTCTAAATACCTTGTGTTGTAAGAGAAATAAACTTCTACCTATTAGGCATAATTTACTTTTACCCATTTCTAAAAATGAATTAGATATAACAAAGTCTTAAAATCAACTTTTGCTAATTTACACTTCAGAAATTCATTGGTCTTACTTCTCTTATTCTAAATTTTTTACAAAATGTATCCAAATTATGCTGATAAAAAAAATTTTTAATATCGCTAGAAATGTGCTAGTTGACTATGAGAATAGGAGAAGAAAGACTTGGAAGGTGTCAAGCAGAGTTTTCTTCCCTCACAATTACCTCCTGGAGAGTGTGTATTTAAGCCCTGCTTCTTTACTACCTGTTAGGAATCCACGCTGCCATGAAGAGGTAGTCAGGCTACCACAAGTAGCCATACTTTCCTCTAATTGTAAGCCATCTAATGCTACGAAAAGACAGACACAAGGACAATAAAAAGCTGCTAACACTTTTTTAAGTGCTTACTATATGCTAGGGACCATTCCAAGAGTGTTACTCATACTAACTCATTTACTATAAATACCCACTGATATCTGTACTTTTAATAACCCCATTTTATAAATGGAGAAACTGAGCCACGGAGAAGTTAAGTAAACTTGCTTAAGGTCACACAGCTAGAAAGTGATGGAACAAGGATTCAAACTCAAACCGAGTCTGTGAATTTAATTATTATGTGCAAGTACCTCTCTGAGATGGCAATAAACCTGAAGTTCAGTAGGATAAGGATTTGGACTTGACCTGATAAATTAATCTGGCAGGCCTTTGAAAAATTCAGTCTTATATTTTGCCAAGTCATCTATTTATCAAGGTATCTAGTTTATGAGGAAATAGGTCAGTCGATTTAGAAAGACAATCTAAATGCCTACCAACTACTTCATAAAGGTGTTTAGCTTTGGAAATAGTGATGAAGAGACTTCTCAAAAGAGAGGTATAAATGTAGCAATCCAGACTTTAGAAGGTTTGGTAACATTTATTTCCACCGTTAGCAGCTCTCTTGGAGATCAAGATGTAGCTTTTATTCTCCGTTTCTCACCCCCTACTCCAGATATTGAGCTGAAATCTGCCCCACTAGCATTCTCAGCGTCTAAACTTGGTAACTGCCCCTCTTCCTCTTTAAGCAACCTTCTAGAGCTCATCTAATTTCACATAAGCCTATTGCTGGGAGCAGAGACACAACATTAGTTTGAACTAGGCTGTTCAATTTGAGATGAATAATTCACATGAATAAAACAACTGTAAAATTCTCTTTTCATATGGTACCTGAAGTAAATTATGTATAATTTCATTATATGAAAAAGGAATGGTTAAAGTCCAGTAAAAGCACCTTTGTCACCCTATTGGCTCTTGGTAACATGAGAAAGGAAGAATCTTTCCTCAACTCTCTTAGATTCTTTCAGCTGATCTAATAATTAAAGCTACATGAGACAGATTGGGTTAACAAGAAAAATATAACCAAATTGAATTAGATATGTACATAAGGGAACTTCACATCCATGAGAGAATCAAAGACCACACAAATTTGAAAAGTTCACAGAAAGGGAAAATGAGTATATAAGACATTTTGAACTAAAAGTGAGGTAAGCTTCCTTGGGGCTTCAGAGGAAAGGAAGATCATTCTGTTACCATTTGGGGGCAATCTGAACTCAGTCATCACCCCAGCAGCCTGGGGAGAATAAGGATGTAGAAGTAAATTCTCACTTTTCTTCAGTTCTTCCCCACTGATGCAGCAAGAAATCACAGGTCAGTGAGATTTATAAAATGTAAGATTTATTCAAGTACGTTTTAGAAGGAGATGGGCCAGCTAAGAAGGCTGTAGCCTTGTGGAATTTTGAGTGGAGAAAAGATAAAAGATAGAGTACACTCTAAGGGAAGAGAGGGTTCTTGGCAAAAAGGGCTGTAATGTTGCAGAAATGGGAAGGTCCATATTATATTGGGGCTTTGATGAGTGGTTACAAAGGCATTTCCAGTTGACTAGCACATGAGGTCATTTTGATTGACATTTGGTTGCTATATAACACTGCCTAGCAGTGCCATGTGCTTACCCAGAATTCAGTCTGTTATAATTAGATTCATGAACTTCTGGGAACAAACATGGTATAATGATGGTTTAATGAGGCTGAAGTTGTGGGCAAGTTAGGGTAGTCCCTACTGCACAAGCATCTGTGGCCTGATTAAACCAGCTACAGGTTATAGCCCTCCAGCCCTTTATCTCCTGGATACAGGAGGGACTCTTTAACTACCAATGAAATGTTATTGGGGTGATCTCTGGATTGGGCCTCCATTCCTTTGTTCCCCTGTCACTCATGATTGACTAGCTACCTAACAATTCCAAGGATAAGAAGAAAAAATGTTCAGTAACTAGATGTTTGCCCTGCCCTGTGGATAAGTCATGAAAAGTTTTTTCTGGTGATAGCCCTTATCCACAAAGTTCCAATTCAAATTCTTTAAGGACAAGGTAACAGTTTCTCTTGGGCCTAGATCATTTTAAGCTCTAAATGACCCACTTACAAAAGTAACACATATTGGAGAGGCCTATTTTGAGCCTTCTTTAATATTTTAGCATTCCTCATGGAGCCCAGATTTATGTTTGCTTGCAAACTCATTCATTCAAGATAGGAACTATTTAGTTCTTACAAAATAACAAGCACTGGATAATATCATATTAGCAAAGCAAGAGATGTGTCCCATATCCTTCTTAGTTCTTTCTAGTGTTTTTATATGTGGCAGCTAACTTTTACATTAGTACATTAATGTATTTTATATTTTTCTGTACAGGTGAAACAGAACCATGAATTCTCTGATAAGCAAACGGTGGCAGAGGCAGCTCTTCCAATAGTGCCTATTTGAAAAGTAATTAGCATTTGCATTAAGAAATGACTGATGACTATGACAATAAAGTGTTCAAGACAAGGTTTCCAAAAGGGGAAGCCTGACTTTTAAAGCTTTTAATAAGTGTCTGAAGAATTCACACCATTGATTCACTATTTCTTGCTCTAAAACACCGTTTCTTTCCTTTATTCCATGCTACCCCCCAGATTGCCTATTGCCCCCAAAGACACACACAGACCCTCAACAAGGACTATTACAATCTACCTTAGTCCCTTTTCCCAAAACCATAAATTTAGGCAATTAAAATCCATTTTATGCCCAATACAGGTACACACAACAAGTTTGCTGAACTAACATCATCACGAAATTGCCTGTTTGACCAGTGATAATTGTTCTAAAGAAACCTGTCTGCAAGTATTTTATTGATCATCTTTAACAAGCTTGTTGACTTGAACTACTTTTTAAAGGACAGAAACAGGTTTTGCTATCCCAAAGCATAAGAAACCCCACTAGTACTATTTCAGGGGAAACACACACACACACACACACACACATACACACACACACACCATACAAAAACCAACTGTCTCCTTTGAGAGAGAAATAGAGGCTATCCTAATTTACATTAATAAACCAGATTTAAAAACAGAGAAATTCATACTCCTGGCCTTTGTTTGACACTAAGAAAAGCAACAGAGTCTAATCTCATGAAGAGCATGCTCACTTCTTCATTCTGGAAGAATGATGCTGAAGGAGAAGAGAAGACAACATGCTGCAAGTCAGAACACAACTTCACTTTCAACTCAGTGTGTGTGTGTGTGGGTGTGTGTGTGGGTGCACACGCACGCACACACACACACGTTTCCTTCATTGCAGCTCTGTGACCATTACTTGGGCAAAAAGCCTTATGATTGGGTATCATTTCCTAACAACATAATGGAAAATATTTTTCATACTACCTTAGTATAAGTCTCCAACTCTCACAGAAGTGAAGTGGGGCACTTCAAGAAGAAAACTACATGTGGTTACACTGTTCACCTCCAGATTTGCAGTAATTGCTTTGTGTTCAGATTTGCAACCCCTTTGGCAACGCCACTTGCCAGAAACCCTTAATAGAGCTAAAGAGAAACAAAACTGTCAGCTGCAATAGCAGACCACAACAGATAAATAATATATTTTCAAATTAATTCAATAAGAACATTTGGCCATGTCTGCTAGAGTTATCTTACTATATGATTTTCAGGCTAATAATGAAGACTGAGTTCTTAATTATAAGATTTGCATTTGTCCATTCCATCATAAAAGCTCATATAGAAGCTGTTTTCCCCTTCATTGAAATAAGAATTTAAATACATGATGGAGGAAGAATGGGTTGGCAAACCAAATGCCTAACTAGTATTTGTTAGGAACTAAAGGTCCTCTTCCAGTTACCAAAAGCTATCAGTTATAAAATTCAGCTCCTGGTCTCACAATTCTAGAGTTCCCTTTCTTTCACTAAGGTCAGGAAAGAATATGTGGTACACTTTTCCATATATGAAGAAACGCATGTTAAGTCATCATCACTTGAGATATTCATGTGAGTCATTTTTTAAAGTATGGATTTTAATTTGAGCTAAACTCAAGTGTAAGAGATTTGCAGATGTAAGAGGACAGACTAAGAACAGGGATACTACCCCAGACTCTAGAATATAATGGCTCTAACAGATTCATAGCTAGAGAGAATTCAGAATGCTAGCCTCAAAAGCCCTCTGATGCAACAGACCAAGCAAATGCATAAATCTCCACTTACAAGTGCTGACCCACTGGAGGACAAGCTGAAGCTTTATACAAAGGTGTAAGGTAGATCAGTTATGGTAGACCAAAGCATAGGGTTGGCTACTGCCAGTATTTTAGGACAATACAAGAGGAGAGAAGACACATATTATTTCTGGCAATAAGATTTCTTTGGATCAGAGAACTGGAGAGAGGCCACTATAAAGAAGGTTCTTGTGGGTAGAAGCTGGAGTTTGTTACAGAGCTTGATTTCAAACATTAGCTACTTAACATAAGAAAAGGTTGAGCAAAGTGTAAGAATTCATATTTTTCAAAATTGCTGAAAAAGAAGATTGAAAATAATGCCTCAGAATCACCTGGAATGCTTGTTAAGCACAAATGCTGGGCCACATTCTAATTACGAGGTCCATGGTGAGGCTCCAGAGTGTATATGTCTACCAAGTTCCCAGGTGATGCTAAAACTACTGGTCTGGAGACCACCTCTGAGAACCACTGACCTACGTCAATCTCAGCATTATTGACATTTGGGGCCAGATAATTCTTATTGTGAAGGCTGTCTTGTGTGTTGTAGGATGTTTAGCAGCATCTGTGGCCATTACCAGCTCCCTCAGATGTAACAACCAAAATGTTTCCCGACATTACCAAATATCCTATGGGGGTGGAGAGGAAATTGCCCATTGTGAACCACAGATCTAGACAGATAGCAAAAGAATACTTTTTCATCTCTGAATGTAAGTGTTTCTAATTTTTTTTAGGTGAAGACTTTTACCCCAGTTTTATTTTTATTTTTCTGAAAATCTATTTGGTGACTGAAAATATTCCTCACTTATTTAAAGCTCAAGCAGGAGGATGAAGGCAAATTTTTAGACTAAGAAAATAAGATTCATGTCTCAGTTATGATTTTTTAGGCTACAGAGGACATAAAGCAACTTTCTGCTACCTGTTTTATGACATATAGTCCCTCCCTAAATCTCAGATAGTTGGGTTTGATTGAGATGTATTCCAAATTCAAATACTTGACCCAGTTCCCTAGAGTAATCACTACAGAGTTGATTCCCAAGTAACCTAAAACCAGAAAAATCATGCCGAACACAAGCATGACAAAAGAGAAAGAATTAACTTACCTGTAAAAAAAATCTAGAGTGAAACAATAATGATCAAAGACAGGTGAAACGCCTAGGAGGGAGGTGAGGCATACTGCCACTAAAAGCAAATAATAGACAACAGTTCACATACAAATTTTATTTAGAAAGTAAATAGAGTGTGAATTTAAGTCTTTGGATCAAAGACACTACTGAACACATAAAAGACTCCAACCAACTGCTCTTGAGAAATGAAATGTGTAAATTTTTTTTCTTTATATAACATAAATGTTAATTTAATATTAATTTAACTTTTAAAATTAAATATATTAATGGGAAAAAGGGGGGAAACGCAAGATGTTCTGCCAATCTTTCTCTCCTTTCAAGCACAAACTTCTGATTTTATTTGGTGGAAAGAACTAATAAAGATTATCATGAATTAGAATCTTAATGTACAAATTATGCTAAAGGTAACAGTTAAAGTAAGAATTTCACTTCTAGTTCAATATCTTCCCAATATTTTCTTTTCTTTCACGTAATCCTATTTCAGAGTTTGCTGCATTTTCTAGTATTTATTTAGTCTGTTTAGTGTCAAGGAAAGCCACACATAGGCCTTATAAGATTAAACAGCAAACATATCAACCCAAGCGTTCTACAAGATACCGACAGCCCTGAAATACGACTCCAAACGACAAGTTGGTGACATTTTAAAGAGGAGAACTTAGGAGAGAGATTTAATTTTTTGTTTTTTACATGTACAAGTTGAACACAAAGGTCTTTGCAGAAGAAATTTGTCAGAACCTTGAGGAAGAATAAGAGGAAAGCTGATCAACGGACCTAAATGGGACTTCCATCTTGTGGGACAGAAAATCAAAACTTATTCACATTTATGGCTCAAAATAGTTATTATCAGTGTGGAAGGTGAAGATGAGGGTGCAAAGATGGTAGAAACTGTACTTTGTGTTAGTATGTGTCTTTTTCAAACTATAAAACCATATTTTATATATGCTCTGTAATTGAATTATTTGTAAAGACATTATTTGTTAAAAAAAGAACTCTAAACAAATCTTTTATCAGATGTACCTGGACCTAAGTGGATCCTAGCAGCTACCAAGTCACTATATTTTTCCCAGGAAGTAGACTGCCTGGATTAGCATCTATTTGCAACACTAGTTACTCTATAGACAAAAAGGCCATATGGTAGCCATAGAATTGACCTCTAAATTACATATGTATCACGTCCAACGGAAGTCCAGTACAGAATATTGCTTTAATGCTTTTAGATCTTTGAGTATGTTCCACAGAATGACTGTTCCAAGGGGTGTAAGTGTTAGGTAAAAATAAATAAAATAAGATAAATTAGAGTTCTATTTTCAAAAGGAATTAACCACTGGATTAGACAAATTTAAAGATATTTCTTTGCTACACAAGTTTCAGACCTTTAATATCTTAATGTTCTTTTTGACCCTTCAATAGAGATATATACTTTGTATAAATTCCTCAAACCATTTTATCATAAACCTCCATTTGTAAAAAATTGAACCATCTGGGGAGAGTATACATCTGCAGGCTATAGTTTGGAAACACAGAAGAAAACATTTTTAATTGCTTTTCTATTTCAAGGCCATTGTCACTTTCAGGATAAAAATGATGACAGTGTGCATAGAATTCAATAAATATTACCCCATATCCCTCTTCTTTTGTCCACCTAGGGTTTCATCTCTGGGTTTATCCTGATACTGTTGGGTGCACAAGATTAGTGCTGAAGAAAGTGCAAATTTTGTTTGTGTAAGTTTTCGAGATTGAACCCAAAGGTTTTTAACTGACTTAGTCAATCACTTTTTTTCTTAAAGCTTGGGGTATCACACCAAAATTATTTAATTGAGTTGAAAAAGGGTCTTTACAGTATTTTCCACATAACCGTCTTTTTCAGCCAACTGATTTGCATATAATACAACACTGTTAATTTATACTAATGACTGAGAGAACACTGAAGATTACAAATTTAAGAATGAGCAAGTACAATAAGTGAAAGCATGAAATTAGAAGTGATTAGAGCTGTCTCATCACAGAAGGGACTTGATTAGCCCATGCTTATTATTTACAGTACTTATAATACACCATCATTTATTTTGCAATAAAACTTTCAAGATGTGACATTTTACTATCATTCTAAAAGAAAGATGGACAAAGCTGCCAGAGAGTTGTTAAAGTTTGTGTTTTCCTGTTGCACCCATTTATTCAGCATTTACTATACTGTTCCTGCCCTGTGCAAAGTACTTTTACTACTACTATAAAACTAATAGATTTTCACTGGAACCTGGAAAGCACTGAAAATACAAACAATAAAATAGAAAAGAACACCAATAATACTATCACCTAGAGATGACCACTGCTAACATTGGCTATGTTTACTTCCAATATTCCTACACATCTATATGAAAAAAATGTGAGGTATATAAATATGCTTGCATAATTGAGATCATATTATACTTTCAATTTTGTCTTTTTCACTTAGCTGATGAGGACATTACAAATTATATACTTAACTTAATTATTGCTATGTATTTAAAGCATATCTTAAAGTCATCATTTATGCCAGCCTAGCTAATATTAGTTGTTTAATCATTAGTTGTTTAATTCCAATTACTTTAAAATAAATTAAAATTATTCCAATAATCTAAACTGTTATTGCATCATTAGAAGTATAGCATTTGTATATTTTTCTAAAAAGCTGAAAATAACTCAGTTTGGAAGATCAGGCGAACTCAATTCAAACCTGATATTACTCACACTTGCTACCGAAGTGTTAACTTCCTAATGTGATCAGGAGCAACTTCAAGGAAATAGGAATAAGCATTAGCTCAGTCTATACTTAGCGTTCTAATGAAATTGAGCTTCCTCAGTCGTTAAATTACATTATAATTCCATAGTCAATTTCAGAGCACTTCAATTTGGGGGAACTTCGATTAGAATTTCTAGAAAAATAATTCTTATTCTCATTGTTACTATTCCTATTTCACAGATGAACTAATTGCAGCACTAAATGGGTAGGTGATTTTTATAGGACTACATAGGAATTAAATTTCTTATCATTCCTAAGGTTTTGTTGTTTTGTTTTTTATTTTATTATCCTTGATCTCTTACACACTTTCTCAAATGAAGACTAAAGTTGCACCTGAAGAAAGTACAAGTGGTTCAGTCATTTTCAGATAAAGCTATGGCTATCACGCAAGAATAACTAGCATCAATTAATAAGTTTAATAGCTTTAAGCTGACCATGCATTTGCACAACTCCCCTAAAAGCTTCCTAACAGCATCCTTAGAAGTGTACCTAACAATCTCATACAAAGTTCCTCAGAAGCTTCTCAGTAGTCTTGAGAGAAATATTTTGCTATAAAAGCATATTCATGTTTAATAGTTCTGGAATGCGCAAGTCCCATCTCTCCTGTGTTCAGTTCTACAAAACACCTAATGCCTGTTCACAGTAGGTTCTCAATAAATATTCACAGCCACATATTCTTGGTGGAAATTTAAAGGGCTAGTGAGTTCTTCTCATCTCCAGAATTGATGACTTGTAGTCTTTTCGTTGATAATCCCTGGAAAGCTGTTACAGTCTTGTGATTTCTACTGCAAATCTGAGGCATTCAGAATACTATAAGAGAAGCAGAAGCCCTTTGTTCCATTTCTTTCCATTCATAAATTAATCTCTTTAATGTGCATTCATATATTGAGGCAAGTTAAATTCCTCTTAAATACCCAGGAAATCATATGAATATTTTCCCAGAAAGAAATTTCACCCTTAGTAGACCTACCCTGTCCCTGCTCTGGGCTGGCAGCTTTACATGTACTATCTCATTTAAGCCTCAAAATGACTTATGGTGGGAAAAAAAAAAGAAGGAAGGAGGTGTTAAGTACAGGATCAGACCTGATTCTATATCTATCTTTCGTTTTATCTACATCTACCTTACTTCATTTTATTTCCATCACAACATGAACTATTTAACAATCATTGCATAACCCAAAATATTTCCAATGTACAGTATATATGCTTTGTGCCCTTGAAGTCCAAAGAGATGGTCACAAAGGGACCCAGATGGTTTTCCTGCTCTCCAATAAGTATATTCTAGAACTCATGTCACCTTACAAGAATATAAGTTCTAGATAATGTCTGTAGCTTTTCTTCTTATAAGTTAATATACCAGATAAGGTACAAAGCATGTGGGATATTTTTGTAAAATCTTAGAAAAAATTTTGTGGTTCTCCAAATGAAATTTATACTGGGCCATGACACCCCAAATGTCATCCAACAAATATACTTTCTCTCTCTCCAAAAAGAATCATCTCAGCCCAGGAATAAATAACCACAAGTCCCAAAATACCCCAGTGTCACCCCTGTTTATAAGTGCTTCCTTAGGGAAGCAGGCTTTATAAAATCATTTTTTATTCAACAAATGTGTTTTGAGCAATCACTTTTTGCCTGGTATAATTTTAGACACTCAGGATTTAGGATACATCAGTGGACAAAGCAAAAGAAGATTCCTGCCCTCAGGGAGTTTACATTCTGGCAAGAAGGAGACCAGAAACCACAGATATAATAAATAAGCAAATTATACATTGTATATGAGGAGGTGATAGGATAGATAAATATCTATCAGGTAGCATAGCTGGCAATTTAAATAGGACTGTTAAATTAGGCCCCACTGAGAAGTGAATATGTTAGTAAAGACTTAAATGGAGTGAAGTGGTTAGACATGTGCACATCTGGGGGAAGAAAGTTCCCAAGAGATATACAAAAGCCTTGCTTGATATGTCTGAAGAAGCAAGGAGGCCTGCATTGCCACAGTAGAGTAGACATGAGGTAGAGTTAGGATAGAGAGATGGGGTCAGACGGTGAAGGGATTTATAGGACAGTGTAAGGACTGGGTTTTATCACGAGTAGGATCTATCGCTGCGTTTTGAGAAAAGAAATGATATAACAACACACAAAAAATGAGTTCACTCTGAGAGCCATGTGCAACCAGTAAAACACTGCAAGGCGGATAGTCAAAGAAATAAAGGCAGTAGCAGGAAGCCCATCTTACAAGGTCACTATAGTAATTAAGGTGGAAGGTGATGACACCTGGCACCAGTGGGAGTAGTAAAGGTGATAAGAAGTGGTCCTATTCCAGAGACACACTGCAGAAAAACTAACAGTATTTTCTGATAAACTGTATATGGAGTATGAGAGAAAGAAGAGTGAAAGATGACTCTTCTGGTCTGGGAGTGAACAACTGGAAACATGAATTGGCTGTCACCTAAAATGAGGAAAAAAGGGTTTTTAAAGAGGTGAATCAGAAGCTTAATTTTAGATACATTAAATTTGAAATATCTAGTAGACATCTAAGCAGAAAACAATTAAGCAGTCAAAATATCATTTTATAGTTAGTAAGAGAGGTCTGACAGGATGACATAAATTTGGGAGTTATCTTCTGTTTGTTCATTTAAGCCATAAGATTACATGAGATCACAGATGGAGCGAACACAGATAGAGGAGGCATCCAAGGGCTCTGACTGGCCATGCCAACGTTAAGAAACATGGAAGATGAGGAGGAACTGTTAGGTGGTTAGGCAGACATGAGTGACTGGAGAACAAAGAAATAAAGGCCCTTCCCAAAGACCTCCCTTAGGACCTCCCTAAATTCTGGATAACTCATACTCGGTAGGCAAAGGGTTATATAACAGCCAAATGTCAATCAAAATGACCTCAGGTGCTAATCATCTAGCACCCCTCTTGTAATCTGCCATCATGGCCCTAATATAATACAGACCTCCCTTTTCCACGAAGTCACATACAGTCCTCTTTGCTGTAACCCACCCCTCCTTTGAGGCATACTTTAATTATACCTTTTATTTCCAAGTGCCTACCAGCCCTCTTTAGCATAGCCCATTTCTCTCTTGAAACATACTTCAATAAATCTTACTTATTCTAAATCTTGATGATCTGTAATTCTTTATTGCATCAGAAAAAAAACCGAGGATTTCTCAGAGTTAACAGAGTGGCAGCGGATTTTACATAACCTCAACGGTAAAAGAATCAACAAAGGCATCTGAGAAGGCACAGCCCTGATACAGAAAAACAAACAAACAAACAAACAACAAAAACAGACAGCATGGTGTCCTGGAAGCTATCAGAAGAAAGTTTATTAAAAGAGAGAGAGAGAGATCGATGCATCTCACTTGCTACATAATTAAGATGAGAACTAAAAATTGACCACTGTATTTAGCAATATGGAAGACAGGTGATACAGAAAAGAGCAATTTGGAAACAATAATGGAGATCAAAGCAATACAGAAAAGAAGTGAGAGAAGAGAAATTGGAAACTGAGTTTTAGACAGCTCTGCTTTAATGAGGTTTGCTGCAAAGAAATGGCGATGGCAGTAGAGGAAGTGAAGTCCAAAGTTTGTTTTTTGCTTTTTTGTTTTTTTGTTTTTGTTTTTGGCATGGTTAAGAGTTGCCATGTTTGAATGCTGGTGGCAATGACCCAATAAGCCAGTAAAAGAAAACTTAATAATGTCAAATAGAATTTCTGGAGAAATGTCCTTTAATAGATGAGAGATGAAACCTGGTGGCTCAGATAGGGGTACAGACACTCTCCTCTGGTCATGGCTAGGATGGCAAACACTGGAAGGCTTTAAAAGTAGATGTCACAGAGGCTGTCTATGGCAATCCTCTTCCAATGTTCCAATTTTCTCAGTGAAAATTAAAGTGGGCATAAAGGTGTTAAAACTAGGGGAAGACAAAAAATGAATAAATAAAACAGCTGTCAAGTAGAGAAGAGTGAATGGATTAGTGAAGTTTAGCATGATTGTCAGTGGGCATTCAGAGTCCGACTGAGGTTCAAGATCATAAATTTAAAGAGAGACTCATCATAAGCCATGTAAGTGCTAGCCCGGAGAAGTTAAGATTTGGATTTAACCAGAGTTGTCATTTGGAGTTGAGTCTGACAAAAGGGATGAGACAAAGGTAGATTATGGTTACTGAGCATAGAGGTTAAGCTCAACATGAGGACAGTAACAATGGCAGGTCACTGGTTGATAGATTCTGAGAAGAAGAGCCAAGTTGGCATGTGTTACCTTCCTGAACAGTTACTGGTGACTCTGTACATTCAGGATCCTGTACCAAAACACTGAAGACTTGGACAGAGCCAACACATGTCTCTGAATTTCATCTATTGTGTGACTTTGCTCAGATCACATCTCTATGCATTGTTTTTCCTTCCATATACAATTTAGAGATAATAATTTCCTCACATGACTCTGAAAACTTAATGAAAATATAGGTAAAGACTTAAAAATCTTTGAGGAAAAACATGATCATTATTAAAAATTAAATTAAAATGCTTTTATATTTACACTGTTTGCAAAAGGATGTTTTCCACATGGTTTATACAAAATATATTTATCCATACTACCCATATAAATAAATCTTAGTATTGACATCAATTGTTTCAACGGCCTTTCTTTTTAAATTTCCTTCATTTTTGCTAATTTAACATCTTGCTGATGTTGAGATGGCAAGGATTAAATGCAGAATTTAGAACATACATACTAGTTTCCTGGAGATTTACTACATTATAAAAACGAAAAAGGGATCTACTATGTGACAGACTGTACACGTTTAATACTCAATTTAATTTTCGGAACAATGTTATGAGTTTGCTAGTATTGTCAGCCTCATTTTTACAATGAGAAAACAGCTCACAGAAATTACGTAATCTGTTTGAAGACACATAGATTATAACTGGTGAGCCCAAATTTTAACACAGTAATACATAATTCCAAATTATATACCCTTTCATGTCATTCTATTTTAATAGAACTCTAAATGTATGAAGTAAATTAAAGTAAATGTGGTTCTACTTTACAAAGAATGTTCTCAAAATGTAGAAACTGAGAATTCTGAAGACCCTGTGCTGCAATACTCAAAGGAACTTAATTTATGTCAGTCTGTCACCTGCCAGTGCGCCTCCACATACACAGGGAATGAATTCTGATAGTCTATTTCCTTCCTCATTTATGCCACCCAAAACTGCACCACAAAAGGTTTGGATTTCCTACAAATGGAGAAAAAAAAGTTTGCAGAAAGAAAATTTTTAAAGTTCTCATTACCAGCAATATGGGAAACTACAGGATTATTTGGTGGTAAGGTCACATCAGGAAAGTAAATATAGGTTTGAATAAAGTCTATGTTCTTACCAGAGCTTAGCACTGAGTGCTAAGTAAAGATCTGTTCAATGGCTGGATGTTCTGGCTGGTCACATGGGTGAAAAAATGAGTGGAAACACAGGTTCAAAGTGTATGAGTGATTTGGAATGCTTTTATAAGCTGAATTCCATTTTGATTTTGTTTTCATTGTTGTTTCTGAAGGATGCTTTATGCCCTTGATTTAAAGGCTATGGATCATAGACAAACTAGTAAGTAGGTGGGGGAAATGTCACACTCAGGGCCAGCAAGTTTCTCAAATAGCTACACCCAAAATGTGAAGCATTTTTAGTTTCTAAAAATCTAGATGAATTAAGCTAAATTGGTGATAGGGTAGTTCACCTAGTATTTCACAGTAATTTACAAGCATTTTAATAGTGCATCTAATTCTTAAAAACCAAAACTCCTTTCCTAAAACAATGAGCTTCCATACCAAAAGTATTCATATATTTTTCATATACCAGTCAATTCCTAAACATTTTGCCCTAGAAATAATAGCTTTATTTCTTCATAACCAAGTGCATTGAAAGTAGATTCTATTTGAATGAAGCAGAAAACCTAACAAAGAATGGAACCACAGCTGTTTGAATGCCTATTATTGGGGCATTAAGAAAAATTAAAAGGATTTGGATTGCCAGGTTGCTACAGTTACATTCATTATATTAAACTAGAATTTCCTTAGAAAAGGTAGCATATAAAAATTATAATTTTACTATAGTCCCTGTCTACGCCAAGAGAATATGTTTGTCTTTTATGATAGAAGTTACCTAAGCAAATTATCCCACAGTTCTCTGAAAGAGGAAGGGGATGGGCCAAGTGGTTTAGAATGTTTAGCTGCCCCTACATGTAGACAATTATTTGCCATCCCCCACTCCAGAGAGTGCTCACCTCTCCTAAAATATCATGTGGTCTGTGTCAGCAAATTTACCCTTGTGATGCTCAGATCTACCAAACAGGCCATTTTACCCAGTTGGCCTGGGAAAAAAGAACGCTACTTCAAGCCCAACCTCATCATTATAATTATCAAAAAATTTAGAAAATTTCTAGTGGGGAATAAATGCTCTTCTTTGTTCAAATAGGCAGCTCTTCATCCATATAACCTTCAAGGGTGCTTCTCTCCAGAAGTTGTGCACTGAGCAGAGAAATATCTTTTCAGCACATCCATGAGTTAAATCAGCACATCAGTGCAGGCAGCCCAAGGAGCCATGAGGCACTGCTTCACCATCTTCATCATATTCTCTCCCAAATATATCCCTAATGAGGCTTCAATGCCCCACAAAATTGCTACTGAAGTCAGTGTGTGGTGCAAATGAAAGCCCTACCATTAAAGAGAAAAACTTTCTCATTTCTTACCAGTTCCTCTGCATCTGAGGCTCTATTCTAAGTGGGATTCTACTGTTTTGAGGGGAAAGTGTTGCTTTAGGAACACCAAAGGCTGTTTACGGGGTCCAGTGGTAAATCTCAAAAACCACAAAATTGGCTCACATGCTCTAGGCATGTAACAACACAAGTGTGTGGTTCATTCTTAGGATCTGCAGCCAAAGTACAGTTGACTATACAGTACAGAATGATGAAGTCTGGAGATAGAACAAAACCCCAGCTTTCTCTCATTATTCCAGTCATTCGTGAATTAGAGGTTTCCTGCGGTGCTTTGTTGATTGGTATGAGATGCTGTTTATTTTCTAAGAAGGCATATTGCAGTTGTTTTTTACCTTGTGAAAAGATGATGTAATCTTGTATCATTGTAAAGAAATAAATTTAAAAGACTTTTCTTGATAACCAAACAGTAATTCACATAAAAGGTAGAAACATTTTCCAAAAGACTGTAAAAGGCCAAAAAAAGAGAGAGATTTCCAAAGGCTTGGATGATAATATCTCCTGGGGGTGTAGAGAAGAGGGGGAGAGAAAAGAAAAGCCAATATTACGGTAGAGTAGAGAAAGAACAGAAAGAATACTGAAGAAAACCAATTGGACAAAATCCAGTCCCTTAATCACTAGATTCAAAGAAAAGAAAGAAAAACAAGAACCTTAATATCACTCAGAAATGACTGGCTCAGCCAATAAGGATGTGGCACTCGTAGATTTGGAATAAAATCAAATCGTCTGCTGAGAAAAATAGACTATTGCAAAGAAATATTCTAAAGAGAATAGGCAGCTGGAATAGAATAGTGATTCTCTTCCTAATAAAAACTTGCCTGACTTCCCCAAAGAAAAAAGCCAATAAGCACACAGTGGAATTACAGCTAGAGAATGAGTATATACAAAATACCCAGAACAGCATGCCCAATTATTTCACCAGTATTTTGTGCTTTCCTGTAACCCACTGTTCTGAGGGCAGCAAACACAGGGCAAGGCATTTTACAGATAGATGATAATGGCTTTCAGTGTTTTTCAAATTGGCTTAAAGCCCATACTGTGTAAATTGCTAAAAGCCCATATGTAATTCTGAACCTCTTGCAGGTCCCAAGACTCTGTGTGCTAGTAATAATTACACAGACAGGATAATTAACTTTTGACATAAAAAGAAATGAAGGTGAAAGAAGAAAATGCAGATCTTATCAACTTTTACTTAAAGCAAGGTCACAAATTAACAAAAAAAATTTATTTTGGTGGAGGGGAATCACTGTAGTCTATCTCTCCAATGTGTTCCTAAAAGAATGGGAAGAAATTTCTCCATGTTCACATGATTATTCTTTTCTGATATTTCCCAATGCTATGTTCTTATCCAATTTAAATTTTGTTAGGACAGTCTTGCCTTATCAGTTCTAAGAGTCCTTAAAGAAGGCACATGAGAGTATGGAGTATTAACACTCCCACAGGAACAGAAGATTGAGCTCTTCCTGCGGTAAGGAGAAGGGCTGAAATGAAAGCCCCCCACATAATACATAGTGTTGAAGAGCTGTTGCTTCTATGAAAAAAATAATTTAAAAAATCTGGGGAAAGAGCAAGAAAGTCTGCCATCTGTCCAGGGTTCCAGAGGAGGATAAAAATAAACTCAGGAGACATCAAATCCCAAGCTTGGAGAGTCTCAAGCTACTTTAGTCATAAGGTAAGGTTACCTGAAGACAAGAAATTAAGATACAGACCTCCCCACAACCATTGAAAGTGTTAAGGCTCTGGAAGAAGTATCCAGAAAAGTATTTTAGGAATATTTTCTCAAGAGTCTCCTATGAGGGGAAAGCAGCCCAGCTGAAGAGGAATTCAAAACAAAATTTTTTAAACACCTAATAAAAGCAGTGCCAGAAAAGAGTCTCAAAACAGGTAAAGTGAGAACCTGAGAGCTAAAAAACACTATAAACTTTTTAGAATTATTAAGAAGCTGAAAGAATAAATGGGAACTATAATGAAAAACCAGAACACTATGAAGAAAGCTCCAGTGAGCTTTAATAATTAATAGAAGTTCTGTAAATGTAAAAAATGGAGTTATTATAATTTAAAATTTAATAGATGACAATAATATTCATAGCATATAATTTTTCATAAGTAAAAATAACAGCCATATAGAAAACAGAATGAAATAAGAGATCTCATATGTAACAGCATTGAAAAGATAAAATACCAATCACTGAATGAAAGGCACAAGACTATTTACACAGAAAATTTTAAAATGCTACTAAAAGACACAAAAGACATGAACAGATTGAAAGATGTACCATGTTATTGAGAAGGAAGATTCAACATCATAATCTTAATGTTCCTTAAAGTACTATGAAAATCTTACACAATCCCCAAAATTAACTTTTTTTAATTAGATGAACTGATCTTAAAGTTCACATAGAAAAATAATTAAGTGGTCAAGACAAAAATGGGGAAAAAATCAAGGGAGGATTATTATTACTGATATTAAAACATTTTATTAAATATCAATAATCAAATCAGTGTTATTAGTATCACATTAAGAAATCCATGCTGAAGAATAGGAAATCTGGAAGTAGACCCAAATGTTCATGGTAATTCACTATATGGTAAAGATGGAGTCTCACGCCATTGAGGGAAATAGACTAATTGAAAAATGAAATCATGTTGAGACAACTCAGTAGCCATCTGGACTAATAAATAAGTAATTCCCATTTCACACTAGGAAAAATTACAAATAAAACAAAGATGTAAATATTTTTTTAAATAAAATAATAAAAGTAACAAGACATGAGAGAATTCTATTATTTGGTCTTTTTATCAATAACTAAAAATCCAGAATCTACAACATAAAATTGATAAATTTAATTACACAAAAAAAATTGGGGCAATAAAAATTATAAACAAAGTCAAAAGAAAACTGAAAAAACAGAAAAAATAATTTTTAACTCTTATTGGAGATAAAGAATAACCTCCCTATAAGCTTCTTGGAAACCAATAAGAAAAAGAACTCGATATAATAATCGCCAAAAGTAATGAACAGAGTTCACACAGACATAATGCCTCTCAAATATATGAAAAAGATACTCAAGGTACTTAAAATCACAGAAAATTAAATAGAAATATCCTTAGAAAACTTTTTCACTTATCAGATTGACAAAATTTCAAGTTTGATCACAAATCAGTAAGACTTTGAGGAAACTATTTGAAAGTCTGAGGCTCCCTGGTTGAAGGTAGAGAATAAGCTTCCTAAAGGATGAAGAAGCAACCCACTTTCAGTGCTTAAGAACATTACAGAGTCATTGATCTAACCAAAATTTCTTCTAACCTATCCCTCTGAAGCTAGTGTTCTTGGAACCTGCATTTTAGAAAGCACTTTGGATTATTCTGATACAAGGTTTTAGAGAAACTGCTATTTATTTTTCTTTCTCACTTAGAAAGAACTGTGCTCAAGATACAGCCGAAGGAATGAAGTATGAGGCAAAAACTGATTAAATGCCAACAGGTGTTTCCAAACGTAGTTATAAAATCTACTGTTCTGGAAATGCTGAAAAATTCGGTCTTGCTTCATAGCAGAAGGCTAAACGAATGACCTCTAGAAAGCTTTCATATCCCTATGGCTTTGGATAGAACTAAATGCCCAAAGGTATAGAAGAATAAGAAACTGAATGGGTTTTTGGATGATAAGTTAATAATACAATAATGGGCTAGGCAGGAGCAATTTTGGTGCTTCTTTCAAGCTACAAAGTGAGTTTTCTAAAACTTTAAGAATGAAGTGCATGAGAGCAAATATGGTATCTTAAGTGACCCCACAGGATAGCAGGTGAGCAGAATGTGCTACACAACTTGCCCTTGGCCTGAGTTGATTTTGTTATTGTTATTTTGTCTCAACCTAAGCATTACCTCTAATTCCAGGCAAACAGAGAATACACAACTGGATCTAACACACACACACACACACACACACACACACACACACACACACACACACTCAGAGGTTTCCCATGAACACAATTTCTATCCACATAAATTAAAATAGCCTGAAAATGATAGAAGGAAGATGCTAACTTTCATTAAACTCAGAGACAAATATTTGCAGCCCTGCTGTGACTGTGTAAACAGATTACAAATCTCAAGCAAACCCTTCACCCCTTTTTAAACTTAATGGCATTCCATGTGTGTGTATGTATACACACACACACATATGTACACCAATAAGCATGCTTTTTGAAAAGGAAGAGCAATTGCACTGTACTGGAATAGTGAACTACACATCCTTTCCAATCCAACTACTTTTAGTTTCAGAATTTGAAAACATGAGTAAATTGTGTCATAAAGGAGAAGAGATTGGACTATGAATCGAAGATTTGAGTTTAAATTTGGATTCTAACCTTTACTAGATATATCATTTATACGCTGTTTGTGTATGTAATGACATTAAAATGCATTCAATGCAAGATTGTTTTCAAGAATAAGTGGGACAAAGATAAAAGCAAGAAATGAAATAAAAGTCTCTATAAGATAAGCACCCAAATGATGTGTTCTTACTTCCTTAGTACTTTGTTATTCCAGGCCACAAATTTGGCTCTGAACCTTGTAGAAAAAAAGATAACTGGAAAAGCAAGCTCGGTTATATGATTTACAGTGTCCATAAGACTAAAACAAAGCTTTTCGTGAGAAGCACAACTATTACTGGCACTGAGTCCAGACCGAAATTTTTTTTCCTGTTTGGGTTTTTATGAGGACTAATGCAGTGAACAATGTATTTCAAATAGCCTTAGAATAAATGCAAGAATGAATTTCTTATCATGTACTTTATGTACCTCGATGTTAGCCAAAAGCACAATATTTCAAAAGCACAATGCTGTAAAAACAGTTCTAAAAGAAAGACTAAATGATGTGTTAGGTACAGTCCCCTAATGGGGGCTTAAAGTGGAGGTCACAAATGGGCACAAAATAAGCTATGTTCAATCCATAGATACATTTTCCTTGGTCCATGTGGGGGTTTTTAATTTATTATTTCCCACATTTATATGAGGAGATTTCAAAAAAGATCCAATTCCAGTGAGCGCTTTTTTTTTTTTAGTAGATCTAGCCTCACCAAGTTGGCATTCTCAACATGAGGAGGTGACTGGGAACTGAAGAGCAGCTATCCATTACCCATCGTCCCCTCTCAGCCCACCTCAGTCATCAGCTGTGCCTGCTTATCCCCTGTACTTCACATGAGACTGAAACTTCTGACCTAAAGAAATGGATAGAGTTGATTTACCTCAGAGAGTGCAGCATCAGTATTCTCCCATCAAG
Organism: Cynopterus sphinx; assembly: GCA_030015415.1. Lineage (NCBI taxonomy): Eukaryota > Metazoa > Chordata > Mammalia > Chiroptera > Pteropodidae > Cynopterus > Cynopterus sphinx. Next base: position 30,815,702 of record CM057391.1, read on the forward strand.
CCTAAGTATAGAGCAGCAACAAAATTCACTTTGTGCCTTAAACAAGTGATTTATTCATCTCTGAGCTCCTGTTTCCTCATCTTAAGAAAGGAACTAATAACATCAACCTCTCAGAGTTGTGAGGATTAAATGAGCTGTTTTCAAAAACACTGAACTGCTAAATACTATTCAAATGAACCATATTATTATTCATAATTTAGAAACTATTCACAATGCCAGTATGCTTCATTGTAATCATAATGGGTTTGGGAGAATATTTTTTTTACGAGATGACTGTTGGCTTTTTTCATAAATCTATAGTATTTCCATTACCTATTAGAATAGACACTTCTTGTGTCACTTCAGGTCCTCTTTTTTAAAAAAAAATCATAATTCAAGTAGGCTTTTATTTTTTAATAACAAAAATGTATTCAATAAAGAAACTACATATTTAACAGAAATTGTTAAAGCTAGAAGTTAAAGGCAAACTGGGGAAGAGTCCTTTTTTAAAATCTAATTTAAAGGAATCCACTTTACATAAATAAAACAAAATTCAAGAAAATTATTTTGAAATCGTCGATCCTTGACAATTTTTAGAAAACATAAAGATTATATTTTCCCATAGAGGAGAAATACAGAGATTAATAAAAGATTATAAAGGATTATATTAATAAGGGGAAATAAGGGATTATATTCCTGTACTAGTATTCAGCATTCAAATAAATCACTGGCCTAAGCATCAATATGTCATAAGTGCAAAAAGTAATAATAACCTACTCTAAAAGTCCATGCTAATTTAAAATACTATTCTCAGTTCCATTAAAGTTCTATTAGATAGGCATCAACATATGGCATATATCAATTAAAAAAGGCATTTCATGTACAATTAAGTGTATGTATAGTAATGTTTAATAGGTGACCTAAAACTAAAGTACTTACTATATTTAACATTAAATAATTGTTAAATAATCATCTTAGAATTTAGGATGTTGCTAGAGAAATGGCTCAAGACTTTTTAAAAAGTTGCCCAAATATTGTAAAACTTCCTTTTGATACATTTTTCTAAAACAAACAGGAGCATTCAGCCACCTCATTAATTCCAGAGGTATTTCTTCACAGGAAAACATTTTCAAAAGTGGAAGCTGACCTAATATACATGTCCTTTATCTTCTCTTCCCTTCTCAATTTACTCAAAGCTAAAATTGTAAGGGCTGCATCAGACAAAAGGCCATTCTGCCTACTGTTCATTGATCTTGCTATTATTAGAGTACTTTTTCACTCATGAGAAAACTATAGGAGGTCTTCCTGGTCGCTGGCATGAACTTTTAAAAAAGTTTGAAAACATTGCCTTTATATTCTGAGTTGGCCAAAAGGAATGATGATAAACTGATATTGCTTGTGTAGAGAGCAGAAAGCACAATATAAAGTCAATCTGAAAAGCTATCTTTAAAGATGCTTTTTCTATAAAGAACTCTAACTCAGCTCAATGAAATAAATCACACAATCGTTTTCCTTCCTTCTAGATGGTTTTCCGGAGCTTATTTAATCCATGAGTGTTTGGCAAATGGTGTTATCTGGAGGTTTGAGGAACATCCTGTTTATTAATAAGAACTAAAGAAAAACCTAATTAAGGGAAGCTGGTCACAAATATATCTAGCAGCATGGCTGGAAAACACCTGATCCTTCATACATCATGATGAATATTTTACCACAGGAATGAGATCCAAAAGTCTTCCTAACCAGGTTTATGCAGCACCTAAGAATACTTGCTCCAGCCCTTATTTAATCAGTGAAATTTTAGGAATTACTGTGGGTGAATCTTTGATTGAACGCCTAAGAGAGGGTTTCTTGTGGTCTTTGGAGCACCCTGTGCTTTTAGGCACAAATTATGCCTGCTGTGCATTCGTTGCCTCCCCCGGATTAAGGAGTCAATGTACCCCTGTTCCTGTTGCAGCTGCTGCTTCTGAGTCTCTAACTGGGTGCAAGTAGCCTCCAACGCCTGGCATTGCCTACTCTGCTGCAGTATTTCCTTCTGCAACCGCTGGTTCTCTCTGCGGATGCCGCTGTAGAACTCAAAAGCATACTTCTCTGCTGCCGACTCCAAGGCCTGGGCCTTCATTTTAAGCTCCTTCCTTTCTTCGTCTTCCAACTGTGTTATGTCTGGCTCCTTCAGTTTTTTCTCCAGTAAGGCTTTTTCCTGGAGGAACTGGACCACCACTTCCCGTTTCTCTGCAGCCGTTTCCGCTTGGGCTTTCTTTTTCTGCTCCTGCAACGTCTGTATTTCTAGATTCTGTTTCTTCCTTACTAGTGAAATGTCCTTCAATTCCCGCAACTGCCGCTCCAAGTAGAACTGGATCTCTTCCTTCTTTAAGAGCTCCCCTTTAAGTTCCCCAGTTTGTTTCGCATATTTGGAGGTTGCGTCTTGTATCCTTCGTTGAATCTCTACACTTTTTTGTAAATAGTCTTCCCACAGGTTCTCATATTGCCTTCGACAGGCCTCAGTTTTTTTGGTCAGATATTCCTCAAAGAATTTATTTTCAGACTGGACATGCAGCTTTTCCATTAACAGCTGCCGGGCTTCCTTCCTTAGTGGTTCTTGCAGGATCTGAGCTCGTTTTACCAGCCTGCTCAGCTTCATAACTTCCACTGTCTTTTCTTTCACCCACCTCGCTGCCTTTGTTAGCCTCTCTGACTTGAAAATATTACTCATTAAAGTAAGGTAAGGTGGAAGGGGAATCCTGGAGGCCTCGCCACACTTGCATTCGCTCCCCAGGTGCTGCCAGATCTCACTGAGGCTCGCTCCCTCGGAGCCAAGGCCAGGGGCCTGCATCACGCGGAAACGCTGTCCCCGTGGAGGAAGTTTGCGCAATTTCTCGGTTCTCCGCTCAGCCGTTCTCGGCCTTGCCCAGCCTCCCAACCGACTCCTGGCAAGGCTGGCCCTGAGCTGCGTGACCTTCTCCGCGGCAGAACGAATGCTGGCAGTGGGTTCTCTGGTGGCTCTCTTCCCCGCCTTTCGGGGCGCGAAAGTGAAATGCACTCTCTTCTTCTTACCGCGGGAACCCTGCCCTCTGGATCCCAGGTCATCTTCTTCCCTTGGGAACCAGAGCTTTGGCCTTCCCAGGCCTAATCCTACGACTTTGAGCGTCTCTATTTCTGGCCCCCGCCAGCGGTCCTGCCAGAACCGCCACTTCCCCTCCATGGTACTAGCTGGTTCCCCACGAGCCCGGTCAGCGCGGGGAAGCGCTGTGGCGCCTCTTCACCTCTCCTTTCCGATGCCCCTAGCACCCCCCTTTGTGACGCCCCGTGGCTCCTCCCTTCCAGTTCTACCCCCACTTCAGACCCTCTTGGTCTATGGTTTACTCCAGTCTCTCCTGCAATGCCAAGTTCTTTGGAGGTTGGACCAGCTTAGTGTGGGTACAGCTGACAGCCCTTTACCTAGGGGATACCTCTTACTTCCTACCCTAGAGCAACTTCGGTAGGCGGCATTGGAGGCCATCACAAACCATCCTGTCATTCATCATGCACATTCCAGAAGTTAATGCCCTTGGGACCACCCTTGACAAATGGGTGAATGGGAACAGATAGCTAAATACACCCCCTCTTTTGTCTCACAGACAGACAGTTCTGAAATGCATTTTATCGGAAGGTCCCAGCAAGGATGGATCATAGCCAGTCACCCATACCAGCCACTGCCTCGATGACACGTCATCCTTTTGTCTTTTCCTCCTTTCTTGGTTTCATCTCCCTGCCCCCAACTCCTGCTCCCTGAGATCACATCCAAATAAATCACCTGAATATAAGCTTTGTCTTCAGCTTCGCTTTCAGGGAAGCACAGGCTCAGAGATCCTTCAAAATATGCTTTTAAATAGAAATCACCTTTTAAAGGACTCTATCAAGAAAATGAAAAGATAAATCAAAGAATGTGAGAAGATTTTTTGCAAATCACATGCTGATAAGGGACTTGTATTTAGAATATACAAAGAACTCTTACAACTCGATAACAAAAAGCAAAATGATCCTAGACATTTCTCCAAAGAAGATACACAAATGGCCAATGAGCATATGAAAGGATGCTTGATGTCATCGGTCATCAGGGAAATGAAAATTAAAACCACAATGGGAGACCATTTTATGACCACTAGAATGGTTATATAATCAAAAAGTCAAATAATTAAGTGTTGGAGAGGATGAGGAGAAATAAGAAGACTGAAACACTGCTGATGGAAGTTCTTCAAAGTTTAAAAATAGTTACCATATGATCCAGCAATTCCACTCCTAAGTATATGCTCAAGTGAAATGGAAACAAATGTCCACACAAAAACCTATACGTGAATGTTCATAACATTATTCATAATAGACAAAAAGTGGAAACAACTCAAATGCCCATCAACTGACAAATGAATAAAGTGTGGTATATCCTTACAATGAAATAGCATGAATCAATAAAAAGTAATGAAATTTTGATACATACAACATGCATGAACTTTGAAACATTATGCTAAGTTAAAGAAGGTAGTCACAACAGACCACATATTGTTTGACTCCCTTTATGTGAAATGTCCAGAATAAGTAAATCTATAGAGACAGAAAGCAGATAGAAAAGATGGAAAGGCTGATGAAAAATTCATCCACATTGGTTTCACTACGCATCACTTTAAATATCTTCTGCCTTGAATTGCTATCTCATCCTTGGGGTAAAAGAATGAATTCTCAGACTTTCTGGAAAATGATGGTTTGCTATGTTTCAGCATAACAATAGATATTTCTGGCATTTACCTTAGTCAGATCCAAGTCTGAAATTTCACGGATATGTATTCTTAGCCTTAGACTGGAAGCAATTTATACCAAGATATTATTGTCATGGTAGCAAAAATAAGAAATGTTTTGCCTACAATTTTAGCTCTTAATTAAGATATTAGCTGTACTTTTCAGGTAGTTTGAGAATGACATTGGACTTACATTTCTCAGTTTTAATATCAGGAAATACTGTCCAGAAAAAAAGTAATCCCACATATCTAAGGAGATGGAATGAGCTAACTTAACTGCCCAATGTCAACATGTGAGCTTGATCCAAGAAAGACAGTTCAAGAATTATGATGTTTCATTGGATAACAATGGTTATTACTATTATTATCCCTAGCTTCTGTATTTCCTTTTATTCTGCACCTTAGGCCAAACCTGGGAAATGGAAGAAAAGAGAAACAAAACTTGTTTATTATAATCTCTTTTCAAGCTGAGCACGGAGTTATCACAATTTTAGTTCAGAAACATCCTGACTTAACTGCATGAAGGAGGCCTACCTGTCACTTCAACTTTTCAAATCTCAGGCAAGGAGAGTTTGGAAATATAGTTTTTAGGTTTTTAGTACTCAAAATTAAAAAAAAAAAAAACTTTAAAAAAATTTACCCCATAAACTGTCATGTCATATATGCAAGTATATTTTTAATTATATATATTTATTATTGTACTCATGTGTACTATAAACAAATACAAAAATAGAAAGTACAAATTAAAATACTAATAAGGATAAACTATTTTTAGCAGTTTATTATATCTATTAATAGTACTAAATTGTTTTCCTCACACTAAAAATAATAATAATAATAAAGATAATAATTATAATAATAATGTTTTAGTGAGGTAAAAAAGAGAACTCAAATGATAGAATAAAATATTTGCTCTGCCATTTTCTTATTGTTCATTTGTTTGGATTGTCTTCAATCTACAGTCTCATTCCTGAAATATTAAGCCATGACTTAATATTTCAAGTGACGTTTAGTTTACTTAAAACTAGAGAATATAATCTATAACTCTTCTTAACCAGCATAATGTTGTAATGTTCTAAAAACAAACCAAAAATCAAGAATGCAACTACCAATTTTCCCATATTGTAGAATTTCCCTTGAGATACATGATTATCCAACATACAGAGTCAAGGTACTGCAGTCAATTCATTAATTAAATGTGAGTAAATCTTAAAGTCTTTCTTATATTATTGTGAGATTTTTTTTAATGTTCTAATATTTTCCTTCTATATCCCACTGTATCTTGTGTATACTGGGTATAAGTTTACTCATTTTGGAAACAACTGTTTTAGAGGTCAGCCTAGCTACAAAGTATATGTTCAAGGATATATCAGATCCTTGGACTATCACATAAATGTGTCATTAGACTTTTTGCTGCATGTTACAAAATGCACAAAATAGAGTGGCTTAAACCAGACAGTGTTTCTTTCTCACATAAACAAAGTTTGGAAATAAGCAGCCAAGAGCTAACTTGGCACTGCATAATGTCAATCTTCTTCTGCGTTTCTCCTCTGCCATTCCTATGCATGCTTCCCCTTCATGGTACAAGATGGATGCTTGGGCCCCAGACATCACATCTATATTTTAACCAACAATAAAGAGAAATAGACAAACAAAGACGCTTTGGAAATTTCACACACTTCGATAACATACCATTGGGGAGAAATTACTTAAAAAGCCTACACCTAGCCACAAGGAAGATCTGGGATTCTATTATGAAAGAGAATAACCAAGAGTTACATTATAATGCATAGAGATGTATCAATATATGTACACAGAAACAGATGCCTTCTACCCGTTAAGTATCATCTTCTTACTCTATAGCTATGACTCCTCCAAAATGAAAAACACAGGCCTGCAAAGACTATCTAGCAAAAATGATCTATAGACCATCATGTTTCAGAAATATAACAATCCAGGAATTAATAAAATTCCACAAAATAAATTTATAGTTCTCCTGATTGCTTGAAGAAATTCTGAATTCTGTGCCAGTTTACTTTGGGCTCCATAGAGACAGAGATTAGAGGACAAGGAATGATCAGCATGAGAAAAAAATAATAATATGAAAATGAGATCATCACATTCTCATTAAAGCCAAACTCATATATGATTAGGTAAAACTGACAAGTTCCTTATAAATTCTTTCCCTACATATCTCTTCCAATAGAACCAGAAATTAAATATAGATCTATTTACATGCCCTTAAACATTTTTAAATGCACTTAAAATTTACATTGATTATTTTTCTTTAGTTTAAAGATATACCACACTGTAAAATCTTCAGAGTTCATTTAAGTGAATATAAGAAACTTCCTATAGAAATAGTCTTATCGGAAAAAAAGGAGAGACAGGAGAAAATGAGGCTGATTCAGGGCAGAAGAGAGCAGCAGTATATTCCCCGGCAGGGAGAGGGCCAGGCAACTCTCCACAACTTAACGAAAAGTCTAAAAATCTCTGTAGAATCAAACTGAATCTTGGTCAGAAGAGAAATCACTTCCAAGGGACCTGAAATAAAAGATCAGAACAGATAGGCCCTGGGCTAGGACACCTGTTCGAATAATAACCGGTGCTGACACTGCTGGTGGATTAATCAGTTTCTATCCACAGCATACCTACCCCACCCAGGGATTGGGCTAGTGGTGACCATGTGACCTATAGCAAGCCAATAAGATATATGCAGAAGTTACTGGGTGGGACTTTCAGGAAAGATTTCTCAAAGAGATAGAAGCAGGTGGTATTCCTAGAAAGTAAAAGACACAGCAGCCATTTTACAACTACAAAAGTGAAAAGCACACATTAAGGATGGCAAATCAAGAAGAGAGAAGGAGTCTGCATTACTGAGGATATCTTTGGGAAGCTGGATTAGTCTTGGACTATGACTGTCCAGACACCAAAACAAACAAAACAAAAATCCTTACCTGTTTAAACTACTACAGTAGACACTACTTATCCTCAATCTTGTTTCCTGAAGTTTCAGTTACCCAAAGTCAACCAAGGTCCAAAAACATTAAATGGAAAATTCTAGAAATAAACAATTCATAAGTTTTAAATTGCACACTGTTCTAGTAGCATGATGAAAACTTGTGCCTTCTCCCTCCATTCCGACTGGGATGTGAATCATCCCTTAGTTCAGTGTATCCATGCTGTATATGGTACCAGCCTGTTAGTCACTTAGTAGTCATCTTGGTTATCAGATCAATTGTTGTGGCATCATGGCACTGTGTTCAAGTAACTCCTATTTTATTTAATCATGGCCCCAAAGCAAAAGAGTAGTGATGATGGCAATTCGTATATGCCCAAAAAAAGCCATAAAGTGCTTTCCGTAAGAGAAAAAATGAGTACAGTATAATAGAATATTTTGAAAGAGACCATACTCACATACTTTTATTAAAGTATATTATAATTGTTCTATTTTATTCTTAGTTATTGTTCTCCATCTTTTACGGTGACTAATTCATGTTAAACTTTATCGTGGGTATGTATGTATAGGAAAAAAACGTGTGTGTGGGGGGGGGGAGAAAAAGTGGTGGGGGGAGTGGGAGTTCAGTACTATCCATGGTTTCAAGCATCCACTGGGGGTCTTGGAACCTATTCCCCACAGATAAGGGGGGAAAGCTGTATTAATTTGGTTTTCTGTAGCTAATAGTTAAATGAATTAATAACTGATTCAGATAGAATTTGGTGCCCAAAAGGAGTGTACTGCAAGTAAGAGAACTGAAAATATAGAGTAGCTTAAGTGGAAGAGATACAATGAGATATGAAAGATCCAAACATTCCAGGCTACAACGTAGAGGTCCTTGTTATGTGGTAGCAGAACACTTGGCCAAACTGTGTCTTGACCCATTCTGGAACACAAACTAGAAGTTCAACGCATGGTGTAGTTTTGGAATGATAGGGATATTTCCAAATGTGGGAATATGATGTTTAGTTCTTTAAATTTTCAGGCAAGTCCAACCAAAAAAAAAAAAAAATGATAAACTCAGACTAGAATGAGTCAGTCTGCTTGCAGAGATGAAAAGTTAATGCAGCATTACTGAGACGTACTCTGCCTTCAGCAAGCACTCTAGTTTGCCTGAGAGTCTCCGATTCGAATTCTGAAGTGAAAAAGCCAATTGCTCTGTACTCCACACTGACTCTTACAAGTTGTGAAGTGGCAGCATTGACAGAAAATGAGGTTGGTGACCCTGGACTTGCTTAAGTACATTCCATTAAAAGTTCTCCAGCAGGAAAAAATGTTACTAAGCTCACAGTAAAGGTGGTCCTCAACCCCCTTCCCCAGAAAAGGATATTCCAAATTGTTGCAAAGTAGCAACCATTAAACTAATGAGAATATTCAAAACACAGAAGCCTAAAGTCAAAATTTCTTAGGCTCTAAATTTAAACAAATTTATTGTAAATTCTCACACTTAAATCTGCTGGAAGCAACTAGACTAGAATCCCACTTAGTTTCTGAGGGCATCAAATTATCAAAGAAAACACAGGTCTCACTGGCAAGGACTAATAATTGTATTATTCCCAGATAATTAATCACTAGGACCATAAATAAGAACAGGATTCCACAAATAAAAAAAAAATTAGGAAACAAATAATAAGAGAAAATTTTAAGTTAAAAACATAACATAATTTTTAAAGACTTATTAGAAAAACTGGAAAATAAATTCTAAGAAATTAACCAGAAGAGATTTTTTTTAAAGAAAAAGGTACACAGATGGAAAATGGATAACAGAAAAACGAATAAGAAAATGATAAAATCCAAGGAGTCCAACAATCAACTAATAAAAGAACCAAAGAGAAAGAACAGAGGAGAAAAAAAGTACTAAGGAAATTATTCAGAGTGTTCAGAAATAAAGAATATGTGTCCAGATTGAAAGGACCCATCAAGTTCTCAGTGCTATTTTAACAGATTTATACCAAGGTATTTTACTGCAAAATTTCAAAACACTAGAAACAAAGAAGCACCCCAAGTGTCCAGAGAGAAAAAGCAGATCACAGTGAAATAATTAAGATAATCTATAGCTTCAGATTAGAAACTGGAAGCAATGTTTTGAAATTCTGGAAGAAAAGTTATTTCCAACCTAGAATTCTCTATCCAACCAAAAATCCAGTCAAATGTGTAGGTAGAAGTTAAGAAATTATCAGACTCGTAAAAACTCAAGTTTTAACCACATGCACTCCAGAAGATACAAAAGATGCACTCTATCAGAAAAGAGGGAGTAAACAAAAAAAAAAGGAATATTTGAGATACAGGAAAGAAGAAATGCAACACTGAAGAAAAACAAAAGAAATCATAAGGGTGAGAATAAAGGGAGATCTTTGGACACCCTCTGTGCTCCAGGTACAGAAGGCTACTAGTCCATATGGGAGTAGGTCATAACTCTCTGGGGGAAAAAAAAGGGAAATGAATTTGATAGACTATCCTAATATAAATGACATTAAAACCTTAGAAAATAATTTAAAGTTGAGTCATTAATAAATTCATCAAAAACTAAGCAAATAAGAAAAATTTAAAAAGCAAGTTAAAAAGAAAACTGTCAACCAAGGAGAAACAAAAATTTTGCACGAAGTAAATTAATCATAGTTTAACATGGCTTATCTCTTAAAAAATGCATATTCATGATAACACAATGATACTGATTTAACCAAAATGATGGTGTAAATATAGTATGAGAATGGAGAAATGAGCACGTGCATGCTGGCTAAATAATGGGGAAAAAGAGCTGCATCTTCATATTCCACAGTGGAAAATCAATCGGCTAGCATGTTTTAGAGATGTAGAGATAAATGCCAGAAGAATCAACTCAAAGTATTGAAAGTGGCTGTCTCTTGGGAAGAAGCAATGGAAGGCAGGAGGAATAGAACTACTGCCCTCTTTAACGAATTATTCCTCTAGTGAATCCTTAAACTATGTGCATGTGAAACTTTGATTTAAAATAAATACTTTAAAATTCAATAATAAGCCAAATATTCTAGTATAAAAATAGGCAAAGGTCATTGAGACATTTCACAAAATAAGAAACAACATATAACTAATAATTATTATTTTTAAATGTTTTCTCTCACTTCAATCAAAGAAATGTCCTGAGATCATTTTCAAACTATTGTATTGAGAAAGAGCAACATTAACAATGATGATCTCTTTGTGTAGGATATACAGAAATACTATTACACCACTGATATAAGTAGAAATTAATACACCTCAGTAGGGTTCATTAGCCATATTTAGAATGTCCATATTTTTCTTAGAACATTTCTTAGAATGTTTATATTTTTTCATTCTGTAATTCCAGGCACTAGAATTTATCCTAAAGACATCATAAAGAAGTGTAGCAAATATTTATATATAATGATGGTTAGCACCACTTTGTTCTTAATAGCAAAGTACTGAAAACAACTTAATACATCCAACAACAGCAGAATGTATTGATACAGTATAGAAAATATTGTACTTTATTAAAAGTAATGATATAGATCATATTGGCCTGGAAAATGTTTACACATATTGTAGGAGAAAAAATAGATTAAAAATTGATAAACATAATGGGATCTCATCTTGATTAAAAATATCTATATAGTATTACATAAGAAATATCTAAAGTTGTACAATAAAATTATTTTTTTAGTTAATACATGTACAACACCTAAAATAATACCCAACATATAATATGCACCACTCATAAATTCTGACAATGACTAGCTATCATAATCTGTAGAAAAACTATAAATCTTTTCTACAATAACTGTTTTTACTTAGACATTTAAAACTAAAAATGAAAATTTTAAGAATAGCAAGGATCCCAGTAAGGAGGGCATAACTGGCATTCTCAATTCAAAAATTTTATGATATCCATATGAAACACAAGGAGTCCTATGTGTATAAAGACTGTGACAGTTCACAAAATAAATGATAACTCTTAGAATCATGGATCTCTCAAACTTGATGACAAGAACTACCTTGATGATTGCACTGAGGAAGGTAGAAATGAAGAAAGAGAAGAGAAGAAAATAGGTACCTCTACTAGTCAGACCCCTAGTAGGTAACATTTGGCATTCTCAAATGGAGAAATTAAGGGCATTCTATTAAAGTGACCATTTATAAAAATGCATGCAAGCTTTAGGGGAACTAACAAAAAAAAGGCGCAGTGTCTCAGGCCAGAAACGGCAGGGTGCTGCCACTTCTACACTTCAGCCAGAGAAATGACAAGAGGGAGCAGTTACCAACATGCTGAGAAAATATCTGGAGAAAGTCAGTGCCAGGACCTGTGGCTTTCAGTAGAGGGTTACAAACCAACCCACAGCAACTTGGCAGGGATAGAGCCAGCAGACCAAGTTCAGCCGCTTCATTCTCTCTTCATCCTTCATCGTCTGATGGATCCTCCAATCACCCAAACTTACACAGAAGCCAGAGATTAAGGCAAATCATGCAGGTCAGGTCCCCTGTGCTCTAAGTAAACACATGAAGTTTACAGAAATTCAGTTATGATTTTGATTGACTGAATAGAGAAGCAGACTCATATTAATTCCCCTCATTTCCTTTTGACGGAGTCTCTCAGGTGCAACACAGTTGTTTATTTTCTCCCAATGCATGTAACAATCTCCTCCCCTCCAACACAGACATACAAACATACAGCAGCAGACTCTTAGGTGATCTTGCATATGTTATAACCAAACACAAACTCCTATAGCTTTTACTCCATAAAATGAGAGGCTCTAGCCAAATAATCTCTGAAGTCTTTTTAGGTTTAAATTACATAACTTCCTAAGAAACCTAGCTGAGAAATTAATTTTACTATTACTCAGGGGAGTCTATGGATTAATATTAATTGAAATAATGTGATCAATCTAAAATTATTTTAAAACCTGTAAAAATAACCACATAGATTATTCATGCCCATTTATTCTTGCCATCACTTTTTCAGAGAGTAGGGAATCATTCTGAGTCATTCTGGTTGCTGGTAACTAGTCCCTCTTGTCATTCCTCTGGCTAAATTGTAGTAGAACTATTCCTTCACTATCAAATGAAGGTCACAGTATCTACTTCACAAGTGCCTGGCATTTGAAAGAAACTAAATAAATGGCACCTTCCTACATATACACAAAATATATTTTGACCTCATCTAGAGCAGATATAAATGGAACATCTTACTTGATCAATTCTTTCATCTCTGAGCTATAGAATATGTTGTCACTTTTGGACCTTTAAATGAGTGATAGTCATTTTTAATTTCCTCATCAATTATAAATAAGGGCTTGTTTCAAATCTTATTAATTATAGGATCTTCCTCTGAACACTCAAATGAATAGTGTACTTTGTGCTCTACACCATCATCCTCTGGACTCTAAAAGGAAGAGATTCCTTTCCTGGTACTCCAGTATCTTGTAGTTAAGAAAAAAATCCTTTGGAAGTTTTTACACAGAAGCCCAATATTTTCATGCATAATTTTAGTGAGAAGACAATCACTATGTTCATATTTTGCTAATTATAAAAAGATATATTTAAAGTCACAACAGTATAAAATAGGTTGCAAATGCTCTCATATTTTCATATTTCATCAAGAAACTAGAAGATTGTTTACTGATATTTCTCACTCTCACTTTTCATTAAAAATTTTTTTGTAATAGCCCATAAGTTTATATGTACAGGTTGAAAACTAAAATGCTTTAAGAAATAATTGTATACCCCAGGGATGTTTCTGTGCTGGTTCTACTGAGGCCGCCAAAATTTGAAGCTGGTACTGGAGACCCAATGTCACATAAAGAAATCAGGTAAATAAAATCTTTTTCTTTGCATAAGGCTCTGGCCAAACTACACTCATGAAGAATCAATCAGAACCCCAAAGCTAGAAATGTAAAATAATACAGCAATATTTCTCTGGAAGAGAAAGCATTTGAACCTAGCACCTGCTATGGCCTCTGTTCTTTGCAGATTCTGATTTATCCAGGTCCCAGATATCTGTTTCTAAAATGTAGATGAGGCAACCAAGTTTATTAAATACCTGATGCTCTACTTTTCTGTGCTACCTGCATCTAATATTCAATGAGCTTCCTTTAATAGGTGAAAGTACTTAGATGAGTTAAAAATAGAACCCAAATTTATTCTACTCTCTAACACGTATATTCTACTCTCTACCACTGCATCCTGTTGTACTTTTCTAACATTCATGTTCATTTCATCAGTTTCTAGTTATTCCTCCACTGGCATCTTGAGCAAGACTCTGTGTGTGTGTGTGTGTGTGTGTGTGTGTGTGTGTGTGTGTGTGTGTGGTATTAGTTAAATATATTCTAAAGGATTATTCAAGGGTTTCAAGTGCAAATCACTCATTCTGAAAGAATCTTTGTCCTTGGAGAAATTCCATACAAAAATTGCTGAAGGCACTTGATAAATAGCCAACATGAAGAAAATCAGAGAATTTAAAGATGGGAAATTAGTATGTTTGACTTGTTTTACTTTGCCTTAAAAAGAAGCTAGTCATTTTACCAAAACAAGAATGTGTTAATGAATAAAGAGAATTCATAATAGAACATGGTGGGAAGGGTAAGACTATTAAATAGAAGGAGTATTTCAAGAGGAAATAAAACATTTTAAAGTCACTAATCAGTTATGTAAGTTTGTTTAATAGCTGTGTGATTAGTCATTAGATCTATCTTAATGATTAAAACAGTTGGATTTTAAGAAAACAAATTTTCAAATACAAAATATTCTTAAATATATTACCTAGATAAAAAGTAAAAAAACACTTTCATTTTTAGTAATGATTTTAGTGAGTGATAACATATTAGGAAGGCTGTTTCATTTTAAATATTAATAAAAGCATACCATGTTTTACAAGTCTCCTGTTTCATTATTGTCTCTTCTAAATGCAGGATTCGTGTCCTGAATGATATACTTGTTAGTTGTACTGTCGATTGATAGGTACATAATGCACCATATAATTATGCATATGACATATTCAATTACAGTGAGTTATTTCTTATACACTGTCTGTAATTTGTGCTACCTAATTGCTTAATTTTAAAACAGCTGTATTTCTTACTTCCATTTGCAACAACATGGATGGATCTTGAGATCACCATGCTAAGTGAAATAAGTCAGATAGAAAAAGTTGAGAACCATGATTTCACTCATATGTGGAATATAAAATTGAAAATAACAAATGAACACGACAAACAAATAGAGACTCATGGATGCAGACAACAGTTTAGTGGTTACCAGAGAGAAGGGTGGGAGGAAGTAGATTAGAGTAAGGGGATCAAACACATGGTAATGAAAGAAAATTTAATTTAGGGTGGTGAACACACAATGCTATATATATAAGCTGTATTATTAAATTGTATACTTGAAACCTATATAATTTCATTAATCAATGTCTTCCTAGTAAATCTAAAAAAAAGGTAAAGGACAAGAAAGGAAGAAAGGAAAGAAGGAAGGAAGGAAGGAAGGAAGGAAGGAAGGAAGGAAGGAAGGAAGGAAGGAAGGAAGGAAGGAAAGAAGGAAGGAAGGAAGCATAGCTATATTTCCATAAATGTGTGGTTCTCATCACAGTTTCAAAATAAAGTACCAGGTACCAGCTGGGCACAAAACGAATGGAAATACAACTAATGTCTATTTTTATATTAAAAGAAACAATGTGTGTGTATTAAAATGGGTATGTAAAGTCTATGGATCTGAAACTATAATGGCAGATCAACTTACACAAGAAACTAATTAGGTCAGAAACAAATGAGACATATCTATATAACCAGTATGTGTACATGTAGAACCAAGGCATTCCAACAAAGTCACTGACCAGACTTTGCTACATGGATGCTCTATCAGAACAAGGATTCATGGAATAGGCAGAATATAACTCACTAATTTTCTACCCAATAGCATGTATTTAATAATGATTCTATTATTAAATACATGAATAGAGTGAAAGGTAATCTAAAGAATTATAATTACTAATACTTTCCTTACATTACCTTATAAATATAACATAATTTAAATGGAAGCTTGTACTTAAAATTTTTAGTGATGAAAATCATAAAGTAAATATTTATATTTTATATACTTCGTGGCTATAGACATCAGGATACTTTGACCACTTTTTAAAACCTCCAATTTTACCTTCCTTAAAAATTAAAACTCTTTTTTAAGTGAGGTGTGCATATGAAAAGAGAAGAGATGCATCCAATTATCATTTATTCTCTCAGACAAGCAGTATATTCAGAAAAGAAAAAAGAACTTCACTCATGGTAGCATACCCCTATAGTAAAAGTTTAGAAACTTAAAATATAACTGCAGCATCTCTACCACATGCTTTCTACTTTTACCTAGACTGGTCTTATATCTAGTTTAGGCTTCTCCCAATTTCTCTACATTGCCCTAACCTCTATCACTGCCCACCCTCCTTCATGTCCAGGCTGATTCTCATGGTATGAGTTACACTGGAGCCATTATAGATTCTTGTATCCTTATTCAGAAGCAGGAGCATTATTCCCGTGTAGTTCTCACCATTCACTGATTCAACATATATGTATTTCATGACTTCTTGTCCTTTTTCTCATCACGGAGAATACAAATATAATCAGGAAATTTCTGTCTTGCACTAACAGCACTTACAAATGCCACCATTCTTCCAGATATGGCAGTGGGGCTGGGGAAGGAGGTGAAGAAGATAGGAGAAGTGATGAATGGAGCCAGAACCACAGCATCCAATCTATGCTGCTGGAAAGAGATCAAGTGGTGGTAAAATGTGTGAGGCAGTTATCACCACTGTTCCTGGTTCTATTCTTTTTATTCACTGACTGGCCATGCCAGATCTCTAGTGCCTACTGGAAATGGCCTTTAGCAGTACCCTGGCTTTCCAGCCACAATGCTAAATGTCTGATATCAAGCATCTTTTATTTTCAATTTTGTCTTTAAGCTATAGCCTAAGAAGGAACTGAGACTTCAACTTCTTTTATAACTTTTCTGAGCTCTCCCATTCAGTTCCCCAGGAACAATGAGATATAACACATTTAACTAATTACATTTGTTTATTGGGTTTGGTCATTACATGATCCTAGAGTTCTATCTGGAACAAAAATGTCCACTAAGTGCCTATATTCTGATAGTTTTTATGGTAGATCACATTTTACACCTCATGGCTACTTAAATTGAGCTGACAGTTTTATATATAATAAGATACATCCTGTACCTAATTTGTAGACCTCCTTTGTTTGGCAATGGTCTACACTCATTTAATTTGCTATTAAGAACACATTGGTATTCAGAGTGATGGATAGTTTGAGAGCCACTATTTTTTCCCTTTACAACATTAGAAGTTAAGATACGAAAAATCATTTGTTGTGTGTATGTAGACTTATCTCTCTTGCAGGCAAAATGACTAGAAATGTCTTTACAACCTCAAGAGCATGAATGTTTTCAAGCCTATGAAAAGCTTTCTTTTGAGAATTTAAAAAATTCAGAATTTATCAACAATCCAAGCAAAATTTACATGTACAAAGTTTTCTAATTTGGTCACATTATTAAACTTATGATTACTGTGTTCTATCTAAGATTTAATGTCATTATACTAATAACATAATACATGAGGAAATAGTATTCATAACAAAATATTTGAGCTTTTACACAATATAATTTAATCATAATAGTCATGTCAAAAGTGGCACAGATGATCTTTTTGTTTTCTATGATTAACTTTATTAATTTATATAATTTTATGTATAATTTGCATACAGCAAAATGCATTTTTTGTATGTACAAGTTCTATGAATTTTAACAAATGTATACAACCTTATGATGTATAATCAACACCACAATCCAGATATGGAACATTTCTATACCACCAAAATTCCCTCATATTCCTTTACAACCAATCTTTCAATCTCCAGCCGCAGGCTACCAGTAATCCACTGCTCCTATAGATTAGTTTCGTCTGTTCTAGAATTTTATATGCTGTATGCTTTATGTCTGGTTACTGTAACTCAACATATTGAGATTCATCCATATTGTTGCATGTATCGGTAATTTGTTTCTTTTCATTGCCTACAGGTATTTCATTATATGATATGCCACAATTTGTCTATCCATTCATCTGCTGATAGACACTTTGGTGGTTAAAAGATATTTTTAGTGGCAGACTGTCATCACTCTCCCCACAGCTATGTGGATATTCATGTGTGTGTAGTGTGTGTGGTGGGGCAAGTGTGTGTTTTTTTGAGTGGTGTGTGAGATGCTGTCTTTTGTCATGGATGGCTGAAGGGAGAGTGAAAGGGTTATTTCTAGTTATTTTAACTTTAGATCTTTTCTCCCAACTTGATCTTCTGAGGAATTTCTCCAATCTTTGAAGCACTCAGAAGTCTTTCGTATTTTAAAATGTGTATTAATGGTGGCTCAGGAGAGCAGCAACAGGTAACTGAGCTAGTTACGAAGCTGAATAAGCAACAGTTCCTAGCATGGTCGTCCCTAGATGACAATTTCTGACTGCCTTCTGAGATGGTCACTAGAAGGCACGACTCACTGCATAAACCATTTTCTCTCTTGCCTCAGACTGGTCTTTTGTGAAGACTATTTTGGCAGGGGAAAAAGGCTAGTTTTCCATTGAGAAATCTTCTTGCCAAGGACCTGAGAATGCCAACAAGGCAGTTTGCTGACTCAGGTGAAATTTTTCCTTTTCTGTTCCTCTTTAGAGTGGGTGATCACCAGTCCATTGGGCCTCTGTATTAGTTTCCCAGGGCCACCACAACAAATTATCGCTAACTAAGTAGCTTAAAACAACAGATATTTTTTCACAGTTTTGGAGGCTAGAAGTCTAAAATCAATGGGTTGGCAGGGCTGCATTCCCTCTACAGAAGCTCATGATGAAGCCATTCCTGACCTCTTCTCACTTCTAACAGTTGTTGTCATTCCTTAGCTGTGGCTGCATCTCTCTCTGCTCCAGTCTCACATTACATCTTCTGTGTATCTGCATCATCTCTCTTTGCCTCTCTCTTAAGGACACACGTGATAGCATTTAGGGCCTACCTAGATACTCCAGAGTTACCTTCTCATCTCAAAATCCCCCAAAATAATGACATCTGCAAAGACCTTTTTTTCAAATAAGGTAACATTTAAAGTTCCAAGAATTAGGACTTGATGTCTTTGGATGAGCATTATTCAACCTACTGCAGCCATGTTCATTTTCCCATATCTCACAAAAACTACTTGGCCTAGTTCAGATTCAGTGTTCTCATATAAAAATATAGTCGGTATCACATAATTCTTTATTCATCAAGTTAGGTTCCAAGTTTGCTTATTTGTAGTTCCAAGTGACAAAGGTTTAATTTTATTTTGCAGACCCCAATACATTTTTACAAGAGTGTGAACTTGTTCCTTCAGATACATAGATAGATAGATAGATAGATGATAGATAGATAGATAGATAGATAGATAGATAGATAGATAGATAGATGATAGATAGATAATAGATGATAGATAGATAGATAGATAGATAGATAGATAGATAGATAGATAGATAGATAGATGATAGAGATGGACAGAGACAGAAATAGTCTTCTATATATCATTTTCTTCTTTGCTGCCATATATGTGTTAATTTATTAGTTCATTCAACAAATACTTATTTGCCTACTCTTTACCCAGAATTATTTGAGGCACCAAAGTTCCTGTCCTCATGATGTTTATATTCTAAGGAAGACAAGCTAGGTAAAAGTGCTATGAGCCACTGACCCACAGGCTCCTATCTATCACAGGGTTGGGGTTAGGACATTAACTTGCCTGTACTTTGGGCTACCCTTGGCTGTAGTCTGAGCAAGCTCCTGCCACTTCAGAGACAGAATATACTGCACTCTTGAGGGGTAAAACTGATATGTGAGGGGAGTCTATACTTACACAGAACTATTCCTCATGGCTGCAGCTAAAATCAGAAGTGGCCAAAAGGCATGACAGGAGCTCCAGAGGCATCTACTACAATCAGCTTACCATTACGTACCGTATTCTGTCTGCCTTTTGACTTATTACATATAATGCAGTTAATAGGACTTGTGAAATACTCACAACTAGCACAAAGACTACATGTACAGTTAACTAAGAGCAGCTAGAGTTGCGGAGCAGCTACCGAGACAGCGCACAACCACCATCGCCATCTGTTGGTGGGAAACCGAATTGCTCTACTTCTACTCTGCAGGGTACCTCTGTTGAGAACAGGAAAAAATTCTAATTTGAAAGTTTGTGAGCACAGGAATTTCAGTAATTCTTATCTCACAGGGGTTTTGTGGGCATAAATAATTTATGGGAAAGCACTTTGTCTATTGTAAAACATTATTTAAATGCTAGGTTTTACAAATTTGCAGGCAACTTTGAAGCCTTGTGTCTGTTCCTAGCCCAGATTAAAAGGCCCATTGTGGCTAGATATCTAGCTGGTCCTGTTTATAAATGCCGTTCTTATTTTTTGACTTCTGCTTGAAACAACTTTTCTGTGGTTTTCACTTGCTAAGAGTCAAAGTCCAATGCATATGTCACTCAAAAAAATAGATAATTTTCTTTCATAGCACTTAACACATTACATTATAGTTTACTGTACACATTTATCTGGTCTCAAAAGTGAACTTCTTCAAAATAAGGACTACTTGATTCTTATTTGTATGGCTAGCATGTAGCATTATACTTAGCATATAGTAGGCATTCGATAAAACATTTGTTGAAATTGTTGAATTAATTTGCCATCAAATAACAATAGCCTCCTTCCTACATGGCTGTGTCTCACAGCAAGAAGCCGGGCCCAGCAGGGTAGATGAGATGAAGGGAATTCATCTAAAATCTATTTATTTGGGAAGAAAATGTATTGTGTTCAATGAAATGAATCAGTTTCATCTTTTCTGTACGTAGCTTCAGAACTGTACATGAGCATAATTTTATGTCAAATATCAAGTCCCTTAAGTCATGCAGAGGTATATTACTTTTTGTACATGCTATAACACTGTAGAAACAATACTAACAATCCCACAGGAACTAAATTCTAGAGTTATAGAAAGTGAAAATACTAATGGTTCACCTGGTAATGGCTGGATCTTATAAGTTAAAAAAAAAAAAAGCTGCTACAAACTTATACTTAGATAATGCACATACTAATAACATTATCAATTTTAAGAAAAAGAAAGATCAATTTCAAAGGAGAGAAAAACATATGGCTCATTTTGGAATCAGTAGGCTCCATTCCAATTAAAAAGATTGTAGACCAGACCACTGGATTATTTTGAGGACTTCCTGAGATATTTCCTTATCTTTTCTAGAGCTAATGAGAAATACTCAGGATATATCAAGCCTTATTAAAATGAAGCATCCTAATTGACCAGAATAATACCATATCTAATTAGTATAGTGTAACCATGCTATAGATCATGCTTTCTTACCAGATGAAAACAGCTGCCACAGAATTTAGAAAATTTAAAAGAAAAAAAAATCTCTTTAGAGTTTAGTGATGGTATGCTCCACACAATTATCCAGGGTTTGGCGAGTCCACTTGCGATATCTTTTTAATATAGCAAAATCAATGACTATAGAGTAAAAAGTTACCCAACCTGAGACAAAGTAGGCAGCTGGCCTCTATTCACTTGTCTCCTCCTCCTCCACTTTCATCAGCTGCTCAGAATTTAGTCATGCGCTGAGGAGGGGGGCAATAGCAAAGCCACTCTTCTCCTTTCTCATGACACTTTATCTCCTCAACCTTTCTACAAGTGTTCTGACCTTGTTCATAACCCAGTCCCTTCCAAATTACAGCTCCCTGCACTGGGCATGCTACTCTCATGCTGGCGTTTACTAATGTGTTACTGCCATAAGGTTAACATTTATTTTTAATAGAGATTTTTCTGGAGATAAGCGTTAGAGTCATTGTAAAGGTGGAAAATGACAGCACCATATCAAGTCAGTGAGAAAGATATTTTCTGACAGCCCTTTTAGCACCTCCCACCTCACACCATAAACTATTACTCTCCCTTCTCCCAGGGGAAGACTTCGTGGTCAACCAATAGAAGGGCTGATTTTGATGACTTTCCAGGAGCACCTAGGGGAGTTTTTAGAACAATGATCTCAATCTCTTTGACTCAAGAGTCTGTTACTTTCATCCCATGGTCTTTGTAAACTATTTACGACAAAATAGTAAAGTAGTTCTTGAAAACTTGTTAATAAGGTTATTGCCAAGAGATGGTCAGTAAAATTCAATTGTTAACTTAAAATATATTCTATTAAAATATAATAGTTTATTGTTTTCATCAAGTTGCAACAGGAATGATTTTGGGACAAAGGATACATACTTCCCCATTTTCTTAGAGCAAAAAAGGAAATGTATCTCCTTACAAATCAATTATTTGGAAAACGTTATCCAAAAAACACACACAAAAAAAAATTGGGAGAAGGGAGTGTCGTTGTTATTCTCCCTAGGACCTCTCCCTTCTAAAGTTAGAGCTCACTCAAAGTCCTGGATCTGTTCTCTGAAGCCACTTATCTATCATCTACCTGCTTTTATTTCTCTCCAACTGTCTCTGCTTTCTTCATGTCATCTTTTAGAACCTGTGGTAAAGGTTGGATGGGAAACTGAGTTTTCCCATGGGATTAGGAAGAACAATCACATCCTTTACAGAATGTTTGCTCAGGCCTCAGCACATGTGCCCCTTCCACAAAACATGTTAGCCTTATTTTGCCTATGGTTAGAATTCTGATAAGAATGTCTATAAATGTGTAACTTAAGAGACCAGAAACACACCAAACTCAAACACAAAGAAATAATTATCTTCTCTGGGGGTAAAAAAAAAAGAAAATCTTGTAATTATATTTTACTAAACAAATTAACCAATTGCATTCTAACCTTCTAGGAAAAAGACTGAATAGAAGATAGCATAAACATGAAAGGAAATGAAACCTGATGAAACTCTAACATCTCAAGGTGACAGATACATAGCACTCTCCAAGTGAGGAATACTCTGAATGTGACCAAAAGGAACACATACAGTTATTTAGGTAGTGGAAATTGATTCATCAATCTTCACAGTGGCCTGGAATAAATATTTCTATTTTTCTCTGAATCCATAATCACAAATATCTTTAAATAATAAAGCTGAATTTTCTAGGACCCTTGACATTAGGAAAATAGATGCTCTAGATGTGCCCTCTAAACAGTCTTTCCAAATGCTGCCCCCTTAACTAATAAGAATTTTTAAATACAATGCAATATATTAAATTTTGAATTAATATTATAACTGATATGCAGCAAATAAAACGTTTTCACATATTTCACTGCAACACAACCTTAACCATTGTATCTAGCTGTGTGCTCCATCTAGATCCTATCACCATATAATCATTATGCTAAATTTTGTGCTTACAGTTTCTAATTATAATTTTATTTTATAGATGTTAAATATATATGTAAATATACACACTTCTGAGCTTTATGAAAATAGTATCTATTTCATGTACTCCTTTTTTTCCATTCAAACTTATTTCTAACTCTCATCCATGTTGCATGCATTTAAAATTTATTCAGTTCACTAATTTCCCATTACTATTCCTCAGTCTGAAAAGTTAAGTACAGGAGATTTAAGTAGAAGTTAATTTCTTTAAAGAGATTTTGTAATGGAGGGATAACTTGAGCTGACTCTTAAAAGGTAGTTGGTTTGCTTGAATGTTAAGGAAGAAAGTAAATATCTGAGGGAAAAGAGAGAAGCATGAGAAAAATACAAAGGCAGGAAAATTCAAAACACATTCAGGTCAAAACACATTTTGCTTTAGAACAATATTTTGGGGACAGTGGAAAATAGTTATCCAAGGAAACAGAGAAGGAATAGTCAGAGAGGAGGGAGGAAAATAGGGAGTGTAGGATATTAGAAGCAAAGAGAGATGCAGTTCAAGAAATAAAGATAATCAACTGCATTGAAAATGGCTGATGATAGAAAAGTATCTCTTGAATTTTTTTTAACACCATCATCAAGCCACCGTTAAACGTTCAATTTATCTAATACCCCTTGTTCTAATTCTATGGTCACCCAGTCACCTGACTCATCACGAACAAGGACATCAAGTATTTCTAGTCCCTCTGCTAAGATATCTTATACTAAATTAACAAAGCAGTTTCTGAATATGAGTTTGCTTCCCATACATGACTGCAGGAGAGTACTCGCCTGCTTGGGTTGCTCTAACAACATATCATAACCTGGGTGGCTTAAACAACCAACATTTATTTCTCACAGTTCTGGAGTCTGGTAAGTCCAAAATCAAGGTGTCAACCAATTCATTTCCTGTAGGGAGCTCTCTTCCTAGCTTGTGAATAGTCGCCTTTTCTCTGTGTCCTTGCCTGGTGGAGAGACAGTGATCTCTCTTCCTCTTCTCATAAAGCCACTAATTCCATCAAGAGGGCCTCACCCTCCTTACCTCATCTAACCCTAATTACCTATCCAAAGCCCCATCTCCAAATACTATCACACTGGAAGGTAGGGTTTTAACATATGAATTTTAAAATACAACTCAACCCATCGCAGGGAGAAATGTGGGTGTTCACATGTGACCACAAAAGTCCTCAGCACAAATTATTTCACAGGTGTCTGTGTTCTAATCAGCATTAAACACATATTGCAGGAGTCCCCAACCCCAGGGCCAAGGATTGTTAGGGGTCGGGCCACACAGCAGGAGGTGAGCAGTGAGCCAGCGAATGAAGCTTCATCTGTATTTGCAGCTGCTCCCCAGCACTAGCATCACCAGCTCAGCTCCACCTCAGATCATCAAGCATTAAATTCTCATAGGAGTACGGGTGCCTGGTGCTAAATGTTTGGGGACAACTGACATAATGTGTCTATCTCAAGCCCTGATTATTCTTATTCTGCAAAAAGCATGTTTCTGGCTTCACAGTGTTAGCAAGATCCTAGAATTTGCCACCCAAAGAAAGTTAGTACCAAATGAGAGTCTACCCATCTCCAAACAACTTCCCACAATCATAGCTTCCAGAGATGAAATCCATCAACTAAACTCAGCAGAGACCTTCAACCTCTTAGTGTAACAAGAATTAAGTACACTTCTTTATGTATAAATGCAAATAGGACATATAAATTTCTGAGAGCAATTTCCAACTTCCACTCACTAATGAACTGATGCAACTTCCTAGTCACGGTGATCAGAAAACACTATGTTTCCTATACGGTCTATAGTCCACTTCTTTCAGGTCTAAAGTTCATTTTTGTGGGCCCTGGGCTATTTCAGTTGCAAGTTTTCTAGCAAACTGCACAGAATGTTTCGTTGTCACTTATGCACTGCTTACAGTAATATCCCGAAGCACCAGATATTATCCATTGATTCATACTTTGCCTTTCTCCAACATGTTCTGCAAAACACTGGCTTTCTTCTCTATTCACGATTTAGTGACTTTCTTTTCTCCAACTAATTTCAGCATGCTGGGTCTTTGTTGTCTCTATGATCAGTATTACTATTCTTTATATTTTGACAGCATCAAAGAAAGTATTTTTACCTTTATTGGAGGAAATGTTACTTCATGTATGTCAAAACTGAAAATGGTGCAATCCCTAAGTTTTTGCAAGTAATACCATTAACCAACCCCCTGTCCACAACACTTACTCACCCCCATCTCACACCTGCCAACAGGAGCCATATGACTTAATACACACACACACACACACACACACACACACACACACACACACGTATATACATGTATATGTATGTATGTATGTATGTTAATATAATACATTTTCTTTATCTCAAATCAAAGGATTTGTTAAAAACTGATGTAATAATTTCATACCTAGCATCTTGAAGGCTATTTCCATATGTCTTCTCACAACATGTTTTCATACTTAGCTAAGCAACTCATTTGTTATACATTTTAAGAGATTGTTTCTTAACTTTTCTGCACATATTTTCATTTCTATGTGTCACTCTTTGGTGGCTAACTCATCTAAGTTTCTTGACCCTTTAGGGTGCAATACTTTGCTGCTTCCTCAAGATTAAGCCACAGAACATCTGACCTGCCCATTTTTCATGTCTTCCATTCTGAAGCAGCTGCATCAATATTCTGTTTCTCAAATATTTATCTACAATATAGTTATATGTCAAGTCCATTCTGTCACTGCCAAGATTTGGTCATTTTGCAACTCATTTAGAACAAATTGTGTCATTCATTTTGCAGAAACATTGGTCTATGACAGTTTCTTGTAACAAAAATAACACTACTTACTGGCAAGAATATCATACATTACAAAATTGGAGTTTCCTTTTCTTGATGCAATTGATGCTTTTTTAAAACTAAAATCTACTATGACTTTATTTGTTTTCTTGATTAAATGTATTCTTCTTGGGTTCAGCAATTGATGAGCAAACTTTACTCCAAAATAAACAGCTAAACTTTCAGAATATCTGCTCCCATAATTACACATCACCATGGTTATTCTAGTACTTGACTTTATTAAGAAGACACGATATCACCCACATCCTGGTTTCTAAATACGCTTTCCCACTAAAAAGTACCAGGGGTCCTTGAAACAATGGCTGAATTCCAGGGATGCAATTCAAAATGTATCTGGAACATTTTTTTGTGTCAGAAAAAAAAGAAGTGTTCAAAAAATTATGAAAGAATAATAAGAAGATATAGCAGCCAGCTTGATGGGACTCTAACTGGTCAAACCTAGGATGATTTTGTCATCAAAATAAATAAAAACAAAAACCCACAGATGTTTATAGAAGCTTGATTTATAATTGCCAAAACTTGGAAGTAACCAAGATGTCCTTCAGTAGGTGAATGTATAAATAAACTCTAGTACATCCAGATAATGGAATATTATTCAGTGCTAAAAAATAAAAATAAAAATACAAAGATGAGCACATAGTTAAAATGTCTCTACTGCCCAAAAGCAATCTACAAATTCGATGCAACCTCTATCAAAATTCCAATGGTATTTTCTACAGATATAAAACAAACAATTCTAATATTTGTATGGAACCAAAAAAAAAAATACAAATAGTCAAAACACTCGAGAAAGAATTAAGCTGGAGGCATCACATTACCTGAGTTCAAATTATATTACAAAGCTACATTCACCAAAATGGTACTGGCAAAAAAAAAAAAAAAAACCCAGACATAGAGATCAATGAAACAGAATAGAGAGTTCAGTAAAAAACCATTAATATGTGGTCAATTACTTTATGACAGAGGAGCCAAGAATATGCTATGAGAAAAGGACAGTTTCTTTAATAAATAGTGTTAGGGAAAATGGACAGCTTCATCCAAAAGAATGAAAATGGATCACTATCTTACATTACACACAAAAATCAACTCAGAATAGATTAAATACCTGAATATAAAACCCGAAACTATAATACTCCTAGAAAAAAATATAAGTGGTAGGCAAGCTCTTTGACAATAGTCTTGTTGATGATTTTTTGGATTTGACACCAAAAGCAATGGAAACAAAAGCAAAAATAAAGAAGTGAGATTATATCAAACTAAAAAAGCTTTTCACAACAAAGGAAACCATCAACAAAATGAAAAGACAACTTGCCAAATGGGATAAAATATTTGCAAACCATCTATCTTATAAGGAATTAATATCCAAAGTACACAGGAAACTCAAAAAATCAATAGCAAAAAAAAATCTAATTTCTAAATGAGCAAGGATCAGAGTAAACATTTTCCTTTTTTAATTATTAATTATTAGTGTTTAATTGAATTTAAAATTTTATTGTAGTTAAGCACACATAACATAAAATTTACCATCTTAAATATTTTTAAGTGTATTTTACCATAATGTTAAATATATTCATATTGTTACATTACGCATCCAGTCCTTCTTCATCTTATAGAGCTGAAACTCTACACACATTGAAGAACTCCCCATTTCTCCTTCCCCTAGCTCCTGGCAAACCCCATTCTACTTTCTGTTTCTAAGAGTTTTGACTACTATAAATGCCTCCTATATGTGGAATCAGATAGTATTTGTCTTTTTGTGATGGACTTATTTCACATAGCATAATGTCCTCAAGGTTTGTCCATGTTGTAGCATGTGACAGAATTTCTTTTTTCATAAAGCTGAATAATTTTTATTGTATATACCACCTTTTATCCATTCATCCATCAAAAAATATTTGGGTTTCAAAAAAAGACTTACGTATAGCCAACAGGTACATGAAAAACTGCTCAACATCACTAATCATCAGGGAAATGCTAGTCAAAACTACAATGAGGTGTTATCTCACACCTGTTAGAATGACTATTATCAAAAAGACAAGAAACAATAAGTATTAATGATGGTGTAGCAGAAAGGGAATTCTTATGTGCTGTTGGTGGGAATGTAAATTAGTGCAGCCATTATAGGAAACTGTATGAGAATCTCCTCAAAATTAAAAAGAGAATGATGACATGATACAGCAGCAACTTGAAATAAATAAAATCAGTATCTCAGATATCTGCACCGCCAAGTTCATTGTGGCGTTATCCACAACAGACAAGACATGGATACAACCTAAATGTCCATAATGGATGAATGGATAGAGATATATATTCATATACATACAATGGAACATTATTCAGTCATAAAAAAAAGAAAATATTGCCTTTTGCAACAACATGGATGGACCTTGATGGCATTAGGCTAAGTGAAATAAGTCAGAGAAAGACAAATGCTGTATTTTTTACTTATATGTGGAATCTAAAATAACCAAACTCATAGAAATAGAGTAGAATAGTAGCTAGCAGGGGTTGGGTGTTAGGGGAAATGGGGAGATGTTGGTCAAAGGGTACAAACTTCCAGCTATAAGATTAACAACTTATAAGGATGTAACGTACAACATGGTAACTATCATTAACAATGCTATATTATATACTTGAAAGTTAAGGGAGTAAATCCTAAATGTGCTCACCACAAAAACAAACAAACAAACAAACAAACAAATAAATGGTACTGATGCGAGGGGATGGAGGTATTAACAACCTAACTGTTAATCATTTTGCAATATATATGTATCAAATCATCAGGTTGTACAGCTTAAACTTACATGTGTTGTATGTCAATAATATCTCAATAAAGCTGGACAAATCTAAAAATTTTAAAGTAAAAAAATTGTCAAAAACAAAAATAACATACTTTTGAATATTTCAGAAAAAATCAAGATATAAAGAGGTAATGATAAAGCAAATGTAGCAAAATGTTAAAAATTGTTGAATATAGGTAAAGAATATAACTGATTTCTTTCAACTTTTCTGCGGTATTTAAATTATTTCCAAATGAAAGAGAGAAAGAGAGAGAGAGAAAAGAGAGAGGGAACCCAGTTGCAGACCTATAGAGTCAGTAATCCTAGAAGTTATTTGATGGATTTAGGTGAGTGAGATCTGGGTTAAGAATTTTTTTAAGACCACTCAGTGATTCCAAAGTACAGCTCGACTTGACTCATGCAACCAAAGGGACTTACTCCTACCTAAAAGTGCCCACAACATGGTACAGTTTAAGCCCTAAATCTTCTCCTACCCCATCCCTAGTTCTTTATAAGGTCAAACTTCATTATCATTATAATCAATAAGTATAATTGACATGCTATACTAATAAGCCGAATAAGAGAAAAGGAGTTCATTTTGTAAATGAAATCCAGGGTCTATGCCAACCTGGCATCTGTGAATCTTCCTCTCACACAACCTTTGAGGTCATCACATACAAGCTGAGCACTGAAGCCAAATGCTGTGTGTAGACTGAATTTCATTACCAGGGGAAGAAAATTATTCTTACTTGAGGCTGTGTGAGTGACAAGAGCTCTTCTTCCTAAGCATGACAGTTAATCCTGAAGCAACCAGCTGCACACAACCTAGTGAGTAATGAACTTGAACAGGTGAGTAGAGGACCACATGATTTACATTCATTAAAACTAATTAAAACCACAGGCAGAAACTCAAAGCTAGTTGACTTTATAATCAACAATTATTGGACTTCACCACAAACTACTTCAAACAACTCTTTTAAAAACTTTTATGTCCAAACTGTTAACTCCCTGTACCCCACAGCCTAGACTGGAGTTTAGTGTTGGATTTTGCATCCTGCCACAGAGGTTATTTTATTATTCTGGAATAAGGACCCTAAGGATCAGTGTAAAATGTAAACAGTCTAAGCAAGAGATTTCTGAGTTCATCTGATCCAATGGAGATGCAGCGTTCTCATATATCTCTTCATTCTTTCCGCAAGCATGTATTGAACACCTATTCTTTGAAAAGTACAATATAGGTATATTTGTGATCCCAGAACCACAGTATTTAGAAAGTACACAGATGGAAAGTTTGATCTCCATGCTGAAACCATCTGTGAGGACAGTCAGATCCACTTTTCAGTTAATGCTACAAAGCAAAGATAATCTCTTTTAAATTAAATTTATTGGGGTGACATTGGTTAATAAAATCAAATAAATTTTAAGTGTACAATTCAATATTATGTCATGTGTATATCTCATTGAATGTTCACCACCCAAAGTTAATTTTTTTTCCATCACCATATACCCTTTTATCCTTATCTATCTCCCCCGCCTCTTTCTGGTAACCACTAAACTGCTGTCCATGTCTATGAGTCTCTGTTTGTCTTGTTCATTTGTTGCTTTCACTTTTATATCCCACACATGAGTGAAATCATATGGTTCTCAACTTCTTCTGTATGGCTGATTTCACTTAGCATGATAATCTCAAAATCCACTCATGTTATCACAAATGCAACTATTTCATCTTTTCTTATGGCTGAGTATATAATCACATGTTCTTTACCCCAGTCATCTATCTAAGGACATTTCCGTTGTTTCCATGACTTGACCACTGTGAATAATGCTACTAGGAACATCAGGGTCCATGTATCTTTCCAAATAAATGTTTTTAAATTTGGGGAGCAAATACCCAGAAGAGAGATTGCTGAGTCACATAGTAATTTCGTTTTTAATTTTTTTGAAGAATCTTCATGCTGTGTTCCACAGTGGCTGTACCAATTTACATTTTCGCCAGCAGTAAATAAGGATTCCTTTTTCTCCCACAACCTCTCCAACACTTGTTAGTACTTGTCCTATTTGATGATAGCTATTTTAACAGGTGTGAGGTAGTACCTCTTATAAAGCAGCACCTCCAACTCCACGATCTTTAATGAATGTTGTAACATTTATAAACTCAAGTGGTGCATTCCAGTAAAAAATATCCTGTGACACCATGAGGCAACTTTATTTCAGTATTTAGTGATTATAATTCTCTATCTTTTAAAAAGATTATCGTGGAGTGATATAAGTGGTACACTTCAGGACTCAAGAGAGATAAAGTTCAAAGAGCAGTTAAAGATGACCAAACCCTTGCAATTTATCAAAAAGAGGTGAACAAGATATGTTATAATTTACCACACACTGGACTACACTGAACTATCCAAGCTAAAGTGAAGCATCCTTATTTAAGGCACACTTTACTAACTTACATTATACTTGGTGATTTTTGCTTATGATTTTTGTTTGATTGTTCGTTTTTGTTTTTTGGGAGTCCATGTCATCCACATATTATTAATTGCTATAGGTCTAACCTGAGTCTTATTAATTTGAGGTTATTTTATGAGGGTAAGTATAAAATTTTATTTATTATGAAAAAATTACATGTAACTCATGTGAGTTTCACATTCCAGAGCCATGAATTATGTTTAACTCTGTTGTCTAAGGGTATATAATTGAACAGATTTAACAATTAGTAGAAGACATGAGTCTTGAGTATATCAGCCAAATTTCTATTTTATTTGCCTCCTTTGGCTGCATTAAAAATTTTTTACACTTTTTAAAAATAATTTTTATTTTTAATTACAATTTATATACAATATATTGGTTTCAGGTGTACAATATAGTGATTAGACACTTGTTACAATATTATTGACTATACTCCTTATGGTATACTTTACATCCCCATGACTATTTTTTTACTACCAGTTTGTACCTCTTATTTCATTCCCATCCTTCACCCATCTCCCCAGCACCCTTCCCATCTGCCATCAAATGTTCTCTGCATCTATGAGCTCATTTCTGTCTTATTTGTTTATTTATTTTGTTTCTTAGATTCCATAAAAGTAAAATCAAATGGTATTTATCTTTCTCTGTCTGACTTATTTCATGCAGCATAATGCCCTCCGGTTCCACTCATATTGTTGCATATGGCAAGATTTTATTCATTTTTGAGTAATGTTCCACTGTATATACATATCACTTCTTCATCCATTTATCTATTGATGGACACTTAGGCTGTTTTCACATCTTGGCTATTGTAAATAATCCTCAATGAACATATGAATGCATGTGTCTTTTCTAACTAGTATTTTGGATTTCTTTGGATAAATACCCAGCAGTAGAATTACTGGGTCTTTCTTTGTCTTTTGTTATAGTTCTTTGTATTAAAGTCTATTTTGTCTGGTATAAATGTTGTTACCCTACCTTTTTTTCCATTTTAATTTTCATGAAATATCTTTTTCCATCCCTTTACTTTCAGTCTGTGTGTTTTTCAATCTGAAGTGAGTCTCTTGTAGGGAGCATACATAAGGGTCTTGTTTTATTACCCCTTCAGTGATTTTATGTCTTTTGATTGGAGCATTTAATCCATTTACATTTAAAGTAATTGTTGGTAATATGTAGTTATCGCCTTTTTATTATTCACATTTTTGATAATAATGTGAATAATTCTTCTTCTTCTTCTTCTTCTTCTTCTTCTTCTTCTTCTTCTTCTTCTTCTTCTTCTTCTTCTTCTTCTTCCTCTTCCTCCTCCTCCTCCTCCTCCTCCTCCTCCTCCTCCTCCTCCTCCTCCTCCTCCTCCTCCTCCTTCTTCTTCTTCTTCTTCTTCTTCTTCTTCTTCTTCTTCTTAAAGCAGTCCCTTGAAAAACCAAAACACTAATTTGAAAAGATACATACACTCCTATGTTCATTCACTGAAGCACTGTTTACAATAACCAAGATATAGAAGCAACCTGTGTCCATCAATAGATGACGGGATAAAGAGGCTATGGTACATATATACAAAAGACTATTACTCTGCTATAAAAAAAATAAAATCTTACCATTTGCAAAAACATGGATGGACCCAGAGGATATTATGCTAAATAAGTCAGACAAAGACAAATATCATATGATTCCACTTGTATGTGGAATATGAGGAATAAAACAAACAAACAAAATGACAACAGACTCATAGATATAGAGAACAAATTGGTGATTGCTAAATGGGAAGAGGTTTTGGGGGGCTGGGTGAAAAAAGGTGAAGGGATTAAGAAGTACAAATCAGAGTTACAAAACAGTTACAGAAATGTGTAGTACAACATAGGAAATATAGTCAATAATATTGTAATGGCTATGTATAGTGCACTACAGTAATCAGGGTAATCATTTTGAAAATTGTATAAATATCTAACCACCATGCTGTACACCTAAAATTAATATATAATAAAATAAAATAAGTCTCTTTAACGTTTCCTGTCATACTGGTTTGGTGCTGATGAACTTATTTAGCTTTTTCTTGTCTGGGAGACTCTTTATCAGTCCCTTGATTCTAAATAATACTTAGCTGGGTAGGGTAATCCCAGTGGTAGGTCCTTGCTTTTTACTAGTTGAAATATTTCATACCAATCTCTTCTGACCTGCAAGGTTTCTGTTAAGAAGTCAACTGACTATTTTATAGAAGCTCCAATGCTGTTTTTAAAATTCTCCCTTTGTCTTTAACCTTCGGCATTTTTATTATGATATGTCTTGGTGCCTCTTTGGGTTCATCTTTTTTGGAACTCTCTGTACTTTCTAGGTTTGGTTAGGGAAATTTCAATCATTTTTTTTCTTCAAATAGGTTCTCAATTTCTTGCTCTCTCTCTTCTCCTTCTGGTACCCCTATGATACAAATGTTGGTTCAGCTGATGTTATCTCAGAGATCCCTTAAACTTTTCTCATTTGTCTTAATTATTTTTTCTTGTTGCTGTTCTGATTGGGTGTTTTCTGCTACCTTATCTTCCAAATAAATGATTCAATTGCCTGCTTCAATTAACCTATTGTTGATTTCCTCTAATGTATTCTTCATTTCAGTTTTTACAGTCTTTATTTCTGACTGGTTTTTCTATATATTCTATCTCTATTTTTATATCTCCCATCTCCTCATTGAAGTTCTCACTGAAATCAATGAGCATCCTTATAACCAGTGTTTTGAGCTCTGCATCTGGTAGACTGTCTCAATTTTCAGTTTTTTGTTTGTTTGTTTGTTTGTTTGTTTGTTTGTTTTTCTGGAGCTTTGTTCTGATCTTTCATTTGGGACATATTTCTTTGCCTCCTCATTCTGGCTGCCTCCCTGTGTTTGTTTCTACATATTGGATAGAGCTTCTCTGTCTCCTGGTCTTAGAAGGGTGGCCTCATGTAGTACATGTCCTGTGGGGCCTAGTGATGCAGTTTTCCTGAGACAGCTAAACCAGGTAATCCAGGTGTGTTCCTTGTATGAGTTGTGTGTACCCTCCTGTTAAAGGTGAGCTTTGATTGTTCTTGACACATCGATGAGAAGGATTGACCCTCAAGGTGATTGATTGTAAGGATTGGCCATGACTATAATAGAGAAGCTGTTATGTATGGGTTGACCCTACAGAGAATGATTCACTTTAGCAGGGCTCTGGTGCCTGCCCAATTTGCCATTTGGGTGTGTTCATAGAGATACTCTGGTGTGGTCTGAAGCTGGCCACAGAGTGTATTGGTTCTGGAGCCTCCAGGGAGGGGCTTTTGTGTAGGCCTAGGTCAGCTGCTACCTGTGCCCTTCTTAGGTCCAAAGTGATATGCAGATGTTTGTCACTTGTGCTGGGTTTTAGAAGTGCCTGAGATTGGCTAAGATGCAAATAAAAGCTGGTTACCAATAGTACCAAGTTTGGGGCTGCCCAACAAGAGGTATAGTACACACCAAAGCCACATTTGCTTGTTAGGGGCTTGTGAAACTTTGAGAGATTTTATGAAAGTCCATAGCATAAGCCCAAACAGGCCATTTGTATGAAAAAGCTGCTAAAAACAGCTTGAGAAGGTTCGAGAACTGGTCTCAAGAATCACCAGGGCAAGGTGAACAGTGTTAGCCATGTTGCTAGAGACTCAAATATGGTACCCACCTGCATGTACATGCTAGGTGGACAGAGGGCCTAACAAAAAAAACAATGGTTCCTGCCAGCACTCTGGTCTGAGGGAAAGCTGCCTCTCCAGTCCTCACCCTGAAGCCAGAAAATTCACTTCCTCCTCATATGTCCCCAGGGCCTTTCAAGCTGCTGCCCCAGCACTGGAGCTCTGAGCAAGTGAGTCCATCAGCGAGTAGGTGCATTGTGGGCCCTTTAAGAGAAAGATCTTGGCTCCAGCTTCCCTCCTCCATCCACTGACACAATCTCTGCTGGTTTTCATAGCTAGAAATTGTTGGGACTTCTCTCGCCAGCACTGGAACTCTGTGCTGGGGAGCCTGGTGTGGGAGTGGGATCCCTCACTTCTCATGGGGGAACTCTGCAGCTGAGATATCCCTCCTAATTTTAACTAATAACATGTAGGTGTAGATTCAGCTCGTTCTGCATCTCTGCCCCTCCTACCAGTCACAACACGACTTCTTCTGTATATCCTTAGTTATAGAACTTCTTTTCAACTAGACTACAGGAGATTTTCAATGATGGTTGTTCTGTAACTTAGTTGTAATTTTGAGGTGGTCATGGGAAGAGGTAAGCAGAGTTTACCTACTCTGCCATCTTGACCAGAAGCCCTTAATTTTTATAACCCTAATTGCCAAGCAAATAAATGCTTGGCACAGTGAAGGGTCCTAATAAATATTTGCCAAATTTGAACCAAACTGAAAGGAATACTATCAATCTGAATTACTATGACAAAGATTTTTCAGATAATTGAGCAGATGCTGTTAGAGAAGAAAAACATTTTTTTTAAATTATCTGCCTCCAGCTTTTGACAAAAAGAAAAAAAAATGTGGTAACAAATTTTGCTACTGTTCAATCCAATTAGCAAGACATGTATTCTGTGCACAGCCCACCACTTTTAGAGACTCCTTAAGGAATTACACAACTCCTTTTCCCAATGAGATGTAGCACACAGTTAATTTTAAATGACAGTCACACTGTGGTCTAAGGCAAGTCATGGTATTTAATAACATATATAGTATAGCAGGCTGCATCTCTTCAGTTTAAGACCTCAGATTCAAATAAAGAAAATCAGTTCCATGTTCCCCCTGGGAATTCATACCTAGTCAACATTATTAATAACCTTTTGGTCCTAGAATGTTTCCAATGCACAACTTCCCTTTAGTCAACAATGAGTATTTAGTTAGTTTCATAAAACTGACAATGAAAGAGTCAATCATAGTTCTGTCAATAATCAGAATGGTCAAACATAAGGCTATCCCTTGCTTCTTTAGCTTCTTATTAACCCTTTATAATTCTGACTTATATACTCTGTGACTGAAATCATCATATCTTTAGCCAAAACTAAAGGTGCTAAGTCAAACCCACTTCTATGAACATTCTTTAACTTGTCCCAAAAAAGGTTACATTCAAGAACTCATCCTTATGCTGTTCTATTTCAAGGTCATCTCTATGGCCAATATAATGCCCTGAATTATTTGGAAACTAACATAGTTTTATGGAAAATAATTTTTACACATTTTCAAAGAACCAGTCTTTCAGCTCTGGGTGAGGGTGCTGGGTTCACTAAAGAAATCTAAAGACATCAATGCCCAGTTTCTATAGTTTTACCTGGGTAGAATATTCATATTTAGAATATCAAAATGAAATCATTCAAATAGACTTCAGAGATCTAGTATCATCCAATAATACTAAACAAGTATTAGTTATACATATATTTATTTAGTGTTATCGTAACTTGGTACAAAACATAAGCTTATTTTGTAATTAAATTTTTTTAACTTAAAGGGCATGAAGAGTATGATCAATAAAAGGCTTAAATGCCAATATTTCAGATGAAATAAAGCATTATAAGAAGAAAGTCCTATTTTTCATCAATTTCATGCTAAACAACATATGTCACAAATGAGAATTCATTACTGTATTGCAACTGGAGCAAACATTGAATTTCTTTCTTCTGTTCAATTATTTTAATTAGCTAAATTGATTGTCATTCTTTTTCCTTGCATTCCACTTCTGCAAATCAATATCATACCATAGTAAAAGAAAGGCCTAGACAGAGGAAAGATTAAAATTTGTATTCTTCAGATGTATTTTTTGCTCTTCCAGTTGCTATAACCTCAACTAGAAATTCAGACCACATAACAAAATTCAATAATGAAAAACCATACTTTATCCATAATTCCTATATATATTTTTACTTCAAGTGTGAAATTGAAAAATGACCACTGCAGTATTCATTTCAATTAGAAATTAGTTGAGAGAGAAAAAAAATGCTCAAAATTTATGTGATTCTAACTAAGAGTCACTGTCAATTAATCAGAAGTCAAATTCTAGAAGAAAATATTCTAGTCCCAGAGGAACCATCTTAGCTCATAATTTTTTTGAAATATTTTGCCAGACAGTATTTAATTCAGCATAATAATAATAACTAATCAATCCTCACAACAACCAAAAAAGGTAGGTACTATCATTCTTGCTTTCCATGTAAGGAAATTGACGTTCAGAGAGGCTAAATAACTTACCAAAGGTTATATAGGGAAGTTTGAATTCAAAGTCAAAGCATCTGACTCTGGGGTCACCACTCTATGTTTTCTAATTTACTTCCAAACAGCACTTGTTCTTGAATCTAGCCCCATATCCCAGAAAGTAGGAAAGAGGGTACTAGGAAAGTCAGCCTCAGTAGAAAAAGAAGAGAAAGTCATCTAATTCTTTTGGCTTTGAAACTCCTACCTTTAGATGATGTGAACCAAGAATAATTGATTCACTTAATGTTTTCTACCCAACTATAAGACTTGATGTCTCTGGGCCTTTCTGAAACCCAGCATTTTGTATAATGTTATGGTTTGTGAAAGGAAACTTCATTATTTATAAAAAATATTTCAATTTAGAAAGCTTGATTTATTGATCCAAATCTGCATGTGGGCAATATGACATCATGCATGAGGGAACTCAATCAAATTGCTGACACATCGAAGAGTTTGTTTTTTTATTTTTAAGTGAAAAATAAGAATAATAGGATTTCCAGAGTTTTCTGGTCAGGGATGAGGAATAAGAAACAGATTTATGCTGATTGAGGTTACAAATGAAGAGACCTGAAAGAATGTGTCATAATCTAGAGGTACTTTTGTTGTTATACTGCTGTAGTAATGGTATGAGATGAGAAAAAGTGCAGTAGAACAGAGAAATAAATGGACCTGACACTCATAAAGCTGTGTCAAGCACTGAATTTAATCCACCGTTGAAATAGACTATATTGCTTCAAATGACAAAAGGTAGAATAGATATTTTTAAAATAGAAAAGAGAAAAATCGTCAGATCATTTCCCAACTCCAGTACTGTTGGTTGTTGCTAAATTAGCAGAACATTTTGTACATGAGCAAATGATCAAATCTTTAAATACAATTATGGTACATTTTAAAATATCAGTTCTAATTATATTTCTTTTGACAAAGTAATTATACTCCAAGAAACTGTGATCAGAACAATTTTTCACTGCCAAATCTGAGAACAGAAGGTGGAAAAGGTGCATTTAGATTATCTTACAAAAAGCTGACTAAACTTCATATAACCTTCTTTCTCAGCCTTATAAAAGAAAGGCTTAAAAATAGACTAGCAAACACAAATTTTAATCTTCTTTCAAATCACTCAATTGATTTGTAATTTAACGTTCTTTCATACAATGGTGGTCACAAACTATAGCCAGCTTTTCTCTCCATGGATAAGTTTTATTCACATTTAAAATCACAGGGTAGAGCCGAGAGCTTTTTTTGTTATTAGTCCAAAACAAATGAAATGAACCCTAAGGCCTCTTTTTCCCAGAGGAAGCAATATAATGCTTTAGGCTGGTACTTTAGACTTCAAAATTTCCAACAATATCTCTTCTCAGGAGTCTATAACTATTACTTTACTTCAGAGGTCTGCAGCCCCTTCCACTTCCTCTTCCCCTCTACTTACTTTTTAATAAATAAATGTTTCCTTTAGTCGCCTGAATGGGATTCATTTCGCCTCTCTACCCTGAAAATGCTCCCTCTAGCTTGCCTATAAAATCCTTCACACAGAGGTGTTGGGGCAGGCTACAGCTACAAGTCCTAACAGTCCTCAGCTTTATTCTCTTGGTAGTTTTTCTTCCCTCGTGAGGGAAAAAAGGGTTCATAAAACACAAATACACAATGAATACACCAAAAAATTCAGGCATGCTAATGAATTTGCTGACACAGATTTTTCTCTCTATAGTTAATGTAATTTTGAATTAAACTCACCAAGAATTTAGCAGTCAATATTAACAATGACTGACACCTTCCTAATTAAGGAGGGGCTATGGAGAAGGGTAAGAGAAGCAAAGGCCACATTGATGGGACAAGGGAAGAAGGGAAGTGAAGAGACATATAAGACACAGTCTCTGCTCCAGAAGACTTGCAATTTGGAAGGGTACATTTTTATGTATGAAACACTTTGAGAAGGACAGAAAAGAGCATCTAAAGTGTCAACTAATGTAATACATTGGGATTTTTAGCTAGGTCTAGAAATGTTAATAAGCCTCACTAAGCTATCAGATATTTCAAGGTTTAGAGTGTTCTCTTCTAAAGACAGGGAGAATTGAGACTGCCACAAAACCAAAAGTATAAATATAGAAGTGATGCATGGATTTCAAATTCAGAAATTTTCATCTCCAGCTGAATGCAAACCATTGGTCAGAACACGATAGTATGCCCATTTTCTGGAACTGCCAATTAAGTAGTATGTTCTGTCCTATTCTGGCAAGTCATATACTTTAAAAGACAATACTAAAATTTGAATGACATACTTGTCTTTCTCCTAACATCTGTATATAATTTGTATTCATAGCAAACTATAAGGAAGTCCTATTATTTATTTTTTTAAAAGTCTAGGGAAGAGAAACCTTGCTTCATCAGATTTGTATTCACTCTTCAATGTGAAACACAGCCCTAAAAATCTTGATTTATTACAGTTTTTTATTATATTCTATGTTTACTTGTCTCTTATCCAATAGTCAAATGCCTAGATCATAACATTTCTCTCCTGAATAGTTGAGATTAGAAACAATCAAGAAAATTTTAATGGTTTCTTAGATAAATTTTAAGGTTTTTTTCCCCATACCTCCTGAAAAATCTAGCACAAGTCCTGGAAAATACAATTAACATATTTTGTCTTTTATTTTATCCTCAAGAACAGCTATTGATACTGCTAAGCAGATCAATTGTGTAATAAAGAAGAATTCAATGATGTGGGGTTTTAAGATACCTCAACTCTTCCAAAGTCATAAATCAGCCATGTAGGAAAACATCATGAAATCAGTTGAAAGTACTAGGCTACTGTACAGCAAATGGAAACATCACTGTACTAACTAAAGGGTATACTAGTCTGTTTTGACAATCCTGAACGTATGTTTTCTTTTCTAATCCAATTCCTAAAATGTGTTTACCATAGATTCCCTGCTTAAAACTCTTCTTTCCCTGAAAGTCATCCCCAGGAAAGTCTTTCCAAGCCTGATTATCTGTGTTTATGGTGACCTTTCTCTTATTTTGAATTCCTCTTGCGCCTAGGAACTCAGTCTGCTCTTTATCATCAGAGCTTGCCCTGGAATTGTTCTTATAGTAATCTATGATTTCTGTTATGTGAGCCGAAAGAAATGGTGACATCTGTATTTCTCACAAATTCTAGCAGAATTCTGGACCTAACAGCCATCACTCAATAATACCTCTAAAATAACAAATGAGTAAACCAAACAAAAGGACCTATTCTTTAATCTGAGGCTCCAATATTCTAGTAACCTGAAAAAATATATATATTGCTTCTACTCATGTACAGCATACAACTGAAAAAGTCTGCTTTATAATGTATTTTGATTTATTTTACTTTTTGTGTGTTTCATGCTACCTGGGCATAATAGACAATGGTTTTTGTTTCATTTTATCACTTTGCTTTGCTGCTTACAAGGTTTATTACTGCATGATGATATACAGATAGCCTTGTATTGAGTTAAATAATGATCAAACAGCAGTAATCCCATGTGGCTCAACCTAAGAAGTTTGTGAAGATTTTATTTCAGCCCCATTGTATCAACTGTGATATGTATGTATATATGTGTGTGTGTATCCTGGGGAGCAGGAGAGTGGATGAGGAAATCCAAAAGTTGGCAGAGAGAAAAACTGAGAAAAAAAAAATGAAGGAATCTTCTCAAATACTGCGTTGCCTGTTTTTAAAATATTTTAAAAACCACATCAGATAAAACTTGCGTTACAGTTTATTATGAGTTTTGTTATTGTTGTTTTTGTGAGCTATTACACTCCCCCAAAAGATTTCCATATTCAGTATTTTTCCTTAGAATACAAGTCAGAATCTACTGGATTCCATCAGAATATGTCAGAATCTACTGACTTCTCCTAAAGATGAGGTCTAAGGGTCCAGAACTCTGATGGAGAGGAAGCATAGGGAAGACTTGCTAGCGTAGGAAGAAAAGGCTGACTTATGTAAAGTCAGCCAGGACAGACATGCTCTAAAGTTGGGCTATCTCTGCTGATCCAACAGTTTGAAGTTGCTTGGTGGTTATGTGAGTGCTGTAACAATGAAACTGTTGCTAGTGGGTCAGAAATGTGTTTCTATTACTTTCAGACCAAGAGGACTTTTAATTCTCAATGTTTGTAGGCTCCTAAAGAGAAAATCTATCCAATGATGATCTGAAAATTTTTGCTTTGCGATTTTTTTAGTAAATAAAAATGAGTTTAATTTAGTTTTGCTTCCTAAAAGACTCATTAATTATATTATACTATTTTTCTTCTAGCTATATTGTTGTAAAATTAGTGTTAATATATTT
This sequence comes from Cynopterus sphinx, assembly GCA_030015415.1. Classification (NCBI taxonomy): domain Eukaryota; kingdom Metazoa; phylum Chordata; class Mammalia; order Chiroptera; family Pteropodidae; genus Cynopterus; species Cynopterus sphinx. Next base: position 30,857,471 of record CM057391.1, read on the forward strand.
ACGGATAAGCTATTTGATCTCACAGGGTTTTTGAATCATTTAAGCCAACTGTGTTATGACTGATGATCTTGTTATTCATTCTAGGTTCTATTCCATGAGAATATTTATTTGAATTTTGAAATTTTATTCTTCTACTGTGTCTGATTACTGTCTATTCAGAACTCAAAATAGTACTTCAGGAAAACAGAAAAACAGAAATTTTTATTTAATAGAAGCAGAAATAATTTGCCAGTTACTTTATTAAAATAAAGAGAAAACATGAATAAATTGATGACTTTTGAAGACATGCAAATCTTTACTTGCAAATAAACAAATGCAAATCAAAATAACTTTAAGGTGCCATTACACACTTACTAAACTAGCAAAAAGAAAACATAATTCAAAAACCAATATTGCAAAGATTCAAGAAAATAAGAAAGTTTCGTGGTTCTGCAAATTGTTTAAAACAATTTGTGACAAAACACATAAAACTAAAGTAAAAACCATATCTTTTTTATTTTTTAATAATCACCATCATATTTCCAGCAGATAGTACACTTTCTGATGTGTGTCAAGAAATGTATAAATATTTTGATAAAACGAATAAGTAGAAAAAAACATTCCTGTCTATTGGCTGTTGACTTCTCTTTGGGGAACATGGACAGTATAATATACCTGAAGGAAAAATTAAGACTTTTTATAACTATACATAGCATAGCAGTGAAAATTGTAGACAGTCCATATTCCCAATAGGGGAATATACAAGCTTGATTAAATGTTACCTGTAGCATAGCGTATGAACCATGTTTAAACAACAATGACATGTGTGCATGAGTTAACAATAGGCCTCTACAGAGATGGAGGGAGCAAAGTGAAAAGAGCAAAAGCAGGAGTCCAGGTGGCTTCTATTTGGATGTCCTAATAAGAAATGTCCATTACTCAATGAAAAAAAAATTAAGTGACCAAAAAAGTTCCAGGAAGTCTAGGATAGACAGTATATAAACATGACATATGAAATAGAAAACTCCTGATCATTGAGGACAGAATGGAAGGAAAAAAGTGCAGCATCCCCACAACTCACATTACTCTGCAGATTATAAAGATTATAAAGATTTCCTCACTTTTGATTACCTATATCTATAGATAATGTAATTTTAGTGATTTGAAAAGAAATTTGTAACTGAACTGCTTAGAAGCTTAGAAGCTATGATCCATAATCAACTCATTATTGAATATTTGTTTTCATTTAATTGACATCTGTGGGTGCTTTATTTGAATATCTTTTGTAGGACAACTACTCAATTTTGAGTTTGTGTAAAGAAATGCCTTAGGTGCTGCAAGGGGGTCATTTATGGAGAAGACACAATAAGACTATAAATGCTCATTGCTAAATGTTAACAGGGCCATTTAAAAGGATGCTGACTTTTTACTAGTAATTGATGTGTTGAAGTATAATGATGGAGCTGGAGGCCAATTTCCAATTGACTCAATGCTGCAATTCCCAACATTTCAATAAATTTAAATAAAACTTTTTGTCATTTTTGACACTAAGATAACAAAAAGGTTTGAGTCTAACAATAATGGGACAGTAAATGCCATCAAAATAATTAGGCCTCTCATGGTTACCCTATATGCTTTAGTTCAGTCATTCAAATATTAAAAGGAGTAGATTAAAATAGTTTTATATGTGACATGTAGGAATTAATAATAGCATAAATATTTTCTTACAATGTTTGATGAGTACAAATCTGTCAAAATTCCATAATAATATGCTAAATAATAATTTTTAAATCATTTCATGTTGCCCAGACAATTCCTGAGCCCATTAAAGAAGTTATAATAATTTACTCTCTTTCATCAGTAAGTTAATATAAATAACTTAATGGAGAATGGAAGTCTTTGGTTTATCTTTACTAACTTACTGCAGGTCTTATGAAATTAGTTTAGCCCAGACATAAGTACACAAATTCAGGTTTTAGATAAAAGCTTAGGAAAAGAAAAAGTATTTAGGAAATTAAACTTTAGGACCTTCAATATCCTAGATTTTTGTTTATGTTAAGCTTATTTCCTAGGGAGGGTAGTTTATCTGTTCCTGTCTTGAGTAGATCCAGAAAGAAAGAGAAATTTCTATTATTTTAGTACAGGACTCCCATTTGAGGAAAAAAAAAATAACTAATTACTCCAACTAATTACTCTTCTGGCTTACAAAGGTGGAGAAAACATTTAAAGGTCAGAGGTGGGAAAAGTCATCTTAGGACTCAAATGCAGATAACAAAAACTATTCTAGCACCATTAGATTTAGGAATGGATCTAATGTTGGGAATTAGATCTGCATAATGTTGTTAGAAGGGTCTGAGGAGCAGGACTCCCAAAAGCAGCCGAAGAATTTCCCTGCCCAAGAATCTTTTACCAAATGCTGTAACCAGAAGTTTTGCCCAGGATCACATCATAATTATCCATAACAGAAAGCTGTCACTAGGACTGTGGCCTCTGGAGCCCACCCAGCCAAATAGATCCCCACTAGCAAATGTGGGTTACATTTCCAAATTCAAGCCTCCTGCAGATGCTCCTGATTGGAAGAAGTTACACAACATGGGGGTCACCAGTGGCAAGCATGTCTGGGAGATGAAGTCTTTAGCCTTCCAGCCCAGCAGCACAGGAAAGCACATTACAAAGGAGATTCAAACAGATGTTAAGAGTCAAACCACATCTTCCCGTTTTGCTACTATAATGTTCTGCTACTATGCTGAAGCCCTTTAACATGTGATAACTCTTTCTTCAGTGTTTGACAAGCTTTTAGGAAATAAAGATCATACCAGGGGCTGAGAAAACTTTATCCTGAAATTCATACTTATTTTTAGATATATATTTTTCTCAAGTACATTAGAAAAAATAAGACAACAACTAGTTTTTTTTTGGTTTTTGTTTTTAAATAAGGTTATAAAAAACAGAATACAAAAGAGAACTACAAAGTGGTTATAGAAATATTATATTTATGCATATATTGAATAATAACAAAACTGAATATGAGTGAAAAAACATAGTACTTCTGAGCAAGAAAAGATCATCAAGTCTACTTCTTTTGCTTGTAGCTAAGAAAAGTATACAAAAGTAATTGCCAAACTTGGGCATTAGATCATTAGAAATTCAGCCTCATTATGTATTAGCTTTCACCTCTCATAGCCTTAGACTCACTTCCTAATTTTAAAGACAGATATTTATTATGGTGACTAAATAAGATAATGATACATTTTATGCTTGCCATTTCTCAAACTATAAGATGTACATTTTATAATTTCTGATATCTAGGATATTTTTTATTTTAATATAAAAAAATTACATGCATATATTCAGAAAAATAATTTTCACTGCCAGGCACCTATAGAATCTGTTCATACAATTATCACCTCAATTGAGGTTGGTTTTTGTTAAAGGTTTTTTTTTTTGGGGGGGGGGCGGGGGGTTGTATGACTGAATTTTTCATAGACCTGCATCTCTTTTTCCTTAAAATCTTGAAACACTTTCAAAAATATTAGACTAGTATAAAGCTTTGGGGGGAAAAGTAATTGTGCAAAAGTTATTTTAAAGTTAGAAGTTGTTGGTATGTTTAGTTTCTATGTGATGAAGGCCTGTCATTAACATTGGATAAATTTAACATTTAAACTCTCCTTTAAAGATGAGTTTACAAAATATCTTTAGTCATAAAGAAACATCTTTAAAAACATATAGTAAATAGGAGGATAAGCTTTCCAAAAATTTTTTCAGATATACTTATTTATGTATTTTAAATGTTTATTGAACTAATAATTCTGATTTGGTTTCCAAAAGAATAATTTTTCTAATTCTTTGTTAGTTCATTTTTTGAATAACTTTTGAAAAAAATAAGATGCTAATTTTAATAAATGCTGAATATGTTCTAATTTATCCTCTAACCTTTGACCTAGAAAATGAAACAGTCCCTATATGATCTCAATACTCCAACATTTAATGATTCCATGATCTGCCCACATTAGTGAGGTCATTTTTAACTGAATGTATATACCTACAATAAATCTCCATCCTTCATCCTCTGCACAGAGGTTTCTTTCTCTTTGTCTTTGTCTTTTCTCTTTGTCTTTAGTTCTTTGTGGGGTTGCATTTATAGGTATTTCTGTATCTTCTCTACCTTTTCTTCTTCCTGTCACTCTTCTTCCTCAGATTTAATATTAGTTCTAAAATCCTAGCTACATTTCTAGTTTAAAAAGAAAAATCTACAAGTCACAGATTTGGTAACATCTGTAGTCTATAGGATTATATTAATAAAACCACTTTATTGGACACATATATTATATGTCATCACAACATTCCAGAAAGGTATGTGGTATTTTTATTTTTACTCTATAGGTGACAAAAGTAAAATTAGCTTAGAAAAGCTAAGAAATTTGCCCTAGTCCTCACAGTGAGGAATTAGACGACCTGCCATGAGCCAGAGCCATTAATTTAACCATTATGCTATTCTGCCTCCCGACAGATTCAGCACATGGGCATTAAAGGGATGCATGATCCCAGTGCTTCATTAACATTCTTCTTACTAAAGGGAACATCATGATTTTATCCCTTCTTAAAGTATGACTTACAAGGTTGTTTAAGTTCTTTAAAATATTAAATATTTAATTAGTCTCATTACAGCATTTCCCTGAGGCAAATAGTTAGCCTGTCTAATTGTTATGTTGGTTAAAAAAGAAGAGCAAAAGGAAGCTTGAGCATAAATTAACAATAATAAAACAGATCATTACGTTTCACGCCCGGAAATTAACAGGGATAACTTGCTTCAAGTAAAGTCTTAAGGTGATTATTAAGATCAGTCTTTACAGATGACCTTCGTCATTACACTTTAACTGGCTCTCCACACAGCCAAAATGACCAGTTCATCCATTAAATATGAGGTTACCATTCTCATCCATTATTCCTCAAAGTGTCCACCAAAGATTCATGCATTTGAATCACCTGAGGGTTTTGTTTAAAATAGATTTTGGCATGCACATGAATTATTTTTCTACATTTTTAGCAAGTAATTCAGAGGTAAAATATCAACCAGTTTTTTAGGGCTGTGTCCTTATTCAAAATAGAAATATATATACCATTAGTTCTACTTAAATAATAGTTAAGAGCGTTTTATTCCCTTACCACTCTGTAAATGCCCTTGATCTGAGCCCATGCTTCATACAATAATTATCCCACTGCTTAACAAAGTAACTTGAACCAAACTGGGCTTCAAAATCACTTACTGTTGAATGACCTTCTATATGGTTGACTAGATTTTTGTTTTAAAAAATGTGCATTTCAGGGCCCAAGAGCAAGAGCCAGCCAAGATTCAAGTGGAAACCCTATCTGGAGCTCTCTTCTAGGCCCTCAGAAGCTGAAGAAAGATGGTGTGTGTTGTGTTGGCCTTGGTTGCTCCTCCCTATCCCCACCCCCATGTAAAATATTTGCAAACACTATTCTAAAAAGTTCTGGCCAAAACCTAATTTCCCTAATAAAGAATTTAATTTCAAAAAAAAAAAAATCTGGTTTCTCAAAAATAAATATACTACCATGTAGCCATGGTCTTTATTAATAATCATCCATAACAATTCCGGGAAAAATATTTGAGATTTGCTTCTTTTGTCACAGGATTTAAGACTAACCTGTATGCTCTCAAAAAAAATATTCTCCATGATCTGATCAGAAGTTTGCAACAGTGAGAGTTTCTACCTTTTAAGAAAAATGCATTTCAAAATGAGATGTCAACATCCCTGTGAACATGCCTGGTATTCCAAGCCTCCTTAAACCAACAGCAGAACATTTTATTACTTTACACACTCATCTGAAAATTCAAACTTACTGAGACCTAGCATTTGCCAAAAAGCTCACTTCAGATATACCTAATGTAAGAAGGAGGCTCAGAGCAAGGGACATACTGAATTGCATATTTAGATAAGGCTCTCAAGCTCTTGTCACTGTATTCAGTTGTTTGATCATCAGAGAACAATACGCTACCATCACATTTTCATTCCCCATAAAAATTATTTCACGAAATCTAAAATTCACGACCTTAACATTTATTGAAGATTAACATAAGAAAGGTATATTTTTTATGTTTTTCATTTTCTTTTGCAAAAATATGACATTATATGTTAAGTGGCCTTATGAATTTTTACACAAAGACATCTAATATACACCTCTTAGTATTTAATTGCAGAAAAACGTGTTTCTGTCCATATGAACATGATTGATTCTATTCATTCTACTTTGAAAACTCCAAAGCCTCTTATGTTTCTCTGTTCAACTTCACTGCTCAAAAGATGAGAATTAAATTCTATTTTCAACTGCAGCAACTAACTCACACTTCATGTGCATAATATAAGTACATTTCACCTTCTTAAACTAGTTTCTATATTTTTTTGTTTTTACCTTGCCTGTTTTAAGTGGGTCTTACCACTGCAAGTTACATCTGATGTTTTGAAAAACTAGACAAAGAAAAAGTCTAACTTTTTTAAGAATTAACTAAGCAAAGGTATGTCTGGAGGGGAATATGACAAAAAAGATTACCTGAATATATGGAAGGATCAAGCAATTAGGATAGAATCAATTTTTCTTGTTTTATAACCTAAAAGCCGTTTTCATGAATAACAATACTACTATAAAAGATCACTAAAAAATGGTCACAGAAGCTAGCACAACACATAACCCTGATTAGACTAACTCAAAGCTAGATGTGAAAACATAATAGCTGAAGAATAATGAAATAAAATCTAACTTGTTGTTAAGTAATATTATGAAAGCTCACAGATGAAAAGCATCTCAAGCAGAATTTTTTTCAGAGTCTTGTATTAAACTGCCTGAAAATTTTTTAAGAGCCACACAACCCTTCACAAATTTTAATGGGGATACAAGTCACCTAATTATATTAAAATTAGATCCCGTAGTCCTGGAGCCCAGGATTCCATATATTAATAAACTCCCAGAGACACTGAGGAGGCTACCCAAGAACCACACTGAAGAGCGCTGCCCTCAGAGCTGGCCATGACTGAATCAATGCTGGCTTTACCACTTAAAAGTGTTAACACTGACCAAGTTTCAGACCTTCAGTTACCTCATCCATTGCACCACAATAACAATGCCTACTTTGCACAGCCATTGGAAGGATTTAAAATTTTTATCTAATAATAAGTAAGAATCTCTATGTCAGGTAAAATGATCATGTCCTGAGGAGTAACTGAAAAAAAAAAAGGGCTCCATATTTGAAGGAAAAGACAGGCAGCAAAGGCTAGAAATTAAATAGCATTCTCAACAAGTTCTCATCTTTGCATTCTCTCTTAAAAAAAGTAGTAGAAAACCAGCACAAAATCCTGCCTGTCAATTTAAACTCTGTGGAACCAAGCAAAGACTATCACTAAATAAATAAATGAAATTTCTAAAATTGCAAAAACCATATTAATAACCTAAGCAGTTTAACTAAGAAATTTGTTGATAATGACAATATAACTATTACCAAAAAAGCTTTCTAATGACCAATTTTTGCTGGCTTTTAAATTGATTTTTGAGTTATACTCAGGGTCCAAGAAAAACATTTTTTTTCCTGCTTTGAAAAATCAAATCCTGGCCTGAAGTAGAAACCTTGGAGAGTTTTATTCTAACAAGCAGAATTGGTGGTATTTTGCTACATCTAAACTATGATGAAATCTCTAAAATTGCATAGCCAGAAGCAAAATCCTCAAGAGACTAATAACACTTTAACATTTTGGGTTCACATGTGAATGTTAATTCCACTCTCTGAAAAGAACAGCCAAAATGGTATTCATTAAGATTAAAACCATATTACTATAGAAGTGGGAAATGTATATGTATATGTCCTATAAAATGCAAATATTGCCAAAGAATGGGTCTCCACTGAGTTCTCACTACACTTATTTCTTTGCAAAGTTAAATCAAACCGGTGAAGCATTTTTACAAAGGCAGGATGAAAGTCTTAAGTAGCAGTATTTGCTGTTCTGCTGCCAAGGTGCCCCGCAGGTTGTTGACAATTGTGTGTACCCCTGATGAATGCCCACTCATGGCACAAGCATATGGCTCTGGTAATGGAGGCAGACAGGAGATGTTTCAGAACTTCAGAGTCTCAAAGTGGAAGAAGCTCCTGCAAAAAACAACTTCTGATTGAGGTTGTCTTGCCCTCGAATGAAATGTCTTACCTTGGTAAGTCCCTTCTTGAAGAATATAATTTTTGATGGCTTTATTCCATGACTAAAGGAAAAGAACAACTACAACAACAAAAAAATCATAGAGCTGTGTTTTTTTCACTCTGTTCTTTAAGGCAACATTTTTAACAATATTCAAGTTAATGCTTAATTATTGGGACTGCTTGGTCTAAGGAAATAAAAAAAGGTTTGAGAAAATAGATTTGAGGAGTGAGTAGAGAGTGAGAAATAACAGCAGGGGCTAAAAGTTAGATATACTAACTCATATAATCTTCCTAAGAATTCCATAACATGAGTAAATGTTGCATTATCTCAATTTTACATCTGAGGAAAGAGAAACACAAGGAGGTTAAAGGGCTCCCATGAAGCCCTGCAATGCAATCTCATCCCTTTCTGTCTGGATGCTGAACCTCTGCACTTAAACACTCTATTGCTTCTTGTTCACTGTAGTATTGCTGGGTGCCTAACACATATCAGCGCTCACTAAATATTTGTGAAATGAATGAGAGATTTCACAACCCCCTGTGGCTGTCATCTACTAGACATAATGTCCTTAAGAGGAGGAACTGTCTTATTTATCTTGTTGTCTTATTTATCTGTTATCCAGCACCTAGCATAATGCCAGTCATACATAGTAGAAACTCAAAAGTTGTTTGATGAACAAATGAAAAAATGAATAAATGAATACATATTAAAATAGTGATAGGCGATATGAACCACAAAGATAGAATCACGTAATAAAATGGGGAAGAGTGAGTGTAGCTCTGTAGTGATAGAGTAATGAACACAGTGTTCAATTGTGTCATCCAGTTTCTCCTATTAAACACCAGAAGGTACAGAATAGAAATTCTCAATTCTTTTTTTGTAAAAGAAACTCCCATTTTTGTGATATTATAGGAATAGATCCCTGAAGGACTCCAGTTTTAAAAACATAATATCATTACCACCAAAATGAAAAAACTAAGGAAATATCCAAATCAAAGTTGGATAAAAAGTTCTGTACACAAGCAGTGCTTCTCAACTCTGTCCAGTAAAGCACCCTTGGTAGCAGAGACAAGGAAATGCTTTCCTCTGGGGCATAACTAAAATTTCAGTGCAAAATTACGTTGAAGGCTCATATTTCACCTTGAAAATTCATCAGTTTTTCTTATTCTGAGGTATGCTTATTTTTCTTTTAACACAAAAATAATGTCTGATTATTTACTATTATGTAAAATGCAAAGGCCACCATCTTTATTCTTGAGCATTCAGTACCCTGTGAAATATGTTTACCCATTTGAGAAAAATAGAGATTGTAGCATCTGGTAAAGACTCTCACTTAGAAACCCAAACATTTAGTAGCAAATTACAAATATATTAGGTAGATATAAATACAGACTCAAAATGAATATAATGAAAATGCTCAAATGAAAATGCTAAATAATTTGGTATGAGAAATGGCCTCTGTGCACCTAGCAAATACCTTCCTAATAAACTGACTTATAAACTGATCCTTTAAAAAAAAATCTGTCAAATTTTTAGGTATTTAGAAGTGTAGATACACTGAAACCTATATAATTATAATTTTATCAACCAATGTCACCTCAATGAATCTAATTTAAAAAAGAGAAATGTATGAACAGTTGGCACTTTTAAAACATTTTCATTGGTTGTAAAAGGAAAAACCGATAGCACACTAGAAAGTCTCTACTGACACAGCCAAAACTGGTGAATATATTACATTAAATACTCATTTCTACTTAACTATCAGTAAATCATACTACAAAGCAAATACAAACCACCAAAAAAAACTTAATCACAGTCATTTTTGAGGAGATGTCATCTTAATTGAGAACAGGAGGGCATGGGATAACTATGGCTAGCAGTGGAGTCGTGCTTACTACCAACCAGGCATTCTTCTATGATTCTATCTGTACTAACTCATTTAATCCTCTAAACTACCCTATGAGAGAACTGTAATTATTATATTACCCCTGTTTTAAAGCTAGAACATAGGTACCTAAAAATGTAGTACCTTTGCCTCAAATCAATGCTAGTATGTGGAAGAAAAAATATTTGAACCTAGTTTATGTCTCCAATGACTATAACAAGGACCATCACCCTCCACCCCCAAAGTCAGGCAGCATGGGAGGAAGAGGGGTCCTGGCAGAGAAAGCTGGGTTATACTTCTTTCCTAGACGAAAAGTGACCTTCCCACCACTAAAGAAGGAACACTGAAATCCACCTCATTATATATTTATGGTAGTTTCCTAGTTAAATGCAGCCTCCTTAAATCCTTTCTTGGGACAAGATGGGGTATAAATTATTTATAAATTAATTAATCATGATGGAAATTAAGCAACAGAACAGTCTAAAACTAAAATTGAAAATAGAGGTGGAAAGTTCCAAAAGACTGAATTCACACCAACTTGTTCATATTTTTGATTAGCCAGGAGGTTTGACAGAATTTCTAGGCTAATAAATTAATATATTCTAAGCGGAAATAAATGCTTTATTTAGCTCCTGTCATTGTGTTTGCAATAAGCCAAAGTGAACTCTCCTAACTAAAATTATTTCCAAAAACTTAAATGATTTAAGTTGCACACAAGCTATGATGACAGTTAATCTTATAGATCCAAGAACACATCACTATGATACAAAGGATTTCAGTAATGTTGAATATGTTCTTTTTATTGCTGTTACTGTTTAAGGTATTTATGTCATATATTAATTGTAAATGTCACTAAAGAGAATAGTAAAAGTAGCTATTCTTTTTTACTCACTTCCTGTAAGGATGATACTTTTTTTTCAGAATTTGCAATACCCATAATTATCTAGTGGATAGAATACTAATCTAATAAAGCTATGTTTACGGATTTGATTCACATGTCATTTTGCTCTGTGGACATAGCTACTTTGGGCACCTCAACATAATTCATTATCATTGAGGATCACTAATTTCATTTTCATATATGAAGCACCTTATTACATGCCAAAATCTCAGAGAACGAGATGCTCTAATTGCATTTTCCAGATAACTGACCCCTATCTAGAGGATTATCACCTTATCCCTATAGTTGAAAACATGCACAAAATATACTGGTAGATGTTCTTGCCTTAGGAAATAATACTTTTTTAGTTTGTTTATTTATTTATGAATTTTATTGGGATAACATTGGTTAATACAATTATATAATTTTCAGGTGTACATTATAATTTGACATCTATATACTCTATTATGTGATTACCACCCAAAGTCCAGTTTCCTTCAGCTACCATATATCTGATCCCTTTAACTCACTTAGAAAATGATGTTTTAATCTTTGTATGAGGGTGAATGATGCAAAAGATGATCATATAGAAGTTAAAAATAATTTTACAACATTGCAAATAAAAGTGACCGAAGAACACAAGATTGAGTTGAATGTGTACTCATTTCAGGACAAGGGTCTTGAAATAAATACCAATGTTGATTCATTCTATTACCACTCTTTTCATTATGAAAAAGTGAATTGCAAAAGAAAACAAGCTTGATTCTTATGTAATTGAATGATGAATAACTGAGAGAAATCAAAATAATTGATTTTATATTGTAATTCTCATGATATTTTTATTTCCCCTAACAAGGAAAAATTATATTTCTTTTCTATACTATTATTAACTGTTATTCTCAGCTATTTTGAAAAATCATGCAACAGTCTCTACTATAACTTTGATATTGCTTCAGTGAACTATTGTTTATTCATCACTTAAGAAGAAGTCCTAACTTGGGTTAAAAAGTAGTTATGTGTGTGTGTTTGCATTTTTAAACTACCTCATGTGTGCTTTCCTGTAATTTGAGTCTTGTTGGAATTTTGATACAATTCTCTTGCTTTTACCCTTCTGAGTATTTTTTTTATTTTTTAAGGAAAAAATATTAAATAATTTTGTTAAAACTCACGAAACATGCTCATGTTCATTCTCTTTTTATATTGTATGTTGAAATCAATTCCTACCTATATCTTACAGAAGTGACTGTAAAGCCCAGTTTAGATTTTTCTTACTACTTTCATTTTAACTTTAAAAATACCATGATTACTTCAAAGAAAAGAAACTTTGGAGGGCATCATTTTTTTAAAACCTCTCTTCCTTTCAATTTTCTCCACTCAAAGTTATGCCCTACATTTCTCCATATTTTCCATCTTTTCATTACCAGCTAGCTGTTTGGAGGTTCTACAGAGGAGGATCGGGTCAGTTTCACTGTTACTACTGTTTTACTCTTGGATTTTGAAAACTATTTGGGCAGCATCCATAGTTGGTTGCCAAGACATGGTTACCATAGTGATATCACCAGATAGTATTAAAAAAAAAATCCCTAGCAGATTAAAAGTTTGTTTTAAATGAAACAGTGAGCTAAATAGGTAGAGCCCCATCAAGAGTCAGATTACCACTGAATAATTCCCCTCTCCTGGGCACACAATACATTTTTAAAAGCAGCCATTCTGCAGTGAAATATTAATGATAGTCTGCTTGTTTGCTTTTGACTAACATCACTAAGTATTTTTCAGCAGGAAAAGTTCTTGAATTTTCAGTAGTTAGTCTTTGGTATGAAAGAAATTGTGTCTGTTCCCCCCATAATATTGTCGCTGACTTCTGTGAGCATTCCATTGAGGTCAGGGTTGGAATTTTGCAATCCTCAAACCTCTCAGAGAAAGTTGTTCAGCCCTTCAATATTTTATCTATTTTCTCAAGAATTCATGTACAGAAATACCACTACAGTAAAACCTCAACAAGGGAGAATAAAAATAATGAATATGGCAGTCCTCTGGCAGCTGATACTAATAGCTGAGCTTACGCAAAACTAATTTCTTAAGTTGAAATTGGTTTATTGTGTGAGTTGTGGTATTATGTAATATTTAGCTGTCCTGTTTAATAAGAATTATTCCTATTCTTGGCAAGCAAAAACATTTTATAATTAAATTATGCAGTTTCCTTACCTTTCCATTTCTGGTGTGCCAATGTTGCAGAAAGCCCATTTTAAAATATAAGTAAATTAATAAGAGAACGTTATATTTTGTACAAGTAGATATTTCATAGTGATCTGAACTCTTTTTTTCTTTTAAAGCATACCTCTTTTAAATGTACACATGATAGCTCCTGCATTTCCATAACATCGGAATTCTGAAGTTCTAAGCAGCAATCAAAGCTACAGGAGCTGACCTACTGCAATTTCACTGCCATGGCAAAATCAGCCCCTTTATTCTAAGCTACACATTTTCAAAAACAGTCTCAGCAGTATGCTTTTTTATGACTCCAGTTTATGCAACTTTTCCTTAGGACCTTAGTTCATCCATATATCTGAGATTTCTAAATGCAGCAAGCTATCAAGTAACAGCATTATTTTATGTTTCATCAGTAAACTATGAGAACAGAACAGGCTATGAGGAATAAATTGGGGTCACAGAGACATACTGGGCATGTATTCTCTATGATATTATTCAGAAGTTATGAAAACGTAGGAATTGACAGTGGGACATTTAAAGGTATGTACATTTAAAAGAAAAAAAATGTCAAATCATTACTGAACTAGGGTTCTTTGTGAATGAAGGTCAAGAGACCCTAATGGATGCTGCAGGCCAGAAGCTCACGCGGAGTCACAGCTGAAACTAATATTAAGCGATTTCTAAGCAAGACCTCCAAAGGGAATGGTTCTAAAGAGGAAATGACACAGCATGCATTCTTTTACTCCCTGCCAGAAAATTGGGGTATTATAAATTCAGCGAGGCATCCAATGAGAACACAGTTTGGATCCCCCCCACTTACAGAAAAATTAAAGAGAGCCATGTGAAAAGGGTGAGAAGGGGGCTTCTTAATCAGAGGCGATAATGGAGAAAACGAAGTAAGAGAGTCATTAAAATGAGTCAGGAGTCAGGCAAATGGGGCCTCAGTTCTCAGAGGTGCTATCAAGTTGCTAACCCTGCTGCTAAACTTTGTGCAAGGCTGACTCATAAACATCCTGGAACAACTGCTGTGTGGACAAAAATGAACTTTACTTCCTCCTTGTAGTTTTCACCATCCTCCTTTGCTATTGGAACTAACCAGTCCCTGTTAACCTAGCCAGCAATTCTTCATTTGCATCAATGAATTATGCTTCGGGGTTTTTGACGTTAAAAACTCTAGAGCACAGTTTGAGTTGCTACCTGAATCTGTATCTCCTAAGTTGGAACTCTTTTGCTCAAATAAATGCTTTTTGTGCTTTATTACAGCCCGGACCTCTTCTTTGATTAACAGGGGTTGTACTGGACAGGACTACGGTTAAGTTCTCACTTAACGTCACTGATAGGTTCTGAGGCTTTAAATGAAGTGACGCATAACAAAAGCATTATTGGTATAGGCTAACTGCAATAAACAAGAGTTAGGTGCCCACAGCATCTCAACATTACAGTGAAGTCATGTTATCTGAGGACCTGCTGTATTCAGGTCAGAAACAAAGACTTTAAAAAAAATGCTATCTTTTAAAGTAATTATGCATTATCTGTATTCTTAGGATTTTGGGGGCTATAAAACCAATAAAAACCAAAGTAATTTCTATATATTTTATGAGACTCATACATTTTTACCTTTGTCCCAAACGAAGCTTTGAATTAGAAGCATCTGTTTGAATAAAATAAGCATAATCACACTACAAAGGGTCTAGAGAACAGAAGTTGATGGAGAAATGTCCTTTAGCCCCTAACACCAAAGAGCAACTCACTTCCCAAACGTAGAACTCTCCCGTAATTTGTGATTCTGGGGACACCAAGGAGAGTTTCAAGTAAAGGAGTTACTCATCAAACAGACAAGACAAAGATCCATTCAACTCAGTACTGTGAGAGCTAAGCTAACCGCTAGAGTAACTTAACATGTCATAATTTTCAAGGCAGTTTATAAAATCTGATTTCATCTTTTGGCAACATGTAGTTGATAATGTTTAACACATAGATGGCCTACGGATGTGTTTTAAGGATAACAAAGATACTGAATTTAATTTATATTTTTCTCTAAAAACAAGAGTTCCTTCTGAAAATTTGACATTGAAAAAGAATACAATTTTTCAGATATAGATAAATGTTAATTAAATTAGCAAACCAAAAAAAAATTATCTATTTCAGTTAAAATATCTCCCCTGTATTCAATTGTATAGCACATAGATAGCTGGTTATGTTTTTTGAGACAATAATTCAAATAACTGCTTCAGTTACCTACAATCTTTTTTTGTTTATTTACCCAAAAGACTGGGAAGAACTTTAAAAATAACATAGCGACCTTTTTCTTTTTCATGAAAAAAGTGTTAATAATGTGAGAATCTGTTTTACTTTCAGATTTCATTGCCATTACAGAAATTAATAGAATCATTTTTGCCAATTACTCTTCTGCTGTATTTGTATTCTTTATCATTTTAAACCAAAATATTTTATTACCCATCCTACCTGGTAAAAGGGACAAAGGATAGAGTTTACCTTACAGTGGTGATTTTTATTTCTCTAAGAAATGATACTATCACATTCCAACATGGATTGAGAAGCCAAAAAACCAGCTGAGTTAGTGTGCCATTATATGACTAGATTATTATACATGTAGTTTTGAATTCCCATACATTTCAATAAAACCACTGATAAACTTCTAGAAATACATTCAGATTCTAGGACAAATATTTGTGGATAATCTATATAAATGCTACTTCCCATAAAGGAAGACAATCCAAAATTAAATAATCATGCATTGATTGAGCACATACTCTGCATGACAGTCTAATACACTAAATGTTAACATTTATTTCTAATTCAAAAACCATTCTGGAAGAAGAAAATCATTGACCAGTAGCCTCTAAACAAATATAAAACTGAATAGACTAGACAGTCACATTAGTCCCAGGACCTTTCTTAAACTCGAAGACTTTTCTACACTTCATAAAACTATCTCACCTTACTTAAATAACATGATACTTTTGACAAATTATGTTGTCATACTGAAATGAAAGTTTGTAAACAAATAATACTGTTTTTTAATATTATGAAATTAAGATTTTTATTCCACATTTGCAGTAGCAGGCTATATACCTTTGCACCTGGAACAAAAAACTGAGCAGAATACATTTTCAAAATTGACATACTAAGCACCACATCTGTCCAGACATGGAAACAAATTGTTGAAAACAGTGCTATTTTACAAAACCACATGACTCATTTTGCAATGCCTGTTTTGAGGAGGAAAGGCAAGAAAGGCGTTATTAATTATATGTGATGAATGACTTGATACTTCTGGTGCCAAGACAAAAGATGAAATTTTCCTAGGGAGTTGCTTCATGCTTCAGATGAATATGTTTCTTCACAGTTTTACATTTTAAAGACTTTTAATAAAGATGCCAGAAACACATTATAAATTTTGGCATATAAGAACACACACGTTCACATGCACACGCAGACACACAGACAGACACACACAGGTACACACACACACCTCATATGCACTCGCTCTCAACATCCAAAGAGTCAGCTTCAGGGTTTCTCCACTTATTCATTTACTCCTGTGGTAACCTAATGATTCTATGTCTTCTTCATGTTCTAGATGGTAGCTTGCATTTTGTTAGTGTTTAACATTTCACTCAAAATAACATGAATAACACACTGCAAATGATACTGATGTGCACAGTAAAATTGTGATTACCTATGAGAAAAGAGATAGCAAAGAAATCATCTCACGTTTAAAATTAATGTTATCCCAAAAGCCTACTTCCAAACATTGACCTTCCAGTACTGACCTTTATCTTAAGATTGCACCATTAAAAGACAAAGCCTATTTATATATCTGCTGTTTCCAAGGCAATACATTTAAACTATCCCAGATTTTTTCCCATAACCTCATATACCAATTATTCATACAATAAATCAGAAGACCTAAAAATCTCCAAATCCTAACCAATTTCTCCCTTCTCCCTGTAGTTGAATTTTTTAAAAAAATGTTATCTCTTCCTTTATGGTTTTGTCGCAGATTTCAGGAAGCTTATTACAAATATAGTTTGGGTGTTCCCAAAAGAGAGAAACAACAATTGACAAAGAAAAGCTAAGCATTCTCAGTCATCATGTGTACTACAGATTGCCCTTACATCCCTGAAAGTAATTTACTAATAGATCATAATATACAGGGCCCAACTTTTTACATGTTTTGCTAGAAAGGTTGTCCTGAGATGCATAATGCTAAGGTCATCTTGACATAATATATAAAGTTGAGATCTCGTTCCCTTTCTTCCTTCACCCAGCACACCACCTGCACATTTAATTTATCACCAAGCAACAGTCTCAAAGAGAATGACTCCAGGAAGACAGTAATCATATACCAGGTGTGTGGGCAGTGTAATAACTTCATCTTCACCCATATTGCTCCCATTAACATCTGAGAGCAGGGACTGTGTCCTACTCTTTTTCTTATCTATAGTACACAGCACAGCACCTGGCATGTAACAGGCACAAAATGACTGCAATTTGGATGAATGGATATAAGCCACTATTTAGAGTAGTACGTACTGAACCCTTTGTGATGTGTGCAGTCTTCAAAACCTAAGTACACAGGGATTGTTCCTGTTGTGTAAAACTTGCCAAAGAGCACTGAAAGCCCTCATTGGCCTGGGCAAGAATCAAAACATCTGCTCTGCACAGAGGGGCCTTACTTCGGGTCTACAGGGACCACTGGTCCTTTCACCATAGGAGGTAGAAAGGGAGAGGGCAGGGGACAGGCCAGTTCAGCAGTGCAGAGAGGAGCAGGTGTGCAGCTAAGCATAAATGCCCAAGGATGTGGAATCCATGAGGCTTGCAAAAAAGGCTCCTGTCCTGGAAAGGTTCTCCAACCCAAAAGACCTGCCTGCTAACTCTGCCACTTGGAGACAGAGCAGAAAAGAAAGTCTACATTTCCCAATTTCTTCACTCTCCTGGGCACAGAGAACAGGGTGTAAATTAAATATTGGCATTTAGATGTGCTGCTGCTGCTGCTGTGGAAGAACCCAAAGTATATTTTTTCCATTCACTTAGAGTAAATATATCTGTGAGTACCTAGAAACGTAATTAAAGCTCTACCTCCTTAGTCTTCTAATATGTCTAAACATGTATTCCCAGTTAATTTATGGGTGAAAATTCACAGAGAATGAAAAAATTAGACCAAAATAGAAAAAGATAAGGACAGTGGGATTTTAAAAAGACTTGCCTTTTACCCCTCATTGCAGTTATACTGGTTTAACGTGTCATATTTTTCTTAAGAGGCCAACATTTACATAACTACATTTTCTTTCAATTTGTCATTTAAAAAAAATTCAAAATATCACCTCCTGTGACTTCTCTATGCTTCCTTTGGTAGGTGCTTTTTCAGGGCACCAGCTTCAAAATCTGGTAGCATAAGGTTCTTCTGCAGGCATCAGGGAAAATACACCACTTCACCCTCAGTTTTGAAAACCGGCTGCTGACAAAATTATTTATGCGGATTTTTAAGAAGCACCAGAATTCTCCCCCTGAGAAGCTGTCAGAGTGGCAATGGTGTGCTTAAATGCGCCCCTGGGCTTCTAGGGTGTCAGAACTTTGTGACCACCCCTTCTTCCAGCACTTTTTGAGAGACAGAAATGGAGAATTGGGCACATTCTTCCGTGTGAATAGCAAGGTACAAGGAAAAGCTCTCAGGATGCCTGTCCCTGCCTCAGCTTCTCTCGCATTCCCAAGCTGTTGTTCGCCTGGAATAAGTCCGTGGACCCTGCATCAGGATCTCATAAGCCCAAACTCTGCTGTTTAGGTGTGAAGCTCCGTGCCAGGAGCTTCACTCAGTTTTCCCTTTAACTAACGTCACGTCACACCCGCCTAATGAGGTAGGCGCCACCGTTTCCTCCAGACGCAAAGCAGCGCTGGGGAGTGGACGTACCGCAGCCAAGGGGACCCAGCGAGCGGCAGACCCGACACCCACACACACACACACACACACGCACACACGCACACACACACCCTTCCACACACACACACACACCACACACACACACACACACCCTTCCACACACACACACACACACACACCCTCACATACACTCACACACACACACACACACACCCTTCCACACTCACACACACACCCTGACATACACTCACACACGCACACGCACACACACACACAGGGCTTGGGCGTTTCTGCCCCGAGCACTGTGAGCGACGCCGGGCGCTCCGCGGGGCTCCCCCGCCCCCTGGCGGCGCCGCGCGGGAGCGACGCGTGTCGGGGAAGGGCCGGCTCCCTGAGCCCTGGGAGACACCCTTCAGCCAGTTCACACTACCCGCTTCTGCGATGCCGGTCTCCCAGTCTCCTCCTCCTCTAAATAAAAACAAAGCTACTTTCTTCACAAGTCTCCAACCTTAATACTAACAAAGGCGAGTTGCGTTAGAGGAAATATGGAGCTGCTTTCTTTTTATGAGAATGGATGTGAGAACAGCAATCACAAGCAAAAAAAAAGCTCATTAAAGAGCTCCATCGTTGGCATGTTTGGAAGATAGGCACTACATACTTCTATACACAGTCATCAACTCCCAGATTGTGTGAGCAGTGATTTGTCCCTCTGAATTTGCCTATTATTTGAATGCTCATCATATATAAGTTGCTAGATGTTTGCAGATAGCAATAAGAAATACATATTTCTCAAATCCAATAAGAAATAAAGAAAAACAACAAGACCCAATTTCCTAATTTTTGTCTTTGCTAAAAATTCAGAGGAAAAATTGTTAGTGGATATTTTATCTGGTCATTCATAATCATGATAATGATAAAATAAGTTGATTGAATCCTACTGTGTTGTGTTTTGTTTATTTATACAATAGTATTTCTAACCTCACAGTAATTTGTAAGTTATTGGTATTATCATTTGAGAAATAAACTGAAGCTCAGATAAATGATAAAGATAGTAAATCGCAACCAGTAATTAAATTTTGGTATTTAAAATGAAACTCCAAAAATGCATTCTTTTTTTTACTAAATCCTGTTAATTTTAAAATAAAAAAGAGATACTAATTATCCAAAGTGACAAGTGATAAGTTAATATCATTCATCTAAGTATTTTGCATTAGAGACAACCAATGAAATTATTTAACACATTCAAAATTTGATTGAAAGCATTGAAGTAGGATAAATTTTAAAACTGAGTTTCAAATTGACCTACTGCCATGGCAGATGAAAGTGCTGAACCTGAAGAATCCTCCAAGGTGAATACAATATGCTGGGAGCCAAGGCGAAGTGCGCGCCAGCGCCCGCCGGGCGCCCCACTTCCTGATGAGTGGGGCCCGCTGCGAAAGCCCGCGCGCGCCAACTCAGGGCACCACCCCTACCCACCCCCACTTGCATCACGCCATTGGTGCGACAAATGACATCGCGCCACGTACCTCCCTACGTCAGCAGTCCTGCCCCCCTTTGTTCTTTCTGTATATAAGCGGTTGTGAAAAATAAAATTTTGAGGCTTGATCAGAATACTGTCTTGCCTCCACTCCTTTCTCTCGCCCATGTTTCACTTTCAGGTGAAGTCCCCCTCGGGCCACGCGAATAACTAGGTCCCGCCGGTCGGGACAACAATAGAGAACAGAAATGGGGTATGAGGAAAGCAGAGGTGAGGGTGACTTGATAAAATTATATTGAGGGATGTTCCTAAGCAGCTTTCAAAAATAAATTCACTGCTTCCAGGTTCATAGGCAGGTTGCCTGGTCTAGTAAAAGTTAGACTTCAGTATCTTCCATTCCAGTGGATCCTGATCCTCTCATGGTGAGGGGCTCGATTCTCCCAAAGAACACAGGTCAGCATCACAATGTCTGCTTCTAATAGGCATGGTCTAGGTACACCTGGCTTCTCAAGAATCTGTCCAGTGTTAAAGATTTTTTCTAAGATTTATATTCTGTGAGATTTTATTCATGTAGAAATACTTTAACAAAAATATGTCCTAAATGTTGAATATTTATGTTGAGTATTTAATGTTCTGGGAGATTTTTTTAAGCGTATATTTATACGCATAATGACAAATTCTAATATATTCCTGTGGAAAATATATGTCTGGCTACCTCCAGATGGTGAAGAAATAATTATGAATACTTGAAGAGGTATCCACAAAAGGGAGAGGCCACAATTATTTTTGTTAGTATAGAAATATGGATTCTTGGGTATTTTTTAAATTGTGAAAGTAGCACCTGGGCTACTTTTGATTTTAGATCTTATGATCTTAGAATGTTAAAACTAGAAGGTATGTACACATCATCTATGTAGTCAACATCACATTTTTCAAAGATGAGAATGCTGAGGACTACAGAGATGAAAGAACTTGTCCAATACTCACCCCAAGATAACGGTAAATCCAAGAATAGAATTTGGTATCTCAATTTCCAATCTTGATCTTTTAATATATATGTTCTATCAAAAAACAATGTGTGCTATCCATGCATAGTTCTTCCTACCCACACACAACATAGATAAGTTGGATGAATATTCATAAGTCTGCTTTTGCCAGGCTGTAATAGATCATGGTAAGTGCCTATAACAGTGCCTAGTACATAGTAGACACTCGATGAATATCAACTGAATGCTGAATATATTCACCTGTTGACATCTACTATATTCATCTATATAGAAGAGAATGCAGTGAAAAAGATGATACCCAGATGATAATTTTTGACAAGAAACCCTTCATTTTTTGTCCTTTACTTGAAGGAAATGGAGGAAAATTTTCAGGTTTGCCATATTGACAAAGTATTATCCTTTAGTCATAAATCCAGAGAACGTATGATTTAATAAAACTGATAGTCTTAGAATACATAAATCATAGGAAAATTAATTAGTTATGAAATTTAGTAATTTGATAGATAAATATTGGGCTCACTGTAAGAGAAATAGAGCAACACAGTCTAAGCACATTTTCTGAGCTGTGTCAACCTTGATATCCAGAAATAGTCAATGGCAGCTGGAGGGTCCTACCCTTGGAACAGCCCCCATTTGAATTTATATTGCCAAAAATTATGAAAGTTCAAGGGCACAATCTGACAGGAATTTGAAAAACTCAATCAAGATTGAACTATAGATCTCAGCCTCATTCATATAAATAGAAATGTGAATTAAAACTACACCATTATTCCTTATCATATTGTTAGAATTTAAAATTGTGATAACACTCTTCACTAGGCTATGGAGAAATAAGTATTATCATATAATGCTGTTAAGATTACACCTATGCAAGGTAATTTACCAATATCTATCAAATTTAGAACTGCATATACCCCTTCACCCTGCAATTTCACTTTGCAAATTTATCCTACATATACACTTGTACTTGTGCAAAGAATAATGGCTAACTGTTCTTCTCTGCTGATATGATAGCGAAAAAATGGAACCAATGAATGTGTCTTGTTTTAAGGGAATGGCCAATAAATTATTGTACATTCATATAATTAATAGTATTTACAGCTATAAGAAAGAGTAAGCAAGATCCTTGTGCACTACTATGGAAAGATCTCCCCTCCAAAATTGCTAATTGAAAAAAATCAATGTGTCATACATCATGTATAGCATCTTCTCTTTTGTGTAAAAAAGAAGAAAAGAAATTAATATTTGCTTGTATAGATTTTTTTTTAATTCTGGAAGGACATAAGAAACTGACAACAGTGGTTAACTGTGGTTGGAGGAAGACAGGAAATAGGCAGATGGGGAACAATGGCTGAATGCAGTATTTCTACAATGTATTTTTTATTTCCTTTAAGCTTTGAAAATTTTAACTTTAAGAAAAAGGAGATGGTGAAGGTGGTGGTAGAACATAAACTGCACAACCTAATAGATTTATGAGAGAATTTATCAGGTGCTTAGAATCAATGTGGGGTAGTTCAGTCCAAAGACTCAGGCAGGAAAGCAGCTATAAGAGGTAAGTGGATGTTTTGAAGGGTCAGCGCAGTCCCAGAGAAAGTCAAACCACTGCATTCACAGTTGGACACAAGATTCAAGGAGGAAAAAAGATGACTGGGCTTTTGCAAATTTTGGATATTCTGATTTGGAAAATGCCTTTTGACACGGAATCTTGATCTGGCTGAGTTAAACTCGACAGTTCTTGAAAATATCTTTTCCTTTCAATGGACGATGCGCCTGCCCTAAGTGGATGACAGGGTGGAGAAGATGCTTATAAATGAGCATAAAAACAAAAGCAAATAGGTGTCCTCCTAATAACCTATGAACACACACACACACACTCATAAAAGTCTAATCACAAGGCCAAGTTATAAATCCTAAAGCCAATATATTGTGCATTCATTTTTATTTGACTCTAGAGAAATATATATATAAATAAACTTACCAGAAACATAAAAGGAAAAACAAAACAGTATACATGAAGATTTGTTGACAGGAGCATATCAACAATAACAGTACTCTCAATCATATACTTGGATACTATAAATAAGAAAATCATGTAGACAAAAATATGAAAATATGATTCTCCACTGCACCATTAAGGAGGAAAGGCATAATTTATTCTCTTTCCAATTTATTGGTCTTTGGCATAGTTAGGCGTACCTAGAGATTTCCCAAAGCTGTTGACAACTTGTTTCTCTCTAAATCTAAATGCTATTTTCTTTCTTGAAATAAAATCAATATAAGAATTACACAATTTACACTTCAGTTACTTTAACTGTAATTTTTCTTATATGCCACTGAAATCTGTGGGCTTGAAAACAGAAAGGCTTTGTAATCCCTTACCATCTAAATGCCTCACTAAATTATAGCATTGGAAAGTTCACAAGAAGACTTTTTTCTGGCCATCATCAGATATATAATGTATTTCCTTTTTTACTAATCTTCCAGTATATATATTGATCCTTCAAATATTTTCTAAGGCAAATTTTGCTTTTAAATTGTAATACTGAACATGACTAAGAAACCCAGGTGTGTATTGTCCAGGTTCTCCACTAGGGATGATTTTGCCCCTTTCCTTCACCCACTGGACAGTTGGCAACATCTGGGGATTTTGTTTTTATACCTACAGCACCTGGTCTTCCTAGGTGGTCTCCCATCCAAGTACTAACGCGGCCCGACCCTGCTTAGCTTCTGAAATCAGACATCAGCCTTGTTCAGGGTGGCATGGCTGTAGACTATGGCCTGTGGCTCCACTGGGGCACGAACCCAGGACATTCTGCATGGAAAGTAGACATGCTAACCGCTACACTATAGAACCACATCCTTCTGGAGACATTTTTGTCACAGCTGGGGAAGTGGGGAGGTTTGTGGGGCTATCAGCGTTCAATAGGTTGAGGCCAGGGATGCTGCAAAACACCCTACAATGCATAAGACATACCCAGCAACAAAGAATTATCCAATAGTGCTAAGGTTGAGAAACCTTGATCCATTGTTATAAAAAGGACAATTGTACTTACACTTCTCAGGTTAAATTTGGAATTTTGGTTAGTGCACATGCAAAAAGGATGCTTCTGTTGTATAAATTCCTAAGGTTAATTGTTTCAAGTATAACTTGACTCCAATACTTAAAAAGGGAAAATGTGATTGCGTTTTTTTAACGTGCTTGAGTTTAACAGGTTCTGCATTTTACACTAGGTAGCACTTTCATTTGTTCACAATTCTGAGTCAAAGGATAATGATACTTTGGGAACAAAAGGGGAAAGTAATAACATGTTCAAGGTTTTACTCATTTTTTTTCTCTGCTACAAATCATAACTAGAATTGTCATTAGGTGTGCCATGTATACCTATATTGTTTTATAATTTGAAGTGTTATGCCAGATCACACTCAAAATATTAGCCAGAGCTATACAACCAAAGCAGAATTAAATAAGTCAGTCATTTACATTATGATTCACAGAGTGGTAAGAAACATAGCCCTATTAAATATGTTTTCATATCACCAATGAAGCCAAGCAGTAAAACTGTATTTAGACAAAATAACCATTTTGGACTTATTCAATCTTTCTACAATTACATATATAGACTTTTCAGATTCATTTTAACCTTCCCCACAACATTAAAATTCTTTTTCAAATAATTTCTCCTGCCAAATAAAAGCTTGACTATTTAATCTAGGTCAAGTGAAGTTAAGTAAACAAAGCAGTTGACAGGAGAATCCATTGACCCCTGTTGAACCCACTACTCTGGGAAATCTGAAATTTACTAAGTGAAGCCAGAGGGGAAAATAAACATGAAAAAACCCAGGTCTTTAGACTTAATGGGTTAAGGAATAATACCTTTGCTCAAATAATACATGTCAGTGGTTACATGTGATTATTTTCCAGAAAGAAGAACACATGCAATTTTCTAGCAAGGTATCTACGAATAAAAGTGGCTTTCACAATAACGTGAAGATACTCTATTTCAACTTAAATTTAAATGTGCTGTTGAATTTGCATTAAGGTGCATGAATATCAATTAACAAAGCTATTTAAAAGAAATCTGTGACTGTATGTGCTCACAACAACTTTGTTTCCTTTGGATTTTTTGTGTCCTATAAAGCATTTCACATGCCACTGTGAAAAGAAGTTTCACATAAAGTGTTGCATTTTTTTTCAAAATGGTAGAGATACCACAGACTGATTCTTCTCCATGACTTTCTCATCCTTTAAAAATAGGTCCTGAAAGTCAAAGCATATAAAGTTCAAAATCTAAGCTATCTTCCATGCTAAAAGTCATGCTGACAATTTAAGAGTCTGACCCAGACTCCCAAAGCCTCGGAGCTCTTTGAATGTCCCTCTCCCTCCAGGACGGGGGCTCCCATCACTGTCACTGATGGGACTTAATTTTATCCCTGAAGGACAACAAGTCTTTCATTTCTCCATCCTATACCACAACCCTCATAGAGTAATCTGCAGCTCAAAATATGTGAGCTGAATTTTTTAAGTTCTCAAAGAGTGAACCAGAGGAGTCCAAATGTCAATTAAGAAAATTGGAAACAACATGATGTACTGTGCCTTCAGGAGGTCAGCTGGGAGAGATTTTCTGGGATTCTATGTAAACTTTCCCTCTTCTTTTCAAGACTGATTAGACCAAGCCCATCTCTTATTGATGAAAAAAGCAATTCTGAAGAACAGTGATATTGACTCACTTTTTTTAGCAACTTCAGATTTATAAATGTCTTTCATTTAATCTTCATAACAACCAAATTAGGTATTATTTGTCATCACTAGTGTTAGTATTATTAGTGTTGCTTCCATTGCTGAGAGGAAACTCTGGTGGACTGGCCAAAGTAAGAACTTAAGTTCAGAAAACCTGAGACTGCCTTTTCTTTATGTCTTTTCTTTGTCTTTTCCACATAAATTCTAGCCAACTACTTTCATCTTTCTGAGGATCTGTCTCCTCATCGATAGAATTGTCCTAACATAGATACACCATAGATTTAAAGGGAGAACTAAATGATATCATCTATGTAAGTGGAAGTGTCCCACATAGTGCTCACAATATTGTCTAATCCCATTTTTAAAATGAGGTTTGTTTACTTGGCTTGGTTGGGCCCATTTAAAATAAAAAGGACATGATGACTCACCGAAATTAGGGTATTTGCCTAAGGCCTCATAGGCTAGTAGAGTAGAATTGAATTGAAATTTAAGTCTTTGGAGTAGATGCTGCAGTGGAACAATCAGACCCTCTCTCTCCCTACCCTGGATGTCTTGAGCAAAGCACTCATCCTCTGCTGCTAGTAGGATAGATTGGGTCAGAACTCACTGCTGCAACCAACCTCAGGGCATTACCTTAGGCCTAAGGGATCTGCCTCCCTTAAGGTGAGCCCTCTCCCCATACTGTTCACCACTGGGAACAGGGGCTTAGCCCCCTTGCTTTACTTCTGGATGACCTTGAAGGTCCATCCTACCTCCAGATATCCCTGTGAGTTCAGCTGAACCCTCTGTTGTAATTGCATTATAATTCACTTGCTCCTGCCCATTTTCATTTCCCTCTCACAGGTACTGATCCACAAAACACTCCCTGATAAAACTCCTGCTCACAAATCTCCATCTCAGAGTTTCCTGGGAATCAGACTTAACACAATCTCCAGGCTCCAAATTCCATGTTCTTGGCACAGCAGTACATGAGAGAGTGGGCAAAAATTTCTTCACAATAAACTGTATCTGCCTGCCAAGTTATCAGCAAATCTTTTATGAATATAAAATAGAACCTGTAATTTTAGATAGTTGTAGGGCTGCTTCAGAATCATGAAGAACAAGGCTTGAAGCAAAATTAAACATCAAAAATATCTTCTGCCCTTTATTTTGTACAAGGAGATACAAAGTAGAATTGACACCTGCTATAAAGGACTTTGCAATCAAATTGCCCAGGATATCAATTCTCTGTAAGAAAAAGAATAGAGACATGGCTACTATCTAGAAGCCTCTGCTCCAGGGGTCTGCCTCCATCAAAATGCATAAACAAAGCAAATGGGCGATTGCCCACAAAGTCATAGACAACACCGTTGAAAGATGTCTGTATAAAGCCTTGTCTTTGGAAACCATGTACCTTACCCACAAGGATCTTTTCAGAGAAGTTGTGTTTTGCTGTCATTGACCCTTGACTAGAATTGATTGGTTCAGAAGAGGACCACCCCTGAGTCAAGATGAACCAATCGAATTTTCTCTCCCAATAGTTCGGATTAAAAAAATAAAGAAAGAAAAGGACCCCAGAAACTGCTGGTCTAACTACAAAGCACAAATGGGTACTGCTAAGGGCCCTGGAGCAACTCTGCTTCCCAAAGCCTCAATAGGCCTCTTCCTTGGATTCTGAAAGATACACCATCAATTTTTCCAGTAAAGTTTGCTAAAGTAATCTGAGTTGAATTGTGTTACTGGAAATCTAAAGAAAGTTCATTACCCCAGTCCTCTGTAAAGTTTTACATAAAGCCTCAGAGATTTTAATTATGTCTTTGGCAGAGAGAGAATATAAATGCAAAAAAAAAAAAAATGTCTTCCTGTCTCAGTACCATAGGACAAGACCAAGAAAGAAGAATTAGAAAAAATTCACAACAGCAACAAAAAATTAATCACATCACTTGTTTCTCAAAAACCTCCACTAGCTTCTTATTACACTTCAACCCTACATTACCTAGCTTAATTGACTCTCAAGTGTTGTTGACTTTCATTTTCTCCTACTCTCCCCTCCACTTCTGCCATCCATACACACTGGCCCCTTTGTTTTCTAGCATACTCCTACTTTGCATGTACAGTTTCCCTTATCAGGACATCTAAAAGTCCTATAGATATCTACATGGCTTAATCTCTCTCTCTCTCTCTCTCTCTCTCTCTCTCTCTCTCTCTCTCTCTCTCTCTCTCCCTCGCTCCCTCCCCCACCCCACTCTCATATTCCACTTAACATTTCTTCATAGCACCTGTCACTACCTAACATTATATCATGAAACTGTTGCTGCATATTTGTTATCTGTCACCCCTACTAGATTGTAAACTCCATTACAATCATGAATTTGTATATTTTTGTTCAATGTGGAGCCACTTTGAAGTACACGATACATAAAAATTTCTCAATTTGTATTTATTAGCTGGAAGAATAAATGATTAAAATCTAAGCCCTGAGATATTTCCATTTGGAGGAATAAGGTCAAGAGTGTTTGTTTAGGATTGGGAATGGCTGCTTCAGTCCTGCATGTCTCTTAGGTTATACAAAGACAGCAAATACATCTCTCAGGGAAGAGTCTAGGCTGAGGCCACAAATGGTGTAATCCTCCCCTCAGATGTCACTTCAGCACAAACCTGCTATCAGACTAGGTGATGAGTGCCCTGAGCCTTTAGGAAGGTGGAGGGCTTCTGCGAGGTAGAGATCCAGGTGGTTTTAATGGCTGTGACCAAAGCAAGGCAGCAATGCATACTGACAAGGGCCATCCCAGTCTGGGGTGCAGGAGGGAGACAGGAGACTCAGGAACATGACAGACTAGCCAACTTATTGCAACTGAAAACTGTAAGATTTCTCTTACATATATTTTACTTCCCATTAAATAGCTTCTTTAATAACTTGGCATACATTAACTAGGCACATTCTCTTTTAGTTTTGAAATCAACCTGAAAATATGTATTTTTAACTTTGTCTTATTCCATAGTCTCACTCCACCTGCAAAGTAGTTTCCTTTGATTCCAAAGAAAAATCAAGTTCTAATATATTAAATTTTATGTCTTACAAAATGAAATTTGTTTGAGAGTTTTTTAACCTTCTTTAAAGCCCATTTGTTTGCGACAGAATGGGGCAAAGCAGTAGTACAACTGTCATTCTTATTTACACAGCAATTGCAAATAAGATTGTAATATGATCTCTGAAAAAATATGGCTTGGGTACAGAATGCTCTGAAGCATTCATGCCTGATAATGCCAGGTGCTTTTCCTGTCATTCTTACCAAATGCACTGGACAAGCATAGAAGACCAGGTTTCAAAAGGCGTGGATGAGAAAGTGTTCTAGAAAGAAAGATTCAGACCACTGCTAAATATCAGTTATCTCTTATAAAGTATAATTTGTGGGAATAAATACATGACATATATGTGTCCTTATGTTACTTTCTTAGTAGGTAGGTAGGTAGATAGGTAGGTAGGTAAGTAGGTAGGTAGGTAGGTAGGTAGGTAGGCAGATGATAGATTAGATAGAAAGATTGGTAGATGATAGATAGATGATAGATAGATAGATAGATGATAGATAGATGATAGACAGACAGATAGATGATAGATAGATAGATAGATAGATAGATAGATAGATAGATAGATAGATAGATAGATGATAGATAGATAGATGATAGACAGATAGACAGATAGATGATAGATAGATAGATAGATGATAGATAGATAGATAGATAGATGATAGACAGATAGACAGATAGACAGATAGATGATAGATGATAGATAGATTGACAGAAAGAAAGATAATTATTTTACTTAGTGGTTGAGGCTCATACTAGTTGACAATTGAATGTAAAATTCATGTTGCCAAGAGCAACAAAAATATTAAAATATACCCTTAGAGAGTGAAAATAAAAATGATCTCTCCAAGAAAAAAAAATATAACAGAAGCCTCAAAAATTTACTACTCTTTGATCTAATTTTATTTCTGAGAATTTACAATAAGACAATAATAATCATAGATGTGCAGAAAAATTCATTTACAAAAATTGGGGGATCTTGTGTAATCACAATCATGAAAACATGGAAATGATATAAATGTCTAACAATAGGGGTTGAGTAAAATAAGCCATGAACATCCATTCAGGGAGATATGATGAAGCCATTGACATGATGTTAAAGTATTTCGAGGTTTTGAAAGGTAACTACAATGTAGTATTAAGTTTAAGGTGTATTCTATTTTTTAATATATGATAATGCCAATTTAGTTAAAAATAAATGTGCATTTTCACAAAAACAATTCTGGAAGGAAATACACCAAACATTATTTTCAACTACTCCTAAGTATTTGAATTATACATATTTTTTATTTATTTCTTTTACACTTTTACTCCAAAAATCAGCTATAATTAATGTATATTGCCTTTCAATTTAAAATGTTTTATAGTTTTAACTATATGATAAGAAAAATGTACTTTATGTGCAGTAGAAGCTTGGTGAAAAAATAGCCGTTTATTGCAATGACAGAGAATAATTTGTATGATACTT
Organism: Cynopterus sphinx; assembly: GCA_030015415.1. Taxonomy (NCBI): domain Eukaryota; kingdom Metazoa; phylum Chordata; class Mammalia; order Chiroptera; family Pteropodidae; genus Cynopterus; species Cynopterus sphinx. The sequence continues at coordinate 30,888,288 of CM057391.1, forward strand.
CTTAGAAATATAGTCCTATCTTTCCACCTTAAAATGATAATAAATAACAATCACTGGTATAGAGAACCAATGTCAGAGTGCTTAAATGGGAAACCAAAGTAATATTAATGGTCCTGAAGTCATTCATCAAGTAAATGCAAAATTCCCCAGAGAAAGATGCTGGTACAATAAGTAACCAAGAATAGAAGACTGTGCTTCTGATAAATAGTACTTTTTATGAAGTGGCATAAGTAGAATAAGTTTTAACTGCATTTAAGATATTAATCACCATACTAATTTTTGATATGTGGTGATAAATTATGTTACAAGATTCATATCATCACCCCATAATTTGTGAAAAAAAGGACAGTTCGGAAATTATGATCCAAATAATCACATTCAAAAATTCATTTGCATTAAAGTATTTATAAAATCACTGTAAGTTTACTAATTTATCTATCCGTCAAATGTAAATTCTTTTAATTTCTCCCTATCCCAAACTTTCATACTCAATACACACACACACACACACACCCATCCTTTTGCCATGTTATAAAAAACAATTAGTTTTGTGTGTGTGTGTGTATGTGTGTGTGTGTGTGTTTTGTTTTTTGTTTTTTGCAGTTTTACCTAGTAAATTATCTGCTTTCGGGTTATCCAAGTACAATAGAATCTATGTTTTCTATTTATTTTTTCTACCTGGGAAAAACTCAAAGAAAATTGAGTTTCTTTGATTCATGAAGCCACTACTAAGTTTTTAAACTTCTCTTTTTCATTCAAATAACATTGATTAAAGAAGAAAGAGTCAGAGTAAAGTTTCACAAAAATAGTCACCTTTTCCTCATTCATTGCAAAGAGGAACGAGATCAAATCTACACTTTCATTCTGGCCCACAAGGAGAAACTTTTCTGTGCCTGATGGTTTATGAAGCAATTCTTACTGTCTTGCGGGGGAAGAACTAAGATCATGCATTACAGTCTGATTTGAAGAAATCAGGAAGTTGTGTCAGCCCAGGAGAGAACATTCCAACCTGTGAGCCTGCCAGGATGGAGAGCACTGCGGGATTGTTCAAATGAGCACAGTCCGGTGTTGCTCTCTTTCTTGTTCAGTGCCACTTAACCAACAATCCCTACAGAGAATTCCTAAGGAAAAAAAAAGATTTCACTGTGTGCAACAATTAAATAGAGACTGATTTAACTTGTGTTCCCCAAGAAGTAGATCCTGAGGCAAGAAATTAGGTGAATATTTACTTGGAAGTTTTAGGAAACTCTAAGAGCAAAGTAGGAGAGACATGCAGGGAAGAGAAGGTAGCCAACAGACAGTAAGTTGTTAAACAAGTATGCTGGATAGTTTGTGCCACATAACAAACCATTCCAGCACTTATTGACATTAAAAAATGACATGTGTTGTTTCTATACTTCTGTGAGTCATTCACATTATTCTCCCTGTCTGGGCCAGCTCAACTAGTCTCTACATTCAGCTAGCAGCTCTTCTTGGGCTAGATGGTCTTTGGTGGTTAGACACCAATGTCTAATAGTTGGTCTAGAACCTTTAGCTGAAATAGATGGTCTCAAAGTCCACCTCTCATCCTCCAACAGCCTAGCCTGAGGTTCAAAAGAGCCACAAGAAAACAAACCCCAACAAGCAAGCACTTTTCAATCTTCTAATTGTTTCATGTTTGCTAATCTCCCAATGGCCAAAGCACGTTCACATGATCATCGAGATTCAAGGTTGGGGAAATAAACTCCACTTTTTAATGGGTGATCTGCAATGTCATATGACAGAGAGGAGGAAAACTTGTGGTTAATTTACAACCACCAGCAGCTATACAGGATGGCAGTGAATCTCTGAATTAATCTATGCTTCAGAATTAATTCATCCCACAATGGGTATGAAGACTCTGGGGTATTTATACACCAGTCTCCATGAGTCATTGGAGGGCCACTCTGGGTTGCTAATACTCCAGCAATTCCAGCTAGCTACAGCACAACAGGTACAGTGGGTTCAGGATCAGACCTCCAGCACACTGATCCAGATACTGACAGATAAGACTTCTGGCTCACCCAGAAATAATAAGTCCTCAGAATAAAAATGAGTCTGTGTCTGTGAATGATACAAACAGTACATATTTACTATTCAACATGATTCAAACCATTCGAACAGGATAGCTGCACCTGGTTCATTTCTAATTTTAACTCTATTTTTTTAAATATAAATTCATTCCTGAAAAGTGGCATTCAATAATCAATAATCCTTACCTGTTTTCTGGGTAAAACAACGTCATAGTCACTCATTGGGCCCCATTAAGCAGCCAACTACCAACTGGAAATGTCTGAGAATTTGAAATAAATGTTGACTTGTTCAATAAACACTACTTAGTGTTCACAGATACCATTCATCTTCACACAGACAGGAATGAAGCATAAGACAGCCAAGTTTTAAACAGTGTCACACTACACTTTTGCACTATACCAATGAGTAAGGGTCAAGTCACTGGCAACTATTTTTTAAAACGAAGTTATCAGAGAACAGAATAACATTAATGTAATAACATTATATCAGTCTTTGAACAGGTATTACCAAAGATTCAAATCCACCATGTGATGTTAGAAATATATCATTTTTTTGTTTATGAAATAGTTCTGTTTAACATTGTGTGAAGTGGTATATAGTGGTCAAGATTATAGACTCTGAAGTTAGATGCTTGGGTTAGAATCCTGGCTTGGCCCCATACCAGCTTTGTAGCTTGAACAAGTCATTAGAGCTCTCGGTGCCTCCATTTTTTAATCTGCAAAATGAAGACGGTAATGTTTCCTATCCCAAAGAACTGTAGTAAGGATCAATACAGTGAATGCTCTTAGAACAATACTGGGCAATGCAATGAATATTAGCTATTTTTAGTAGTGAATTACCATTTTCACATACTGACTAGTGCTCTATTAGCTTGAGTTAATTATTTGAAAACAGAGTAAACTGGAAAAAGTTTACAGATATGACAATTGCACGCAGATGTTAGTAAATACTTACAGAAATTAGACTCTGTAAATTTAGAACCAAGTACTTTTGAATTCAGTAGATTCAAACTTTTTTATAGATGACATTTTGGGAAAAACTAAATTTTCCATTTTCACACAGACACCCATTTATAATACCCACACCCACACATAAACACATAAGTGATACACATATAAAAAATGTTTCATGAAGCAGCTCTCATTATTCTCTACTATCTTTCATTTCAATTTATTAAAATGTTGATAGTAATTTACTATTGATTTCATAATCATTAATGGGTCACTACCTAACTTTTGAAAATATACTATATACCAGTCCTTTTAATGAGATAATTATAGTAAGTTCTCACTTAACATCAGTGACAGGTTCTGCAACTTGAAGTGAAATGGCATATAACAAAACCAATTTTACTATAGGCTAATTTATATAAACAAGAAATAAGTTCCTAGGGCATCTTATTAACATTATAACAAAACAACATTGAACAAAATGGTAAATAATATTCGTGGATCTGCTGTATGTGGGGAAAATATGTGCTCTTCCCATTTCTGGTCACTCTTCAGCCCATTCCTGTCCTGTAATATCAGCTTTAAGCTCTCCCTTAATACAAAGGGAAACAGATATTCCGTCATACCTGTTCAAATATTCCCAACTAGATCAGATTACCCTGATCTCAAGTCCTGGCATCAGCTACCCATCCTTCTTAGCACTTTTCTGAATACATAGTACATGGTAATGAATGCTTCTGCCTGGACATATAAAGATCTCTCTATGACCTAAAATTCTTCTGTCTATTGTGGACATAGGAGGCATGAGGTGGTAGCAAGAAGGGGTCATCAAACCTCTGGAGAGCTGTTAACAACCTCTCCCCACCCTCTGAATAGAAATTATAATTCCTGCCCTTTCATCTGATTTGTGACCAAAACCACAGCAGAGCATCTAATTTAATCTTTGACAGTTAACCCCAGAACAGGGTTTTAGTGCTGGAAATTTTATAGAGACAAGATCAAATAATTTTTTTTTTTTTTTTGTCAAATGGTGCTTATCTCCTACCACAAAATCACGTGAAACACAGTCCAACTTTTTTTCTTGCCTTTTTTTTTACTCAGGCCGACTGTACAACACTAAATTCTACTTTAGTTATGATTCATGCTTCTTATAAAGTATCTCTATTCCTTGATTTCCAAAGTTGGTAGCTTAAATTAATGTCATTAGTATTTGCCTCACAAAAAAGTATTCAATAAGAGTTCTAGAGACACAGGGTGGTGATTGTGATTGCACAAAAACATGAGTAAACTTAATATTATTAAAATGTACACTTAAAAATGGTTAATATGCTAAATTTTATGCTATGTATATTTTGCCATGAATACAAAATATTTTTTAAAAAGTATTAAAAAGAAGTTCAAATTTGGATTACACACTTAGACCCTACTCCCGCATTACCCCCTCATCACCAAAAAAAGAAAAACCAAAACAAAACCAAAATCAAACAAACAAACAAACAAACAAACAAACAAAAAACACATAAAAACAAGCAAATGTTATAGTTTGTTAGTCAGGTATTTAGTTATTTAGATCTTTGAATCTAAATTTATCTATCACCACTTGTTAATTTTTATGGGGACTAACCACAGGAAATGGAAATATGCCTCTTAATCTCTTATTTTCTCAAAAATTTCACACACCCAACCACTTCATCAACTAAAAAGTTATCCATAATAAACATGTATCCATAAATAGAATGGTATTTTCACTGATGCCAGAATTAACATATTAACTTAAACTTTGTGTCAGAAACCTACTGACTTACTCAAATCATGCATTAAAAAGTAACAAAAATATATTCAAAAAATATATATACATAGTACTATCCCAGAAAATATAAAAATGAAGAACTTAGTCAAATTTTCTGCTTTGCTATACCTTGAAAACTTAAACAAAAAAACGAGGACATTTTATTTGGATGCCTTTATTGAATGAAGCCTTGAAGAAAATCAAGGGAACAATTCATTTAACATGTGTTTCTCATTGACCTTGTGAGGCATCTGTCCAGCATCTTTAAATAGAAGAATTCTGTGAGCGAGTATACTCTCTTACCATTGAATTTTGATGGGTTTATAAGCCACTTAAGCTTCACCTTTGTGGTTAATGTGTCACCAGAATCTGTTTCTAGTCATTTGTGAATAGCTTTGTTGTAGCTTCCAACTACCATGGTATATATACTTCTCTCTCATGCTCATCTCATTATCCAAACCAAACATTCTACTTGCTAAAAACAAAGTTACTTTGTGTAAGATTCATTTTAAAAATCTTTTAACTTTAGGCTTTTTCACAATGCTTGAATAATGCATTTATCATTTCAGTCTTAATTCTAGACTAGAAATCTATCTCATTCAAACACAGCAATCCTAATCTCCTATAACAATTGATCATATAGAAAAGACAGTAAAATTACAGGGACTAGGAAACGTACTTAAAATTTACTACTAACGATGCAAATACCTGTTTTTCAATCAATAGGACTGCTTAAGCTAAACGCATTAAATAAAGCATATTTTTTTTGGCATTGTCCTAATCTAGAACTGAAAGAAAATTCTAGACAAAAACAGTAAATCAGATTCCAATGAAAAATTTTGTGTTTATGTTCTGCTCTGTAGTACATATGTGCTATACTATAAAGAATTAAAGGGAGATAGTCAAATAGATCTAGAATTTTAAGGACATACAGTACAAACAGCCCTGACTAGATCATACTTTCATACAATTGACAATGACCAAATTTTATCAACAACAAGATAGAAAAAAATTAGCTTCCAAAAAAAATTGAAATTAACATGATGATCAAAAGAAGAAAGATTTACACATGCACACGTTCAAGTATAAAGCTCTTTATAAATAAAGAAATCTCAAACTTAGATCCTTAAAGTCCTAAATCTATAAACAAGGAGTGAAGCTCACCCAGAATGGTAGAGGCATTTATTCCCATTAAACAAAGAGCTATTAAATACCTACAAAAGGCAAACGATATCAAATGTATTTAGACTTAGGCCAATTCACATTCTTTTCATCTTTGGATACAACTCCTGAAAGCTGTTAGGCCTACATTTAGGAAACCTTTCCAAATTGCTCATGTATATCAAACTCATATATTACTGTAGTCTGTTCTACTTAACCTAGTGACTTCCAAGAACTGTTGTTTTCTTTCAACTCACAATTGCAACTCTATTACTAACACCTCTTACCATTCAACTCAAGAAGAAAGGGAATGGAATTAGAAAAGTAAAAAGAAGAAGGAAAAAAGAAAGGAAAACCTGTGAGAAATCAATGGAAGGATAAAACAAGTAAAATCATTATTACAATAGAGCAGAAAGCCTGTTCTATTCTTTTCTTTTTCCCTAATTTACTAAATTCAAGAACCATATATTAAAACCTTTTCTGGTCACAATAGCTAGAATTTACTGAGAACCTATTATTAGCCAGGCATTGCTCCAGGTATCTTAAAATATTATCTCATTTAATACTAACAACATGTCAATGAGGTAGGTCCTACTAATATTCCATTTTACACACCAAGAAGCCAAAGCAGAGAAGCTAAGTAATTTGACCCAGGTAACATAGCTAATAAGTATCAGATCTAGAATTCAACCCAAGCAATCTAGTTCGGGAGGCCATATTTTTACTTAGTATGTTACGTTGCTTTTCTGTGGGAGATTACTGCTAATCACATTCACCTGTAGATTCTCTTACTATGCATTCAGGGGGGGAGGTTAAAGCCTAGAATTTATTCCTCCACTAAACATTCATGATGAGCATACTCTACCTTTAGCTGCTTGGAAAGAACACAAAATTAATAAATCGTAGTTCGAGCTTTAGATAAACTCACAGTTTAGTGGAGGATATATTATTATTACACAGTGAAAACAGTGCTTCTAGAGCTATGTCCAAACTGCTATTGGAGATATAAGAGGGGAATTATCAACTTCAAGGAGAATGTTAGGGAGATGTCACAGAAGAAGTGATAAACAATCTAAGTTTTTTAAAAGACAAGTAGAAGTTTCCAGGAAAAAAGGAAGTGTGGAAGGAGCAGGTAGGTACCCATGTTTTGGATAATAATGAAGATTCATTGGTTAACAACAACAAAAATAATTTGGTGCACATATAACAAAGCTATCTGTTTTTTAAATGCCCTAAGACTTCCAAGATATGCTCTTTAGGTGATCTCAGAGGTTCTTAGAATGAATCTAAAGAATTCTGGGGAACTGATACCTATTCTGCTTCTATAACCAGAGTTCAAGAAGTGGCTGGATCAGCTGAACTCGCCTTAAGAGTTTGAGGGTAATAGATGAGGAATATACTGCAAATCATATTTGCATTATATAAAATGTTGAGATTGATGAGGTATACCTGGACCAAGTGAGGGAGTATCAGCACATTCAGAACAGACAATGTGTAGGCCTTCTCTAGCCTTGTGCAGAAACACTAGGCATGAAACACTAGAAAGACCTGCAATCTGCACTCACAATAGTGTGATCCTGATTAGATGGGGGCACTAGGAAGCTTACAACTTTGTGCTAGATGATGACACTAATCTTGCTTCCATTTATTAACTGCACTTTGTACTGTACTCTTTAGTAAAATGTGTTTGATTTATTCAAAGGGTATCTATGTTTTCTCTTTCTGTCAATTCAAGCCTGCTAATAAATCTCTCCAGTGACAGCTGAGCAAGGCATTGAACAAATATATATATAGGAGTTCAGAAGAGAAGGTTACTATTGATTAAATAATCAAAGAATTCTTGGAGGTAGGGGCATTGAAATTATGACTAATAGAACCTATCATTAAACAATAAGATTTCAGTCTGTCTCAGCCCTTTACTGATTAGTATATTGACTCATTAGATAAGTTAATATATTAAAAAATATCAAAGTCTTTCTGGCATTGGAGACTCCCTGTCCTTTAAAAGGACTAGTTTTATAATATATAAAGAGAAAATTCTTAATTCCCAGGTTTTTACAGGTATCTTATATTGACCAAGTATGTCAACAATAACAATAAACATTTATTGCATAGTTCTTTATAATTTACAGAGTATTTTTAAAGATTATTGTCTCATTTAATTCCCCCAGAAACAATGTGAAATATTAGGCATTTACTGAATTGCCCAAGACCACATGGCTAGTAAGCAAACAGACCAGCTTTTCTTTATTATCCCACTATTAAGTACCAGTTCCAATTGAACCCACTTTGGGAATCCTCTCAACCTGTCAATTATTGACCCCCTCTCCTTTCTCTGAGAATTGCCCTTCCCCTTATCCTCCCAGGTATATCTAGCCTTGGGCAGCCATGCACCACATACATTTCCACCCTGGCCCTAATTAATTCTATACACTGAATAAAGTATACACTAAATCAAGCCAGAAAATTATATTTCCTAAAGGAAGACTTTGGCATTTGACACTAATATAGGGAAAATTTGTCTCTCCATGTGCCAGGATAGAAAGTATCCACTCTGAGAACAAATGTGAGAGAAGAGTCTAAAGAGGGATGAAATAGAAGCACAAAGAGAATCAAAGAAGAGACACAAAGAAGTACCTAGTGGCTTTGCCATCCCCATTCTAGTCCTTTGAGAAGCTATATTCTCAGTCTTGCATTTCATTTCCTTTCATCTAGCAAGAATTGGTTTCCGTTACTTGAAGCCAGGGTCTTAAATAGTTATAGTTACATTGTAGAATCTGTGTGAGACCAGTTAATATTATCCCATTCACTATGATACAGTGGCCAAAAGAAATGAAAGAGAAGGAAGAGAAAAGAGGAGGATAAAAAGAAGTCAGGAATGAAGAAAAGAAGGAAAGAAGAAATTGAAGAGAAAAAAAGAGAAGAAAAAGATGGAAGGAAGGAAGGAAAGAAGGAAAGAAGGAAAGAAGGAAGGAAGGAAGGAAGGAAGGAAGGAAGGAAGGAAGGAAGGAAGGGAGCATTCTATAGCCATTAGCCCTAAAGAAAGCCAAAAATAACAATAAGTTTCCCTTGTCTTGAACATCAGAGGAATATAATTACATGTCATATCCAAGTTAATTCAGCCACATCTATACACTCAGAAGCCATACCATCAGCAGAATAATTTGCCATAATGAAAGTCAAAGTAATATAAACATAGAGCATTTTTATTTCCATAAAAGAAATTCCATGACACCCTTTGCACATGATGTTCCTCTAATGTTCCTGTTTTGCCATAAAATGACTGTAATTTCTAGAACTAACATCCCAAGGGTAGCATGTTTCCTGTTTCCAAGGACAAATCAAATAGGATAGGTCAGTATGTGAGCAAGGCTAAAAAGTTTCTCACGCATCCAAAATCAAAACTGAGAGCTGAGGATGGTTGATGATTATAACCTAGTAGACCCTCTGGCAGAAATCCTAATAAAACTTGCTCAATGTGATAGCATGTGTGTGGGGGTGGGGGGTGGAGGGGGTGTTGTTATACAAAATGTAAATAAAATGAAAAGCAATTAAAGAAAACAAGAACCTGAATCAGTTTCAAAAACTGGAATGTTACTTATTACCATTTCTCTGTGCTTTTGAAAAGAAATGTGCTAAACAACCCAGTTATCTGAAAGTGAATGATTATGGGCCTCAGACTTTAGCTGTCTTTCTTTCTAAGAACTAATGCAGAGTTCTTAAAATTTTTTGTGCCCTAGACCTCTTTGGCTTTCTGGTGAAGCCTATGGACTCCTTCTCAGAATAAAATTTATAAGTACATAAAATAAGTTTAGAAAAGCAACTGAGGTTGAAATACGTTAAAAAGCAATGGAATACAGCTACCAAAATATTTTTTTTAATTTTGTGTAATGGTAATATGTAACATCTTTATTAATATATTAACATGGGTAATAAAGTTAATAACTACTATAATTCTAATATAGTAATTAGCACAAACATTTCAAAAAACTATGGTGTAGAAGAAAATACAAAAATAGCTATTATTACTATTGTGACAGAATCACAGGTATATAGTAATTCATTGTAGCACTCCTTGGCTCCATGGTTTGAGCCAACATTCATAATTGAAAGAAATTCTGTTTCATTTTGAGATTAATAAAGATTTTTTTCTGTGAACTTGAATTCACAGACTTCAGGTTAAGAACCTTTAGTTCTCCCTTTTATAAACATCACAAGTATAATTGCTGTTCACCCAGTGTGCTAATTAACTAAATAAACACAAGCTTTTACCTTCTACAGCTATTAAGTCTTCACTGAGTGATCAGACAGCACAGACAGAGCTGTCACTGCAGCCGGCAAAGCAAAGATTGAAGTCCATGGATGTGGACATCTCTGATACATCTGAGAAACAACATCCAAGAAATTCACTTTACCACTTAATTGGCCCACAGACAGGCCCCGAAGAAGGATGAGTGCAGTTGAGTTCCTTCAGTTACCTCAGCCTAACATGAAAACCCATAATGTGCAAATGACAGTCTTAAGTGTCGACGTCATGTTGCGAGTATGTTTCTCTCTCCAATACTTTGATTGAAATTCTACCAAAAGAAAGATTTGTTTCACCAAAATTCTAAGTTGGGAACTGTTCATTAAAGTATTAATAAAATATGATATTGGAATTTTATAATAAGAGCATATGTAAAACACATGAAATACTCGAAAAGCAAAACCACAAGAAGGAAGTACAGATTTCTTGCTTACTTGGTTGATTGTCATTGGGATTGGGTTGCCTTCGTTATAAAGGTTTGGAAAAACAGTCCTTAACCCAGGTACTACAGCCAAAGTGGACATTTAATGAGGCACAAGACAAGAAATGACCATAAAGGAAACAATGACCAGTAATAGGCAAGATCTTGATGGCATTACTCAACCCAAAATTTATTATTTGTCCACCTAAAACCAAGTATGTTGGTTTCCTAGAACTGTAACAACACATTATCATAAAATCGGTGGCTTAAAACAATAGAAAATTATCTCCTGCAGTGCTAAAGGTCAGAAGCCCCAAAACAACATGTCATCATGGTTGGTTCCCTCCAGAGCCTCAAAGAGAGAATCTGTTCCATGCCTCTTGCCTAGCTCCTGGTGGCTGCCAACAACCCTCAGTATTCCTTGGCTTACAACTCCATAATTCCAACGTCTGCTTCTATCTTCTCCTGGCCTTCTCTCTGCATCTTTGTGTCTCAAATCGCCTCCTCCTTTCTCATGTAAGAACACTGATTACTGGATTTAGATCCCACCTAAATCCAGGATGATCTCATCTCAAGATTCTTAACTAACTGCATCTTCAAACATGCTTTTTCCAAATATGGTCACATCCACAGACACTACAGGAGAGGACTGAGATATATATTTTAAGGGGGACACAATGCAGCCTACTACACCAAAGTCCTGAAAGTCCTCACACTCTATCTACAGAGGCTTTGGATAAACATGACTAGAGGCAATGCAAAGCATAAAGCATTTTTTTTCTTACAGATAGCATTGGTAGATACTTCTATATTTTTAAAAACTGTACATCATAAATTCCTAGCATTTGCAGATCTGCACAATAAACACCAGGAATATATGTAGCTACAGAATTGAAATAGAGTTGGTACAGCTTAAATAAATGAGACAGAAAGTTAAGATATTTTAGTGACTTAACTTTGAGAAATTAGACACAAATCAGAAACTCTGGGTAATAGTCTTTGAAATGAGATATGCCCAGGCTAGCCCTTGAGGGTGTGGGCCAGTGTAGAATGTGAAAATAGGATGAAGACAAAGGTCTCCTTAGTCACTGCTGCTTAAGGGTGTTTCCAGTTCTTTAGTGAAATAGGCTATGTATCATCCAACCCATGCTGAAGTTATGACTGATTTAAGAAATGTTGTCTATATTTGTTCTTTAATTATTTCCCTGTGAGTTTTAAATAATTTATAGTGTATCTAGTGGTACGTGGCCAACTCTTTTAAACTAACACTTTCATGTTTACATAAAGTCCTGAAATAGTGAAAGGGGGACTCTTAATGTAGTACAAAGAAAAATGTTATTTGAACTGGGCAGGCCAACTAATGCCTGCAGTCAGATTGTTCAACAGAGGGGAAACTGCCTGATGCCCAAATGGGAATATTCTTATTTGGATCCAACACCCTTCAAATATCCCAAGATTTTGAAAGTTAGGTGCCAAGGTATGGTGTTGTGGCTGTCCATATCTCTAACTTTACAAATATTTTTCATGTTTCAAAATAGAAAGCATATTCATCTAAAAATTAGAAATAAGCACGCTAAGGTATAAATATTTATCAATCTATTTGTTTATTTTATTTAATGATATAATACTGTTTTTGTAGATGTATATTCCTTCTTAGACTTACTAAAGAGAGTAATCCTGTCTTTCCAGAAAGACCCCTGTTCTAGTCTTCTTTGGTATCTCCCTCAGTGCCTAGCACAGCTCCTAGTGTATAGTGAACTCATGACCAATGGTAGCTACAAGATTTCCTAATGCATTATACTGAATGGTTGCTCCTTTTTGTGGAAAGTACCACCTACACATGTGATGACCTGAAAGATTCTTGTTAGTTAAACACTACTAAGTATTTCTGAAGCAACAATGAAATCTGAGCTTGGGGAGCAATAATTGTGCCAGTTTACTTTGTGTAATTTGTAAAATGGGGGTTATAATTGTGCCTGACTTAGGAGGTTGTTGTAAGGTTTAAATAATTTAATACTTGGAAAGTGTTCAGAAGAGTATCTGGAACATAAAAAGTTATATGTAAGCATTTGTATTAGTAGTGGTATTGTATTATTATTATGCATTAGCTTTCCAGAAATAGGTTTGTTAGGAGTAAATACAATCATATATCTTTTATTCAGCATGATTGGTAAAAAACACCTTCCAAATTATTGAAATAACTACCTCTAAGTTTTCAGTCAATCCATCAGTCAATATTTATTGAGCATCTATTATGTGCCGGGCTCTGTTCTTTAGTCATACAGTAACACAGAATTGAGGAAGACAGTCCCTGGCTTCAGGGAGCCTACACTCCTATGGAATAAGGAACACATAAACACATCAGTTTTTTTTAATGAAATACTTTTAGATAATATGAACAGCAAAGAAAACAAAATTGTGTAATTGATATGTAGTGCCTACTTGAAAGGTGGAGGGATAATTTGAGCTAAGAAGGTCACTAAAGGCTAGAAGAAGAAAAATTGAGCTGAGAATAGAATAATGAGGCAATCACTTGTAGATCTGAGAAAAGACCTCTCCAAGTAGAAGCAATAGCAACTGTAATCACAAACATTCTGTAATAGAAACAAATGTTTAAAGTTGATGCATTAAGTCATTACTTGAGTGCCTGTCAAGGGAAAGGAAGAGAATAATTGCAAGAGTGAAGTCTTTATGAAGGTAGCATGTGGTGGTATCCTGAGTTTATCTGGAGGGAATGGCCTTAGGGGCAAACAGACTTGGCAGAGTATGAGTATGAATATGGTAGGCTCTTAGAACTAGTGGTAAGAAGAATAGATACTAGTGAGATTGTAGCATGTGAGTGAGTGAAAGGGAATAAGAAGTTTAAGGAGTAACTTCGAAGAGTTAGAATTGAATATGCTTGGCAAGTACAGTAGGATGGCACTTAGTGTGGTATGCCTTTGCCATATGTGGTCATGGTTTTGAAATGATGAGCCAGAACAATAATTTGATTTTTTCTAACAACACACTTAGCTGCTTAAATGTTGGTGTAAAGTGGGCAATTAATTGGGTGAAACCGGGTCTGAGATTTTGCTACACAGGGAAAATGGACAGAGTTGGCCCAAGAATCAAGAAGCATTTGCAAGGAAATAGTCACAGTAGTATATAAAATCTCAGCTGGGTAAGAAGTGAAAAGTTGGGTGAAGAAAGAACAAGTGATGAAAATAAAAGACAAATGACAAGAACAGGGGATTGGAGGTCTTGATGAAATTAAAAACTAGCAAGAGTGGGATAAACAGAGTAAATGATCTGGATGAATAAAAAATGATCAGAAAATGAGGTGTTTGAAGTGAAAGCATGAAAGTTGTTAGTTATGTAAACGTGGATGTGGTAACTATGTGCGTACTACTTAAGGGAAAAGGAAGGTAGATCAGTATCTAAAACTAACTAAATTTTTTTTATAATCATTTTGGATAGAAATGCCATTAATATGGCTTTTAGACCAATACTTATATTATTGGAATAGACAAAACATGATTTTTTTCTGGTCATAATAGGATTATCAATATAAATATAAATTATATTATGATATATATGGTAATTCCTTCAGCATTTCCTGATTATTCTGACCCTGCAATAAATTATCCCAGACATTTATATTTGGAGTCACTCAGTCTGTTATTTATAGTTGTTTTAGTTTTCCTGTCTCTTCCTTTGTTCCTTTCCAGCATAGCAGCCTGAAAACCAAACTCCTTAGAATTAATTAAAACATGCCTGAGTGAGGGTCTTCAAGGCACACCTACTATAAAGTCCACAGACTTGACTGAATAAGTGTGGGTTTCTTGGGCTTCCTTCCCTCTGGTCAAAGGAGGATTCATTTTCAAAGACGAGGACGGGGCACCAAGATTGACAGATTCCAACCCCTACCAAAACAAATAAATAACTAAATAAGAAAGATTTTATTTCTAACAAGTAAATTTTGGTGAGATTTGACAAACTTCTCTAATTAGATTCTAGTGTTCAATAAAAATATTTCTCTTGTTTATAAATGGTTTTCTTGGGGAATAGCTGTTACATTACAAATGGCCCTGGATTTCAGTTTAAAGTTATAATAGTTCTGACCTAGGGTTTTAAGTAATTCGCATTTAAATGACATAAAAAATTATAACCTCCATTTTCACTGCCTCCAAATATTATTTCCTTGTGGACTCCCTATGTATAAACTAGATCATGTAATCACTGCTTTACAAAATGCAAAAAAGCAAAAACTAATATTTCCAAATGGCCACTAATCTAACTAAATCAAATATCTAAAATGATCCAGCAGCATAAGCCATTTATTTTGTTTTTGTTGTCCTCCTTTTTTTAATAATAAAAGTATTTTTACTTGCAGCAATCGAAAGCACATGTCCACATCTTTTTTCCTGCAGTTGTTACATAAAAACACAGATGCCACTTCTGAGGAATTGAAACTCTTTCAGTGACTCCTGTGCAACTCCAGCATGTGAAGAGACGCCTCTGCTCTCGTTTACATAATGAATGCTGGCCGTCCTACAGCCTGTTTACTGTAAACTCCTGGGACTTGGTAAGCAGTATCTCACTACAGAGACACTTTCAGAAACACCTGGAAAAAGATTGTATTATATTTTCACAAAATGCTATTTCAGACATAGGAGATATGAAGTTGAAAAAAAAGTAATTAAACAGGTGATGGATGGAAGAGGCGTCTGAAAAAAAGCAGCTCCCTGGGAATAGCGAGAGATAAAGTAGCTGGAAGCATTTGGCCTTTTCTGAACAATTTTAGCACAAAAACATTTGGCAGTCAGTGGAGGTGGTTCCATGAGCATTTCACGTTAGTTGGTGAACAGAAGTGGTATCTCACCAATACATTTTATACATGAATGGTTTCAAAGGTCTTAAATCTCTAGATAACTTTTATGGGGTTCTATCAGTCCATCGTGTTCCTTCAAACCATTCACACATTCATTCAACAATGTTTATTGAAATAATTCAAACAATATTTGAAAATATTATTTTTTCAATAAGATTTGTTACTACCTACAATAATACTTTGATGTTTTCTTACTAGAATGAAACATATTTTAAGAGAGTTACTGATTTAGCTGAAGAGGGGTGGAGCAACAAGCAACAGTCACGGTATTTTCAAAAAGTATAACAATTCAGTGTGCCTCTCATTATACCTTTAATGAGACACTATTGTGTGCCAGTCATCATTCTAGGTGTTATATAGATAGCAAAGCACAAATTACAAAAATTATTTGTCCTCAGGGCTCTTTCATTACAAGTGAAAAGACAATAAACATAAGAAATAATTCATTTACGGTGTGTTAGAAAGTAAGGAGTGCTATGGAAATAAAGCCAAGAAAGAGAGCTAAGTGTGTATGTGTGTAATTTTAATTTTTTCACACTGTTATGTGAAAAAAGATATAGAGAATGTGACTAGTAGGCTGCCAGATATATTTTTTAAGAATCAGTATATATGCTTTTATATGCATAGCCCGTCTATGAAAACAGCCTAAGAATTCATCAACATGGTTGCCTCAAGGCAGGAGAACTCAGTGTCTAGGGAAATGCCCTTTAATGTATCCCCTTAATATCCTGAATTTTGCTCCTGTGCATCAATTTTTCAAATATTTTGAATTAATTCTTGAAAATGAAGTTTTACATAACCTAAAATAATCTACGTTAGTTAAATCAGTTACTTGGCAAATAATCTGTGAATATAAAATAAATCATCTATATTTGATATTTCCCGACCAGCATGATTGAAAGAGTTTAATTGTTATCTTAAGACAATCCTAAGGAAGAAAAGTAACTCTTATCAAGTAATTAATCATTCTAATCAAAAATATGCAGAAAAAATAGCCTAATATTTTCATTGTTCTCATTCTTTTCTTTTACTCCTATAATCTGCTTTATATTCATCCTGTTGCTAATTCTGTTGGAAGGTAAACAGGATAATGGATAAAGCTACATCCACTCTAATTTTTTTTTTTTTTTGTCTTCTTTTTAATCTGTAGAAATCCAACCCTTTACTGGCACTAGGCACAAACTAACTGGACTTCGTATCACTTTTACCAATAATTTCCAGTGACCACCACCCATGGTTGAATCAACTCAACTAAGATGTTTTCCCATCTCTTCAAACTACTTTGAACATCTTATCATTTGATAACATTACAGCTAAATGACCTCATTTGAAGTCGGCAGGTATGGCCTGGGTCACGTCCAGGTTTCTAGTGGTTATAGTCCAGAGCCCTGCCAGTGCCCCAAGAGTTTCCACTCTGTGACCCATGGAATCAGAGACTTAGACAAAAAGGACAGGGATTTCTTGCCCAATTTCAGTTCCCAGAAGTAACTGCCCCTTACCATTAGTCAGTGACTTTTTCCAATATTATTATTTACTCATCTCACGTATTCATCTCTCCCGCTTTTACCTTCTCTTGAACATCTAGTGATAGAGTCAGGTTCTTTAGGGCATGTCTGATTTTTAAATTCTTTATTGTCATTCCTGACATCATCACCTAGCCTAGTCTCTAATATTGTCAGCCTCTGGCATATTTTCCCATTGGGACCTTTTTTGGGTACAAGTGGGTGGCAAATGTTTGGTTTGACTTGCCTGTTCTGTGTTGGCAGGAATCTTAGAGGGTAAAACCAGGTCAATGGCCTGAGTTTCTTTACCTTTTGCAGTTTTACACTTTGGGAAGTGGGAGGAGGGAGGAGAAATTCTAGTAGCCCATTTACTACAGAGTAATTAAGAATTAAAAAAGAAATTTTCTGGGACAAGAAATTAAATTTCAAAGTCTACAAGGAAGAACCTGAGAAACTTCAGCCACAGAAATTATTTACCTAAGTCCCACATAGTTAAACTCAAAAAATGTTAATTTTTATTTTTTCAGAGAATAAATATCATCCTTATTCTTGGTAAGCAGTATGATTAGAAAAGCAAGACTGAGCAGGTGCCCTTCTCATCATATTCAATCCCATTTCATTAGGCAGGACTATACAAATAAGACACTCAATTAGTAACTCATGGAACTATAAAGCCCAGGGTATAGAGCCCTCTTCAGGTATGGGGCAGTTTCAGAAATCTGTCTCTTCCCATCTCTTTGCTCTCCTTTCCCTTAAAGTGACTTCTTTCTCAGGTTGGCTCTCTCCTCACAATTACCAGGTTTACATTCTAACAGTGCAACCATCCCTAAAGAGTATTTTTCTTTCTAGGTTGTTTCACAAAAGATTCCTATTGGCCCAGCTTAGGTCACACATCATCACTGAAGCAATCACTATGGACAAGGTTGTGTGCTTTGATTGGTCAGGCCAAAGTCATGGGTCTATTCTTAAAACCCCAGCAGTGCTGTCACTTCCACCTGGGCCACAAGGACTGAGTCTGTGCAAGGGTATTTCTCAAAGGAAAATGAAGCTATGATTAGCAGGAAGGGAAATGAATTCTGCAAAGCTAGAAGAAGAGGAGGTCAGTGAAGCATCAAGGGGGAAAAATTTAAGGAAACACTAATTTTCTGATTCATGTAGGGTTAGGTTAGAAAATGAGCTCCTCCATATATTTTGTGCCCTATATTCCTCACTCATCCCATAGTCCTGGCCCTAAAAGATGGGCAAGCAAAACACAAAATACTCATTATGCCCATATTCAAAAATATCTCCCAGGGTGCCTGAAATCCCCACCATTGAAGATTCTTTTCTTTGGGTTAGACAGAGACATCTCCAGGCGTCTTTTAATCTCCACCCTCAAAAGACAGAGGGAAAATCTTTTAGTCAAAAAATGCTAATTAGAGACTATGAGTCAATCACCTTCTGGGCCAGCACCAGTTGAAAACCTCACGCAATAACAATGTGTGAGGCACTGTAAGAAGAGGCCTTGGGGAAGAGGGAGCAATGGCCAAGACCTGAGACTGCACAGAAGAGGGTCCCTAAGAGGAGAAAAATGACATAGAAAAGGAGATACAAGATGTTAAAGGCACACTTTTGTTAGGCAGCTAGCAAGACATGAGTGACAGGGGAACAAAAGAATAGAGGCCCGGCTCTGTAATTATAGAAATTTCCTTTGAAGACCTTCAGTAAGCACCTCCCTCTTTTTTAGGATTATAAATTACCCCAAATGCTAGAGTACAAAGGCCATAAAGCTGCTGGCCTAAACTAGTCACAAATGCATGAGCAGAAAGTACTGCCCCTAACTTCAGCCTCATTATAGCATCATTAGAATCTCATGACTATGCCTGGAAGTTCATGAATCTAATTATAACAAAGTGAATTCTGGGTAAGCACCTGCGCACTAGGTGAAGTTATATAGCAGCCAGGTGGCAATCAAGGTGACCTCACTTCACTATCACTTAGGAATTTCTTTAGGACCACCCCACCATGGCCCCCAAATATAAAGCAGGCCTCTCCCTCTTCCCAGGCTGTAACCCATTCCCCACTCCTTAGGGTACATAAACTCATTTCCACATGGCTAGCTGGTTGTAAGCTTGACTTGCCTTCTTCCTCATAATGTGCTTTTAATAAACAAATGTTTCTCATATTCACTGAGTTGAAATTCATTTCTTTAGCAGTGAAAAGGACCTAGAGGTGTGTGTGTTACCAGAACTCCGATGGCTTCAACGGTAACACTTTTATTCAATCATTTACTACCATTTAATGAACATTGACTCTAAGTCTACTCCACTACTTTCCTGAATTCTGTCATATGGAGGTATTGAAGTAGTAAACTGGCAAGTGAGGATGTAGCAGGAAGGACTAAGGGCACAGAAATGTGGAAATCTCCAAACAGAAACTTTTTGTTGATGTGCAACATCTGGGAAGGCTTATCTGGAGTTCTGGTATTGTTTCAGGAAGAAGGAAAAATCCTGCCAACAGCAAGTCCTTGGGTATTTGAGTTGCTGGAATTTTTGAAAGCTGAATTTTCCCCTACAGCAAAGATTCAAGGAAATACTAGGAGACTTATGAATTGTGTGTCCCTCCCAAGCCTCAGAGAAAAATCAATCTTTAAACTACAGATAAATAAGTCACATACCTCTTAAGTTTGGTACTAATAAAGATGATTATTCCTATCCTTCATATTCCAGTAATTTAATCTTCTCTTTCTGGGACTCTAGTTGCCTTTGGCAAAGAAAAGAGCTTACATAATTGAAGTATACTGCCTGTCCTAAAAATCAGGCTTCGACTTCTCTTTGTCCACCTAATAATGACAAGCATACAAAGCAATGATCCTGTTATTAGTTGGAGGTTACATTTGGAAATATAATTGTCCATTATGTCTACTTATAATAAATCCAAATAGTACCTGGAAACCACAGTCACTTTGGTCCAAGAGACCCTATCTGTCTGCTTCTGGTGACAGACAGATATGTCACCAAAGTATGCATAGTGGATGGCCAGATGACAGAAACCTTAGAATCATATAACTCTCTTCCCTGTGTAGGGAGCAGCCTTCTGCATAAAATGGCTTCCATTGGGAAGTAGAGAATGTGACGGCTAGAATGTCTGGTCCTGTATTTTCACAGCAACTATTTGCTTTATAGTCCGTCAACAACTGACGAATCAGCACGTTGGCATCCTGCTTTTAAGCATTAGGTTCCATTAGAATCAAGTTCCCATGCCTATGAAGCTTAGTTGCTAAACCAGGTGCAAGTCACCAAAACTGCACTGACCAACCATGAGGCCTCTTAGGGACACACCAGGAAGCTTTCTTTCCTAGTTACACACGCTTTCTCACCCTTTAAGTCTTCAAACTGGGAAATTTGATGCTATAAAATCAATGAATACCTTTTTAAATTCCTCCTTGCTCATACTATCAGATTACTTGTTTTCAAGCTCTAATATAATTGGCAGTAGATTTGTTAATGAATGTAATAAATATTTTTGAGTGCCTATTATATGCAAAACACTGTGCTAGATATGTTGGAGAAGTCTAGGCTGAAAAGAATAGGGTGTCAACCCTCATAGCTTGCATTCCAGGAGAAGAGATACATACATGATAAATTTTTTAAGAGGCAATTTTTCCTAGTGCTGTACTAGAAGCACAGACTACACTATATAGAAGAAGAAAAGATTAATTGCAATTAGTGGCTCAGAGAAGACTTCTTGAAGGACATGGAATCTCAGCTGACTCCAGAGATGCTCTGGGAAGAGCTGCTAATCAGGAAAAGGGACAGTTGACTCAAACGTGCTGGGAAGAGGCCTGAGGTGTGACCAAACACCTTGTCCATTGCAAGTGTGCTATGGAACTTAAGACCAAACTGGGAGGACTCTGGGTTCTAAACCACGGAGTTTGGGAGTACAAGGGTACTTTGCTTCATAGGTTATCATCATTAGTTAAATCTTAAACCACCATAGCTGTGGTTTTTGAGCTCCTCAAATAAAAACGGCAAATCAGTGCATTTATTCAATATGTGTTATTGCACATTATTATGCAATATTTTATATATATACGTATATATATACATATATATGTGTATATATGTGTGTGTATATATTATATATATAAAATATATGTGTGTGTATATATATGTGTGTGTGTATGTGTGTGTGTGTATGTGTGTGTATGTGTATATATATATATATATATATATATATATATATATATATATATATATATATATATATATAAAATCTCAACAATAAAGTATCCCCGGCATCATCCTTCTCTTTCATTTGGCTTGTTTCTTTTGCATGATTTTAGCTACCTAAATTAAAATCTCCAAATTCAAAATCATCCAAGCTGTGAGCCCCAGGGGATCCAGACAGAGGGGAAAGATGTCACATTTTAAGGGGAATCAAAACAAGATGGCAAATTAGGACAAACAGCTAGAAGCCTTGACCAGGTGGTGCTTCCTCAGCTACTCAGAGAGGCCGTGCTACTCATCCAGTAGAGCGGTCCTCCCCGGTAGCACAGGGCCGGGGGCCTGGGGAGGCACAGGGCCGGGGGCCTGGGGACGTGCCCGCAGACACTCGGCGGCGACTTCTGCAGCGGAGCTGCAGGGGCGGACCAGGAAGTCCTGGCCCTTCCAGCGGCCGGGCTTTCCCACTTGATCTATCATCTCCTGGAAACGCTGCAGTCACCCTTTATCTTGCGAAATCGAGCGGGCCCTCCCTCCCTCTCGCTCTTCTTAAACCCAGCAGAGGCGCGAGCCGCGAGCCGCAGCGCTAACCGCGAAGCGTCGCCCGTGCAGCCCGGCCCGGCCGCGCTGCAGCTGCCCGACACCGAAGGCTGCGAAGCGCCCCTCCCGCAGGTGGGTCACACGCTCTTGGCCTCCTGCCTTTCGCCACACGCACCCCCTTCTCCCTTATAGGCTTCTGTCAACTGCAAAACCTGCTTTCAGGACCCCCGTCCCCAAGCCCGCTGGCGCTGGCAAGAAGGTGCTTGCAGGATGGGAGACCACCTAGGAAGACCAGGTGCCGTAGGCAAAAAAAAAAAAAAAAAAAAAAAAATTATGATAAGGGATTGTAAACTGACAAGGTCCTTGCAATCTGTGAAGTCAACCGAGGGTTGCCTCGCCTTAAGAAAAAAAAAAATGGGGCTCACAGACTCCCAACCGCACCTGCCCTCTCCTCCCCACCCCTCCCTTCCGGGAAAGGTCAGCCAAGGGTATAGCTGGATCAGTGGATCCATTCATCAAGCATCTAGCTTACTGGTATTTATCATCTCTACCCCCACGGTGGAGACAAGTCCCACAGGATTTTGAATTCCTCTTACTATCTTACTTCTGGGTAAGAGCAATCTCATAGTACTCATCAGAGGGAGCCTGGAAGAGTGTAGGTGCAGCAGCCTCCGCAGTCTCAGGTCTGAGGTCACTACTGGACCAAGAGCTGAAATTTGTCCTGAGATCTGCAGCCACTTCCATTCTTGAGCTTGGTTTAAATTTCCTTTTATAGTTTGGCAACTGCTTTTCCAGAGAAATATTATTTGAAATGTAATTTTTTGTAAAGAGTAAATAAAACTTTGGTTCCCTGTTTGTCCAGTGGCAGCAAGAAGGTAATGTTTTCTCTGAATGGTAATTCAAGGACTTTCTTTAAAAAATGACTGGTGTAATGGAAAGTGAACTGGATAGAGAATGAGGAGGAGGGCTGAAGAATTCCGTTCTTAGTTCTAACTAGAAGCTCAACACCTCAGCCTCAGTTTCCACATATGTAAAATAAAGGCTATTGGACCAGTGAATCCGCATAGCCCAACTCTAACAAGGTGAAAATCCGTGACTAGAGATTGAAATATATTGATAATCTTATGGTTAAAATTTATGACTTAATGCTTTAAGTATAACCAAGTAATTCTCTTCGTAATCATTCAGGTTTCATTTTTATAAAGAAACTACCTAGCTATGGAGAGAGTCACTTCCCACATGAATATCTTAGATTTCTACTACATTTATCATTCAGAGAATATCTGTTTTCAAAACCATTGTTCAGCCTTGCTATGTGAGAATATCCTATTCCCTATAAATGGCAGTCTCATAGATGTCACTCACATGAAAGAACACTTTTTTTCTGATATAGTAGGTATAATTTTATAAAATGGCACATTTTATTTGCAGCAGTAACTTTTTTGAGATATGGCCTGTTTCAAGGCCCCATGTTTTTAAGAATGCTCTGATTTAGCACAGTATGAAATTCTACCTGCGTATATTCTACCTGCATGGCAAACACTGCCAACCCTTAAAACAGAATGAAGCACTCCCTATTTACCAGGCTTCGAGGTGTTAAAGTAAATACTACATGTATATACTGAAATTGGGTCATAGCACTTTCTCTAATTGGCAATGTTTACAGTTCTGCTAAAGTTCACATAGCAACTTGAGGTTGGGAAACCAGCGTAAACAAGGCCTGAATCATACCTTGAAAACAATTTCCAGACTTCTGCTTTGCTTAATCTTGCTGTTGTTAGGAGTAACTAACTAAATTTTTATAAGCCTTCTAATAAACTGAAAACCTTGGGCCTTGAGCCTTGTTCTGAACGGTTTCATGAAAAATAGATTCATTTGTCAAAGAATTTCAAAATTGAAGAAACCCTGAGCCCTCTGTATTTCCCAGTCTCCTGAAAGACCACCCCTACATCACTCTATAATTATTAATGCCATTATTAAAAGAATATAGATCTCCTTTTAAAGTCTCCTGAGTAGCTGATTCTGTAGTCTTGCTCAGAAACACAGTTCAGTGTTTCATGATTCTCACTGTCTAGTTCTCTTTATAAGTCATTTGAATCTTTTGTCAACTGCTATTTAAAAATCATTTTTTAAAATCTTAAGACTAATAAGCTGCTGACGAAAAATAAAATAAAATACAATAAAATAAATAAATAAAATAAAATAAAATAAAATAAAATCACCCTTCAAACTTGAAGATTTGCTAGGACACCACATATCTAGCTCCCTCTGTGTTGTCCTCTGAGGAAAAGATAATTTATTAAGTGTCTGCATCCACACTACCTAAAATTCTTACTATAAAAATCTAGGATATTAAGGTTTAATGGGTGGCATTTTGTTTTTGAAGTGGTAGTTAGGCCAGAGATAATAGAAATAAGATTTATAAAAACAAGACCTCTGAAGTCATCTGTTTGACTATTTTTTGTACATCCAAAGACAATGGGTCATTAACTATGAAGACTTCCTGAGCAGTTCTATATGATATCTTAAAACTACTCAAGATATTTTAAATGACTTTTATGGCATTTCCAAAATGATTTAAATGATTACTTGTTTGCTGTTGTTGTTGTTGCTGTCATTGTTGAAAAGAAATCAGTCTTGGAATGAATAAAGCTAGGTAAATAACTAAAGCATAATTAATTCTTAAAACAATGCATGATAAGAAAACATACTTGACCTATCCTTCCAAAATCTATCCTTCCAAAATCATTAAGGAAAAGAGAATGCTTGCACTGTTTGAAGATCATCTTTCAGAAATACATCACTGCAGAAAGAATGCAATTTTCTACTAAAAGCATTTCTATTCTAATTAACTAGGCAGGATAGTGATCTAGATGCTTCTCCACAATATTCTAGAAGAGTATTCAACCCATGCATGGAGGCATCTCACCATATTGTACTTTGAGTCACATATTTTTGAAAACTTTTGAGAGAAAATATGTTTATTTAAAATGTAGATTACATGATCAATCCTAATGTCAGGATAAAATAAATTTCCAGTTTCATCTTATAAGGAAGGAAATGTATGCAAAGGGTAATTTTGAAAAGTTAGAAACTATCATTCTGAATTATATAGACATAGCACACCTCTTAAAAGGTTTTTAGTACCTAAACTAGTACATTAATATTTGCCTCAGCTCCAAATATTAAAGGGAAAATTGGCATTAAGAACAGAGCTAGAGGCTCCAATCAGGTCTTCAATGGTGATGACACCAACACTGAAGAGCCTGGGAATTGGAGGGGGCAATTAATGGTTGCACATTCCTCCACTCAGTTCCTTGAACACTATTTTGTAGCAGTTTGATCACGTGTCTACATCCTCCCCAAGACTGGAGCCCCTTGAGGACAGTCTCATTTATCACATCATCCTTCTTACATAGCACAGTGCCTGGCACAGAGACGCTGTTCAATAACTGTCAAAACATGAAATCTTATCAAGATATTGTTAACACTGATTATTTTTGGAAGATGCTGACCAATATTAGCATAATAGGTCATAAGCATGTATGTCCCCTGTACTATACTAGTTAATAGGGTCAAGTGTCTAGATTTCAACTACCAACCATTTAGGGAGAAACATGAGATTGCTTTGTACTGTATAGAATATATAAATAGTGGAAATTGTTATAACTATTTTTAAAAAGGAGAAGGAAATTGCAGGAACCTTGGTGTTGCTTCTCATTAACATTAATTTTAGAAACCCTGTTAAGTTGCTATACTGGGTAAGTTTCATAATAAATTTGTAACTATAATACCTTGTAGTCTAATGCATTTTAAAGGGTAATTCATTTTAAAGAATGACATAATGAGAAAAATGTCAAGGCCGAGAGAGATCTTTGGAAACATGGCAGAGTGAGAGACGTTCCCATATCTCTCCCCTTGAGACAACAATAAGCTGAACATCTCAAACTCAACAAAAAACACCCAAACTGGACACCAGCACGTCTGAGCGTGAGATCTGCACAAAAGAGCTACCACAGGTCAGAACTCCGGGGTTGGGCTGTGGACTGGGACAAATAAAAAGCTGCCTCTCACGGCCACCTGGAGCTCCCCACAGGAGTAGGGGAAGGGGAGAAGGAGCGGCGAGTTCCTGTGGTGAGTTCCCTGAACATTCCTGCCTGGGATTCCTGTGAGCTCCCTGTGGCTGGCTGACTGCAGGGCCCAGTCATCAGGGGAGAAAGCAGAGAAGCAGGATGGGGCCGCACAGGAACAACAGCTGATTTTTGCCAGCCCGTTGCAAAACGGAGGCTGAGCGGCGGTCCTGAACCCCCAACCAATAGGACCCATCCCTCTATACGCTCCAAGACAGATCACTACAGAGCACCAGGAGAATCTGAGCAAACGCTGAAGAGACTGTTGCTGACACTGACAGGGACAGAAACTGAGTGTAATGAGAGTGATTAAATATCTATAAGAAAATTTAAAAAGTGTTATTAAGATTTTATGTAAAGCAGGGATCCAAGAAGCTTAGAAGCCACCTACTGGAAACCAAAAGAAAAGCAACTTCTTTGCAACAGGCTAAAGAGAGACCTCTATATAATAAATCTTCTTTCTGGAAAAACAGCAAAATACACTCCCATTAATGCCCAGGCGAAGAAATAGTCCATTAAACACCATAAACAACCAAGGTGGCAAGGCATCTAATAAAGAGAAAAGTCTCCAGAAAATAAGCTTATAGACACAGAAATATGTGACAAATGACAGAGAATTCAGGATGGTACTTCTGAAAAAACTCAGTGAGTTTCGAAATGAGTCATATCAACAATTTCAGGAATTGAAAAAACAACTAGATGAGCAGAGCAAGGAGACTGAAAGCCTCAAAAAGAACCAAATAGAACTTCTGGAGACAACACACTGCAAGAGTTGAAAAAAGAAATAGCAAGCTTGGGAAATAGAGTTGACCAAATGAAGGAAAGGATCAGTGATTTTGAAAACAGAAATCTAGAAATAAATCAGAAGGAAGAAGAGAGAAACTGAAGAATGAAAAATAATGAAAGAAAATTCAAGAAATAGCTGATACCATCAGGAGAGGAAACAGAATAATGGGCATTATCAAAGGCGAGGAAAAGGAACAGAGATTAGAAAGTATTTTCAAATAGTTGATGAGAATTTCCCAAATCTAAGGAATGAGCTGGAGCTTGGAATTCATGAAGTCAACAGAACACGCAATTATCTCAACTCAAAAAGTCCTCACCAAGACACGTTGTATTAAAATTATCAAAAATCAACAACAAAGACAGAATTGTCAAGGCAGTCAGGGAGAAAAGAACAGTGACTTATAAAGGTAAACCCATTAGATTATCCTTGAACTTCTCAGCACAAACCTTACAAGCAGAAAAGCATGAAATCAAATATTTAAACTATAAAGTGAAAGGAAATACCAGCCTAGAGTAATGTATCCAGCTAAGCTCTCCTTTAGATATGAAGGAGAAATTAAGACCTTTCCAAACTTACAAAAATTGAGGCAATTCTCCACTATGAGACCTGTACTACAGGAAATACTGAAAGGCGTAAGTCCACCTAAAACAAAATGACCAAAAAAAAAAAAAAAAAAATATATATATATATATATATATATATATATATATATATAATTAGGAGTAAAGTAACTATCAGGCAAATAGAAGCAGAGGAATCCAGCCCTTACTAAGAACAGGGCAATATAAGCTTAAATAGTAAGAAGAGAATTGTTATAATAAGATAGGAATGAACATTCAGCATACATAGGAACAAATCAAGATAACTGACTGAAAAGGGGGAGATTCAAAGATCCAAATTCTCAAAGGGATGGAGATAAAGAACACACACAGAAGAAAATGATGACTGTATATATAAACTATTCTTTACATATTCATAATGGTAACCACAAGCCAAAGATTCAGAACCGTTGTATATAACATAAAATAAGAAGAACCAGAGGGAAAACCCACAAAAGCCAACCAAAATAAAGATAACAGAAACACAAGGACAAGGAAGCAATGGAAACACTGAGCTACCAGAAAGCAAAAGATAAAAAGGCTATAAGAAGACCTCACATTTCAATAATCACCCTAAATGTAGATGGACTGAACTCACCAATAAAAAGGCACAGAGTTGCAGAATGGGAAAAAAAGAAAAAAAAAAACTATATGCTACCTTCAGGAGACACATCTCAGCTCCAAAGACAAATATAGACTCAAAGTGAAAGGGTGGAAAATGATATTTCAAGCAAAGGGAATTTAGAGAAAAGTGGTAGTAGTAGTACTAATATCAGATGAGATAGACTTCAAAATAAAAAAAGTAATGAAACATACTGAGGGACACTTTGTAATGATAAAAGGAATCACACACCAAGAAGACATAACACTTACTAATATCTATGCTCCCAATCAAGGAGCCCCGAAATATGTAAAACAATTACTAACAGAACTAAAGGGAGAAACAGACCAAAACACTATCATAGTAGGGGACCTAAATACCCAACTGTTGATATGAATAGATCATCCAAACAGAAAATCAATAAGGAAATAACATCCTTAAAAGACACATTAGACCAACTGGACATATTGATATTTACAAAGCCTTCCATCTCCAAACAGCTGCTTATACATTCTTCTCTAGTGCACATGGAACATTCTCAAGAATTAACCACATACTGGGACACAGAGAGAACCTCAACAAATATAAGCGGGTTGAAATCATACTAACCATGTTCTCTGATCATAATGCTTTGAAACTAGAGAACAACGGCAGAAAGAAATCAGGAAGAACCACAAATACATGAAAATTAAACAACATGCTACTGAAGAATAACTGGGTCACAGAAGTAATAAAAAGAGAGATCAAGAGATAGAAACAAATGATAATGATAGTATAACATATCAAAATTTTGGGGACATGGCAAAAGCAGTCATAAGAGGAAAGCTCATATCTTTACGGGCCTATCTCCAAAAACAAGAACAAGTGCAAAAAAACAACCTAACACTTAATCCTAAAAAAAGTAGAAAAGGAAGAACAAATGAGGCCTAAGGTCAGCAGAAGGAAAGAAATCATCAAAATTAGAGCAGAAATAAATGAAATTGAAAAAAAAGATAGAAAAAAAATGTAACAAAGAGCAGTTCTTTGAGAAGGTTAATAAAATTGACAACCCCCTGGCTATACTCACTAAAGAAGAAGAGAGAAAAGATGCAAATAAACAAAATCAGGGATGAAAGGGGAAATTACAAATGACATCACAGAAATACAAAGAATTATAAAGAATACTATGAAAAAGTATATAACACCAAATTTAATAACCTAGAAGAAATGGACCAGTACTTAGGAAAATAGAACCTTCCTAGACTGAATCAACAAGAACTGGAAAATCTAAATAGACTGGTCAGCAGCATGGAAATTAAAACAATCATCAAAAACCTACCAAAAAGTAAAAGTCCAGGACCAGATGTCTTCACCTGTGAATTCTACCATACATTCAAAGAAGATTTAATACATATTCTCCTCAAACTCTTCCAAAAAATCAAAGAGGAGGCAATACTTCCCAACTCATTTTATGAGGCTAATATTACTCTGATACCAAAACCTGGTAAGGATAACACACACACAAAAAAAACTACAGATCAATATCTCTATGAACACAAATGCAAAAATCCTGAATAAGATGCTAGCGAACTGAATACAGCAACAGATTAAAAAGATTATATACCACAACTAAATGAGCTTCATCCCAGAGGCACAGGGATGGTTCAACATACACAAATAGATTAATGTGATACACTACATAAACAAATTAAATAATAAGAATCATATGATCATATCAATAGATGCAGAAAAAGCTTTTGACAAGATATAGCATCCATTTATGATTAAAACACTTAATAAAATTGTTATAGAAGGAAAATAACTTAACTTAATAAAGGCCATATATGACAAACCCTGAACCAACATTATACTTAATGGTGAAAAACTAAAAACCTTCTTTCTAAGATCAAGAACAAGGCAAGGCTGTCCACTATCACCACTGTTATTCAAAATAACATTTGAGGTCCTAGAGAGTGCAATTAGACAAGAGAATGATATAAAAGGCATCCAGATAGGGAACAAAGAAGTCAAACTGTCACTATTTGCAGATGACATAATTCTCTATATAGAAAACGCTAAAGACTCCACAAGAACACTACTAGAAACAATAAGCAAATCCAGTAAAGTTTCTGGACATAAAATCAATGTTCAAAAATCCATAGCTTTCCTATACTCTTATAATGAAGTGTCAGAAAAAGAAGCAGAAAAAATCATTCGTTTTGCAATTGCAACAGAAAGAATAAAATATCTAGGAATAAATTTAACAAAACAAGTGAAGGTCCTAGATAATGAAAACTATAAGACCCTATTAAAAGAAATCAAAGAAGATATAAATAGAAAGATAATCTGTATTCTTGGATTGGAAGAATCAACATAGTTAAAGTGACCTTATTACTGAAAGCACTATACAGATTTAATGCAACCTCCATCAAAATCCCACTGGCATTTTTTAAAGAAATAGAACAAAAAATCATCAGATTTGTATGGAAGCACAGAAGACCCCGAATTGCCAAAGCCATCCTGAGAAAAAAGAATGAGGCTGTAGGCATTACTCTGCCTGACTTCAATTTATACCACAAAGCAACAGTAATCAAAACAGCATGGTATTGGCAGCAAAACAGACACATAGACCAGTGGAACAGGAGCAAAAGTCCAGAAGTAAATCCATATTTGTATGGACAAATAATTTTTGACAAAGAAGCCAAAAACATACAGTGGAGAAAGGAAAGCCTCTTCAATAAATGGTGCTGGGAAAACTGGAAAGCCACCTACAAAAGAATGAAACTAGACTGTTGTCTATCACCACACACCAAAATTAACTCAAAATTGATTAAGGACCTGAATATAAGGCTGGAATCAATAAAATGCATAGAAGAAAACATAGGAATTAAATTCAAAGACCTTGGGCTTAAAGAGGATTTTATGAATTTGACCTCAAAAGCAAGGAAAGTAAAAGCAAAAATAAATGAATGGGACTACATCAAACTCAAAAGCTTCTGCTCAGTAAAAGAAATCATCAACAATGTAAAGAGAGGACCAACTGAATGGTAAAACACATTTGTATATTTTAAATATTAGGCCCTGATAAGGGCCTAATATTTAAAATATACAAAGAACTCAAACAGCTCAATAACAAGAAAACAAAAGATCCAATCAAAAAATGGGCAGAGGATCTGAACAGACACTTCTCCCAAGAGGACATACAAATGGCCAACAAATATATGAAAAGATGCTCAACATCACTAGCTATTAGGGAAATGCAAATGAAAACCACAATGAGATACTATTTCACACCTGTTAGAATAGCTATAATCAACAGGACAAGTAATAACAAATGTTGACAAGGATTCGGAGAAAAAGGAATCCTCATACACTGCTGGTGGGATTGCAAATTGGTACAGCCACTATGGAAAACAGTATACAGTTTCCTCAAAAAACTAAGACTTGATCCACCATATGATCCAGCAATCCCTCTACTAGGTATTTACCCCAAAGACTTGAATACTCATATCCAAAAAGATATTTGCACACCAATGTTCGGGGAAGCATTATTCACGGTAGCTAGGACATGGGAGCAACCAAAGTGTCTTACAATCGATGATTGGCTAAAGAAGCTGTGGTATATAAGCACAATGGGATATTACTCAGCCTTAAGAAGAGATGAAATACTGCCATTGTGACAACATGGATGGATCTCGAGATAATTATCCTAAGCAAAATAAGCCAGACAGAAAAAGTTGAAAATCACATGATATCACATATGGGGGATATAAACCTAAAAGCAACAAATGAGCAGGACAAACAAACAGAGACTCATGGACATGGCTTACAGGGTAGCGGTTACCAGAGGACTATAGACTAGTGGTTACTAGTGGGGTGGGGGAGGAAGGAGGAGGTAGATAAGGTAAAGGGGATTAAATATAGAATTTAGGGGGAGGGTGAAGTGGGTAAAGGGGATCAAATATATGGTAGCTGAAGGAAACTAGACTTTAGGTGGTAAACACACAATAGAATATACAGATGTCAAATGATAATGTACACCTGAAAATTATATAATTGTATTAACCAATGTTACCCCAATAAACTTAATTTAAAAATTTTTTTAAAAGAATGACATAATGCAATTAAGGTAAGCTGAGGTCATGAAATTAAATATTGACTTTCTAAAGATTTTAATTAGTTTAATTTATGTGAAACTTTTTAGGCCTTCTTTAATACCTGAAGGTATGTCATGAGATAGAAAGCCTAACTGTTCAAATGAACTAAGTTAAATCAAATCATTCTTATAAAAAAATTATTATGCATCTAGTTATTTCTTCTCTAGTAAAGTATTTTCAGAACCCAAGTACTAAAATAATTTCGTCATCCTATTTCATTGCCCTGACATAGGTGCTATGGGAAATGGGAGGAAGTGAAGGAGAAAGCAATTAGCAGGTTGGTAAATGGTCATTGCAATTAATAATGCAAATGTGCCACTGGTTGGTTATCCTAGACTGAGATTTCAAATTGTGACTTTTTTATTGTTTGTTGTTTTTTTTTCTTGACACATGTCTGGAAAATGGGAAGATAACGTGTTTGGATGAGGTTACAAAAAGAGGTCTTCTAATCTGTCTCTCTGAGGAAACTGAGATTCTAGCAGCAGCATTAGATTTATAGTTCAAATTGTGTGAACTCCATGTGTGGGGCAGAGAGAGTCTGGGACCTTGGCTGGGGTAGGAAGAGCCACAGGGATTCTGTTTTCATCAAGCATCTAGGAGTCTTCTGAGAAAGGAGGCCCGTAAAGAAAGAGGTTCAGTCATGAAGTACAGAGTCAGAATTGGAAAAATGTATCATCCTGTCAGCCCAATTATTTTCCCATTTCTTCAACACATGCCAAAGTCTTAGGGAATAGGGGATGAAAGAGAAAGAGCCAGTGGTGTGCTGGTAAACAGCTCTAATGGAAGAAAAAAAAAAAACCTGATCTGTAGCATTTGCTGATTTCCATGGTGAACACTCCTCTCATGGCTGATGTCAAGCTTTCAGCTGGCAAATTGGCTCCCGCCACACTACTGAAAAGAGCTAATATTTAAAACCTAGGAATTAAAAGATACCTAGAAACCAGCAATGTTCTCAGGCTTGTTTGTGAGTGTGACAAACAAGGAAAGGAGAAGGAGTTTCAAGAGCAATTTCTCTCAAGGTAAAAAATGGAGCAGCTGCAAGGCCAGGTTATGCCCCGCAGGGCTGATCCTGGCAAATGCTAGAGGCACTGTGGCCAAGGACCACTGAGTGTTCCTTGCCTTTGAGAATCAGATTAAAAATGGAACAAAATGGTGCTTAAAAGAAGATGAAGGAGACTATATTCATAGTGTGAACCACCCCAAGGAGATTTCTAAAAATGGTAAAGAGCTACTAGGGAGCAGAATGGAGTGTCCCTTTCAGCAGGGTTTGAGGGGTGAGATCAGATCCAATACCCCCAAAATGATTTGGCAATTATAAAATATTTAGATAATTCATAGTGGCCTTGATGTAAACATAAATATTTGTAAAAAATGTATTGAAAGTTAATTCAAAACTGAGATGATCGAATTATTTAGTAAATATCTCTGACTACAGTAGTCCTAGAAAAGCAAAACCTACAAACTTACACTGAATATTAAGTGGGTTGTTGTAATCACCAAATTATCCGAAAAGTGATGCTCATAATGTTTGTACAAGCCAAATGCCAGTCAGTGAGACAGAATTGTTTTTCTCACTGTGACAATTCAGGTCCTGGTACTGAGGCTGAATCTTTAGTGAACCACACAGATTTGTAAGAAGGTGTTCAGGATTTAGAATGTAAGCAGAGGTCAAGGTAAATTAACTTAAAGATTACTGAACCCTTACCTTGTTGTCATGAGCCCCAGGCTTTAATTAAATGAATTACCCAGCCTGGACAGAAGATAATAAACCTACCTGATAAAATTCTTAGCCAGAGAAGCAGAAAACAATCTCCATTTATCTTGACAGATGCAGCTGAGATCTAAATATAAAATATATATTAAGATTTTTAATTGGACTAGAATTTCAGCAAAAAACTTAAAATAAATATTATTTTTCCTACAGTACAATTAAAATCCCTAAAGTACTATTAAAAAGTGCATTACTTTGCTCTCCTGGTAATTCATTGGGTGGTAGTGAAATGTTACTAATAATCATTTTTGTTGCAGCACACAACACAGCTAGTTCTGAATTTATATAGCAATTCATGTAAAAGTATATATCCCCACAGAACATTATATAAAGGTTATATTTAGTTATGCTCTGGTAACTTGATCAAACTATACAAGATTGTTTTTCCTTTTTTGTCCTTCTAGTGGGTAGTGTAAAAAATAATCATCAGTTAATTAAATTGCTGTGAGATATATAACATTTTCTCACAAAACAATTGAAATAATCTTTGTTTCAGCAACCAACCTATAGTGGTTTTTTAATTTAGATTAAGAGCTTTAAATAATATATTTGTGTTAGTTTATGGCTATTATTAACAGAGCTACTTCTAACTACAAGGCTAAAATAAGAAATATACTGCTATGTTTTTCAAATAACATACATAGCCTGAAGATCATTGAACCATCTAAAAAAGAAAATTAGTAGAAAAGCCCATTGCTTATGTGGGGGCACAATAACTTTTTATAAACTATAATCAATGGTCTTTTTAAACTAGTCCTTTAATTTTGCTACAGTAATATATATCTGTCAGTAAAAGAATATACGCTTAAATGTGAATGTTCATTTTCCCTAAAGAGCCTGGATCTCACTAAATACAGAAATAGCTCAGTGAATAAATTGGATGGGTTTATGTGTTAGTGTAGTTTTTCAAAAATACTTTTAAATATTTTTGCTTTCCAATTGTCCCTTGGATATATTAAAACAAATGCCCTGAATCACAAGGCAGCTGGCATAGTTGCAGAACTTCCTCCTCCCGCTATGCCTTGTGTTGAAAAGAAAATTGACTGATGGACTTCAGTTCATTACAAATATGTTGTCAAGTAATCTGGGGCTTTCAGGTTGAAACTCGGAAGGAATAATAGAAGGAAGGACCAAAACACACACACACACACACACACACACACACACACACACACAATAAACACACAAAAAATCCTGCTTATAGACATCAAATTAAAATGGAAAAGCCTGTCACATCTTACAGAGTTTAGAAGTATTATTTGTATTTTCACTCCCTGGAACCTGCCAACCCAGATCACTGGATTCCTGTGCTACGACACCAAGGTGGGGAGGGGTTGTTCAGAGGAGATACTGTCAGAGGAATTCAAAATCTTGAATGAACCATTTCAGAATTCAAAGCTGAATACTCAGATGGAGAAAGGGGAAGAATGTCTTTTTTTAAATAAGATTTTTAATTTTTCAATTACAGTTGGCATACAATTTTATATATTTTAGATGTACGACATAGTGATTAGACATTTTATCTTACACAGTGATCAGCCTGATAAATCTAGTACTCACCTGACACCATACATTTTTATTACAATATTATTTACTATATTCCTTATGCTATACTTTATATCCCAGGACTATTTTGTACTAATTTGTCCTACTTAATCCCTTCTTCTTTTACACCCAAACTCCCATCACCCTCCTATTTGGCAACCATCAAAATGTTCTCTGTAGCTATGAGTTTGTTTCTATTTTGTTTATTTTCCTTGGATTCCACATGTAAGTGAAACCAAATGGCATTTGACCTTCTCTGCCTGATTTACTCCACTCAGCACAATACCCTCTATGTCTTTCCATGTTGTTGCAGTTGGCAAGATTTCATTTTTTATGGCTAAGTAATATTTTATTGTATACATGTACCACCTCTTCTTTATCCATTCATTCACTGATGGGCACCCATGTCACCTCCATATTTTGGCTATTGTAGGTTCTGCTGCAATGAACACATGGATACACATAACCTTTTTGAAGTAGTTTTTTAGGTTTCTTTGGAGAAATACCCAAAATGGGATTACTGGGTCCTTCTTTGTCTCTTATTATAGCCTTTGTTTTAAAATCTATTTTGTCTGGTATAAGTATTTGCTACCCCAGCTTTTTTGTTTGTTTGGTTGGTTGGTTTCGTTTTCATGAAATATCTTTTTCCATTTCATTACTTTCAATCTGTCTGTGTCTTTTAATCTGAGTCTAGTAGGCAGCACATGTAAGGGTCTTAGTTTCTTTTCCATTCAGCCACCCTAAGTCTTTTGATGGGAACATTTAATCCTTTTATATTGAAAGTAATTGTTGGTAGATATGTAGTTATTACATTTTATTATTCATATATTTTCTTCTTCGTTCTTCTTCTTCCCCCTTCTCCTCCTCCTCCTTTTACTCCTCCTCCTTCTATTCCTCCTCCTCCTCCTCCTCCTTCTTCTTCTTCTCTTCTTCTTGTAGTCCCTGTAGCATTTCTAATACTAGTTTGGTGTTGATGAACTCCTTTAGCTTTTTCTTGTCTTCATCTGTCCTTCAATTCTAAATATTATGCTGGGTAGAGTAATCTTGGTTGTAGGTCTTTGCTTTTTACCACTTTGAATATTTTATGCCAGTTCTTGCTGGCCTGCAAAATTTCTGTTGAGAAGTCAGCCAGAAGTCTTATGGGAGCTCCTTGTAAGTAGCTTATTGCTTTTTCTTGCTTCTTTTAAGATTTTCTTTGTCATTAACTTTTGACATTTTAATTATGGTGTGTCTTGGTGTTTAGGTTCATCTTGTTTGAGATTCTCTGCACTTCTTGGGCTTGTATGTCTATGTCTTTTGCCAGGTTAGGGAAGTTTTTCATTAGTATTTCTTCAAATAGGTTTTCAATTCTTTGTTCTCTCTCTCTCTTTTCCTTCTGGTACCCCTATGATGTGAATATTGGTATGCTTGATGTCTCAAAGGACTCTTAAAATCTTTATTTGGGGGAATTCTTTTTTCTTATTGCTGTTTGAATTGGGTATTTTCTTATTCTTTATCTTCTAAATCACTGTTTTTATCCTCTGTTTTATCTAATCTACTATTGATTCCCTCTAATGTATTCTTTATTCATTATTGTATTCTTCATTTCTGAATAGTTCTTTTTTTATGTTTTTTACTCCATTTTTATG
The DNA here is from genome assembly GCA_030015415.1 of Cynopterus sphinx. Taxonomy (NCBI): domain Eukaryota; kingdom Metazoa; phylum Chordata; class Mammalia; order Chiroptera; family Pteropodidae; genus Cynopterus; species Cynopterus sphinx. The sequence goes on from CM057391.1 coordinate 30,925,278, forward strand.
TTTTCTATCTCTTTGTTAAAGTTCTCACTGAATTCACCTATTCTTTTCCTAAGTTGATTGAGCATCCTTATAACTGGTGTTTTGAACTCTGTAGATTTGTTGTCTTCACTTTGTTTAGTTCTTTTTCTGGAGCTTTGTTCTGTTATTTCATTTGGGACATGTTTCTTTGTTTCCCCATTTTGGTTGCCTCCCTGTGTTTGCTTCTATGTATTAGAGCTGATATTTCTTCTGGTCTTAGAAGAGTGGCCTTATGTAGTAGGTATCCTGTGGGACCCAGTAGTGCAGTCTCCCTCATTACCTAAGCTGGGTGCTCCATGTATGTCCCTCATGTGGGTTTTGTTCACTTTCTTATTGTAGTTTTGCCTTGGTTGCTGTTTGCAGATTAATGAAACTGCCCCTCAGGCTGATTGGTTATGAGGACTGGCTGTCACTGCAGGGAAGGATATGCTTCAGTAAGACTCTGGTGCCTGCCCAGTCTGTTGAGTGTGTTGTGTCTGGACACAGCCCCAGCTGGTGTTCCATCTCATTCCGAAGCCAGACAAGAGATGTACAGGTCCTGGGGCCTCCTGGGAGGGGCCCCACTCTGCAGGCAGAGTTCAGCTGAAGCCTTTGCCGTGCCCAAGGCCACCTTGTATGAGCTACCAAGCAATCCCAAAATGGCCACCACTCCTGCTGGGCTTGGAGATGCCTCAAGAGGTCAAGCCTCAAACCAAGGCTGGCTGCCACTAGTAGGGCAGAATGTCTTTAATAAAGGTTTCATTCAAATGATAAACAGGATATTGTATGGCACTATGTAAGAGTGACTGTTAAGGAGCACCACCATAGATTTGTGGGTGGATTTGATCTAACTATAATTTTGTGGCTCGTGGAAAAGTTTTTGAGGTGTCCTTGAGAGAATTACAGAGAAAAACTTACCTGCAGTTTGACACCAAGTCTTCAGTCTGGCTCCCTTGACTCTCTTCCTGTGGGGCCTGCATGAAATTTTTGCCTCTGGTTTTTGTAAAAATAGGAATTCTAGCCACTCAGACCCAGCCAGTAATTATGTAGGAGAAAAACTGTAGAGCAGGTGAAATGTTTCTGCATTCCCTTGCAACACTGTTCCACACCCTGTTCTCTCTCTTTCTTTCTCTACAATCCCTCTCCACCTCTCCCCCCACCCAAAAAAAAAAAAATACTTGTCTTTTTCCACTTCCAGTGGTTCTCAGCCCTGGGTGCTCCTTAAAATTGATTATTTGATTTAGTTAGCATATGTGGGTTTTTTTTGTTTGTTTTTTTGTTTGTTTGTTTGTTTGTTTTAATGTCTGGGCTCTCCCTTAGGCTATTGATTCAGAATTTCAGCAGGTTGTACCCTAGCATTTAATAGCTACCCAGCTGATTTTAATGTGTGACCAGGGAGGAAGAGCCACTGTAGCAGGCCATTAACTGAAAGCTAACAGGCAATGGTTTACATTCTTGGCTCTGCAGTACAATCATCAAGGTGATTTAAACAAAAAACTGCCCGTGCTCTACCCTAGACCAATTGATTCAGACACTCCAACATTCTGCTCATCAGTGTTTTCTAAAAGCTCTCCCATTAATCAAGGATGAGAAACACTGGTTTCTAGTGTAATCCTGTGCAGAGGTATTTGCATTTTATAAGCCTTAGGGATTCTAAAATGTTGCTTTGAGGAATGAGTGAAAATGCTGGAAAGAGTGCCTGGAAGACTTCTCTCTGTGCCACCACCCATTTCTTCACTCTTTGCATTCCCCTCCAAACCTAACTCTGTAGATGGTCTTTCTTTGTCTACTTATGAATTTATTATGGCTCCAAGCACACTATTTCTCTTACTCAAAATTCTGTGTTGTGATATTGATAGTTTTGTCTTTATAGTTCTTTTTCATTATCTCCATTTTTATGTGAATTTGTTTTTGCATTCTGAGTTTGTATAGATATGAAAAATTGAGCAAGTTTAAAAACCAATAAGACTTCTAATAATGTATGTAACTGAGGTTGAATCTTTACATAAAATATTTTTCCTTAATTTGTATTTTCTGGGGATTTCTCAGAATAAAAGATGTAAGAGGAATTCATGGCTAATTCAAGGCTAATTGTTTTCTCTCATGTATATCTGCACTAGAGAGAGGGGAGGATTTTCTTTGCTTTCTCTTCTACAAATTGTTTTATATACATAATTATTTATATACTTTCCTCTTCATTCTGTGAGAACACTGGGGGAAACAAATGGCCCATTTTCCAAGAGCAAGGTAAGGAAGTTCCCACCTTCTAGATGGGACATGGTTAGGTTGCTGAACCTTGCCCTTTCTAAGAGGAATGGGGAATAGGATTTATTGCAGGACCAGGGAGGGGAGGAGGGCCATCTTGCCTCTGGCTGCTGATACGCTTCAAATTTTTACTTTAATGTTTTCTCCGAAAAAGGTTTATACATATATAGACATACACTGCTAAGATGAAAAGAAGTCCATCATACAACTTTAACTTTGTATTTGTTTATCAGATATATGTGCTTTGCAGTTATGCTTTAGTATGAATCAGTATTTTAATGCAGCCTTTGATTATGTCCTAAACAAAACAAATATGTTGCATCATGTTTTTGGAATGTTAGAAAGCACTGATTTAAAATATATAATTATATATGTGTATATACATGTGTGTATGTATGTATGTAAGTGTAGAGTAATCTAACACTTACATTGAAAGGCAAATGAACTAGATTATCTAAAACAGTTCTGAAAGTAAAAAAGTAGGAAGAACCAGTTTACCCAATTTTAAGACTTACTATATAACTACAGAGGCCAAGGGTAGACATATAAATCAGTGGAACAGAGTAGAGAACCAGAAATAGACCCCCACATGTACAGATAATTGATTTTTGACAAAGGTGCAAATGCAATTCAATGAAAGAAGAATGATCTTTTTAATAAATGATAGAAAAGTAGTTAGATATTGATAGGCAAAAAAAATGTTGGCTTAAACTTCACACTTTATACAATTAACTCAAAATAGATAATGAATTTAAATATAAAATACAAAACTTTAAAACTTTTAGGAGAAAATATTTAGGACCTAGGGCTTGGGGAATAATTCTTAGACATGGCATCAAAAGCACAATCCATAAAAGAAAAAATAATTTACTGAATTTCATTAAAGTTAAAAACTATTGCTCTTTGAATGACACTTAGAAAGATGAGAAAAAAAAGCTATAAACTGAGAGAAAATATTTGAAAACTACATATCTTACAAATGACTCATATTTAGAATATATAAAGAATTATAAACACTCAACAGTTAAAAAAACAATCCAATTAGAAAACTGCAGTATACATATACCTACTTTTTACCAAACAGGACACACAGGTAGCAAATAAGCAAATGCAGTCCAGACCATGAACCACAATTTGACAATAAATAAAAACAAACTATTGATATTTGCACCAACTCGGATGGATCTTAAGGGCATTACTCTAAGTAAAAAATAAAACAAAACAAAACAAAAAAGTCAATGTAAAAAGCTTACATTTTGTGGAATTTTATTTATATAACATTCCCAAGATGACAAAATTATAGAGTTAGAGAACAGATTAATGGTTTCCAAGGGCTGGGGGAGGCAGAGAGTGGGTAAGTATGACTATAAAGGGATAGTGCTGGAATAGCTCTGTACCCTGATTGTAGTAGTGGCTACATGAACCTACACATGGGATAAAATGACATAGAAATATACACACACTTTGTACCAATCTCAATTTCTCAATTTTTCTATTGTATTATAGCTTTGTAAAATGTAAAGATCTGAAGATGTAAAACAAATTAAAAGTTTATCTGGGGTCTTAAAGGATTCAATCCTGAAACACAGATTCAGGTTGCAACTCAAGTTGCCTAGTAGAAAGGCAGGGTCTCTAAAGGCAAAAAGCACAAAGTTTAATTCTTTCATGCAAATAAAGGATTGCTGGCTAGGTTATCGAAGATTGTTTAGTTCTGATATGCAAATGGGGGTGGTGAAAACTAAAAGGAGGAGGTAAAGTCCATATGTGTCCATAGAATAGTTGTTATTCTAGGATATTTATGAGTCAGACTTGAGCTGAGTTTAGCAACAAGTTTAGCAATTTAGCAACTCTAAGAACTGAGGCACACAACGTGCATAGGCTCCACTTCCTTAATAGCCTCCTGACTTTATCTTACAATGCTTATTCCATTTTTTTTCTATTATCAGAGGAAATGGTGAAGAATGCACAGGGACTTCTTGTACTATCTTTGTAATTTTCTGTGAATTTATAGTTATTTCAAAATAAAAGATTTTTTTTTGTTGTTAATAGATTGGTTGAGTATAAGCATTTAAAATATGCAAGTTTTGCAATCCTGTTTGGACATTTCCATGGTTTTAATATGTTAAAATCCTCTAAAACTGGAAGTGGCCTGGGCAGCTCTGATATCTCTCACCTGGGAGAAGTAAAATGCTCACTCCAAGCAGCCCTTACAATCTGTGAGTGCTGGGTGGCGAATTTCTCAGAGAAAATGAATGCTTCCTTAGGTTAGCAAGGCCTGCAGTGGGATCTATAGGTAGAAATGATAGGCAAGACTCTACACGACACACCTGGTCCCTCTTATCTCACACACACACACACACACACACACACACACACACACACACACTTCAGTGACAACTGCCACCATGGCTTTTGCAGTGATCTTTGCCATCTTCACGTCCACGTCATTGATTACCAATCTCTATCTCTGCAAACACCCTTATAGGAATGCCTTACCTGTCTTGGCCTTCCTCCCCTCAAAGAGCCTCTCTGGGAAATGCTTCCATAGAAGGTAAAACCAGGGAGATTTTCCAAGCCAGGAGATATTTTTGTTGTGTTTCCTGTTAAGGAACTGAGGTTTACAAAGAAATGAGAAAAGAAAAGAGACCACTATGTTATAACTATTTTAACCCACTTTTCCTTTAATGATTCTGCTTCCTGTTTGCCACCTTTCTTATTTTCTTTATTCCTTCCATCCTACATCTAAGAGTAAAATAGGACTAGGAAACCTTTTTAAAAGTCTTTAAACAAGAAAACTTACTACCTCCATAAACCTATGTTTACACATGGGAACTATTTTGAATTACAAATAGTATGAAATGAGTGTAACTTCTTTCTTTAGTGCAGTACTTACTGCAAAGTACACCCTCAACTTAATCTCCCTTGTGGTTTAGAATATGTATACATCTCATTTTTATATACTCCTATTTTTTAGGATATTTTCCCAAGAGTTTGGAATTCAATTCTTCCACATAATTACAACTTTTTATTTTTACATGTTGTTTCATCATCCCAGTTATGGTAAGCTTAGGCCTGATCATTTTTCTTTTTCCATAAAAAAAATAATCAAAGGTTTGATTTGCAAGCAGAACTGTGACAAAGGCTTGTGTGCAAATAATTTATTGGGGAAGTGATTGCAGGAAACAGGAGTGAAAGGCAAGGAGCATAAACCAGAGAAAGTGGAAAAGATAGCATAGCACAAGAGGGCATTAAGTTGGCCACTGCTACAAATGAGTGGTGTTCTAATCCACTGGGACTTTCTGAGGAACCTTATGAAATATGTCAGAACTCTCTGCCAGAATATGAAAGGAGAAACCCTTATCTATGGAGTCCCTGTTGGTCTGCGTGCCACACAGGTACAAGTATCAGAAATGCCCCAGGATAAAAACTAGGAGACATGAGATGTAGGATCACAGATTGAGCCTGTATTAGGCAGTGGAAGCTGAGCAGAGCTCAGTTCTGCCCAAGTACTAGAAATAGAACCAGGAGGATAGGATGTGGAGCTCAAGATGTGTCCAACACAATTACCAACCTTAGAACTTCTATAAACTGATAAGGAGTAACTAACTGCCCAATGGAATAATTATATTTAGCCCTATTAAGTCAGCCAATAATGTTTTAATGTCACCTTACTGGTTTTGTATCTTCAATTTGCCCAGTGATGTCTCTGAAAGTTCAAGAGTGAAAATAAATTTTAATGATTGGGGTAACAGCCCAAGTGTGTCACATTCGATTGCCAAGCTGCATTTTAAGAAGAAAATATCAAAATAAAATGTGAAAGAATTACAAATGAGAGAAATTCACACTTGAGCTGTTTTTACATCTATGTTTTGATAAATTCGTATGCTCTAAAGCCATTTCATGTAGAGTTTTATTTTTAAGAAGTGGGGAAATCAGAAGTTTCTTAAGAATAATGGAAAGCTGTTTCAGATAAATTTTAGGTATTTCCAATAAACACAGATACAGGAGCATAATTAACCCTTAATTTACATAATATAAAGGTTATATTAATTAGATAATTAATAGATTGATTAATTTAATACTTAATGGATTATTAAGTAATCTAATAATAACCAGTTTATTGTCTCAAGAACTATTTTAAGATGCCTTAGTTCATTTGATGCTTGCAAAATCTCTAAAGTAGATACTACCCAGATTTCATTTTAAGGATGACATTGAGACACAAAGAGTTTGAAAAACTCACCAGAGGTCACACTGCTCACAAGAGGTGGAATAACAACAACAAAAAATAGTACTATACAGTCAATATCTTCATTAAAAAACAAAAGTTTATGGCAATTTAGATTAAATGAATTCAATGGCCACATAGTCAAAATAGAGTCTGGAATCACTCTCTCTTTGCAATAATTAAGATGATCCAAGTGAAAATAGTTAGCAAAGACATCATCCACCTCCAGCCACTTGATTGAATCTTTATTTTGCTTGTAGATGTTCATCCCTATATAAAGAGAGAAAAATAATATATTGGGATAAAAGAATAAAGAATTGAGGGAATAGCTAGGCAGACAGAGAATTTTTGGAACTAAAAGCATTCAGTAAATGTAATATCATTGCAAAACATGTTCACAGTAAGTGTCTTGGTTTTTTACTACATCTCTTTATCCAGCAGAAATTTTTCACCAATGATTTTGTTGACTAAAACCCACATAAGAATCTATATGACAATTTTTACTGCTTGTAAATTTTGTGACTACCCTTAATTCAGAAGCTTAGAACAACATCAGTCAACCACTGTTTCCTGGAAGTAACTCATTAATTTTTCCATGGTCAGAGCATTCATACATTGTTGGATATTTGTGTTATTATTATCTTTCAGTTATGGAGAAAACTCCAGATACATTTCCTCTTGCTATGAATTCTTTAGAAGAACAAGAAACTGTGTGTATTTTTGGAACTGGAGATTTTGGAAGATCACTGGGACTTAAAATGCTCCACTGTGGTTATTCTGTTGTTTTTGGAAGTCGAAACCCCCAGAAGTCCAGTCTGCTGCCCAAAGGTGCAGAGGTCTTGAGCTATTCAGAAGCAGCCCAGAAATCTGACATCATACTCCTAACAATCCACAGGGAGCATTATGATTTTCTCACAGAACTAACTGGAGTTCTCAATGGCAAAATATTGGTTGATGTCAGCAACAACCTTAAAATCAATCAGTACCCAGAATCTAATGCAGAGTACCTTGCTCAGCTGCTGCCAGGAGCTCATGTAGTGAAAGCATTTAACACCATTTCAGCTTGGGCTCTCCAGTCAGGAGCACTGGACGCAAGTCGGCAGGTAAGATTAAATAATAAATTTATGCTCAGTCTTTAAAATGTGAACCTTTTAATGTGTATTTACCTCAAAGATTCCAAAATATAATTCAAAAATAAAATACTGACTACACATTTCATGCTACTGATATCTATGTGACATAAATAGTTCTCTTGGGTTTAACCGAGTAGGGTAGTCAATTGTGATTTATTTCCCACTGTCTGTACTCTCAGCTTTTAGTTTGATGGAACCCAATGGTATCCATCTCTGGAGGCCTTTTGTCAACACTGGAAAAATAACACAACTAAATTATTGATGGATAGCCTTTCCATTCCCATTACCATTGTATAAAACTGGTTCCATTTATTCAATGAGATTAGAAACAGTCCATAAATGATGCGGCACCCACAAATACGAAAGAAAGATCCAACAATTCACACTGTGGAGATCCACATCTTATCATACTAGTGTGGTATGCCTAAAACCAGTCTCAACTTGAAACCCTGATAGTTAGCTATGCAGTATACTTGTGCAAGTTTGAGACATTATCTTGTTAAATATGTTGATTCAATATCCTTGTTTGAAAAGCAGTTCACTACTACATGTCTTTGCTTCGAGTGGTACTTAATATAGACTTTCACAATAATTACTAAAGATAGAATAAATACAGAATGAATTATCTTTAACCCAGGTGTTTGTCTGCGGAAATAACAGCAAAGCCAAGCAAAGAGTGATGGATATTGTTCATACTCTTGGACTGACGCCATTGGATCAAGGATCTCTCAAGGCAGCCAGTGAAATTGAAAACTACCCTCTGCAACTATTTCCAATGTGGAGGTTCCCCTTCTATTTGTCTGCTGTTCTGTGTGTCTTCCTCTTTTTCTACTGTGTTGTAAGAGAAGTAATCTACCCTTATGTTTATGAGAACAAAGATAACACATTTCGCCTGGCTATTTCCATTCCAAATCGTGTCTTTCCAATAACAGCACTTACACTGCTTGCTTTGGTTTACCTCCCTGGTGTTATTGCTGCCATTCTGCAGCTGTACCGAGGTACGAAATATCGCCGATTCCCAGACTGGCTTGACCACTGGATGCTTTGCAGAAAGCAGCTTGGCTTGGTAGCACTGGGATTTGCCTTCCTTCATGTCCTCTACACCCTTGTGATCCCTATTCGTTATTATGTACGATGGAGGCTGGGAAACCAAACCGCTACCCAGGTAAATCTCTACTCACTTGTATTGTCCTATTCCCTAAATCAAAGAGGAATCTTGCTATGTCATATTCCATTCCACAATTATAGAAAATCACTCTTCTAAGCATCTTTATTTTTTAAAGTAACTAGAATTAGACACCTCATGTCTGTTTCTTTGTTTTGTTTTTAATGAATCCAGTCGAGGTCTCATACAACTCTTGAGAATGAAAGTTACCTTCCCAGGTTCGCTTGGGTTCAGATTTGTATTGCTAAGACTGCCTGGGATCATAACAAACTGAAAGATTTGGTGGCTCAGAAAAACTTATGACATCTACTTATATCCCTTTGGGGACAATAAATGTAAATCAGTGTCTTTTCAAGCTTCTATTTTTATGCATGCTACTTTCTTTTGGAAGTCAGAACCAACTATCTTATAAGTAAGGGGGCTGGTCCAATATGTTTCACAGGAATGTAGAAAAATTCACAAATGGGTGCTTATAACTCCATTAACATTTGAATTGTGGGAAGTTATCACCAATTTAGTTTAGAAAACTAAATAATTCTGAGCCAATGTCAGGTAATATATTCTGCAGAGTCAAAAATTCAGAGAGAATCAAGTCAGGGAATCTAAAAGGAGTCCCAGAGGAAGTGTTATATATAAGTTCTAGTTTGGAAATAATTGGTTTTGATCAACCTTACTTCAGCCTCAAAGTTTATTAGTCAATAACTCATTGATGGTACTTCTGTGGTTTTCTCTACATTACTTCCCTCAACAAATACATAGCAGGTTCTTGGGTAAGAATCACATTGCAGGGGCCTGATTTCTCTCAATCTGTAGTGTGACAGACTTGATTCAATATTATAACATAATAAACATGAAAGAGACCAGACATTGTGTGTGTGTAAATAATCAGCATATAAAGCAGAAAAGCAGAGTTTTGATGTAATCATTTGAGAACATCAAGTTTTGTTTGGGGAACAAGAAACTATATGGTAAAAAGGTTTAAGTAAAAGTTTACTTTATTTTAGGATGTATAGGGTCAATTAAAACTCCCTATACAACTTCTAGAGTCAAGGATTATATTGAAGTCCCAGCAGAACCAATTAGTTTTTCTACCAAAAACATAATTTCTAAGTGCATTTTTACAGTGATTTGCAAATGATTATTAAGAAATGTCATATAATTTACCTTGCGCAAATAAATAAACCATGCAGAGATATTTTTGGTCCCCTTAAAAGTTTGGGCCATTTGTAAAATATGTAATTTTTTAAATTGCTTATAATTTTTCTTAGGTAATATCCAAGAAACAAAATCCATTTAGTACCACATCTGCCTGGCTTGGTGATTCATATGTGGCTTTAGGAATCCTTGGATTTTTCTTGTTTGTGCTCTTGGGGATCACTTCCTTGCCATCAGTTAGCAATGCAGTCAACTGGAGGGAGTTCCGATTTGTCCAGGTAAGAACTTCAAGATCTAATTTACTTTTATTGCAAAATGAGTCTGGCTTTACAAATATTCTTATTTTTCTCTCATACCATGCATAAATTTTCATTTTGCTCCATCACTTCCCTAGCAATCTCATAAAAATAGCAATTGAAACAAGTTCAAATTAGAAAATGCTAAACTCTGGGACCAAAAGGCAGATTCCATAATGGTTTGATTTCCTAACAGGACATCCCTTGCCAAGATTCCTGACTACTCCCACAGCCACAGCTATGGGTATAGAGTGAAAAGCATCAAGAACTATTAAACTTTGTGTGTGGAGGTGTACTAGGTGCAAGGTGAAGAAAAACCCAAAGACAAAACTTCTACTTCTGGAATCAACCTTAGAATGTAGATACTTTGATGTGTAAAGGCATATATTAAAGTTTAAAACCTTTGAAGCAAGAAATGCTAGAATGTCAGTGCTGGCCTATAAGAAGGAAAATGGTTTCTTCCCACAGATCAACCACCGAACACGGTTAGTAACTATTCTTATAGACCAGTGGTCCTCAAACTGTGGTACCTAGACCAGCAGCATCAATATCACCTGGGATCTTGTCAGATACACAAATACCCTGGACCCACCCAGACTCAATGCATCAAATACTCTGGACATGTGACCCAGGAATTTGTTTTGACAAACCCTCCTGATGACTCTGATGAATGTTCTCTGTGAACCAGTATAATTAGTAACTGAAATTAGATTTGAAAATATAGAACTATTTGAATTTCAAAAGTATAGCAGTTTGTCCCAGGGACAAAATGCAGTCAACATTTTCTCATGTTAACAGTTATTCAAGGCATTAAGATAGCAATAAACACTTAGCTTTAGTATTTAGGCCAAGCTAACAAAAGTAAAGTTTGGTAATTGCTCTTTGTTATGATAGAAATTAGCTAGCATCTGCTCTTATTCAGTAACATAGACTACTGTGGTGCTTCTTGAGGACCTACTGTGTCTTACTCATCTCTGGCCTCCAGAAAAGGTGTTTGACCATTTGGAAAGAAGGCAAGGTACCTTACTTATCTTAACTAAAGAGTTCACCCCTGGGAAACTGTCCCATTCTGCCAGGTTAAGATGAAACCACCATGTTATTTGTCAGCACAATCATTTTTAAGTAAAATATTTATCATCCTGAAGGAGAGTTAATGCTTTCTTTAGTTCTTAGCAGAGTGTTCTAAATATGATAGGTTTCAAAGATTTGTAGTTGTTAATAAATATCCTTCATAAGCTAAGAGTGTGTTGTTTTAAAATGTAAATAGCATCAATGTACATATTTTTGTTTCTTGCTTATAGTCCAAACTGGGTTATTTGACCCTGATCTTCTGCACAGCTCACACTCTGATATATGGCGGAAAGAAATTCCTCAGTCCTTCGATTCTTAGATGGTATCTTCCTTCAGCCTACGTGATAGCACTCATCATTCCATGCACCGTGCTAGTGCTCAAGTTCATCCTCATCCTGCCATGTGTCAACAAGACCCTGACACGGATCCGCCAGGGCTGGGAAAGACACTCAAAAGTACAAAGTTGGCTTTGAATAGAGAAACAGATATTTAAAACAAATTTCAATCCCCCTGATTTCTCAACCCAGAGTTCTGTATTCTATGTTTAGAGAAGAATAATGGGCACAGTTAAGAAAATATTCTTTTCCCACCATGGTCTGAAGTTTGTGAACAGAGAAGAAAATTTTGCCAGACAGTTGAGAAATTGGAAGAGAACACCATTTTATCTCAGATTAGTGATGAATTAGTGTAGGTTTCTGCTTCTTATTTTCCCTGAGCAACAGGGCTGAGGTCCACATTAGCTTTGTGGCTTCACACTCAAGAAGCTTCTCATTGTGTCTCCCAAGCATAATCTAATGTTTTACAAAATCCAGGGCAAGTACATGCAATTTCCTTCTCCAGTTCAAGAGCTAAGTGGAGAGGAAGAGAAAACAGTAAGAGGGTGGCCTCTGATAGACTTTATTACCTGTGTCAGAAGATGAGAGCCAAATGCAGTAAAAGGAAAGATTTGTTTTGTTTTGTTTTGTTTTGTTTTCAACTTGAAGGTGATTATAAATATTGTCCTAGTGAATTCTGTCGTTAAATATGCTCTTTGATTTTGCTTTTGCCAATGGAAATGTATACAATGAGAACTATTTTATAACACAACAAAAATATCACAATATATGCAAATCTATACAGTTGTCATAAGATTCCTCCTCTTCAAGAAAAAGATGTAGGAAATTCTGTTAAAATTGAAGGATACTCACTTGAATTTTCTCAAAGAACTATTAGCAAGGAAAGGTTGATAAAAGCCCTTGCACAAAAAGTTCAGATAAACCAGAATTTTAAATAGCAAGCTAAACAAATTTTCTGAAGTTGCACTAGATTAGGTTTTGTTTTGTTTTAGGTATTGTGGTATGCTTTGTAAATAATGTATTCCAAATATTTCAATATTAATCATTTATGAAGTGAATTTCTTGTATAAAAAAGTAGTTTCTATAATTTGTCATAGTTCATTATAATTTTAAGCAGTGAAATTAAATGCATAATGAAAAGTATAAGTTTGATGCACAGATGAGAATTATGGAAAGTCTTAGGGCAGAGAGATGTGAGCAGTAGCTGTTACGTGGCACTTAGTTCTTTCTCAGGTTCTTGCTGGAATGCAAGATGAGTCTCTGTTTTTCTGTGCTGAGAGTTCCATTTCCAAGATGACCTTCAGTAGGATTAGCCCGCTTGCCTCATACATGTTGCTAAAAGGAGCCTTATGTAAGATTTCCCACATACCAAAATAACCAAAATGCTTTGGGTTTGACATTTTTCCACCTGCTCTATTAAGATCATTTATTTTTCTCTTTTTTACTTTTATTATCATATATTCTATATGACATTATATGAAGTGATTAAAATATACTAAAATATCACCCATAATCTAGGATATTTTTCTATAAAAATTTTTTGAAAATAGTTCTATCCATATTGTATATTCAATTTTAGACCCTTCCTTTTTTATGTAATGTATTAGTGGCTTTATTCTCTTACTTACATGGTATATGTATTTAATTAGTAGTTGCATAATACTATATCAAATGGGCACTTATTAATTACTGCTATCATTAAACATGTTGGTTACATTAATTTTTTACTAAAACAAATAACATTTCAAAGAAGATCTTAGCATTTATAACTTTTTTACATATTTTAAATTATTTCCTTGGTATACTTGCCAAGAATTTGGATTACAAAACTAAAGAGCTTTTAATAGCATTTAATATATATAGCTAAATTATTTCTAAAGTGACTTTGTCAATATCACTGCCATTGGATGAGGGTGTGGTTTCATCATACCCTTATAGATTTTGTTTCATATTTCAATTTGCATTCCCTGAGAAGATACACAGAACATATGACCCATTAATGTACCTTTGATCCACCCAAGCAAGGATACAATAAGCTGGAAGACTGAACAGAGCTGTGCTTGCTGTGTGATGCTGATCCTGAAGCATCAATGAGAAAGACAGGGAAAATGACACTACTCACCCACTCTATTTTATGTAAAACAGCCAAGTGTTTTAGGGTTGGAGCCTGCCCTTCGGCTAGAGAATTGGTTGATTAAAGACCAGGCACTAACTAAACAAGTTCTATAAAATTAGGCTGATCTAAAGAAAGCCTTTCTGGCTAACATACTCATTTTTAGTAAAAGAGAAATATGTTTTTACTGGTTCATAGTTCATCACTAAAAATAGGAATTATCACACCTAACAACAAAAGCTTTCCTGGAGTAAAAAGGACTCTACTTTTACAATGTAGTAAAATACTCTATCTGGATACTTGAAGTAGAATCTATCCTTGAAGCCAAAGCTAAAGAGCACACCCAGTGGTTTGACATAACACTACTTACTACATTGCCAGACCTGACCATCGGCCTTAACCAGAAAGGCTCCAAACCCCACCAGCTTGACCAGAGAAGGCAATTTTCTTTCTTCTCTCCCCAAGTCTCTCCCTTCCCAAACCATCAAACTAATTTGACCATCCAAACACAGCCAAATCTCACAGTTTAGTTAAGGTGGAAAGAATGATTTTGGAACAGATGGAAATTGCTGCATTGTGTGAACTGTATTCCTTTTAACAGATTCAAACTGTTTTACATAAAAAAATTTTTAGACTAAATGTCTTCACTGCTGGTGTGTTTTCTATATTCTTGGAAAATTTTTACTAAGCTCATAGACCTTTTATCTTTGTATGTTTTCCTCCATGTTTAAAGATGACTGCTTTTATAAATATGTACTCATTAAATGTTATTTTAAAAATATTTTCTAGTTTTATTTAATTCTGGTTTCGACTCATCAGCATTGCAAAAAAAAGTGATGAAAAGATTTTGAATCACAGTAGTTTCAGCATCTGGAACTAAAAATATCTCTCCTCAGGGCTAAGAAAAAGGAGAGGTAGTACATGGGTTTTAAAGCACATTGATGGATTTGAAGCTTCATGTACTATATGCTTGAGTTCAGTGAGGAGATGCATTCCAATATCCTGCATGTTTCAGTTTTACCCTCAGAGAGGGAGCACATCAGTTGGTCTAACTGATGGGTCTGAGCATACTACCCTACACTGGACTTTCTTTTCTCCAGGTAAATGTCACCTTGACAGGGCTAATGATTTGACAAGTGGACAGATTCCAGGTTGGATTTCAGCCTGTGGAACCTGACATTACAACTGGACACCTGCAGCCTCGAAGGGTGTTATTATTCTTTCAAAAGCAAAATAAAAACTGATAGAGAGCAGTCAATCTATAGTCAGCTAGAAGCAAATAGAAAATCCCCTACTCACAATCTACTTCAATTTGAAATTGCATCAAACAGTCCTTCGTGTATTTATTGTTCAGGGATCACAGAAGAGACAAGATAATGATGAATGTACATAATGAATTTTACATTTGGGATCTCAAAAGATGCTTGACCCCCCTCTCCAAATCAAGGTAGAATGACAGTCAAGGTGCTGCACACATCACTCGCAATTTTCATTCTCCATCTCCAAAACCATCATCCATACCACTACCTGTCTGTCTAACACACACACACACACACACACACACACACACACACACACACACACACACCAAAAATACCCTCATATGATCCAACTCCAATTTCCTACAATGATTTAGAATTACAATGTAGAAAAATCCTCTACTCTTTTAAAGAAGTGTTATCTGCCATCCTAGAGTTTACAGGCACTTCAAGTCTGGAGAAGAAAAATGTAAGTCGTTTTGAGAGAATTTACATTTGCTATAGCCTAAGAGGGTGGGAGAAGGTGCAGTGGGCATGATCTGGGATAGGTGCTGAGTCCATAAGGTAGAAATATTTGCTTCATTAGCTCGGTTGTGGGCAACAGTCTGGAAAGTTCAGGCATAAGCAGGGTGCAAAGGCACCTGATGGTCTGCTACTTGGCTATTCAACTTGGATGATCATGGAATCAGCTACCTGAAAGTTAATTCAAAGTTTCAACACACATCCAGGAATGTAAGCTGTCTTTTGTTGGTTTTGCCCTGCAGTTGTTAACTGATTATTCTCTCTTGTCTCATTGTTCCACCCTCTAGCATGCTGAAATTTAATTTAGGCCATTTCAGAATTTTTCCTTGTCAGTACATACTCTTTATTTTTCCCAATTTGCAGAGGAAACTGAGCCTTGTAAACATTGAGTGCCTTTTCTTGTAAAAAAAAGAGCTGGATTTGAAATGGGACACTCTGAGTCCAAGGCCATTTCCTTTTAATACCACAATATAATGGAGGACACTAGTTCTGTCCTCCAAAATGTCCCTTTGAATCCACAGATTAGGCTGAATGGACTGAACCACTGGGAGCTCTTTTTTTAAACTTTTTTTTTTTTAAGGAAGCTCACTGCCACTTTGAATATTCCTGATTGCACCACCATCCTTAACACTCTACATCTGCCTATTGTTGATTTTAATACACCATATAAGGTTGTAGTGACATGAGAGCTATAATTTCAGCAAGAAGTTCAACTTTTTTGGAACTGACATTTTAATCGTCCTGTTCCCATCTGGCCACAAGCTTTCCTAAGTGTCAAAAAGAGCTTTGTTCATTTAGGTGGAGGAGGGCAACCCCCCAACAAGAGGACTAAAGGGAGTAGTAATGAGAGCACAGATCTTCTCCGGGAGCTGAAACGCAAATGTTTTCATTCTCTCTAGTTTCACCTTAGTGCTTTGAATAATGAGTAAACATTTCCTCTTAAGATCCAGTGACTCACCAAGGAAACCTCATAATACTTTTCATTTAGCATTTTAATATTAGCTGAGAACTTAGTATTAAAAAAAAAAGATAATTCAGTTCCATTACCCATATTTATCAGTTTCTCAGCTTGTAAATACGAAGGGCTATTTGAATGTGCTGTAAACAAGAAGAGCACTAAGGAAGTAATGCTCTTGAATGTATTGGTGTCTTTCCACAATGCCAGTTTTATAGAGTGGAACCTTCTCAGATAAACCAGTCAGGTATCCACAGCAGTTAACACACACATACAGAAGTACAGAGTCTTACGCGACAGAGCTGAGGGATAAAAAGTTCTTATTGTCTTCCAAGTGAGGTCTTGACAGGCAGCACTGAGTCCTGTGCATGGGTCCAATGGCTATGACTTCAGAAAGTCAGAGTTTTCAGCTCTTTGCTCACCTGGTTGTGATGCTATCAGGTCGGGCTTGAGCATCATCTGTCTAAAGATTTTAGCTTATGTGGACCTTTCGAGATGGGATTCTCATGCTTATCAGCTTCTGCAGATGAAGCTCATCCAGGATAGTCGTAAATAATTTCTATGGTCTTGGGTGTTCATTACACTCTCAGGGTGTTCCCATTATGTGTATGTTGACATTACTCATTACTGTCAATGGCTCCCATGGAATCCATTTTGTAAAGTCCAGAAAGCCCTCATTTCTTTATGCTTGATATAGAATGGAATTCACAGTACATCAACACAGTACATCAGAGCAGGACCAACTGAAATTAAACTTTCCCTATGATTTTTAGAGAGTCAGCAGATTTTTAAGGAACATGTGTATATTATAGCTGATGCTTGAACAATATGGGTTTGAATTGCACAGATCCACTCATCTACACCTAATAAGCTAAGTTTTTTTCAAAAACTACTGTAAATGTATTTTCTCTTTCTTATAACTTTCTTAAAAACATTTTCTTTTCTCTATTTTAATACAGAATATGATAAATATACAAAATATATGTTAATCTACTGTGTATGTTATCAGTAAGACTTCAGGTAAACAGTATGCTATTAGTAGTTAAGGTTTGGGGAGTCAAGAAGTCACACATGATTTTCGACTGCATGGGGAATGGCACCCCTAGCCCCCATGATGTTCAACAGTCAACTGTAGTTTCATTTTTTACTAATCCTTTCTTTTATAGAAAGAGAAGAAAAAGAAACAGCTAAAGTAATCAAATAAAATAGAACACTTGGGGAAAGAAGAAAAATTACTTAAAATGTTTTTTAAAAGAAGAATGACAGTTACTGTTCAAATTTCATTAAGGCAGAGTAGTAAAATCTGTGAAAATGGAAGAGACCTGCCACCAAATGCAGGGATTTATTTACAGTCTCAACAGCTAACCAGCCAAACGGGGCTGAACTTTTCTCATAAGAATGCTGACTGACACCAACAGTAAATCTCTTCCATTTTTAGGCATTCTGGGCAATTAGAAAATTCTCTCATATCTAATCAAAATTTTCCTAGTACTTCACCCATTGTTATTGCCATCATTTAAAGTAGTGTCTCTTCAACTATCCAAGATAAAGTTAAGCTTTTTGGTTTGTTTTTCCTGTTCACCATAGACCACTGTGTGTTTGTAAGTGTGTATAATACACAAAACCATATACTTAAATATTGTGGCACCATCAAATTGCTATAAAAGTTTCCCAACTTTTAAGCTTAATTTCTAAATTTATCAACAGACCACAAACCAGCACCATCTACATATCGCCCTTTGAGCAGCACTCAGGGTAGGGCCTAACAACCTGGCTTGGCTTGAGTTCCTCTAGAAGCCAACCCTGAGGCAAGGATTCTAATGCAAATAGTTTATATAAAATGAAATCCTTAAGTATGGAGAATAGAGTAGGAAAGTAAACAAAGTAAGGAAGGAATAAAATATGGTTTTTCAAGCCAGTTCTTGTAGTAGTGGAAGCCAAGCTAATCATCTCCTATAATGGTTGAAGGTTGTTCAAAAGGGACTTTTCAGTGTCACAGCTGATGTGGCACAGACCACTGGCCCAGGTCAGTCACTCCCCTAATGGCCCACCAACCATTAAAGTACATGAGGAAGTATAAGATGTGTATAAAAGGGAAAGCCCAGCTGCGATCAGGGATCAGCTTCGGATGTGAATCCGCTGAGCCCGAGCTGGCACCAATAAATGCTACTTCCTGCTTATTATCTCAGTGCCCATCTCTCTGTCTGAGCATCCTGCAACATTTCACCATGTGTCTCACTCCACTGAGAAACTCTGAGAGACAGTGCCAAACACATCTAAGAGTTATCTCATCAAGGAGAAAGAAGGATGGGAGTTTAAGGCACCAAATCCCTATTTGTTATAGGGTGAGAGAAGCTTCTAGGGCATTAGCATTCATGGTCTTAACGATTTTTTTCAACATGCTGGCAGCATATTCCACCATGGCCAGAAAAAGAAGCCTGCAGGCAAAGTGTTACAGGTATCCACACAAGCAGCTTTCGGCTTATAGAGGTGAATGTCAACAGGTTTGTGTGCAGCACTGACAACAGTATACAATCCAAAAGGAAACTGTGGGGAGGGTATGAACAGAGAGTTCACGGCCGCAGGGTGAAGGCTCTTAAACATATGAAAGATATCCTACTTCATTCATTGAGGGGTGCATGAAAATTGAAACTGCACTGAGACGCCATTTCTCACCTAATAGATGGACAAAAAGCCAAGAATCCGAGCATAAACTCTGTGGGTGAGGCTGTGGAAACCTGTATTCTCATATATTGCTCCTGGATATGCAAACTGGGAACACCTCTATGGAGAACAATTACACAACATCTTTCAAAATTAATAATGCGTAGTTAAATTTTGACCCAGGGGCACACTCCTGAGAATTTATCCTATAGATATTCTTGCAAGCATTCAAAATGAAAAATAGTCATTGCTATTCATTTTTCTTGTTTCTCGTGACAGCATCGTAATAAGAGAACGTGGGTAAGAACTCAAGCATCCGTCTTTGGGACTGGTTAATTACTTGTGATGCTTTCACAGAATCGAATTCTAAGCAGCTGTTTAAAATAAATGGGGCACCTTCTCTATACATATATGAAAAAATCTCAAAATTTATTACTAAGTAACAAAAAATCAGGGTGCAAAATAACATGTATAGTTTTCCTTTGTATATGTGTATTTGCTTATAATTGCTTGAAGAAACACTAGACAGATGGGAAAGAAACTAATAAAAATCATATCTAAATAGGATGGGGAACAGAGGAGTAGAAACAGGAGTGGAAGCACTGTATATCTTTTATATCATTTTGATTTTTTAATTATATGAATACTGTAGCTGATTTTTTAAATAAATTTAATTTAAAATGTAATTGGTTGTATATCCCTGCTAAGTCTGTCTCCAGCTAAACCTCTCCAGCTCATTTACTCTTTTCTCTTATATAATAATTGTCAAATCTGTCATCATCCTGCTCCTTCTTCCTCGGATCTCCTATAAACATTACAATGTTCCTTTTAAAACATAGTTCCCTGAACCAAAAACAGAACTGCAGATGAGGTACAGCCAGGTTAGAGAATGATGTGATTGTTGCTTCCCTTTTCCTGGATCATGCATCTCTATTAGTATAGTTAACCTTTTATTAGTTTTTATTTTTGATAGTCACCTAATATCAGATTGCATACCATAATATGCCTAGTTCTTTTCACATAAAACGTTAAATCCAGTCTCTCCACAATCTGCCCCATGAGCCCCATTGCTATACTCTTCTGCCACTGATACCACCCATGTAACACTAATTACCACAAATATTTTTAAACTTAAGTATAAAACAAAAACAAATAAGTACTCTGTATTATCTTCCAATAATTCTGTAAGTCTAAAACTGTTCTAAAATAAAAGGTTCATTTTTAAAAAACAAATAACCCACCATGTCCTTATTAAAGTTTGCCTTGCAGAAAGTAAACTCTCCCTTCAGCCTGGAAGACTGTTTTAAATATTAATTGCATTTTCCAATATATGTGCTGTCCACTCATTTCCTAAATAGAGCTTCCATGTCTTTATTTTAGTTTTTGATAACAAATATGGAAATATTTTGTCCATAACTCTAACTTCAGCTATAACATTTCATAGACTATGTGAAGCCTAGAGATTATCTAATCCACTAAACTCATTTAACAGATGTGGAAATGAAAACCCAAGAGGGTGAAGAAATTTCCGCAAGGTCACACAGCCATATTGCAGCAAAGCAGAATTAGACCACAGATGACCTAATTCCCAGGCTAGGAGTTCTCTGGACTGTTTGGAGCAGGAGAGTCAGTTGAAAATAAATTTGTAGTAGATCAAAATCAAAAGAGTCAAAAAAACAGACTGATCAGGAACAGTATATCCAGTTAGCAATTTTGGACTTTTCTGTCATTGATAAGTGATAAAGTACTCTACCTTAAAAAGAAAAAAATAATAAAATAAAAAAAAAAGACAAATAAGACTAAAGGAACAGCATTATCTAATGGTGTATTTTGATTGCCTGTGACAACTGGAATATTAAATAATTATAAAAAGTTTTACCTCTTTTCACATTCTTCAATTAAAATAATATTTAAATTCTTAGTAGATATTTTAGGAATACCCAACAATAAAAAGTTGTCCATTATTTAATCTCTGTTGGAATTTTCCTCCACATAAAAAAGACTTTGTCAAACCACTTTATAAAAAATAAATTTACAGTAAAAATGTTTTTTAACTAGATAAATATATAAAATAGGCTTCAGTGGCAGCCATGGCGATGACCTACTCAGAAAATTCCTTTAGAACCTTCTGCAAGGGAACACAGCTGACTAACAGCCTTCAGCTGCCACATCTTGGAATATACCCCCTCATTCACTCAATCCTAGTTGTCCCTGGGCTGCTCAGGGCCAAAGACTGTGCATGACAGAGGTACTACAACCAAGCCATTACTGCATCATGCAAGATTCCGCTAATAAGCTGCTTGGATATTTCCCATTGACCCAGCTAAGAGTTTTTCACAACTGCACTGCAATTTTAATTTCTCCTACTCAGTCTTCCCCTCAAATTCAACTTTTGCAAGTGTGAGACCTGCATTTCAGTACAAAGGCTTGCTCCTCCTTTATCCTTCAAGTCATTCCCTCCATATATATCTTATCCTATCTGGTGTCTGCTTCTTGAAGGAAATAACTGGAAAAGCATCATTGGCAGAAAAGTTGCAAAATAAATTAATTTTATTAATAATATATCTAAATGGTCATAGCATTCATTGGGTCTTTCACCAAAATTTACCCTGCAAGAGTTAAACAGTTTCACTAATTACTGTATTTTAAGATAAGATAAGCATATATTTATGAAAATGCATGTAACAGAGTGCATTAGGAAAGTGCTAACCAGAGTTAGCATCTACTTCCCCAAGCTCCAATTTCCTACCCATAAAAAAGAACATAACATATGTTTCTAAAGGTCTAATGATATAAATATCCTTAAAAACCCATACACAAAAGAAAAAATGTATTTCTATTTCATTGGAAATTATGAAGCTGATGGCCTTAGATTGAAGCTAAATGTGGTGAGGAGATAGTAAAGGGAAGAAGCTTGGGTAACAAAAGTTGAAAATGGTTAAATCTGAGAGACAGGTATGGATCTAACCTCTCTTCCACCTGGAGACTGAAGCAGACAAAGGAATGAGGGTTGTGGAATGAAACATCCCAAATGCTGAAAGATGCCTTACTGAGTTTTAGTAAGGTACAAAGGTTGTAGCAAGATTCTTCAATGTAGTGAAATGCCCTGAGAAACATCTCTAAGACCACCTAAAGCAAAGTGCCTCAACTGAGCCAGCACTCAACAGCAGTATCATATGGCCATAGGATCCAGAAGATGTCAACCACTGTGGGCACTAGCTCCAAATAATTCCTAGATTCTGCTTTGACAGAATGGTGAGGAGAATAAGCCACAAAGAGTTAATTAAACTGAATCTGCTATTGGCTGGATGGGTGATATTTCCACAAAAATTTATTCTGGTTTAAAGAATTAAAGAATTGTAGAATTCTTTACACCTAAGAGTTGTGCAGTAAAAATTATGGAAAGATAGACACTGAGAATTTTCAAATGTCATAAATGAATTGGGAAAAAAAGAGCAGAGAGTGAGAAATAAGAACTAAATTAACAGGAACACACAAATTGATGCCATGAATGCATAGTAAAGAAATGGAAAGAGAAAACTGAAGAAACTCAAGGTAAAGATATATGTATAAAGATTTAGGAGAAAGTAATAGGAATAGCTATGAGAAAAAAAAGATCCAATATACATGTAATTGGAGACTCATAAGATAGCATTTAGGAAATGAAACAAATGAAATGTTTAAAACTGTAATTCAAGAAAAGTTTCTTAAATTTAAAAACTCTTAGATCTATATACAAATGAGAAATGACACAAAATGGTCAACACTAGACATATATTAGTAAAATCACTGAACTTTAAAGACAAAGAAAAAAATTCTTTAGGCATTCAGGAAAAATGAAAAGATTGACATGAATTTTCTAAACAGCAGTATTTTATAGTAGAAAAATATAAACTAAGGATTTATATCTACTCAAATTTCTCTTCAAATATAAAGGTCACGAAGAGTTGCAACATACTAGAGCTCAGGAAATGTTGTTTTTATGAGATCTTCTGGAAGAAGGTACTAGAGAACAATCCAGTAGAAGAGGATTGCAGAAGCTTTAGCATAATGCTGAGAGGTAAGTACTGAATATATTCAACTGTAGAACAAAGGCTAATAACAAATACAAATAAGGGTAATGGATAAAAATATCAGTAGAAGCTGATAAACCAAATAACAGTAGATTAATTGTACTCAAAACAACATACTGGTTGTTTTTTTTTTAATATTAAAGATTAAAATTAAGACAAAAAATAAAAATTGAATGGTGGGGGAAAGGAAGAGGTGGGGAAGCTGTAACTAGCTATTTTAAATACCAATTCTCAGAAGAAATAAACATAGTGTCTGAAGAAAGAAAGGACTAAGAGCATTAGCATAAAATAATAATTATAATAAAAATAAAAAGTATTCCTAATTATCATCAGATATTAAGACATATTTTTAAACCAATATAATTAAAACAGTGTGATATAGACAAACAAATACAACAGAAAAGAAAATGGGTAAATAAACAGAAGTGTTTCAAATTACTGAGGAATTAGGTGAACTACAAAATTACTGGGGATAGGTGAACTAGATGTATACTTGGAAAAATAAAATAAAATCAGGTCAGTACTTCATACTAGGATAAATTCCAAATAAATCAAAGTTTAAGTGTAAAAACTGAAAACATACTAAAAGAAAATATGGGAAAATTGTCTTATAACCTGAGCTGAGGAAAACCTTACTATTTCAAAATCTGGAAACTATGAAATAAAATATTGATAAATCTAATTGTTACTTTTCCTTAAAGACTGGCATAACACAAAAACAACATAAGTAAAGTTAAAAGACAAGTGATAAACTGAGAAAATATATTTTCATTTAAATGGCCAATATTCTTAATATATTAAGAGTTCTTACAAACTGAGAAGAAACAGAGTAACAGTCAGAAAAGTGGCAAAATATATGAGCAGACATTAAAAAAAAAGAAATGAAAATGGCACCTAATCATAAGAAAAGATTCTCAAACTCACTCTTACTCAGGGTAATGTAAATGAATGAGCTACAGTTTCTCATATATCAAATTGGCAAACACCCAAAAGTCTGACAATATATTCTATTGGCAAGGTTTTAGGAGACAGCCGATCAGAATACAAAATGGTATAGCTCCTAGGCAAAGGAACTTAATAATATCTTTTTTAAAAAATTACTAGCAATATCATTTCTAAGAATGTACCTCTACTCTGGTAAAAATTACTCATATGCAAGATATATTTTTCTAAAGGCAAGATATAGAACAGTATAGATAGTGTGGTAACATTTAGATAAGAAAAGAGATAATTAATGTATACACAAGTTTGTTATATTTACAAAAAGAAAAACTAATGAAAATAGTTACCACTACATCATTGGTTCTCAAACTTTAGTGTACATAAAAATCATCTTCAGAGCCCGCCTCCTAAAGTTTCTGAGATAAGGCCCAAGAATTAACATTTTTCACAATTTCTTAAGTGATGCTGAAGCAGCATTCGGGAAATCATACTTTGCTCCTAAACTTAAAACAAATGAAAACAATTAAACCTATCAATATCAAATTAATGATATAACACAAAGAACAGATTTAATTCAAGTGATTTTTCAACTGTATATTTTAAATGGAATGAGTTCTAATTACAGAGCTTCAAATAAATCTTAAACTTAATTCAATACCTATTAGTAATATTGTATTATTAATTTAAAACTAGTTTGCACATATACAAATACATGTATATATTTACATATGAAGATAAATCAAATAGTGTCAATGTTGTTAAGAACTAATATTAGTGTATGAGAAAAGAGATTAAAGTTAAAGAAGTTAAATAAAAATTCTATGATGTCAAATTTGAGTTGAAAATTGAAATTGAATATCAATATTATTTCATGATTTTGCTTTCCTTTTCAAAATATGTTTCCCTTAGGTCTATAACCACAAAGGTCTGGAGGATAGTGACCACTGAAAACCAAGAGTGCTCCTCCTGCCCACATTTTGTTCTCTAAGCTGTATTTCCCATTAAAACGAAACAGAACTTAAGGGCAGAATTCCAATTCCAGCTTTGGGGGTAAAATACATTAAATGGGTTTATGACAAGTTATGCCAGAAAGCAAGGAGATAATCAAAGACTAATAGGACATATCAGAAGTAAATATAAACAAACAAGAGCAAATATAAGGGAAGAATCCCATTGGCAAAATGAGAATAATGAAACAAACAGTTACTTAACTGGAATTCAGTTCATTCTATCACTCAAAAAAGAGGAGGAGGAGGAGCAAGGGGAGGAGGAGGAGGAGGGCAAAGAGGATGGTAAGGGTGGAGGGAGAAGGGGATGAGGAAGAGGAGGAGGAAGAGAAGGTAGAGCTGGAGGAGGAGGGGAAGGAAGAGGGAGAGGAGGAAAGGGGAAGGAGGAGGAGAAGAGGGGAGGAGGAGAAAACCCAAAATGCACACACATATAAAATTCTAGTTGGTCAGCGTTGTATTTAGAATATAGATTTTTTCATGTGGTTAAGAACTTTCTATCATCAACTAGGTCTATTTAGTTAGTTTGTAGTACAAAGAAGGCAGGATAAATGTTTAATTCTTGTCTTTCCACTGACAATTTGTAGTTAGGAAATATCAATCAATTAACAAGTATTTGGACAACATACAATAGGGAATACAAAAAAATATAAGAAATAATCAACTTATAACCAACCACCCGGTTTACAACTAACAATTGTATTGCTTACATTAGCATCACAATTAAATTTAACTTTTTCTGAGCATCTTCTATAGGCCATAAATGAAAATGAAAATGCATAAGACTTTCCCCTTCATGGCTTTTATAAGGTAGTGATTATTTCTCTCTTCGAGGTAAAATCAGGTTGGCTGAACTTGGCTGATTAAGGTGTAGTAAAATTAAGCAATTATACAACAAATTAACTGTAGGGGCAAAGAAAAGCCTTTTATGATATCCCTGGAAAGAGGATATAAGAGCAGCATATGTTTTTATGATCTAAAGAGTGAAAAAAAGGAAGGGGAAAGGCAATGCAAATGGGATAATTGGGCTAATTCAAATATGGACTGGTCATTATAATTATTATTAGGAAATTTTGTCAGATGTAACGGTATAGTGGTACAGTGTTTATGTAGAAAAATGTTCTTAATGTTTAGGCATATATGACATATTGGGGACCAAAATATCGTGATGCTCTTTATTTAAATCACTTCAGGGTCAAAAAATGTGAAATAAACTGAAAGGGTATCAGATACTTCTGCTTGTTGCAAATATGTGTCTGTGTGGAACTCTGATCCATAAAATTGAAGAAATTTTTGTTTGTCTCCCCAGGCAGTATGCATCCATCTTCTGAGAACCACAATAGCAGATTAGAGTTACCGTTCAGCTAGATATTAAATATGTTTTTAGGCTCTTAATCACACTGATATGTCAGAGGAATATGTCAGATAAAATTTGACTATTGATTAAACATTTTAATGCCTTAGCTGCATCCTACAAGTTTTCAGATGTTATGTTTTAGTTTTCTAGTGTTAAGTGTTTTCTAATCTCTCCTATAATATCCCCCTTGATCAAAAAGTTGGTTTTAATTGCTTTTAACCTCCAAGCATACATTACTTATCTTTTTTGTTAGCGACTTCTAATCAATTACATTGGTCAGAGAATGTGGTCTCCATGATACCAACTATTTTCCTGTAGTCAACAGCAGTGTCCTACATATTTCCATTAAATTAAGCTTGTTAACTTGTTTTTTTAAATCTTCTTTCCTTAATCATATTTTTGTCCACTTGATCCATCAAATACTGAGAGAAGTGTGTTAAATTTTTCAACTGTGATTGCAGATTTGTTTCTTTTCTTTTGTAGTTCTATTGGTTTTTATTTTATATAACTTGAAACTATGCTGATGAGTATATATATTTGAAATTGTTATATATTCTTGGTAAATAAGCCATTTATCAAAACTATCCTTAATGTCCAGTAATGTTTCTTGCTGAAAGTCTATTTTGTCTGATAGCAAATCACTACATTGGCCTACTTTTTGTTAGCACTTGCCTTTTATTCCCTCTCCCATCTCTCTTTTTTTTTTAAATTTTTCTGGATCTCTATATTTGAGGTATATATATTATAAGAGCATAATATGTATACTTTTTAAAGCTAATCAATTTTAACTGGAGAGTTCAGTCCATTTAAATTGATTGTGATAACTAATATATTCATAAATGTCCTATGTCGTTCTTTTTGTGTTCCTTTATAATAAACCTATTTCTTCTTTTTTGCCTTCACCTGGATTGGTGGACCATTTCTCCTCATTCCATTTATTTCTTTTCCTGCTTTGAAAATTATAGCCTATTTGTTTTCTTACATACGTACATACCCTAGAGACTACAACATGCATATTTAACTTTGAAAAAGTTTAATGATAACCAAATAATACAGGACCAAGAATGTTTTAATTACAGCTACCATCCCCTTCAACTTAATGATCCTTTTGCTTGATTTATTCATTGCTTATTTACTTACTGTTTCTCAACTCCAAACCCACTCTTTTCTATTTTGCTCTGTGCTGAATACAGACAATTCAGACTCTATTTCCCAGACTTCCTTGTCCACTGACTTCCTATTGTATTCTAACTAGAGACACAAAAAAGAAGTGAAAAGCAAAAGAAAGGGAAAAAAGCATTCCTTCTACTATTCCATTTCTGGTCAGGATTGCCAGTAGCAACTTTGCTGGTCCAGCCCTCAGTTTTTTTCAGAACTCCCAGCACCAACCTGGCAGTCTCTCTCAGTAGGCAACTAGCAGCCTTGAGGGGTGCTCCCTCTGAGAAGTCCAAGTTGCAGCTTACTACAAATGGAAAAATTAATAAGAATAAAAATGAAAAGCCGGTTCCAAAATAAATATAATGCTACCCTGACACCTCGTGGATTCTGTCAGTATAGCACTGACCTAAGCTTCAGTGAAATTCAGTGAAATTAAACAAACATCAAAGATAAGATAGTAGGCATTTTGGAATGTAAAAAAAAAAAAAAACACACACACACACACACTTAGTCAAACTAGAAAAATGAATAACAAATAAACAGGACAACACGAAATACAAATTAATGATACCATTATATTCCTTGAGCTACACAGTACTATATCACTCCTTAAAAAGAATAGCTTTCTGAAAATTAGTTTACTGCCATTTGAAATTTCCCATTTAAAGACCTCATTTTTTCCTTCAGATAAATCAATGATCCTCACATGTTCTCAGAATTAAATTTTTTCTATCCCCTTCATGTTTTCTCTAGTTGTGGTCTATAGATTTCTACCTTTTTCATTAAATTTTTCAACTTGTTAAAAAGAAAAACTGAACTTTTAGCAACCTATCCTAGTAAACTGTGTTTTATGAGATGATGAATTAGTCCTGATATAAACATAGCTCATCCATGAATTTTTCTAATTTTTCTAAAATTTTTTCTTTTTAAAATAACTTTCTAGTTTTTAATAATTTTCTGTTGCTATTTCTGATATGTGCCAGAAATCACTTTGACAGAATTTAATCACTTTCATGTTTTAAAGTTAAATTGATATGAAAAGAAATTTAGTAGACTGTATAACATATTAGAAAAAAAGAGACTTAGTTTGAGAATACCTAATTCAAGTCTAACCTTTCCATTTATTAGTGAGAACAGGGCAAGTTACTTCAATTTAAGTAGCCTCAATATAATCACCTAAAAATTGGGATTACAAACATGACTCACAAATTTAAAAATATTAGAGAAAAGTGTACATAAACATATGCTATAAAGTATTAAATAGATACATGTAGTTGAAATAACATGCATAATGTTCAATATTTTAATCATAAGAGTTTACTTTAGGATTTTGTCTGGAAGAAATTCCAAGTAGCCCACTTCATGCATGTAGTAAACAATCATCACATAATTAGTCAACACCTATTTTTTACAAGATATTCTGAGAGACAGGCGAATAATTTCCAGTGACCATTTTTAAAATTTTATCCTGATTTTGAGGACTCATCTACACCTAATAAGCTAAGTTACAAAAATTGTTTTAACTAATTCTTAGATGACATCACAAAGGAAGTGTTCAGCTGGGTTGGGGTAGAATGTAGTTGAAGAGGGACATTTAATGATGGCAAAATTGGTGTGGACAAAGAGATATTTAATTTTCCCTGTCTTATCACTGTTACAGTATTTACAATTAAGTACAATCATTAACTTTTGGTTCCTAACTATATATTCTTTTAACATGTAGTTTTGGCTCCTAACTATAATTTTTGACTCCTATTTAATTTAGGACATCTGCACGCATGTTCAGTTAAACCCGGTCAATGACTATATTTTCTTTTTCTGTTGTAGTCGTGCATTTTTACCAATGGCACATTTTTAAAAAAAAAAACTAATTGGATAGTGTCTCATCTTTTTCCGTGTTCTGTAATAGTTTGTATAAGATGAGAGCAATCTGTTATTTGAAGATGTCATAGAATACGCCGTTTGATAGTACGAGTACTTTTCAATATCCATTTTATTTTGTGGTAATTCCTATATTTGAATTTTCTACTTCTTTGGGGCCTATTTTGTCCAAATATATTTCTAGAAAAATTATCTGTATTTCTAGCTTTTCTAAGTTATTGGTAACATAGTATGCTGATCCATTCTACAATAATGCTGTGCAATAAATTACCCAAGAGTTGGAGCTATAAAGCAACATTTAATCTAGCCCACACACCTGCAAAAAAGCCAGCATTGGCTGATCTCTGGACTCTGCCATGCTGGGCTCCATAGCTGATGATAGGTCTCACATCCTTCTTGTACCAACTATCCACTCAAGACATGTTCTTCTCATGTTAATGGCAGAGGTATAGGAGAGATAAATGGAAGTTTGTTATGCCTTTTAAGGCCTAGTTTCAGAACTGGAACACTCTCACACTTCAGCTTATCAGCCAAAGTAAGTCACATAGCCCAGCCTTATATCAGGAATGGAGGTGGATATACTCTACCATCACCATGAGTAACTGCAAATTTATGTTAACAAAGAGCATTGATATAGGCAGGGATGAAGAATTAAGAATAACTATGCAATCTATCACAGATTGTATTCTGTTAAAATGTATTTTAAATTTCTAGTGTCCTATTTTTTTTGTTCTTGCTCCTCTTCTCCTTGATAAATCATATCAAAGATTTTTCTACATTCTTAGACTTAAAGACCTAGCTTTGATTTTGTTAATAAACTCAAAATACATTTTAGTTTTCTTCTCTTTCTTCAATATTTATTTCTAAAATTCTTTCATTCTACTTTATTTGGGTTTATTATGTTGTTATTTTTCCCAGTTTCTTTGTTCATTTATATTGTATTTCTAATTACAAATATTTAAGGGGATAAATTTCTCACTGAACACTACCTCGGGTATACAACAATGTACTGCTTTCATGAGCCTAGTTCCAAATTTTTATACTTTAAATTTTATATGCTATGTTTAACTAAAAAGTTATTTCAATGCATGCTTTTAAATTTACAGCTACATACAGAACTTTTTAAAATATACCTTTTTGTTGATATTTTAAAAAATCTATTGTGGTCAGTGAACAAGGTATGTATGTATGTTTTGGGTTTGGGGAAGCATTAGTGGGCAACTTCCTTTGTGGTCTATTGCCTGGTCAATTTTAAAAAATAGTCTATATTGAAAAGAATGTATACCTCATTTGCTAGGTACACAGTAGTATATGTTTATTAGATACTGCTTGTTAATTATATCATTCTAGTCTTCTCTGCTCTTATTTTCTGTATAATTTATCTTTTAATGTCTGAAAAGATGTATAAAATCTCTCAGTATGCTGTATTAGTCCATTTCTCCCTGCAGTTCTATCAGTTTTGCTTTCTAAAGTTTGAGACTGTGCTGTTTTTGCATAAAGGTTAAGGACTATTATCCATTCTTGGTAATCTGTAGAATTTTTTTTCCATATGAAATATCATTTTTTAGCCCTTTTATCTTGAGAAGTGAGTACAGAAGCTGGCTTTTACTCAGATAAGCAAACCCTGGTGCTCTTGGGATTCTTATTGAAAGCTGTGCAGGGACTAGAAGATGTCAAACAGTGGCCAACAGAAAGTCAAGAAGAAAACTTTAAAACTTCATAGAAAAAAAACCATCAAAGAGATTCAATTCATGAGGGAAAAATATTAGAGAACTGGAGGATAAATCCAAAAAATCTAATATGCAAACAGATGTTCCAGGAATAATTAAAAAAAAAAAAAAGAAACAAAAGGAATGGGTTATAAATAAAGAAATAATAGAATTTTTCCCAGAGCTAGAGAAAGACATCAAAAAGTTCCAGGAAGTGTCACGAGCTATCATCCAAAAGATCCTAATGCTTCTCAATTCCTAAAATATGTCACAAGCTATGCTTGTTTACAGGAACCGAAAAAGAATTCCCAACAGAAAAAACCAAGGTGCCTAGTGCAAAGACCAAGATGGCAATGGGACATCATGTGCAAAAAGAACTGTGTGCAAAAGGGCAGAGTGCAACAGAGGGATAACTGTGCATACCTAAAATAATTTAATCGCACACGCCACAGCCTGTAAATACAAAAGGCTCGTTCCCAGTCGGGGAGGAGTTGCCACAAGAGCATGAGCTCACCCTTCTCCAGTCCTTGATTAAAGAATAAAGTATCTGCTCTGCTTTACCAAACTCAGTCTTGTTCCATTAGCACTGGGCAGAAAGACCTTGATTTTGGTCCCTGGCCCCCCAAAAAATCGTTAACAGAGGACTGATTAAAATACATATACATACATATATACACACGCATACAAATATATACATATATATGTATATATACAGCCAAAGTACATTCTAGAAACTCGGAAACTTCAAGAATAAAGTGAAAACCTTACAAGCATTCAGATAGAAGAAACAAGTTGCCAGTTAATGAGATAGGCAATGAACATCTCCTCTGCAACATTAGAAGAAAGACTGGCATCCATACAGAGAAAAGACCTGTATTCCAATTATGCCATGTTGGCCATAGACTCAAGGATAAGCAAGGATTCAGAAAATAGATCTAATTTAAGGAAAGGCTCAAGGAAAGATTTCCAACAACAAATCAATGTGAACAGAATAGTCAAGATAAGGGCCTATGAAGAAGAGATGAAGAGAGCAGTGAGCAATAAAATTTCCAATGTAATCGTATTAAAATTTAAGTTAATAATGATAAACTGAGGATATGGAAAATACGTAAAAACAGGAAACACTGAAATAGAAGAGATATAATGTCAGAAATAGTCTAATGTGCTCAGCCATTCCTTGGAGCAGGTGGTTGAGGTAGGAAAGAAATAAAAACATTCAAAGTTCAGAGGAGGCTAGGAGGAGAGCAGGGATGAAAAGTTATTCCAAAGGTCTTATCTTTTGGGGGAGGAGCAGTGAGAAAATTGAGTATTCTGGTGGCAGAAATATTGGATATAATGTTTTCTACTAATAAAAGAAAAATAGATATCTAATTATAAGTGCAAAAAATTAAGAAGTATGATGAAACTTAAAATTTAATGAGATAAAACAGTAAACAACCAAGTAAAAATAAGTGTAAAAGTGCTATGGAAAGAATCTCAAGAACATTGGCCAGGGAATATACTCCTGTGAATTCTCATGTAAAGACACAGATTCATTCGAAATGAAACTCAATTATAGCCTGTTTAAAAACAAACAAACACACAAACAAAAAAAAAAAAACAGGAAAAAGGGTAAAGAAAGGTTGAAAATGAAGAGAGAGGCAAAAAGATAACAGAAAAAAACATAAATAAGCAAAACAGTGGCAGGAAGAGCAATATTACTATCAGGAAAGATTAAATTCAAGTTGAAAGTAATATAGCAGTAAGTAATGTGTATGCACATTAGACTGAGATATGATATGGATGTGGATGTGGAGATTAGATATAAATGTAGATATAGATGTAGATATATAGATCAACCCTTACAAATTGTAAGAATAAAATTTCCAGTAGGAAAAATGTCAAAGGGCAGAAGAATAAATTTTTACACACACACACAAAAGTAAATATTACAAACATTAAAAACAGCTTAAATTCTACTAGCCAGGAAAGCATAAAGTAAACTTATCAATGAGACATCAACTTACTCCCATCAGACTGACAAAATTAAACAGAACAATAACACATTTCTATTGGGGATATATAGAAAGTTTGTTATTTTGTGGGGTTTGTTTGTTTTTAAAGAATGTGAGCAGAAATGGGAACCATTACAACTTTTCTAGAAAGCTGCCTGGCAAATCTATTAAAATTTGGAGTAGCCTCTGATCCACCAATCCCACTTTTGGGAACCTCTCCCATAGAAAGAACACTAGAAGGTAAGGATATATGTATCAGATGTTTATTGCAAAACTGCACGTTAAGGCAAAAAAACATTAATAAGGAAATGGTGTGTAAAATACAGTGTAACTACACCATAGAATGATATACAGCTATTAAAAATATAAATTAGATCTTGGAGATCTTTCCAGGTAACTGAGAAAAGCAAAAAAGAGCAGAAAAGTATACAAAATACCATCCCATTAAAATTACACATTAAATCCTCTAAAGGTGACTTTGTAAGAATTAGAAATAACAAACAAACAAAAAAAGACTTTTGTGTCCAGAGAGTTAGATGGACACTGCCTGCAGTGGCAGCTTCCTGGAATCTATAGAAGTATTAAGAATCGTTGCTCAGGTCATTTGCAAAGTTACAAAAGTGTGTATGGTGGGGAGAGAATATCCAAAAAATGAGAGTCTAGGAGCAGTTCCTAAGAGTTTTAAGTCCTACATGAAAATAGCAGAATCAACTTGTTTTTGCTTTACAACAGCAATGAAGAATAAGATCATGGGTTTCAAATTTGTGAATTTTAAGGGCACTTACATCTAGGGCAGTGGTTCTTAACCTGGGAGACTGTGCACCCCAGGGACATTTGACAATGTCTAAAGACATTTTGATTGTGATGACTGCAGGTGGAGGTGTTACTAGCATCTTAGTGGGAAGAGGCTATGAATGCTGCAAACATTCTACAATGCTCAGGACAGTCACCCACAACAAAGAATTATCTGGTCCAAAATGCCAATACTTCTGAGATTGAGATACCTTCCTAGGGTGACCAACCAACAACCTGGTTTGGGAAAGACTGAGGAGTTTCTCAGAATTGAGGACTTTTAGCTCACAAACCAGGATAATTCTGGGTTATTGCAGAGAAAAATGATTACCAAAAAAAAAAAAAAAAGTGACTGTGCAGAGCACTTTTGGCACTCAAGATACTGATTTAAATTGGACTCATCTCTACTTCTATAGATTTCTTCAAAGCTTTTAGAATTTGGAGTTACAAATATAAAAAGATAGAGTTTATCTCATTTGAAGAATAGTTGCTTTCTCATATAAAAGCTGAAATTAGGATAATGTCCTCACAGTTTTTTTACTTGGTGAGTGGATATAAAAACTAATCTATAATGAAGTATGTGTTTGTCAAAATCAGAACTTTATATCTGCAAAGTAGAATTTTGCTGTATATAAATTACACCTCAATAAACCTGACTTTTAAACAAGAAAGTCTCATAGAAATTTTTAAATATGTAATTCTAATTGATAGATTAATTCCTAGGTCTAATGTAGGTTAATTTTTAAATAAACAATTTAGTTTAGATAACTTGCCACGATACTTAAAGATTAAAATTATGCTCTAAAATTCTGTCTTGTTTATAGCCATGCCGCCCTGAACAAGCCTGATCCCGTCTGATCTTGGAAGCTAAGCAGAGTTGGGCCTGGTTAGTACTTAGATCGGAGACCACCTAGAACAACCAGGTTCTGTAGGCATAAAAAATGAACAAAATATAAGGAATTGTAAACTGATAAGGTCCTTGCAATCTGTGAGGTCAACCAAGGGTTGTCTTGCCTAAAAGAAAAAAATTATAATAAAAAAAATAATAAAAATCTGTCTTAGGGAAGATGTTTCTGTGCAGCAAGTAACAACAATCACTGACTCAGCTAAATTAAGTAATAAGTAAATCTATTTCTCAGAAGTATTATAACTTTAGACACAGTAAGACAGTGGTCTGGCTAAGTGCCCTGAAAGTGTGTTGGTACATTGATCCTCAGGCTAGTAATGAAACACATAACAATTCCAGACAAAGATTTCTTCTTATATCACTTTCTTAAGAGCTAAAAAAGGTTTCCAATGTGTCCCCACATAATTTCCAATCTTACCATCCAGAATTAAGTCATATGCTTATTCTTTTTTTTCTTAATTGTGGTTATAAACAAATTTACCCTCTAAACAATTTTTAGATGTACAGTACTGTATTGTTAACTATGCATAGTTGTACAGCAGATCTCTAGAATTTTTCATCTCACATGCCCGAAAAGCTATACCCATTGAACAAGTCATTTCCTCTTTACCTAAACCTCTGACAACCACCATTCTATTTTGTTTCTATGAGTTAGATTACTTTAAATATCTCATTTAAGTGAAATCACAGGTATTCATTTTTTGTGCTTGGTTTATTTCACTTAGCATAATGTCCTTGAGGTTCATCTGTGTATAGCATATGAGAAGTTTTCCTCCTTTAAGGCTGCATATTATTCCATTGTATATATATATGTCACATTTTTTGTATACGTTTTTCCATAGATGGACATTTGTGTTGCTTCTAAAAATTGGCTATTGTGAATAATGATGCAATGAACATGGGTGTGCAAATTCCTCTCCCAGATTTTTCAATTCCTTTGGATTTACCCAAAATTCATATTGCTAAACTATACGGTAGTTGTATTTTCAATTTTTTGAGGGATCTCCATACTGTTTTCCATAGTAGCTACACCATTTTATGATCCCAGCAACAGTGATACAAGTGTTCTAATTCCTCCACACCATGGCCAGCATTTGTTATTTTCAGCCTTTTTTTTTTTTTTTTTTTG
Source organism: Cynopterus sphinx (assembly GCA_030015415.1). Taxonomy (NCBI): domain Eukaryota; kingdom Metazoa; phylum Chordata; class Mammalia; order Chiroptera; family Pteropodidae; genus Cynopterus; species Cynopterus sphinx. The sequence goes on from CM057391.1 coordinate 30,961,382, forward strand.
GATAATGGCCATCATGAGGTATTACCCCATTGTGGTGTTGATTTGCATTTCCCCAATGATTGAAGATGTTTAGCATCTTTTATGTATTTATTAGCAATTTGTACATTTTTTTTTTGGAGAAATGTCTATTCAAGTCCTCAGCCTAATCTTAACTGGGTCATTTATTTTGTTGTCATTATTGAGTTATAGTTCTTTACATATTCTGCATATTAACCCTTTATTCAATATAGGGTTTGCAAATATTCTCTCCCAATCCAAAAGTTGCCTTTTCATTCTGTTGATTGTCATGCTCATTCTTAAACCAATCACTAGCAAGTAGGATGGGATTACTAGTTTTGGAAAACCAACCAACACCTGGGTGTAATGGTTACTGGGGAATCCATCACTTAGGCAACAACAGGACGCCTGCTTCAATTTTGGGCTTCATCTCAATTTCAAATAGAGAAAAGAGCTTATTAAAGATAATTATTGAAAGCAATTATCTCAAATAGATGTATGTACACAGCCACAAGTATAAATGAGGACACTGGATAGAGCCTCAGGTGACCTGGGTTCTTTTTAGGACTCTTAGAAATTGCTAGCAGCATGTCCTTATCAAATCACTAAAGCTTTTAAAACTTTATCTGTAAAACCAAAGTGCAGTTTCATGATTCCAAACTAAATCATTATTTTTAAAGATATTTATAAGCCTTTCAAAAGTGTGGCATCAAATTACTGGGTAGGTCCGTGTGGTCAGGAATGAATGTGTGTGGATAAGTTTGTGAGGGTGTGCATGGGCAAGGATGTGTCTGTGCATGTGTGTGTGTCTGTGTGTGTTTATAAAGAGTGATAGAGCAAAGTGAAGAGGAGAGAAAGGACAAGATAAATTTCCATCAAAAACACCTTTCCATTTTACTGATTTATATTTTATATGTGTATGATATAAGTCCTTTATTAAAGATGTTGCCATTTGCCTTTTAATTTTGTTAATGGTAGGGTTTTGTTCATGTGACAATGCTTATTTATTTGTTTTAATTAATGGGGCTCTATTGTTACTGTTCACTAAAAAATATTACAATATATAAATAAAAAATTTTTTTTAAAAAAGCCCATAAACTCAACACCCAGGGATAACCACATTTACAACTCAGTCTACAATCCAGATCTATAGAAGAAGAGATTGCTCATGACTCACTGAACATCATTACACACCTCTCTATTTATAGCTCTAAATACCCTCGTATCCTATTGATAGTATAAATTGGCTATATAAATCCTGTGAGACAATTTACAGTAACTATCAGTAATTTTAAAAACCTCACTGCACTAAGTCTAATTTTAAAAATATGTCTAAGAAAACAGTTCAGAATGTAAGCAAAATTTTAACTATGATATTATTTCAGCATTGTATGTAATAATAAAAATTTGCAAACAATTGAATAATATGGCAATGATCAGTTTAAGTGTGGAATGATCATACTCACTTGAATACTCTGTGGCCATCAAAAATGGTGTTGAATTAGAACAGTTAATGAAGATGTTCACTCAATATGTTAGTTAAAAAGCATGTTACAAAAAAGTATACATAGGATGATACTATTTTTAGGTATAGAAAACAGCCTGGAAAGAAACACAAAAACATTTATAAGAATTTTCTCAGGGTAGCAGGTGATTTTTCTTTCTTCTTTTCATTTTTATTTTACAAATTTTAATAAACATGTATTATTTTATTTTTAAAACCTACCACATATCATATTATTAAAGATTAATTTCAGGTAAAAAAAAAAAAACAGTTCCATTGCAAAATGCTATGTTTTAATCAAATTACTTTCTACAGTTAGTTATAAAAGGTCTTCCACATCTGATGGACAGGAGTTTAAATGAGGCATAATGATGATCTTAAAGTTAGAGACTCTTCAAAGAAGGCTGAAGTGTGAAGCAGGGACTTTGAACAGTCACAGAGCACAAAAGGGAAGTTTAAGGGCCTGTGATAGCTGCTTCCAGAACTTGGAAGATAAGAACAGAAAAACTTTTGAAGTTTTATCTAGATGTGTTTAAAATCCCATTACATGTTACCTTTGGTTTTCCAGTCAATATAAAGTCCATGGCCTGAGCCCAGATAGAGCTCTCTAAATCTTTGAGTTCAAAGGACACCCTCCTACCCTTTAGGCTAAAGCTAGTGGTGTGCTGGTAAATTTTTAACAAAGTTCTCTAAGAAAGAAAAAAGAAAACTTCACATGTACATATATATATATATATATATATATATATATATATATATATATACACACACACATATATACATATATATGTATATATACACACACACATATATATATACATATGTATGTATGTATGTATGTATGTGTGTATATATATATATATACACACACACACATACACACATGCCATCATTATGAATTTTACTGATGTAAAGGGTGTGTAGTACACAATCTATAAATAATCAAATATACAATACTTTTTATTGTCAATTTCAAATAGCCAATTGAGTCTCACAGAATGCTTTTATTGATTTTTGCCAGACTTTTCTATCCATAGTCAACCTATGGCTGGAATTCAACCATGATTTGACAAATGGAGTTGCATACCAATCCACTAACATTTTCCCAATAAATTTATTGTCAAATCTGCTATGTGATTTACTGTTAAATACTGCTCATCCTCAAAAGCATTTTCAATAGACTGAAACTTATTTTGGTTTCAGGAGGACTGACTGCAATGTTTTCTTTTCAGCTATTTGTGTAATTGAAGGGATGGGAACATAGTTTATTCTATATTATTATCTACAGTGCTGAAAATCATTCGAATCATCATCATGTTTTAAAATTAAACAACACAATATTTTTTCACAGCTGGTTATGGTCAAATTAATTCTGCATAAGGCCAGTAAATTGTTCTAATTAACCAAAATAATTTAAAATGCTGGAACAATGTTTCCTCAATAATCTGTGCAATTCACAATGTAATAGCTGTAAACACAACACACTTTTAACTTTAACCTGTTATTAATAATTCCTCCAACATGTCAACTCCATGTCAAGTAGACAAGCAACAAAACAATAAATCAATCTCTTATTTATACGTACGAGTTGACTTCCATCATGTGAATACTCCCACTACAGCCAATTGAGAGCTACTAAAATGACATGACTGGGTCTGGAGTTGGGAATTAATGTCTGAGCAGTAAGTACTCCATTATGCAGTATCAGTGCAGAAAAATAATTTAAAAAATGATGCATACTGAGTATTATTATCTTTGTTTTCAGTAAGTTAAAAAATTTAATTGATAATATTGATAGCGTTTAACAATGGGCTAGCAAAATTCCTGAAAATTGGCCCAGCTCCACTGGCACAGAGCGCAGATCTGTAAATCTTCAGAAGTTTCCGACAGAAGCAATAATTCCAATGGAATGTCAAATATTGAGCAGTATATGTGTTTAATACTGTTGCTATTGGCTCCTGTCTGCCTTACCTAAGGTAATTCTTTCTAATGCTGAAATGCACATATTTCAGAGAAGGCCTCTGGAGCCTATGGGAAAGCTGCCTACACTGCTGAATGTGTTTATAGTTGGTTACTGTTTGCCAAGGATCAAGAGGGCAATGTGATTAATCTACTACTATAGTTTATACTTCTTGATTTTTCTGTTTGGCTACCCTGCAAGGACACGCTCTTCTAAGAATCAATAGCTTCTACTTCCAAGACCTGACTTCTAGATGCAAGTAAATAAAAGATATATATGTAATGTTAGACAGTTCTATAACAACTCAAATGTTCTAAATCTACTGTTAAAAAATAAAAAAGTTTTTAATCTGTGCAATTCTATTAACTCATTTTTCAGGCTGAGAATATCTGTCAAGTTTATTTTTTTACAAAATAGCTGAATGCTCTTTGAGGGGCAAACATTTAAGAATGAACTGTAGAAACAAATATGGTAAAGGAAATTATTTAGAAATTAATGAATATCGTAAAGAAAATTATTTTTAAATAGTAAACTGTGTTTTCAATCATGAGATTTTAGAGCATACAGAAATGATGACTGAATTTCCCCATTGAGACTCTTAGTATAAACTCACAGAATATTAAGCTCTCTACATAGCTTTTGCTTCCAAGAGAATTTAGTTTCCCTGAATTTCTCTCATCTGCCAAAAGTTTTCCTTTTTTTCCTTTTGCTCTGAGAAAAAATAAATCAAATTTAAAGTTATTCCTCTCATTTTAATAAAATGTCCACAATACAAAGTCTTCATAAAACAGTAATTCTAAAGCATGTAAATAATTGAAGATAAAATATCTAAAGCTCTTCTGAAGCTCTTTTAGACTGAGATAGTTAGATTGATTCTCCCATAAAGAGTCTGAGATACTTGATAAACCATTGCCTTTCAGTGCATAATAAACTCAGTTTGAATACATTAAAATATAGCATAATTGATCCTTTTCTTACCACAATAGTAATATCACAATTTGTATTTTCTCAAATGAAATAGTGAAATGAGAATCAGATTCCTTTCTCAGCTTTGCCACCAACTACGCGAAAACAGGCAAGTAACTTCCTGAAAAAAATTATATAGACACCTTCTTTTATTTAAGAAATTCCCAAATTACAAATAACTGACATTTATAAGTGTCAAATAAGTTTGACTTTCTGGAAATAGCTATAATCCCTGGTGTCTAGGAGTCAAAAAAAAAAAAAAAGCCATTTTTCCTTTCCTAGAGCTCTAGTTTAAAATTTTTCTATTTTTCTTCCTCCCCAATGTCACCCTAACACACACCATATTAATAGAACTGATAGAGACTATATCCCTATCTCTCTCTCTCCCCACCAATCCTGGCCTTTTACTTCACCTCTGGTTCTGGGTAGATTTTGTGACATTAGGACTGGCAGGACAAAGGGACTGAAATGTGAGTAGGCAGAAAACAAACCTAAGTGAGTCATCCCTACCTCACTCTGTCCTGGCTCCAATATTGGTTGTCTTCAGACCAAGGGCTTTGAAGAGCCTTTGAAGGCCTGCATAGGAACCAGTCATAAAGTGACTTTTAAGAAGAATACACCCTAGGTTGCAAATAATCAGCTTCCATAACCCAGCCTTTGCTAGAGTTGGGGATACCTTATAACACACTTCTGGTCTGGTGCCCTTAGAAACAGGAATCCTCAGGCAAGGCTGATGCTGCATGCAGGTGATGTTCTACCTGGGAACACAGCTCCCAATATCCAGTATTTCCCAAACATGGTGATGGCTACAAGTACAAGTTGCAGAGACCCGACAATCAGTGTGAGCCTCAGAGAGGGCTGATTAGAGACAGTTCCTAATTATAGTGTTCATTTTTCAGCATCCCTTTGCCCATGAATATTTACACCCTATTTGTCAAAAAAGTAATTGCATATCCTAAAACCAACCATTATAACAAGTAATAACAAAGCTAAGGAGGTGTCCATTATTTTAAACAATTATTTAAATGTAGTATTTTGATTTATGAAAAACATTCTATGAGAAATAGGATGGAAATCCCCCAAGTTCTGATCCAATGGAATTGCAGAACCATATAAGATAGAGTCTTGAGAGAACAGTGTGAATAAGTGAAAAGATTTTAAGTCAGAAAATGAGTACTTAGTCAGATACTACTGCTATTAGCCTGGCGACCTAGAACAAGCTACAGAGCCTCAGCTTCTTCATTTTGTAAAGTGGGCATAATCTTAGTGGTATGGCTGTGACTGGGGTAAAGTTAAGAGAAGACTATTAGAAAACACTGTGTAATCTACAGAGCATTATTTCATCCAATCCTTTACCGAAAGTATAACCCTGCCCTTCAGCATCCCTTGTAGCCTTTGATTCATCACCTCCAGTGATGTGGAGTTCATCTCTAATTGGCCATTTTCAACAGCTCTAATTGCTACAAAATTACACATATATTATATATAAACTACACATACATAGATCATATATACTCACATGTACATGCATACACACTCACACACTCCAAAATCTGCTTCCTGATGCATCTTGATCCTTCCTCCTGGCTAAGAGCTTCACTAAGAAAAGGAGAAGATCAATAAGAACCTGTTCCATAGCCAAAATGCTATTTAAATTTCAATTAAATTAATTTTTATTAAATTTATTAGAATGACATTGGTTAATAAAATCAAATCATTTTCAAGTGTACACTTCTGTAAAACATCATCTGTATATCGCATTGTGTATTCACTACTCAATGTCAAATCTCCTTTCATCACTATGTATTTGATCCCCCTTTATCTACCTCTTCCCCACCCCCTTATTATCTGAGTCTGTGAGCCTCTGTCTAGTTTGTTGCTTTCAGTTTTATATACCACATGGGTGAAGCCATGTGGTTCTCAACTTTTTCTGTCTGCCTTATTTCACTTAGCATGATAATTTCAAGACTCATCCATGTTATCACAAATGACAGTATTTCATCTTTTCTTATGACTAATATTTTAAAAAATCAATTTCAATTAAATTAATTTTTAGTTCATTTCACCTGCTTATAGACACATTATTAGTAACTACTGTATTGGATGGCGCAAATATAGAATATTTCCCGTATGACAGAAAGTTCTATTGGCCAGATGTGGTTCGTGATTTATTATTACCTACAATGTTCCAGGAACTCATTAAATACTTTACATGCAATTAGATTAGAATAATATACAAATTAGAATTAAAAGAAAGTTGAGACTTCAATCTGGAAAGTGTCACTGCTCATTTCTTCCTGAGAGGTTAGACCTGTAATTAATTTACCTACAGGAAATGGTGAAACAGAGGCAGTTACTTAGCTAGATTATTTCTTTCACCATTCTTCTGAATGAGGAAGTTCAGTCTAGATCCTACACATTATATTTCATGTTAGCTTTTTTCCAGGGACAAAGAGAGAGTCTACCTTGCCTTTTGTCTTTAAAACATAAGTAGAGGTGGATTGAGGAGAGTATACCACAAAAGAACACTATCCTCACTGTCATATTCAGATGATGACACTACCTTGATTGGAAGAGTGAAATATTTACATCAGGCTAGGTCAGCCCTTCAAGAATTCAAGCCACTCAGTTGCCTTCTCCCAGGCTCGGTTTTTCATCTTCTTCGCAAAACAACATGATTGAGACAGAGGATCACAAAGGTTTCTGTGATCCCAATGACTTCTCCAAATGACTAGGATCCATATCCTATCTCTAAATCTCCCTAACTCATGATGCTGCCACAACCCTCAATCACTGTGGTATTCCTGTGTAACCCTTGAAATCTGTTGCTAGGACTTAGTAAATCGACAGGACATATACCACAGCATTCTAGCTCCCAGAATGTCCATGTCCCTCTTCTGACTACTGTATACACCTTGGGGGTTCTGTTGCTGGGTTCCTTTAAATGGCTTGAGGAATGCAGTGTCCATACCTAGGATTCTGTGAATTGAAGGTATAAGTTTTATTCATTGGAGTTTTTATTTGCTCAAAAATTAAAATAGAACAAGTGGGTTCTATTCTTCTAGGTTATATTTAGGAATGAAGGAAATATGTATCACTCTTGGAAGATTTGTGTGGTTTTGCTTGTGGCTGACACCTATGACCTTTGGAGAGTTTTTCTACCTCTAAGATTCTTTTGCTGTAGCCCCTCCTCTGCCCTAATTCCTCAAGAAGTAGTATAATGAAGGAAGAAATATAAGCTTGGTTTATCATAATTTTTAGTTTATCTTTTAAAACACCCATATTTAGAGTTAGGCAAATCAGGGGTTGAAGACCTGGTGTGTCACCTTGGGGAAAGTTACTTAAGCCTCGATTTCCTTCCTCATTTATAAAATGTGAGTAACTGCATCTCCTTTTGAAAGTGATGTTTTTTTTTTCAGTGCAATACCATAAGGAAGTATCTACAACACTGAGCACGTACCAAAAACTTTGTAAAATTTCGAATTTCTCTCAGTCTCCACTTTCACACTTTCTATTGGAACGAATATCAAAACCATAAAAGTAAATTGCCTGTATTCACTTCTGTTTTTGTAAAGTTCTTATTCCTGAATTTTTAGGTTTGACAGTACTCAGCCTATGAATAAAGAAATCCATGTTACATGGATAAACATTTAAAAGCTAGCTTTGCAGCCAGATTTAGCATTTTGCATGACCCACAAGTCAGGTTTCACAGTTATTTTGGCCATTTTACTGGACAACGGTGAAGACTCTGAAGAAGTCTGAAGATTCTACATATAGGATCCTATCCTGGAGAGGTCAAGATTCCTTAGCGTGACTCATCCACCATTACCCATAAGCTTTATCTTAAAATCAGAAGCGTGGAGGGGTTTCTAGCGTTGGTTGGCAAACTGCTACCCAAGGGCCAAATCTGTCCCATTTCTTGTTTCATACATCAGGAAGCTAAGAATAATATCAACATATTTTAATTGTTGAAAATAATAATGTTTCATTATATATGTTAACTACATAAAATTCAAATTTCAGTGTTCATAAATAAAGTTGTATTAGGATAGAGCCACACTCACTTATTTGTGTATTGTCTAGAGATGCTTGCATGCTACAGTGGCCGAATTGAATAGGTGCTACAGAGACTATCCAGACCACAAAACCTAATATATTTACTATCTGGCTCTTTACAAAGTTTCCTGCTCCTTGGGGTAGAGCACAGACTCGAGAGCCAGAAAGTCTGGCAGCATAAGTCAGCTCTGTGTTGCTTCCACTTGGGTAAGTTCTCTCAGCTCCTGTTTCCCCAACCATATAATGAGGATTATAATAGTATCTATCTCAAGGGTATTATGAGGATTAAGCAAATATGTAAATTTGTGCTTAGAAGAGGGTCTGGTACATATTAAGCACTATTTATGTTTCTATTATTAGTTGCCACAATTTTTTTTCTATAAACTAAAGGAGCAGCAGCTTACCAATCAATTTGTTGGCAATAACTGTAATAATTCCATTTGCAGTACTCCATTAATTCTTTAGCAGTGGGGCAGTAAAAAAATGTCTAAAATCAACTGAAATGACAATTAGCATAATTGCTTATCCACAAAGCTAATTCTGCATTATTTATATGCCACATATTCTTTCAAATTTGAGTCTTGAAAGAACTTACATTCAACTTTGAGTTCACTTTCACTATCTACTCCTTACAGTTGGTTACCTCTTTCTGAAGAAATAAACTTCAAAACAGAGGCCAAGGAACAGATTAGAGAGCTCACAAATAAATTAACACATATTCAATCAACTGATCTTCAACCACAGTGCCAAAATACACAATGGAGAAAGGAGGGTCTCTTAACAAACGGTGCTGAGAAAATTGGATATCCACATGCAGAAGAATGAAATTGCACCCTTATCTTACACCTTATGCAAAAATCAACTCAAAATGAATTCAAGACTTAAAACGTAAGACCTAAAACTATAAAACTTCTAAAAGAAAACAAAGGGGAAAAGCTTCATAACATTGGCCTTGTCAATGGTTTCATGGCTATGACACCTAAAGCACAGATTAAAAAAAAAAACAAAACAAAGTAAACAAGTGGGACTAAGGCAATCTAAAAAGCTTCTGCATAGCAAAGTAAACAACTGAATGAAAAGGCAACCCATGGAATGGTAGAAAATATTTGCAAACCATATATCTGATAAGGAGTTAGTTTCCAAAGGCTATAAGGAACACCTGCAACTTAACAGAGAAAAAAAAAAAAAAACTAATAACCTGATTAAAAAATGGGCTAAGGACTTAAATAGATGTTTCTCTAAAGAATACAAATGGCCAACAAATATATTAAAAAGAGCTCAAAATCACTAATTATCAAGGAAATGCAAATCAAAGCCAAATTGAGATATCACCTAACAGCTGCCAGAATGGCTATTATAAAAAAAAAAAAAATAGACAATGTGTTCACAAGTATGTGGAGAAATTGGAACTCGGGCACACTGTTGGTGATGCAGCCACTATGAAAAACAGTATGGAGTTTCCCTAAAAATTGAAAATGTGTTTCAGCAATCCACTTCTGAATATATATCCAAGAGTTTAAAAACAAGGCCTCAAAGAGATATTTGCACATCGTTCACTGCAGCATCATTCATAATAACCAAGATGTGGAAGCAACTCAAATGTCCACCATTAGAAAAAAGAATTTTAAAATGTGGCATAAACACACACAATGTAATGTTTATGCCACAAACATAAAAGAAGGAAATCCCATTGTATGCTGTAATGTGGATAAACTTCAAGGACGTGAAATAAGCCAATGATAAAGACAAATACTGCATGCTTCCACTTTCATGAGGATCTAAAGTAGTCAAATTTATAGAAACAGAAAATAGAAAGTGGCTGGACCTAGGAGGAAATGGGACATTGTTCAATGGTTATGAGTTTCTGTCATGCAAAATAAAAGGTTCTAAAGATCTGCTATACTACACTATGCATATTGTTAACAATATTGTACACTTAAAAATTTGTTGAGAGGGTGTACCCCTGCTGTGTTCTTACCGCAAAACAAAAAGGAAAAAAAAACCCAGAGGACAAAGTACTCATAAAATGTCTAATCTACCTCGATAATTGCTATGGCACTTGAAAACAGTAGTCTACATTCTGAACCAAATACAAGATAGGCAACACATAGTTTATTTGATATAAGACGACAGACACTATCAGAATTTGTTTTCAGGACTTTCATTTTTGGAATTCCGGTACCCAAAAAGAGGATTTGGAGGGAAGTTATACATAAGAGAAAAACAATGACCCTAGTGAGAACACCACCCAGGAATTTGGAATGGAACACTGTGCACCACGGCGAATAAGCGCAGTACCACAGTCAGCAGATGCTCCAGTGTTGGTTCAACTTTGATGACTCTCAATTTTTCTATGCAGCCTCCACAGCAAATACTGTAGATTTTGCTTCCTAATGTATGTCTAAAAACGTTAAAATTCACAAAAAAAAAAAACATTCTGCGTGATTGAAATTACACGAATCGAAATCCAACAGGGAATCTTACATCCCAACAGCTTCGGACTGCTCAAGTGGGTGAAAAAGAAAAACATGTGAAACAAAGAAAACCGCTTTCCGAATCACCTCAGTGAAGCTCCAACCTCTCACCTTCCTGAATGTTTACCAGCACACTCTGCTTGCTCTAAACCGAATATAAAAAAGTAGAAGAGTCATTTTGGAGGGTTTATCTGGCCTCATCCAGATACTAATTCAAACAACTCATTTTCTAAGAACGACCTGGACAGAGCTGCCCTGCCCAGTGGATTCCTTCGGTCCCCCCCCCCCACCCCACCAGGCCTTATCCAGATCCGCCCAGTTTAACCAGGAAATGGCAACGCCCCCTGGAAGGGAGGGAAGCACGCACGCAACTTGTTCAGGGAAACGTGCGACCGCAAGCCACCCGCTGCCTGGCACACAGCTCCCGAGGTTCATGCCTGTGGGCCAAGGGCGCTTTCCTATTTTGACCTTTCGACGCCTCCTCCACCCACAGGCATCTAAGAGGGGCCCTGAGGCACTTAGCCACGCCCCCCGGCCGGCCCTGTCCAATACAGTTGTTTAAAATCAATAAATTAAAACAACAACGTCAGAAAACAGCCAAGTAGAAAGCAAGAAGGAATTCCCGGGGCCCGGAAGCGATGTTGGGTTGTACCATTCGTTCCGAGGGGCGGGCCGTCCCAGGTGTGAATTAATTCTCAGGTCTTGAGTCGCTCACCGGCCCTCCGAGGATGCACGGCCCCGGCACCGGACCCGCAGAGAAAGGGCCGCCGTGCGCGGGCGGGGGCGACGGCGGGGGCGGCGGCGGGGGTGGTGGGTGAGCGCGGCGCGTCTCCCCCCCGCCCCCGTCCCCGGTGGTACGCTCCGGGGCGGGCGCAGCGGGCCGGCGGGGGGCGGGAGGCCGCGCGCGCGGGGCGGCGACGCAGTCGGCACCATGGCCTACCCCGGACACCCCGGACACCCCGGCGCCGGCGGCGGCTACTACCCAGGCGGGGTGAGTGCTGCCTGCGCTGGCCCCCGGCCCGGGCGCGACCCTGGGCCCCGCGGTCGCCGAGAGACTACACTTGGCGACTCCGCTGGGTGGCTCCCCGGGCGCCTCCCGGCCCCAGCTTCCCCCTGGGGCCGCCCCGCCCCAGGCCCCGGCCAGTCAGCCTTCCTCTGGCTCCCTCCTCCTCTCCGTCCCCTCTGGCTCCCCACGGGTGGCTGCGCGGGGCCCGGGTGCGGGGGGATGGCGACCCCAGAAGCCCGCCCTGGGACTCCCGGGTGTGCGGCGTGAGGTCGTACAAATTGGGTGTTGGCTTCCCTTCGGTGTTTCCCACAACTGCACGAGCCATCTTAAACTGGAAAGGTCCCAGAGGTCCCCCCTTCCCTTTAAAAGAAAGGCGGTGGGGGCAAAGGTCAGGGAGGGACCGCCAGAGTCAAAGTCCCGCGGGAAGAGGGACCCCTCGCCCGGCGTCTGGGATGCGCGTTGTCGTGGGAACCGTTTCCGGGAAGACTGTTCCCTCGCGGCGGAGTAGCCGGGCGCAGACGCCGTTTACCCTCCCTGGCTACACCTGTCTCAAAACTTGTGAAAATACCATGAACGCTATGAAAAAAATTGAAGCCCTGCCTGGGTTGCGTTTAGCTCAGTAACCTGGGTTTTTTAAGCTGCTTCCCATGTGCAGCTGTCAGTGTCAAGACAATTCATTTGGGTCCAAGCCGCCAATCTTTAAATTTGTAGCGGGAACGGAAGAAAAGGGGGTGGTGTGATTGCAGTTAGAGTTGCGTGGTGGTGGGGAGGTAAATGAAATGGTCAGGCAATTGTCTGGCTTTGCACAATGGCACTCAGTGATGAAAGAATAACACTGGGTTCAGTGGAATGATGCTGAATTTGTGCTTCCTCTTTTGCAGTATGGAGGGGCTCCTGGAGGGCCTGCGTTTCCCGGACAAACTCAGGATCCTCTGTATGGTTACTTTGCTGCAGTAGCTGGACAGGTTAGCTTTTCCCTTTAATATTAAAGCATGGTCAGAGTCTACATTTCTGTTGGCCTTTGGTGTAGTGGCACAGAAAAACGACCCTTCCTCTGGAAAATAATGCCTTCTGCAAAAGAAAAAGAAGGAAATTTATAGTCAGTTACTTATTTCTGAATATTCAGAACAAATGAGGACAAAGTGTTGCTGGTGTTTGTGTTGCTTAAATTCAGAACTAAACTTGTGATTGAATGAGGGTCATAATGGACAGAATATTAATATGCTTTAAGATCTGTGAGGTAGAAAGATGTCTTTAGAGAAGTAAATTGTCAGGGGCTAGGGTGGTTTCCAGAGAGGAAATTCCGTATCTGGTAAATGTAAACCCCTGTTCTTACAACTTAGAGGTATGTTCTAGTAATTCTGTAGCCAGATTCTGATGGACACTTTCTTTGAGTTGAATTTGACTGTTAATCAGTCACCCCCTTAGGAAATAGATGTTTATGGTAAAAACCCTCCAGCTTCAAAATAAGAAAGTTACTATGCTCTTCTTACTATCAAGAAGTTAATCTTGTGAACAGTTTCACTTTGATGCAGATGCTGTTACTAGGTCAGGTCTTCTGTGTCCTTATTAGGTTTTGTGGCCTGTTGTCCCAAAGAGAGGATTAAGGTCTGCTCCCCAAGACCTTTCAGTTCTCTACGTTCTGAGTTGTATGACACATGGAGGTGTACATTGAGGGAGGACATGTCCCTAGCTCACACATTCACTATGTATGGTAAATACGCTGTTGAGATAAACTCTGACATGTCCAAAGGGAATATTTGCTCATATGAATTCAACTTAGCTTTATTTTGATCAAAAGCTAGAAGTAACACAATCTTAATGTGAAAATGCTACAGAATGTTTTGGGATAAAGACCTAAGACCACATTTTAGAATAGCACTCTTAAGAAATACAGTTTGAGAAACTGAGTGGAAAATTAGGTCTAAAACTGAAAGAGCTTGCCTTGAAGTATCTGCTTAATCTTTTAATGATCTGTATCTTTGAAACCACAAGATACAGCAAAGCTCAAGACTCATTCTTAGATTGCTTGTGCCTCCAGCCTTGTAAGTGACCCCACCAGCTTAGCTTTCAGCAGCCCGGGCCCATATCAGCATACCCATCATCTTTCAAATTGTTGATCTTCTCTTTATTTCTAACTAAATTGTTGATCCTGTTCTTTATTTCTAACTTATAATATCCTTAGACTTCAGGATTTAGGTTTTTATTTTAAAATCTCTAAAAATGATATATAGGCATTGGGAACCTCTGTCTTCCAGATATATATAGTTGTCTGAAAAAACTATTCGCCACACCATAAGCAAAGGTGATCACGAAGGTCTATCTCTGTTTGAACCAAGCTTTTTATTTACTGATATCAGTTGTGTACCCTCTTGCTCGTCCCTCCCACCCCCAACAATCTAGAAAGATTGTAAACAACTATATAAATTATTTTAAAATGTTTAACTTTGGCAATTTCTTAGTTCAAAATAAGAGCAGACAAAGACAAATTATTTTTATTCATTAAAAAATATGTATCCATGGAAGAAACTGAATACACATTAGTGTCTTCTTAAAAGGGGAACCTTATGCTTGAGAATGTTTATGCCAAATTAATTCATAAAGTTAGAAAAAATGATAAAAAGATATTGGTAACACTGAAGTATAGGTGTAAGCAGCTTTCTGACTATTCTTATGATTATTTAAAATAATGTGTGAAATTGAATGCCCACTTAGATATTAAATATTTTTTGTTAATGGCCTCAATTATCCATTTGTGGAAGAGGATGTGACAATTTGTCTTTCATTATGAAATTATTTTTGAAAGTAGGATGAGGAATGCCTTTTTGGGAAAGGTATTCCTGTAAAAGAAGTCATGGATGCTAATAATATTCTTGGTTATTGTGCTACATTGAATACTGAAAATAAAGAACGAGAAGGTACAAGTTACTATTATGATTCTTCTTCCTATATTTTTTTTCTAAAAGGATGGGCAAATAGATGCTGATGAATTGCAGAGATGCCTGACACAGTCGGGCATTGCTGGAGGATACAAACGTAAGTTGACAGTCCCAGAGTTTCTCTAGTACTCTTGAATTTTCTAGTTGAGCTATTACTTGTGATTACAGACTTCACGGAAACTGAGCTTTTCTGATCCAGCAACATTTAGAATTTCAAAAACTAATGTTGGTTTATTATTTCAAAATGTGAATTTGAAACAGTTCTTAGTAAGTCTTTTAGTGGGTTTCTTAGAGCTGGGTTCCATGTGTCCTGAACCCTTGAAAGCAGAGATAGTTGCTGTGGCCTCCTTACCATAGGATGAGTTAAGGTGCTGAGGTGAAACTTCCAGGTCAGGTATCATTAATGATAGGAGTGTCAGTGAAAGAATGTCCAGTCTATAGAAAAGTCTTCTAAGAGTTTATTTGAGCCAGACTTTTGAGGACATGTCCAGAAGCAAAATATCAGCAAATTGAGAAAACACTCCAGAGAACGGCAATTTTGCAGTCCCTTTTATGTATTTAGAATCAAAGGAGAAAACATAAGGAAGGTACACGAAATTCATTGGTGGTAGATTAAGGGGGCGAGAGAAAGCAAAGCAGGGAGATCGCTAGGATTGGATAAAAGACAAAATGGAGAAACACATACTTCTTTTATATTAATGGGTATAGGATAGTTAATAATTAACATTTACAGGCCATAGGAATGGTATGCAGGGAACAAGATATCGGTGAGGGGTTCTGTGGTCTCATGCACTAGTCTTATGCTCTGGTGCTTGTGGTTGTGCCTTGGAGGTGTCATGGGGAAGAAAATTACTCTGACATTTCAAAGGTATGCTATTCTAGATGCATAATAACAATGGACAGTGCTCACGTAAGGTAAAGATTGACCTTCACTAAGGAAGATACAGGCTTGGGACAGGACTGTCCGCCATGACCTGTCTGGTTAGGAATTTATGATGAGACCATTCTGTGTGGTTACTTTTGGTTACTGAGCTTGTCAGGCTTGCCATTTGGTCCCTCAATAGCTTGTGAGGTTTATTAAATAGTTCTTTTGTCATTCACAATAACTAACATTTACTGCTATTTGCCAGGACCCTACTTTGTCCCAAGCCTGGTGGCACTTAGGGCTTTGAGTGGCTAGCCCTGTGCACTTGGTCCTGAGTGTCCTTCCCTGCACTCCTAGTTCTGAATGGCTAGTCCTGTCCCCCACCCCTAGATCTCAAGGAGCAAGTTCTGCACTCCTGGTCTCTGAGCATCTGCTGGCAACATGAATGCTTGCCATGACATCCCCCAGGTCTTTCCTCTTTCCACAAAAGAGAATCTTTGGGCTAAATAGGAAAAGCCCTTCCTAATTTCTAAACTCTTTATTTATAGTAGCCCCCCCCCCCCGACTCACACACATACCCCTTAGTCCCTCAAAGACTGGATCTGCTGCCTTATAATTCAGCACCTACACCACCTTCTTGCCTTTTGAGCTCTCTGCCAGGAGCTACAGATAGGGAACCACTGAATAGATGCAACATCCTGACAGGGATTCTCATCATCCACACACACACACATCACATGCCTCTTTTCAAATCAGATCTTGACCATGACTGATTTTCAGGGTAGAAAACAGTGTTTGACTAAAGTGCTTTAGCTGGTAACCCCTTTGCCAGTCGTTAATTAAGGCACATCATCACATTGAAGCCCCAGTTTCCTCATAAACTGAATTAAAATGCTCAAACTAAAACTCACTTTTGAGGATTTATTGTGGTATTTTTTGAATTTTGGCATAGTTACTAGCTGTCTTTTTAAAATAGCTCTCTTAAAATTCTAACCAAAATAACATATAAGGGGCAGGGGTAGATACTACAGCCCTGCACATACAGGCACCCTCTTAACCAGTTTAACAAGAAACTCATACTTAGAGGTGGAATGGGTGAGGGCAGTTGCTCTAGTCTATAAGACAGTAATTCAGCTCTCTTTTCCTTCAGTGTAGTTGTTTCTCTGTGGCTCAGTTGAGAGAAACAACTGGCGGTAGGGCTTTCCTCTAGGTCTGTTACATTGTGGATTTCTACTAGAATAAAAGATGTTTGAGGCATTTTAGTAAAATGAACAAAAGAAAGTAAAATTGTAGCAAAGATTATTTTGAAATTATTTAAAATAGAATTAGCATTAAGCCATTTCTGGGGGGAAAATACAAGTAAAATGAAGCAAGTATTTCCTTACCCACATTTATTAGACTTGAGCATTCTAGTTCTTTGAAACTGTCTGGAATGGTGAATTTTCTGTTTGTTCACTGCCAGTTTCATTCTCTCCCTTTTAAATTCTCCCTCCAAAATGACCAGATTTCTGTTCTGACATACAGTTCGAACCTGTCACTATCCCCTAAAAAATCTGAGTAGTTCCTTGGTGCCTACAAAACAAAAGCTAAATTGCTTAGTGGGAATTTAAGATCCTCTGTAATGCAGCCTCATTAAAAGGTATTTTCTCCCACTTCCTTTGCTTAAGCTGGTCCCTAGCTCTATTTGGCTGTCACCAAATGTCCCTCATCTATCTGTCATTAAAGGCTGGGCTTAAAGGCTATTTCTATGAAGTCTTTTTCCTTCTAGAAAGGAGCCTCTATCTCCTCAATCCCTCCTAGTGCTTTCGGTGCCTCTATTATAGTTTTTTGCTCTCTTTCTTAATTAGAGTTGTACGTGCATATAATTTAACTTTCCCCTAGACTGTCACCGAGGGTGAAACCCAGTTTCACATTTGTTATCTCCAGTGTTTTTGGTATCTGGAGCCCTGCACATAAAGAGTATATAATAGGCATTTGTTGAGTTAATGGGTATGGAAGATTTCTAAAATGGACAAATCATAATCTTATATTCTTATTGGTGTTTTGACATAAGATTGATATTTGACAAGAGATTATACATTACTTGTACGTATCAGTTAAAATCAGATTTTATTTAAAAAATGTATTTCTTCTGGACTTTGAGAGGAGTACACAGCTCTCTTCAGAGAGATGAGAGAATACAGTCTCATCTGTTCATTCACTTGTCCAACCAACACATTTTTTTTTTAACGCCTACAGCACCTGGTATTCTGAGGTGTTCTCCCATCCAAGTACTCACCCAGCCCGACCCTGCTTAGCTTCCTAGATCAGACAAGATCAGGCACGTTCAGGATGGCATGGCAGTAGATCCAATATGTTTTTAATGGACACTCATCATGTGCTAGGTACAATGTGCCACCAAAAACAGTGCCTGTAAGACATTGTGAAAAGTGCTGTGCTAAGTATAGAGGCTATGAAATCACCTAGGAGGGGCACATAACCCAGACAGAGGTAAGGAAGCTGAAACAGGCAAAGTTCCAGGCATGTGAAGAAGAACCAGGGATGAGAGGGAGCATGGTTCAGTCCAGGAACTGAGAAATTCTCGTGAAGATAGCATATGGGGGTTGAATGAAGAGTAGAAAACTAGCTGGACTTAGAAAATGTGTGTATGACCTTATGTGCCAATTAAGGTGTTCGGGCTTTATCCTGAGAGCAATGGAACACCACTGCTGGGTTTTATACTACCCTGGCTGTAAGATAAAGACCAAATTGGGGGACATGAGTGTGGGACATAGGGAGTCAGGGATACCTGTTAGGTGGCCATTGGAGTCATACAGCTGAGAAATTCCAGGGAAGTGATAGTGCAACTACAAGTGGATGGATCCCAAAGTTGTCTAGACGGTGGTTGAATATCAGGGGAGAGGGAATTGTCACTGCCAGATTCCTGGCTCAGGTTACTGAGTGGATGGTGGTGCCATTCATAGACCCAGGAGACAGGGAAGCTGTCTGCTACACGGCCCCTAAAAACCTTGATAAGCCAAACATAATTGGCTGCATCTGTGGTTGTCAGGCCATCTAGAGCAGTGGTTCTTAAACTTTAGCAGCCTCAGCCTCACCGGGAATGCTCGCTGAAAGCAGATTGCTGGGCCCTGCACTAGAGTTTCTCATTCAGGAGGTCTGAGGTAAGACCTGAGAATTTGTTCCTTAACACGTTTCCTGATGATGCTGGTCCAGATTATACAAGCTGCTTTAATATAAATATATATTTTCAGGAGATCTTGTTAAAATGCACATCCTGATTTTGTTGGTGTTAACTGAGGGCTTGCATCTGCAGTTCTAACCAGTTCCCCAGTGATATTAACATGGCTGGTCCAGTACTCACACTTTGTGTAGAACAGTAGTCTTACCCTTGGCTGCTCACTAGAATCATCTGATAAGCCTTAAAAAAAAAATACTGATATCTGGGTCCTACACTTGGAGGTTCCGATTTAATTGTTCTGTGGTGATGGTGACTATTCTTAACAATACTTATTGTATACTTGAAAGTTGCTAAGAGTAAATCTTAAAAGCTCTCACACGCAAAAAAGGTACCTGTGAGATGATGGGTATGTTAACTATATTACCATATTCATTTTGCTATACATAAATCATTACATTGTACACCTTACACTTACATCATGTATGTCAATTCTTTCTCAGTAAAGCTGGAAAAAATAATAATAGTTGTATAGTACAGCCCAGGCATCAGGATCTCTTGAAGCTTTTGGGTGCTTCTCATAAGCACCCAAGATTGAGAACTGCTGATCTAGACTAGAGAGACTTCATACCTCTATACAACTTAAAAGTCAGAATGAAAAGTTGACCAACTCTTTCTCAAAAGTGTTGAAAAATGTTTCTTCCTCTTGCCTCAGATTTTTATTGTGGATCAGGTGGAGATTGAAGGACCAAAATAGAAATAATCTCTAATCTTTTATTTCAGGTTCCAGGATATGCCAAAATATGTTAAAAGTGGAAAACCTGTAGTTTGTGCTGTTTGGAGACATTAAGTAATAACAGTTAACTCCATTGTGTTTTAAATTTAGTTTGGTTAGAGATAAAAATGAATCTAGTAAGAGCTATAGAAAATGTCAGTTCTCTATGCATCTTTATAAGCTTGCAGAATTTACACTGTTTTGCCCACATTACACTTGTTACTTCTTGTGACTTGTAGCCTCACAGTTTACACCTATATATCTCCTCAAAGACACTGATTCCCATTAACATAATGTCAGATGCAAGGAATTCTTATTAATTTGCCAGTATTTAGGTAGATATCAGTAGATTGTTAGTCAATAAGTGTATTCTGTTGGTTGTCGCAGTATGGAAATGCCCTCCTAGCACCTCCAAACTATAAGTAAATTGAAAGGGCTTCTGAACAGTGTCCATCACTGAGTTGTTCATTGGGTCTTACTCCAGGCAGCTCTCATTTAACACAGTTCTAGTGAGTGTCTTTATCTGATTTCATATATAAGCTTACTGTATATGAAAAGAAGTCATAGACTATTTGAGGTAGGTGGGTACTATTCAGTGGCTGACAAAGGAAAAAGAAAAAAAAAATGATTAGACAAAGACCTAGCCAACCAGTTATTTATAGTAAGTTATGAACAAAGTACCCCTCCCTTTCCACTTACCATAGTGGATATAATACATTGTAGTTCATTCTGGTGAACTGGACTCACTGTATTGCAGTTTCAAAGGCAGAATGTGTGTAATATTTTTAAGAGACTACATTTACAGAAAACTTTAAGCCTATCCAAGAATAGAGATAATTATACAATGAACTTCTCTGTACTCCTCATTCTGCTTCAGCAATTATCAGTGTATTACCTTTCTTGCTTCATCTGTAATAACCCCACCCATTTTCTTTTAGAGAAAATTCCAGATACCTTAACATTATACCTACAAATAACTTCAGTGTATACTTTCTGAAAAGATAAGGACATTTTTTTCTCTAACTTCAAAACCATGATCACACCTAAAAATATTAAAAGGTATTATGCAGTACTTTTTAAAAAGATTTCTATAAAGTTGTTAAAATCAAATTTGGGTTCTAGAAGAAATACTTTCTGGAGAAAAATATACTTCAAAGCTCCATAAAATTTAGTTCCACAAAAATTGTGTAGCATATAAAAACAAGTATATAAGTAATCACATTCCTAATTAATTAGAATTAATTAGCTAATATAATGAATTTTTGAAATTGTATTAATATTTTGTGTACTTTTCTTGAATTAACAGCTTTTAACCTGGAGACTTGTCGGCTCATGGTTTCAATGCTGGATGTATCCTTGATTGCTCTCTAGAGTATTTTTTGACAAAAATTTCTTCCTAAAAGAATTCATTTAAGAATACCCAGTAAACAGAGAGCGACACAAATGACCACAAAGAAGTTTTCTGAAATCGTTAGCTCTAAAGATAGAATTTGGTGTGAAAAAGGAAGAAAGCTTAGAAGAAAAGAAGAAAACTTGGTTATTTGAAAATTAAAGGAAGCCACCAGGGAAGGAGAACAGTGCAGAAAGCTGAGTCAGGAAAGCTGTTGTTTTGCTTTAATAGTGATTGTTCAGCATGACTCACACCTGACCGTCAAGCAGTAGAATTTTTCACAGCACAGTTGTTGGACTCAGTATAGTTAATACTGACCTACAGGGCAGGCTTACCAAGGGAGCATTAGGGCCAAAGAGGACCCAGGACAAAAGCGGAGCCGCATAGCCTGGGACACCCAGAAAGTGCAGCCCAGGTCCAGTAACAAGACTGCATTTCACATGGCTCACAATGGCCATCTTAGTTCCTTGTAATCATGTCACATAGATTATCTTTTCCCCACAAAGAAAATATATACTCAGCTTTTTCTCCATAGGCCCTGTTTATTACATCACCAGACTGTCTTTTTACTATATACTACCAAGAAGAAGGTATAACATTTTTAACCTTTTTAACAGAAAGAACATTAAATTTTCTTATCTCTGATATTTAATCATTAGAAAATGTTACCCTCCTACCTCCCCCACCTCCGCCGCCCCCAATGGAAAAGCTCTAATCCTTAATTACATTCAGAGAGATATGTCAGGCACAATGGGATTCAGTGAATTTAAAGAACTCTGGTCTGTACTGAATGGCTGGAGACAGCACTTCATCAGCTTTGATAGCGACAGGAGTGGAACAGTGGATCCTCAAGAACTTCAGAAGGCCCTGACGACAATGGGTGGGTATGGCTAACTGTTCATTGGTAGAAGTAACTTTTAATTTCTAAAACTAAGTGCTACACGAAGGCAGTTTCTATCTTCTAAAAGTATGTGCTCATAATTAAAATGAGTATTCTGTCTTAAAAAAAATTGTGCTTGATTATTAATGATCTTTTGTAACCCTTTATTTTTTTGTTGTTGTTGGATGATTTTTCTTCCTTTCAGGATTTCGGTTGAGTCCCCAGGCTGTCAATTCAATTGCAAAACGATACAGCACCAATGGAAAGATCACCTTTGATGATTACATAGCCTGTTGCGTCAAACTGCGAGCTCTAACAGGTGTGTTCTTTGAGACAGTATCATCTCCATAGGCCAATAAACCACAATTTTTATGACATTTCATTTCTCGGTGCTTCTGAACTTTTATTGTCCCAAACTTTTTTTCTTACTTCAGTGGCTTTTTAACATTGCTGTTGAGCATATTTAGCAGAATTATTCCTTTTTTCCCCAGAATTTTTTTCAGAATTGATGAATAATCTGCCATTAAAATAATCCTAACTAAATTCTACTAAATGTTCTAAAACATAGACTAATTTTTTGATTAGAGTATGAGCAATATTATGTGATTTCTCTCTAGAATGAAAAATATTTGAAAAGCGAAAATTTTCATTTATAGTTCTCCTTCCTAATTCCTCCTGTTGGAGGCTTAGAATGGTGGTCATCTGTTTCAGGTGTAATTCTTAAATGAGATGATATGAGTAATTTCCACTTTTCTAATCTCTCTATTTCTCTTTCTTTTGTATATCTTTCCTTACTCCATTCCTTCCATTTCTTTTTACTATTTTTAATATCTGGTTTTATAAATTTTTTTGCATCCTAACAAAATTTGGAGGCAATTTTTTTTTTAATAAAGGTAAATCCTTTTCAATTGGACAGAGCTGAATGGGTAGAATATTTTGTTGCAGCCCATTTTTTCTATTAGGGACTCATCCATCTATTCCTTAATATTTATATTAAGGAGTTTGAAATTCTTGCTTTTATCACCGTTAAGTAATGGCCTCAGAAGTTCCAGCACTTTTACTGACTTAAGATAAGGTGTTTTCTTCCACTTCCACACTGAAAAAGACAACTGGCCAACTTCCTCACATTGTATTACTTTGTTGCATATTAATTTTCATATACAGTTGGCTGCTTTGATCTGTAATTTTGGCTGGTTGTACAATGTAAATGCTACTGCAGTTTGAACCCAGTGCCAAAATAATTCTTGTGAGCTCACACAAGATGTATAAAAAAACATAAATTTTACTGTGGTGTTTTACAGACAGTTTTCGAAGACGGGATACTGGTCAGCAAGGTGTTGTGAATTTCCCATATGATGATGTAAGTTTCAATAAATTCAAACTGAGTAGATAAATAAAATGTACACCGATGGGCATCTCTTTTAAAGTTAGCTCTTAAGAGCATTATCAAGATGTAAGAGAGTACTCGAGGCATAAATGATGAGGAGTTACCATTCAAAATTTATTAATTTCATTTGTTATTCATCTTATCCATAGACCACTGTTAGCTTTGCATTAAAAAACCTGGGTGAAAGCCCAGCTTGTCCCACTCAGTAGCTGGGTCACTTAGGCAGGTTTCTGCATTGCTCTGAGACTGAGGAAAGAGAAAGTAATAATGCCTTCGTGAGCCTTCTTGACTGGGCTATTGTAAGATTTTTATCAGAAATATCCTTGAAAAATACCATGCTGATGTTGTATCTGCTCTTGCCTTCAATAAACAAATCATTTCAGACATTGAGAAGTAATTTTAACATCTCAAAGCTGTAGTTGGGCTCATTCATGTACATCAGACAGAAACCTAAGTCATAATTTAAAACTATTATTTACTAAATAGCCATACTAAATGAGGTAGGATAAGGCTATGTAACCAGTGTAAAGGTAACTAAGTGCCATTTCTAATGGCATTAGTTGAATATATTTAACAAACTTGTTTCTGTTTTTCACTCAGCCATTGATTTAAAAAATCACTTTTAGAATTGAAATCACTGAATATTCTAAAATGTTTCTCCATTACCAAATACAAAGATGCACATGCATTCAGTTTAGCAGCTATCACAGTTATGTGTACCCTTTAGACAAGCTTCTCATCAGGTTCATTTTTTCTGCTTAAATATGTGTTCTGTTTAATGTGCAACTTCTCCGGTGACAATCCCACCATCGTTTCCAAGGATGGGGAGGTGGCCTGTGGAGTCGAAAGTGCACAGGCCTTGGTCTGAGATGGAGCCACTTAAGAGATATCTAAACATCTCGACCCTTAGCTTCTTGTTTCCTGAAATGGGAGAATCAGCGTGGCCTTTCAGGAGTGCTGCAAGGGTCTACAGTGTACAGTGCCTCACTGGTGTTGGAAGAGTGAAAAAGAAAATTGATAGAAAAAGCGGTCTAGTCATTGATGTGTGTTTAGTGGTGAAGCAAGAAACATTTCAGAGAATGCATTGATGCTTCTAAATTGGGGTTTCTGAATTGCAGAAGGTTCAGATAGATAACTTGTTTCTGTGAATACATATACTTGCATGCTAAAATTTAATTAAGTGTATTTTAAGAGAATAAACTAAAGGAGCTCTGTTAGGGTAATGGGGTAATCCTGTGCAGTTTGAAAGTCCTCACATGATATAACAATATAAAATCAACTTTTTATATTTGGGTAGGTACCTTTGACTATGCCTATTGCTAGTCTTAGATATTATTTGGAATTTAAATAACTCTTTATCCTTTGGAGTAAGATCTTCCTGTAAGAAACTGTGATGCGAGAAACCCACTGGATTTTATGTTAGACTACTTCCCTCAAAAAATGAACCTTTCCGTACATCACTCTTATTTTATAAAGGGTTTTTTAAAATCCATAATTCAAATTAGAATATGTAAATGTAAGCTGCCTAAATAAGCTAGGGTGCATTCAGTGTAACTAACACTGACTTTTCTCTTTCAGTTCATTCAGTGTGTCATGAGTGTTTAAATCAAGAGGATGCTGTCTGAATACAATCGACATTCCAGCTTTAGTTCTCTGTTGTTCTTTCTCCTTGCCTTCATAATGTGTGTAAACTTGCATTGCCACTTTTCCTTAACAGCTCTTAAGGTTTATTACTTTATGTACATCTGAAGTTTTGTTTTCAATTTAGATAATAAATTCTTTGAAATTTTATTAATATTTAAGATCAGGTCTCTTAACGCCATTTAGAACTTCCTTGAGCCATTGTCATACACCTTATTTTTTTGCTAAACCTCTTTAATGTAAACTTAAGTGTACATAATGTTTAAGGCACATTATATATGTCATTGTAGGACACAAACATTTTCATCAGGCTACAGCTGCTGTCATTCCTCTCCCAGAAGGGCTTTTGCCTGGTATTGAAAGCCTTATGTGTTAAGTAGCCTTATCATGTAAAATAATTTAGACCTACTTGGATGCAAAAAAAAAAAACACATGTCATGGTTCACCTTAGTGGAAACTTGCATGGGCTTTAAGGCTTATAGACCTTTTGATGGCCATGTGAATGGACAGGGAACATGAGTGATTATTTTCTGCCTCTTGGAAACCTACTGAATAATTTGAGTGGTAAACATTGTCTTTCACCAAGATCTTTGTCATCATCCATGTAAACCTTTGTTAATAATGCTTAAAAAGCTTGTACATTATGAGCTTAACTATGTATAAAAGAAAATTGATAGAAAAAGACTACAGGAATATACGAAAATATAAACTGGTTATTTTTGGCTAATAGGGTTCTAGGAGATTTTCATTTACTTTATACATTTCAGTATTTTCCAAGTTTTCTACAATGTGTGTGCTTTCCTTTTAAAATCAGAAGTTAATTTTTTTTAAAATATTGATATTTCCATTTCGATATGCCATGTATTCACACTTACATTTAAAAATATATACAGCAAAGAACTGGAAAGAGTGTACCTTTCCAGTTGGTTTGACTACCACTGGGAGTCATGATAATGAATTTATTTTCTTCCTTCCTACTATTTTTCCACATGTTCTCTGATAAGCAATTATTACATTTATAATGGAAGTCTTATTTTTAAAAAATATTTTAAACCATGAATTCTCATGCTGGCTGTGCCTCTTATTAAATATGTGGTTTGATCATTTTAGATAATCTCAGAGCCGCAGTTTCCCTATCTTTAAAAAGGAGATAATTATTACCTCCTAGAGTAGATCTGAACATGAAAAAGTGTGTTGGTGTAATAGGTACCAATAATGTTTCTGTTTCTTAAAGCTGGCCTGGCTTATGCTTTTTTGCAAGAGAGCTTAACAGATAAAATAATGAAATTAGCCTGTTTTTTCCCCACCAGCAGAACACCTGTTGTCTAATTTTAAGGCACAATGTGAGAGTTACCATTCTGATGATCAATTGGTTGGCAACCAATGAAAATAAAACATTTCTAAGCATCTTTAGCCTCATTTTACTAATAATTTTTTCAAATATTGTTAATATATATTTCATAAATATTTATTCAACCCTAACATATGTATTTATGTCAAGAAGTCACACTGGGCTACAGATCAGAATATGAGGCAAGCCCACTTTATATCATGTATTGGGTCTAACTTTCATTCCACATTTATTATCTGTGAGGCCACAAAGCTCAGCTTGAGCCTGAGCTGTCCAGAAGGGCCAAAGAGGGCTCAGAGGACCAGGAGGCAGAGAACTCACCGTCACAGTCAGTGTCTGCTGTTACTTCAAACTCACCAGGATTCTCTTAGGAAGTCATAGTTTAAGGAATGGATTATTTCCTAGATCACTGTAATGTGGTAAGGAAGAGCGCCCTTGCTGACCCGAGGTCATGGGCCATAATTGAACCATCCTTCTTTGATGAGTCCCAGCCATGGTTCTGAATTTGCTTTTGGTTAAGTGCTAAAGTATGACAAAGCCATGTCTCTGGAAAAAATTAATTCAGTTTTAATTATTGATACCTTGTAGCAAGTCTCCCTATCTCCTTCACTTCTACTTTCATTTTCTTTCCGAAAGCATGGAGCCTAGTCAGTATGTCACTGCAGTTAGAAAGTTTCCCTTCCCCTTGACAAATTTGACGTATCCATCTCCTTCAGTTACAGCCAGTCTTCATTACAAGTGAATCTTGTGTTGCCTTATTTCTGTTTTATGTTGGGTTCTTTGTTTCTTCCAGTGCAGACTCACTCCTTTAAAACTTTCTTGGTCTGTTTTTCCTAAAGCATATAGTTGGAGCAGGTAAAGCTGAGCTCAAACTTGAATACTTCAGTCATTTGGAGAATTAAGTTCCTTAAATCACCTCAACTCAAGATTTAATTTTGGAGATGTCTGCTTTAATCTCATGCTTCCACAGATTCACGAGTTATGAAGTACTTAGAACCCTTTTGAAGCATTTCCGTGGGAGAGGCCTGGTTCTTTCCTGGGGGCGACTGGCATAGATATGCAGCACAGCAGTCTTACATAATCAGCTCTCCCGCTGAGCCAGGGTGGAGTTCTGGCTCCACATCAGCATGATGTTCCAGGTGGTATTGTCAGCCCACGTGATGGCACGTGAGCTAAAACTTCTGCCTCTGTCTGAACTAGACTTTTACTCAGCTGAGTGTGTTACTCGTTCACTGTTCATCGTAATGAACTATTATGTGTTATATGCCTAAAATACTATAAATACAAGAAATGGAGCTATATGTGACCACTGTAAGTTTTTTTATGCTCATAATAAATATACAAACAGTCAACGAATTGTTTTTCTCACATATAACTACTTTTTTCCTCAGACTGAACTGAAGGCAGGCAAGTGCAAGTGCCAGGCAAAGACTGGCTGAAATGCTGGTTGGGAGACGAAGTGGCCAGGTGGGACAGTTTTTAAGTTAAACTGAGTTCTCCAAGCCCCTTTGTTTTAGAGTCTAACACAGGTGAGCTTATTACAGAAGTAGCGGCTGGGCTCTAGGTTAGGATACAAGAAATTGATCCTTGTTATGATAGGAAGAAAGTGCAAAAAGATGAGGCAAAGCAGGTGGATAAATAGAGGACCTCTGCCTGCCACCTAGCTGTGGAAATTATCCAACGAATTGAGCATTCAGACTTTACTGAAGAAGCATTGTATTTTTTCATAATGCTAATGGTCTCTTCTAGGACAGCAGGGAAGGGAAAAGAAACCAACCCCTAACATTACCTCCACAA
This sequence comes from Cynopterus sphinx, assembly GCA_030015415.1. Classification (NCBI taxonomy): domain Eukaryota; kingdom Metazoa; phylum Chordata; class Mammalia; order Chiroptera; family Pteropodidae; genus Cynopterus; species Cynopterus sphinx. The sequence continues at coordinate 30,989,545 of CM057391.1, forward strand.
AGCTGAAAGAGAAACAGCCGCTGGGGGACAAATAGGATAAAGGAAGTTATGCATCAAAATAACATAAGTCTTTTATTGAAAGTCACTTTATTGATGTTACAATGAGAGTAACAGAAAACTATGGTATCTTATTAGCTTCAGAAGTGAATACTAATAAAATTGTGCCAGATATTTAAACCTCAAGTTACAGTGACCTTTAAAAACAGCAAGAGTTTGTTTACCTACAATATAAGAACAGCTCCATAACTTGAACAGCCATAAAACAAATCACGCTTGCTTAGGAAAGCAGTTGTCATACACAGTTCAGTTGGCTTTGCCGAAACCAGTTTTTAAAATACCTTAACCTGAAAAGCGGTGAGGCAGAGAGAATGTGTTAAAAAGAAGCCCATCTAAGTATATACACAATTATCTGCTAGCCATAATTGAAACCATGCTGCTATTAACAGTCCCCCACCAAGTGACTTCTACTGTAGACATCACCCCCCAAAGATGACAGTGTGGAAAACACTAGCACAGACCTATACTAGCTAACATATAAACTTCTATGTTTAGGTAGAATGCCCAGTTTCTAAAAAGTTGTCTTTTGGGGATGCTAGACTGGAGGGGCAAGTCTCTCCCAGCAAGTTAAAAAGTACATAATTAATTATCCTGAATAAGCCTTTTGATAAGCACTTTTGAAGTCAGTGTAAAAAAAAATTCCATACAAAACAAAGATCTTGGGTCATTTTTACCCATTAAAAAGACTGTAGAATCAGTTTGGTTTTGTGCTGAATTAGAAAGTAAAGGGGGGTTTCTAATCAGGCAGTGATACACATATAATTTAGGAAGAATGCTTGTATTATTACTGAATACATATTAATTCATATCAGCATTTTCTATATTGTATTATCTGGTATAACTTAGCACCTCTGTGTTTAAAGATTCGGGAGCCATTGGCATTATTTTAGAGCTTGACCATCAAAACAAATCTATATATTGGGCTAAGCCCCCAAAATCAATGTAGATGAGTATATGTGTATGTTTTTTAACTTGAGAGGAAAATGCTCTTTTCATAATTTTTTTGAAAACTTTATTGATGAATTTGTAAAAATGTTAATGAGATTATTAGTCTCATTGTATGCCTTTTTGTAAAAAAAAAAAATCCCTGGTTTTGATTTCAAGGATACCTAAAAATATGATATGGGGATGCCAGCCTTAAAGCACCACCAAGAATTGTATAGGTTCTATGCACAATGCGACAGGTACACACCAGGCAATAGTGACTGGCCCATGATGGGCTGGACCACCACAAAGTATGTATAAAGCCAACAGTAAAACTGAAGCACACATCTGTGGTAGGCACTCTGCAGCTCTCTCCCCACCTCTCTCAGTGGCCATCTTGTGTTCAGAGCTCTGCACATAGATCTCCATTCTGCTCCTAGGCCAGGGCTAAATGTGCCATGACCTCCCAAGGATTGTTGCTTCTTATCTCCTCTCTATCCTGGAACACACCCTGACAACCAATCGGTGACTAACAAAATTGTGCAACCTACGCCCAGGTGCCACGTGCGAAGACTAAGGGTGCCTCTCCCTGCTACTCTGCCCCACTATGGTTCTCCCGAATGCCAATTTTGGCAAAGAAGAGACTTAACCTCTATGCCAGTGAAAGCTCCTAGTCGGGAGAAAAGGGCTGACTGCTACTGAAGAGGGAGCGGCTTCGGAAGTAGGAAGGGTCTGGAAAGATTTTTCAAAACCCAGAGCAAAGATGCTTACTGTTTGTCAGGCTCTGGATATGAAGGACAAAAATACTAGCAGGTTTTTGATTTTGAATGTTGTGTTTTTCTACTTATAAACTGAACCAGAAGATGCTCCATTTGAGGGACTGACAAAGCAATGAATAAAATGTGAACAGAAATATTATCCCTTAATTTGTCAGGTCCTGCTGCATCATGGTTTCCTCCACATCTTCAGATGTGGTGGAAAAGCTCCTCTTGGAATTAAAAGCACCTGCCCACAGAGCATATGCTATGAGCATGTGCCAAAGGTTCCCAGCAGGTGTGGCTGCAACTCCCACCCCCACCCCCACCCCAAACAGCTGCTGCCTCAGTAGATTTTCAGAAGTGGCTAGCTACCTCAGAATCCAATAAACAGAGGGAGCTGTTTGTCAAAGTCCTCAGCTCTCCCACGTTACTAATTCAGAAAAGATCTCTGAGGGGAAAAATAAAGCTTGAGCCCCAAATTCAGCCCTATTCCATAGAAACGTCTGCTGCTTATAAATGTTTTGCTGCTGTTAAGCCAGTAGAATGAGAATGAGAAATTCATCTTGATTCCATCTAAGGTAAATAAAGCATTTGGGTGGCAATTTTAGAGGAAAACACAGAAGTGAAAGGAAGAAGATCATTAAAGCATATGTGGAAATGGAAATGCCGCAAATGGAAGTCAGAGCATTTCATGGAAAATTCATGCCAACTTACCAACTGGTAGGATGGCATTTGAAATGTGGTGCTATAGGGATGTCCAAGGCAGCAGCTGGCTGTGGTATCCTAAGCAGGCTATGGCAGCAGCAGTCTTAGCCCCTTCATTCCTTCACTCCCTCCCTTCAATCAGCACTGCACTTCGTTCTTCCATGTACTCTGCAAGCTCAATATCCCTCCAATAAATTCCCTTTTCTTTAAAATAAAGTAAAATATAATCAACTTCTATTTAGGTACGGATTTATTATCATGGTAAATAACACGAGGAAATACTTAAAGCACTAAATATATAAGTTAAAATAGAACTACATAACAGCAAGAAATGAAGAATGGATTAAATAAGTAAATGAACAGACTTGATTTTGAAACATTGAAAGAAGTGAATAGAAACACTGTTATTTCCTCTAGTCCACAGGTAACTATACAAAGTAAAAAACAAAATCTAAAAAGATAAGAGGTTAGTAAAGTAGCCCCAAGAGATCTGAGACCATGGACAGAATTAAATTATGCAAATCTGCAAGGGAATCAACTAAAAAAATAAAAGGGGAAAAGAATGTCCTCCTTCTCTGGAAGTATGCAGAATATTTAAATTTATCTTTTCAGCAACTTCTTTTAGAAACCCCTATTTTATTTTCAGAAATCTGTGCTGCACTGACCTTATGTATAAACACAATTTTAAAAGTCTTTTTAAAGCAAGGGAAGAGAAACTGTATTATCACTTAATAAGCAGCTATATCAAAATATGTTTGGCATTTTAATCCTACATTTGCTTTATTAACTTTTTCTTAAGGAACAACACTGGGTTTCTTGAAAAAAAAATACAGCAACTATAACTAATTGAAAACCCTCATTATGCTGCACTGTTTGAGTTTATTCCTTTCCACAGATCACATGGGGCCTGAGGATCACATTTTAACTAGGAGACACCAGAGGGGGGACACCACGTCCTGTCTAAAGAAAGAATGGCTGGACACAGAGACCAATTATTCTGACCAGTCAGTTCCTTCAGGACTCTGTTACCCTACACCTCCCATGTTGAAACTTTTAGTGGAAAGGTCTAAATGTTTCTTTAAGTCGAAGTTTACTACACTGTAATGACTATGGATTAAATGGAACATCTCAGGCAGCAGATTTGTCAATCTGAAGTCTTACTTTTTCAGAAAGAGAAAAAAGGCATACAATGGAACATAAAGGCCAAATGACTGCTTTTCCTTGCTTAGCATAAGAGTCCTATAATAGACTGGGGAATAAAATATTAGTTGCATGATACAAACTGCTATGTGACCTCAAAATTACTCTCTAAAGTAGATATTTAAAAAAATTATGCTGTGCTTATATTTGGTATCATGGGTTCATTCTCCCTGCCTCAGTGGATGAAAAGTCATAAATATTTAAATTTAATATATCTAGAACACCAAACATGAGTACACATATAGGTACCTCTAGAAATTATCCCCTAAGGTTATAAACTTGCCAAAGAATTCTGCAAATGGCTATAAGAATGTTTAAACATTCTTAGATACAGTATATACCCAGAATAAAGTATTAAAGCTACTATAAAATCATAGTCTCCCTGCAATTAAAACAAAACTTATCATTCAGTTCCATACAAAGCTTATTACTAAGGAGGATGACTATAAACTACATATACACATCTAGAGCAACCACGTCTCCCAAAAGGCACATAATAATGATTTTCGCTTGAAATAATTTTCACATAAAAATAATGGAAAAGGTGAGGAAAGAGAGAGGGGTAAGGAGATCTGTTGACTACACAATTAACCATTTGCGGATTCCCTCAAATTAGGGCTGGTAACTCGGGAGCACAAATACATGAGAGACCTTACATTCAAATCTATAAACTCTTTTATAGTCAAAATAAACCTTATAACTTTAGCATTTTATACACTCAATACCAGAAAACATTCAGTGCACATCAAAGTGATCTTGGTCAAAAGTCACTTTATTTGCTGTATCACTAAATCTATCTGCCCTCCCATCCTTGGCTTGAGCTATGTGGCAATGTCACCCAAACTTTAGTCCGATGGATCATTATTTTGTAGAATTGACAGTTACAACCCTTCCTGTCATGAAAAATGCTATTTATACTTTATTGTTTTGGATGATTAAATTTATCTTCAAAAGTTTTCAAAGACTTTCAGAAGAGAGGTCCATTACAAAAGACAAACACACACACAGCAAAAATTGTTGCCTTCTAACTTGGCCCTTTGGTTTGGGCATCCAAGATGAGTGCACATGGAAGTGAAATGGATTTTGTCCATGGACAGACACTACTAGGAGAGATCAAATATAGAAGACATTTCTGAAGTCTTGTCTGCAAATTCCATTTCTTTCAGATTCCAAGAAATATGAGAGAAAATGGAAAAACTTAAAGTACTCTTCACATGAAAGCATTTGGCTGATCTCAACAATTTCTGAGCTCATGAGGGTAGGCCCCTTAGGAAAGCTTTCTTTTAGAATGGCAGAGCTGCATTATGACAGCTATCGAATTCTTGTTTTTTTTAAAAAAGGGGCTTTACCATAGATTTCTTACTTTTCTATGGGTTAAAAAATATATATGGTTTAAAACATCAGATTCTTTCCCCTGCCAGCTGTATGGGTAACTTCACAGTTGCTGCGCACTTGTGCCTTTAGATTTCTTTTAACCCCTTGTATCCTGTTGAGGCTTCCTAGCCCAACTAGTAGAACCTTCCATCCCCTTGTGCAGAATGACCAGTTGGGACTTAAGCATCCCACTAATGGTAAATATTTTTAATAAACAGTGTAAAAGTTTTTTTTTTTTTTATTAAAACAAGTCATTCATTTCACAGAACAAAACTTTAGGCCACAAAGGGTTAGAGTATTGGTGAGTTGGAAGCCACCCATGCATCAGCAGCCCATGGTCTTGGGTATCTTTGGTGCACTTGGCTCAATTTCAGCAGACCTGAAGGGTGAGACTAACAGATGTGCTCTGGTACTGAAAAATAACAGCTGCTGAGATACCCACTGCAGCCCTAGAAGGAAAGCAGACAGGCTGGGGGACTCCCAAGGAGCAGCCATCAGCAGCAGAGTGCCTGCAGGCAGGACAGCAGAAGCAATACTGGACTCCTGCCCCAGCAAGCTGTGGAGGCCACAAGTTTTGCTGGGCGTGCATTCTCTTGTTCAATTAATTACTTGATAAAACTGCCTCCAGACTATGAGCATTTTAAAGGAATGTCACGTTTTAGACAAATACCAATATGGAGAGAGACATTTACAGCATGGACTACTATATTTACAACATCTGCTTATAATCTTTAAAGACCATTTGATGGATAACAAAGATGTGACTGTGACTGACTGTTTTTAGGCATTTGGCAAAATACACTGTGTGTAACAGCTGCTTCTTTAATTGTAAAAATGTTTACATATGTACAATTGTCCTTGTGTGCCGATATAAATATGAGAAGTAAAAAACAAAACAAAAATAAAAATACATGTTTAAAGTGGGTATAAGGGATATTGGCCTCTCAAAGCTTTAAAGTCCTGCAGAAAAATCCTATATGTCTTAGCCCTGCATGCTAGTTTCTATTATGGGATGTTTCCTTAAATGTGGAAAATAATAAGCAGAAGCTTCATGCACATAGCATTACTGTCTACAAAGAGGATGTGCTTCAGAACATCAGGTTCTGAATCCACTACTGTCCCTTAGGAAACTTGCTACATTTGGGTCATGTGAGTTAATTTAAGTGGTATTTCTACATATACCTGTCATGCGGGTTATCCACTAACATATCAGTACCTGTACTGTTCCATGTTATAGTGTAACATTTCAGTAGTTCTTTTCATGGTTCAGTTAAATCCTAAGCCAATGACAAAAAGAAAATAGTATCCAGATGTGAGACTCAGCTTCCTCTCCTCTGTGACATCTCAGAGAGTTTTTATATCGACTGAAGAGCAGATAGATTTGCAGTGATTCCGTGAGGCTGGGTTTCTATAAAAGTTGAAGTAAACAGTTTCGATGTATCACATGTAAACAGTTGATCTTAAATGGATGTCTCCCATAACTGCACAACAGAGAAAAGTAAAATTGCACATTGTAAAAGCAGGAAACAAATGTATTTTGTCATGTAGATAAAAAAGATTTAGTGATTCCATTCATACTTAGGAGACTGTGGATGCAAACTCTTGCAAAGTCTAATAAATTGATAAACACCCGTTTTTAGCTCTTTTCCTCTAAATCTACCTCAACCTTTTTAACAATCCTTTTAATACAAGAAAATCCTCACATGTTCATTTAATGTTATTCAAAATTTTGAATAAATTTAATGTGTCTCAAATGAAACAAAATAAAATATTATTTTTTAAAACTATATACATGCCCTTCTTTTCCCTAGGATTCTGGCTTATACAGCCAGCTGCAGCAGTAGTTCTCAACCCAGCTGCACATTTCAGTGACCTGGGGACATTTTAAAATCCCAGTGTTTAGGCATCGCACCAAACCAAAATCTCCAGGTGGGACTCAAGTATAAGTGTATTTTAAAAGTCCCTTAGACAATCTCATATATAGCCAACACTGAGAACTACTGACCTCAGGGAAGTATGATTCTATCAACATCATCTCTACCGACTGCAAAAGCCCTGCCCTGTGCCAATTACCAGGCTGTGTACCCTCCAATTCCATCTCTACCTCCTAGACAGCCGTCCTCTCACAGGAGCTGACATATCAGTGTACAATCCAGGGCAGGATGCTAATTTTCTTAACTCCCTCGCCTCTACCCTCTCCTTGCCTCTACAATCAGTTCTTCATATTCGCCCTGTTCATATCTAATTTCTATGACGTTCAGTAATTGCCTTAATGGACTAGAAACAACTTTGGCATAATTAAATATGAATACAACTCAGTTCACCGGAGAAGAAAAGCCAAATATATATATATATATATATATATATATATATATATATATATATATATATATATATAGATGAAGCTGATAAAATATTTCCAAACAATATAACTTGGTATAATAATTACAAATATGAACAAAGAAAGCCTAAGTGTAACTTAGGCTACATCGAATTTCCATCCACATTATATTTTTACTGGAAATCTGAGGCATGTCATTACATACCTAATGAGTTTCTGGGAAAGAAAAAGAAGAAATAGCTAAGTGACTGAGTGGCTCTTTCTATATAGGTTCACTTAATATGTTTTCTTGAATCTTCATGGAAATCTCGTTCAGAATGCGGGTGTTGGCTACCTCACAGGGTTGTGATGAAGCCGCTTAAATTATCTGCCTGAGGTCAGCTTTATGGGTCATTTTCATTTAAAAAGGCAGCCACCTTCACACCCTTTGGAAACTAAATCCCTCAACGGTGAGGACCTTTATGTGTTAATAATGATACCTGACAGTGGAGACGTTTGAAAATGGATGGTTAAACAGGAAGCTTGCAGGGGGTCTGAGGGAACAAAGATCTGGATGGATGCTCAGAGGCTGGTATTGAGTAATAAAGAGTTCAGACTTCAGTGAGCCCAGTTTCCTCACAAGAGATTAGGAAGATTAAATTTTAAGTGGCAGCTTACAGAAAGAAGAGAGGGACAAAGAACGACCCTGGGAAAACCTGAAGGTTATGATTATTCCAGTAAGGAAAAAGGAACAAAGAACTGCCAAGCCATCACTTTTAGGAATATACAGGACTTTGGCCATGTCTAATGACTGTAAGAGGGGTTGCTGATAGAAAGATCTGCTTGTTTGAGTCTCCATAGTCCACAAACACAGCCTCTTCTGCAGGATTCTAGTGCATGCTCACATGTATGTTCTATAGTGGATGGAACCAACCAGACCTTTCACTCAATTGTCTCAGAGGCTACAGTCTTCATAGTTGCCCCACTCAACCCAGAGAAGGGGTGATGGTCAGCCATTTCCTCTGTGAAGCTGTCTTTTTCATAAGTTCTCACGTGGGAAAATCTGCAATAAACTACACCCTGGCATGATGACAGCTAAAAGAGTGTCCCTAACTGCAAAGAGCACAGTAGCAATATAAATAATTTCTTGAGGGGATAAAGCGGGGTGTTATATTTTGGTCATTCCGTAAAGTAGAAATTATATCACCTTAGATTTCATTATCACATACTTATATCATGAACAACCAGATAACTATTAAAAGTTTTTTAAGTCCTGAATGCTGAAAATCTGAGTTTTCTACTTCCCTTCCATCTTTCACTATTTTCCATTTTAATATATCATGGTAATATTTTGTATGATTATCAAAACACCACTGATCATTTTTAAAGTCTTTTTTATTACAGTGACCTAATCAGCTTTTTATCAACATCATCTCTACCGACTGCAAAAGCACTGCCCTGAGTCATGTTTTCTTACTGACTCGGAGTTGATGGAGTTAAAATTTGAATGATTCATGTTTACCTTGAACCCCATGATTTAAGTTCAGGATCAAAGAGGCTCTGAAATATCTTTCAAAACCAAAAGGCCTACGAACCTAGAACCTACAAGCAGATGAATCCATTTGAGCTTTTAAAGCTTTGTTTTATTTAATTTTTTTTTTTTTTTTTTTTGCAAAATTACTTCTGAGAAAGTCATTATAATGTAACTGAATAAAACAAAGCCTGGACATCAATAAAGGTAATTATTCTTCAGTTAAATTTTTCACTTAAGTGTCTGAGGGCTGGTCTGCCTCTCTAAACTCATCTGTTCTGTGAACATTGTGAGACTGATTAGTATCACGATTAATATGTAAAAGACTTAGTATTTAAATGAAACAGCTGGTAAATCATATTTTTATAAAAATAATCAACTCCACATACACTTTTAAATCTGGCTTTTTAAAAATACAAAACATTGCTAAATTTCACCATACCCTTTGCCATCCACTACATATTACAGATTTTGAAGTTCCCTTTCCCTGTATCCAAATTCCACCCCCATCTCTAAGACATTAACCTGATTTTCTGCCATAGGTTCCTACCTCTAAAATCCTATTGCGTGTTTTCAGCAAGTGGAAAGGTCTGAGTAAGCAAACTGGGCATGGAAATAAGGCTAGTTTACTTTACTTGCATTTCTGGGTATATTTAAAAAAAAAAAGAGCAAAATATATTCTCTGCTTTACCTATTCCAGGTTGTAATGTGTTAGCTACAATTAATAATAAAAGATTTAAATATATAGCAAGGACTGATTAATATGTACCAAAGATTTCTAGAATTTATCAATGTAGTAATTAAACTAATGTGCAAATATAAATTCGAGACGAAAAGCCCAAGGAATCTCCTATTTTTCAAATTTATTTGCTTATGAACAAGAAGGAAAAGGGACTCCTTTAAAATATGAACTCACAGATAAATGATAATGACCAAGGATGTCAGCATAAGGAAGGAAGAAATTTTCACATACCCTGGCACTTTGTCGGTTCACTTTCTTCTCCTCGTCGGGAAGTGGAGGCATTGGATAGGGGTATTTTCTGCTGGAAGCAATAGACCCAGTTGATGAAGAAGGAGACTTGGCAGGAGATAAAGTCCTGAGACGTTGAGAACACATGAAATATTATGTGATTGTCTGATATCTTTTGAAAGTATCTGAAAATTGAGTTCATTCTGAACCCTTTAATTTCTACTTTCATAGGCTATTATTGCAAAGGTTTAGCTATCAGGAGATAATCTGTCATTCGTAATGCAGGAATACTGGAATGCTAGAATTTTATCTTTCTAATTTCATAACTGTAATGGGTTGCCTAAATGTTGGTACTCAGAATCATACTTTTCAATTAGAAAGCCAATAATGCAGTTTTCTATAGAATAAATAAAAAGTTAAATGGAGAAGGGATAAAATTATTCTAAGAGCTCATAATGGTAAATTACATGTATAGCAGCATATCAATATTCTGCCTTATATTTACCAATTAACCGAAAAGATATTTTTAGCAGTTATTCCAATTATATCTTTAAGATTCAAAAATACAATACAATTGATACATTTATTAGTTGCTAAGTCACACACCAGTTTACACAAAACTCATGCATTCAGAGGCCAGTGTGTTAGTTGTGAAAGAACAAAGGCAAATACAGAGGTTTTAATAATAAATTAGTAAACATGCAAGCAATAAGGAGTGCAGAGTTCCAGCCAAACAAAGAGTCTGATGAGAACATACAAAAATGGTCTGATTAGTCCCTTCAATTCACATTTCTGTACAGGGCGATGATTCTAAGCCATAAAAGTAGATCTTGATAACTCATGTATGGTATACTTGTCATGTCAATAAGGTGGCTACATTTTATTGACTGGAATTTTACTAAAACTAAAACACGACGACAAGAACCCTTCCTATCTCTATAACATGTTTTCTCTTCATCATGGAGATACTCCATATGAAAGATCTGCATAAGCGCTTGGTGTATTATGCTGTTCTTATTTGATTCAGCATGTGCAGTGGTAATATTTGTGACTAAGCTGAGCACACAGGAAGAGCCCATTATCTACCATCTTGTCTTTAAAATGAAAAGAACAGCTGAGAGAGAAAAGAGTCAACTTACACCATGTCAATGGGAAATAGATGTGATAATTTGGCAGCAGCTATCCATTCACAGATGGTACTACTATGGATCTGTGACTCCTCAATTCCTGGTGCAAGGTGGTCACACTACATCACTGACCTGGTTACACTGCCGTGTTAGAGCACATGTACTCCTTCCAGTAGAATGCACCTGCATCCCATGAGTGACAAACTCAGCCCGGAAGGGTTGGTAGTGAGGCGATACTGGGTAGGGGGAGGCCTACTACCTACACTGCATGTAACAGCATAAAGATGTCTTTTTTTTAAATCCTTTATTTAAAATTCTAGTTCCAATCCATATTTTACCCTTTGCTTGGGTTCTGTTGTAATTTTCAAATCAGTTTCTATTTTATGGACACTGGATTCAAGCTAATCTTTTAGAATAATTTTTTCTATAAACCTTGAGATCAAAGTGAACATTCTTGCTGAATTTTAAGAATCATGAGTTATTCAGTTTACTTTTAATCTGTAATTCTTAACGTTTCCTCTATTTTTAGAAAATGTCTACAACTACTCCTTAGTGTGAACTGTTAGACTATTTCAGCTGTTTTACTTCTCCTGTGAATGCTCTTCCCTGCGGAGTGGATGGGCAGAACTAAGACTATCAGTACTTCAGATCTTCTAAATCACTGTTAATGCAATACACTACTGAACTATGTGTAAAATGAGGACAAACTTTTGTATTTAGATACTTAAATATTTTTCTAAAACAAGAGATATTAACCTGGGTTCACATTTTCAGACTAATCACTATTGATAAGATAACTAAGTTCAAGAAAGCTAGTCAGGTACACAAACAAGTAAATCTTGGTTACTTCAGGGGATCATGCAAAACAAGTTTAATTTGTTGCAATATGTGTGCCCATAGCATGAGCTATTAGCTTATAGCTTCAAAGTCATGCCAGCCATTCACTTGGCCATGGGTCCAAATGACCAGGTTTGTCCACATTGGCCATTCCAATGAGGGGTGCTGAAAGGCTAGTCCTCCCCTTAAATATCTTTCCATGACCAAAGCCAATAATGAATTAAAACAAAACAGGAGGTATTTTCCAGAATCCCAGAGAAATTGCACATACCACTTCCCATATAAACACACTAGTTAACTGACACTTTGGACCCTCAGGGGGAGAGAGGCCAAGCAGGATGGTTTTAGTCCCATGATGGGGCTTTGAGTCCTAGAAGCTAAAGGGAATGTGACAGAATAAAGGAGATTATCTAAGGGGGATAGAGAGCACCAGAACAGGAGTCAGAATAAGAGTAGGGTAAATCAGTTTAGGGAAAACAAAAACAAACTCAACATTTCTCACAAATGTCTAAGAAAGACATTTCCTTAAAACCACCTCTAGGCCCTTTTCTGATCCTGGCTACTTGCCTAGTGTTTCCAACCTGCTTTCACTGAAAACCAGGCACCAGCCCAGCTCACTCCTCTACAAAGTAATCTTTGGACAAGTGCTAACCATTATCATCCCCATGTTTTTAAAAACCACAATAAACATAGTGGGTGCCATTTAGAATTACAGAATGAAAGTATGTCTGTGTGCCAGGGGACTGTGATGTTTCATGGGGCTACCTCAGACTTCCTGGGCTTGCCTTTAGCAGATATGCCTACAAAACCAATCTCAGTTAAGTTTTGCCCCCAGAACAAGTTAAAACCAGGCCAGTCAATATACATGGGACACAGGACCACCTCTTATTCATTTGGCTGTGTTTATATGCTTAATACAGAAAGATCTATGAAGTGTCCTAGGATAGGTTATAAATAATCAATATCCACCCTGCTACTTTTAAGTAATCACAGTGAAATGGAAAGGGAACAGTTTTTGGGGTCAGGTAGAGCCGGGTTCACAATTTTGGTTCTGACACTAGCCACACTACCTTATTACTCTTTGTGTCTCAGTTTCCTCCATTTATAGAAAAGAAATAAGAATGCCTACCTCTCATGTTGTGAGAAATGAAGGTACATAGTAGGCAATCAATACATGACAGTTATTATTAATAGTTTCCTTTCAGAGTTACTGCATTTTCCATAAGGTCATGGAAGTGGACTCAAAAACCACTGATGAAGTGAGTAATCAATTCAATAAAACTCAAGAATAAGGATAGTTTCTAAGAGCTTGTAAAGCTCTGTCACCAGTGGAACTGTCCCAAGGATCTAGGTGTTGGAAGAGAATTCTCTTGCCCCAACCTCACCTGCTCCCTCCTAATGTCCTGAACATATGCCAACTACTTGAGCAACTACTGTCATATGAGAATGGGTAAGGGAGCACAAATGAGGCACTCTGCTCAGTCAAAGCCTTTTGGCATTTGCTTTGTTCTTCTTAGTGATGTGGATACAATATTTTAAATGCTGGGCTGGATTTTGGACCAGTTTGCTACAGTCACAAATTCCCCATCCTATTTTGATAAGGACGCTACAAACCTCACACTACACAGATGATTAATAAAGTGAACTTTGCCCTCATTGATGGATTTGGCAAGAGAAGTAATCCTAAATGACCTGGCAGAGGAAGTAGACCCAAGCTTAAGCACAGGGCTGGCAAAGCACAAGGCAAGGTGTGGATGTACTTTGGGCCTCTTATGAGAGCCTTGCTTAGATGGAGAGTGGGTAAAACTCTCTCTGTTGCATTAGAATCATTGTGTTAAAACCCCTAGGGTATCTCACTTATTCACCACTTGCACAAAAATTATTGATTTTCACGTCTGACCAATATAATCTAACGACCCCAACATTACTTATAACCCTCCACTGAATTCTATTTAGCCTCTAAACATAAATATGGATTTATAATAATTAATTCTTAATGTGACTATCCACTGTAGGAGCCCACATCTCATATTAAAAGAGGAGATAAAAAAAAAACCTCTAAAATTGCCCTTGCAGCTTTGCACGTGCAACCAGGGGTGCTAAAGCATTTCCCCATCCAAATTGAGTTTAGTCATGCAGCTTCTGGGCAGACCTGGGTGCTGATTTTAAGAAATGTGAACTCTTCTCTACGAGCCACATAAACTACTCAGCTCACCCAGGGGAGGTGAATCAACTCTTCCAGGGTACCATTTCATAAATTGTTGCTGCAAAAATGCTAAGTCCATTTAGGCATAAAAGCCCTAGCCCATAAGGGACCAAAGTCATTCTGTTTCGGTTCCATGGCTGATACAAATTACAATCTGCCCACAAGCCTGAGGAAGACAGAAAGGAGAAATAGAACTGCAGGTGAGCCAAGATTCCAAATAACATTGAAAACCATCTTACCTGACTTCCTGACGTTGGCCATCTTGGGAGCTACAGGTGAGGGTGGGATGTTTGAATGTGAGTGTATGTATATGAGGTTCATTGGGAAAGTGGTAGAAGCAGAGGGACAGGACAGGAGGAAAAGGTGGGGTATAAAAGCAGGATATATTTTTTTGTGAGCAGGCAGGGGTTATGCTTTCCTTGGGGCATATGCGAATGTATGAATCAAATTAAAATGCAAGTAAGTCTAATCATTTTCTCAAACTCTACATGTCTAAACTAAATGGTACACAGGAAGAGAAAGTCCACCTTATATGGGTGCTGAGAGTTAAATACACATATATATTTTTGTATTCGTTAAATGTTGACCCAAGTCATGGCAATAAATAATCTGAAAGCTTATTGTTGTATTTAGAAGAGGTAGCAATTGAGTCTATATTTCTTCTTTACATTAGTTGTCACAAAGTAGTCAGATAGAAAGTGAACATTTATTTCTAGAAAATCACGTTGATTTCATAAAGACTGAAAAAATGCCTTTAAGAGCTCTTTGAAATTCGCACTGACCTCTAATGTTACACAGAGCTGCAGTGAATTGAGTGAATTCACTAGTTTCTGTAATGCACAGACACCATGTCTGCTTTTTTCTGAATCAGGAACATTTCTGATCTGCTTCCTGTTCTATGTGAAGTGTTAGGCAATATTTTTATTGGAATAAAAAATTCCTTAGACGCTCTGTTGAGATCTGTAAAACAACTTATCAGCACAGCCCTTCTTTGTCAGCAAATGGTTGTACTGAACAAATAAAACCTACACTCATTCCATATGCTCATGGGGTCAATATTCTCTCAATAACTTTCAAATTACATCAAATCACAGTTGTTACTCGAAGTAAAATTCCACTACATTGCATTTAGTTTCTCCTCATGTTTTTGAGTTTTCATATTTTCATATGTACTATGCACTCTTAAGGCAGTAAATAGGAAAAATGCACTATGGAACTACTAAATTCTAGAAATTAAATTGCTCAGGTTAATAGTGCTTCTTTATTAGTGGAAAGTATGTTTCATGCCCAAAGAACACTATGTAGCATAAAATGAAGAGAAAGCTACTAAAAAGCTCAAGATGGTGATAGAGACATGCACTAAATGGCAACCCTTTCAAATGGCTTCATTTGAAACATTCAGAAAAGAACTAGACTTGCTTAGAAGCCAAAAAAAGAGATCAAAAGGCAGCAAAGAAACAAGGACCCTTTTCCACCTCTGGGAACTTGTATTGGGAGATACAAGATAGCCAGTCACACTACAGTATTTGTATGTACTGGGAAAGTTTGAAAAGGATATAAAATTAATTTATAAAATACCTAAAGTATGGTCCTTCAGTGTTTTTATTCACATCTTCTACCCACTTAGCTACATTATAGTCTCTTTTGAACCATGGGTTTAAATACCTGCAGAAAGCAATGGAAGGAACAAAGAAAGCAGAACAAGATAGAAATCTGAAAATACACAGCACAAGCTTAGCAAGGATGTTCTTCACCCTCCAAATGCAAGTGACTATGGCAAATAAACCAGGATGGATGTTGGGTGATTATGAGGCAGTCTGTAACAATACAAGAGAATAAACTCAGCTACAACAAGGCTCAAGGCATTCTTAAATGTGTTCCACATTTCAGGAAAGCCTTTCCAGTGGTTTCCCAAAGTGACTCAGAAGTTCTCTTTCAATCATAACACTATCGGCAGTCCCATTAACCCACCTCCAAAGTGGCATTTTCCAGGCCACCTCTCATTTGGTCCTTTGGTTTCAAATGATAATGTAATGATACTTTCTGAGAATATTCACATGGCTGCATTTCCAACCTGATGTTTGGGCACATAAAACCCCAAGAACCATTCAAAGGAAAGACTTTACATGGCCTCTGTCTTTCTCCTGATACCAGATCCCAAGCTGGAATTAAAAAGAACGGTGCTCCAAATGACTCTATAAGGAGCAGAAAAGTGCCCAGTCTTCTAACCTGGAGCCCCAACGCACATTAAGTGTGGTCCAAACGCAGCTGGAAGCTGGGTTTAGTAATTACAGTGCAGCTGCAATGCTCCTTCCTCCTCTTGGTACACTCCAGACTAAAGTATTTCCGTTTTCATTAGGAAACAGCACACAGGGGTTGCCTTCTGAGAGTCTGATCACCTTGTAACCATCAGTGGATAGTAATGGTCTTAGTTAGCATTTCCCTTATGGATCGGGCAAAATATCAGAATTACTGCACAAAGGAAAAATTTAAAAGCATTAAAATTGTGAGTGTAAGTTCTAATTTTGTTTTGTTTTATTTTGTTTCAGAATTTTCTTTGACTTTTTACCCTGGATGCCAACCCAAAGTACATCCCTTTAGAATTTGCTCATGTGAAATACAGTTTCAGCAAATTTACTCTTGAAAGAATTTGGAGGTTAAGTGAGTTTTCTCATTTAAAAAGTAACTTCTAGAGACACTATAGACAATGAAGATCCAAGCTTTATAAAACTTTTAAAGTTATTTGAAAACAAACCAAGGGAAATTGTAAAATACACTCTTCATTTATGGTTAAAGTTTGCTTCTTTCTTCCATATTTAGTTTTAGTTTGTAAATACATTTAAGTCAAGAAGACATTTCCACAGTTAGATAAACAAATCTGATTCTTTTTCCATAGTCCTTTCCCTTGCTTTTGGCTATAACCAATGTATACCAAAAAATAAGGTCATGAAGTTCCCTCCTGGGTGAAGGAGTGGGGTCTTTTCATGCTTATAAGACCATTTTTACTAAGACAGGGTACCCTGACTCAAGAACAACTCGCACTAGTTTTGCCCTTCACCACAATCATTGCCAACTCGCACTTTTCACAGAGATAGCCAATTGAAAGTTGCATAAAGATTTCCACTGCAACTCTGAACAAAAATAAAAAAGTCAAAAAGCAAGTGCAGCCACAGATGAAGACTAGTGAACACTCTGGCCTGGGAAAACCGTAGAAAAAGCCCATGCAGCTGTTACAGGTGAAACATAGCCACACAGCAAACTGAATCACCAACAGGCAGTTGGCCACTTCTAGGAGGAGACATGAATTCCTTTCACTGAACACTTTAGAAGCTCAAAGGATTGGTGTCATGGCTGTTCCATGAAACCTAGAGCCACATGGCTTGACTTGCATGTGATGGACCTTTTCCTCCATCTCAGGGAGCATTTCAGATGGCTGTGGTCACTTTACTAGAGGTCACTGAAGAGAGCTCTCAATTGTTGTTCCTTCTGGGGATCTGCCCATGAAAAGTGTCCTCCTAATATCTCTAGGCTGTGATGGCTGAAGTGATGGAAGTTTATCAAACAGCTATATACCTGCCTATGTGGCTTGACTTGGCTTGTAGCGCAACATGCAAAAAAAAAAAAAAAAATGCATTAGACAGGGTAGGAGAACTCCTTGTTTTCTCCAGGATGGAAAGGCAGAGGAAAATTAGCTGGTGCTGGCTAGACCAGGACCACCTCTAAGCAAACGTTGGGGGTCAGTCAGACAATAAATGACCCTGTTCTCAGCCACGGAAGAGACTTGGAGGGAGATTAAGTGACAGCCCAGAATGAAGGGGCAGGTGGAGACTGACCTGTGATCCAGACTCCCTGTCTGGGGGCTGTCAGAGCCCCCTGGGCTTATGCCTTGGGATGGGACTGTCTGGGCGAGGGAGTGCCCAGGCTCAGGTGCTTGGGGCTCCCTCCTGTAAAAACACAATATATAATACAAAGTCTAAGCCAAACCTTTTTTACACCATGTACAACAATGAGGAAGATGCAAAAGCTTTGAGTGGAAAAACAATACATTAAACAAGGACATTTAATGTTGTTAATTAGCAGAATATGCATTTGTGGTGCATGTTTTAATTTATGTCCTAATGTTTTATCATCCTGTGGGATGATAAGATACTAAAAGGAACGTTCAAATAATGGACCTAATAATATCTCTTAATCTAAAAAATAAAAAAGATGTTTGGCCATGGTCTTTCTGTTCCTCATAGAGTCATACAAATGACGTTGTTATATTGTATATATTATGGGATTATTTAACAAATATAAAAAATATTTAAAAAACTGTTAACATAATTCTTGATATGCTATTAGAATTCCTTTTAAGAAAAAAAAAAAATATATATATATAGTGCCTCTACGATAAGGTATGTGAGAGTATGAGAATGGTGGTAAGCTTCACAGACTTGGCTCCGTTTAGGTAACATAAGTCATGTAACCCAAATATGAAGTCCTTAATAATTCCTCATAAGATGATCCCATTATGATATCTTCTTAACTATTATAACTTAATTATCTCACGGGCAAGATTTCTCAAGGGCTATCTGTAGTATCACAATATTTATCACATGATATGAGTGGGAATTTATAGAAAATTAAAAAATAAGTGATAACTCTAGAAAATATTGTTATGGATTTTGCTAGACACCAAGTATTCTTTGGTGCCTAAACTCATAGCTTTAATATAATTTTGGATCTTTTATTTTTCCCTTCACTTAGGAGTTTTCAAAGCCTTGTTATAGGAAATACTGTTAGAATACTAAACAGTACACAAAGGAAGTTCTGAAGAACATTTGGCAGTTTTATCTATACTCTTGTAAGCAATTGAGATAAGCTAAGGAGCTCTGACCAGGTGACCTCATGCAAAACAAATCAAACAACATTCCAAGAAGAGTTTATCCACAATGAGTCCTAAAGCATCCACGTGCTTTGGGAATTTATAAGATAAACTCTACCAGATTAGTTATTTTTGATGGAGTTCTATGATGCCATTCTGGACCATGCAATGGTATTACTTGAACCTATCTATTGTTTCTATGGTAAAATATCCTCTAGTAAACTTTGACAAGTCACTTACAAGACAATACCATCAGCAGGAAGGTCCAAATTTCAGGGCAATGTTATTGTCCTGGACTGAAAAAGGCAGGTATATGATGGAGAAGCTAATGTAAGTTTCTGACAAGCAGTTAACAAATACCTGCTATTCAGATTTTTTAAGTATTAAGGCATAAAGAAGCAATAGAGATCTTGGGAATAATAACTAGCACTGCAGTGAGATATCAGTTAAAAAAAGTTAGATAAAAATTTAGGGTCAAAAAGTTTGGTTAATTAAAACCAGGTGGCAAAGTCCAAAAAGACAGCAAGGGTGTGTTTTATTCCATGATGAAAGATAAAGGTTTAAGGAAGCTTAGTTTTGCTTGTACTTCATTAAGTGGAGAAACAAACAAACATGGGTTGTTCAGCTCATTATAAACTTAAATGTAACTTCAGACCCCATTCTCAGGTAAAAGAAAATGTGTGGCTATCATTCAAAATGGAGTGTTTCGCATTTAGTGACAATGATTCCGTTAAAGAGCAAGTTCGGGTAAATGCCCCTTTAAAAATGTCCTCAGAAGGAAAATCTAAAACGGAAACTAACTCCATTAGTCTGAGAGAATGCTTAGATTGCAGCCATGAGTCCCCCAGAGCAGTGGTTCCACACTGTGAGCAGGAGCATGCTCCAGTATGGTGGGGGTTCCCCCTGATGCTCCTAGGCTGTGAGAATATTGGGGAGAGCAAGGGTGACCCCTCTGAAATGGCTGGACCCCAATGATGAGAAGAAAGGAATGTTATCAATTCCCTTCAAACAGAACCAAGACACCACAATGGCAGGTTACTGGAGGAAAAAGCCTGCAGGGAGGGTGAGACCCCCACTATCAGTGATTATTGGTATGGGCACAGTTGCGAAGATGCCTACGTAAAAGAGAAAAGCCATGGTTAATTTTAAAACTGCAAAAAAAAAAAAAAAAATTTTTTTTTAAAAGACAGAACCAAGACCAGAGGCATGGTTTATAGTTCTTTGATGATCTGAATTAACTTTTCACTAAACTGCACAGGACCTCATAAATGCCTTTTTTCATTAGAGATTCAGACTTACTCAGTTGAATTAGACCGAGGTCTAAATCTTTTGCCTCTGATTTTCTTTCTGTTGCCTCCCAGGTTACCTGAAAAAGATGGTTTATAGCTAGATTTGAATATAAATAAATAATCACCATATGTTTAACAACATGGTATTTCAAGTGGGTATAATTCACAACCCAGAACACAGGGCTTTATAGTGCTGTATGGCCTTCTCACTGTGTCTAGCACACTGGTGCTATCAAATCCCATTATTCCCCATTCAGGAAAAAAGAATTGGCTCATAATAAATGCCCTCTTCTCTACTGGGAGAAAGAGAGCTAAAGAGCTTACAGAGAAGAAAAAGTGCTTAGAACCAGGGACCACAAAATATTGTGATTCAGAATGCCACCTTATACCTTGCCAGGAGTTACTTCGAGGTCTCCCATTTTCACAGATGTCTGAAATATGTTTTGTGTCTGGGATCCTTTCACTCCAAGAATGAGAAAGTCCATTTGACCTGAAATTGAAAATGTATATATATATTGTTCAAAAATATAATCAAATGAATGTTTTGAAATCAGTAAACAAAAATTTCTAAGCATTTCTGTATGTTAAATAAATCAAGAAAGAAAAAAATCTGAAATGAAAGAATGAAGAGAACATGAAAGTCTTCGTGAAGAAGGCAGAATTACGCAACATTCAATTTAAGAAAAGTCAAATACAGTGGAACCCCATTACAATAGTCAAAATTGAAAAGTATCAGGAAACAACACAAGCCAATTACATTGCCCAAAACACAACTACTTATAGCAAATTCACTACATACTTCAGGTATGTAATCCAAGCAGTAGAGTTATAATGGGGTCCCACCATAGATGTTTCTTAATTGTAAAGCAATGGTTTCCATTCAAATATTATGAGAACATAGACTTCTGAGAGATTTCATTAAGATTTCCTCTAATGAAACTTGCAAACCTTTATCAGAATAATATTAAGGTTTTCTTAAAATTATTTTCTGAGCATAGGCATTTTTCCCACAAATAAGTCCTCCCCAAATGTAGTACTGTTAATTAACTGTCCAATAACTGAACTGTATGATGTTTATCATGGGAGTGTGACTTACAAAGCCCATGTACCATTAAGACCTCTGCTATTTGTGACCTGCCATCTTATAGTGAATTGTCTACAAGAAGCAAAATTTACATACCTACCTTGTACCACATAAGAAACGTATTTTAACAAACTATATAAACTTAGGAGTTGCATAATTTCATACCATTTTTAACTACTTAAAAGTCATACCTCATTGAGATCTTGCTAAAATCTGGATATTATTCAAATCAATATTTTAAGCTCTTCCTGAGATATTTTAAAAAATAGCACTATGCTTAAAATCTTTTCCACATGTCATCCCAGTTAACTGATAATAATGACTGTTTTAAAAGGAAACTTCTACTAATGAATGAAATTAAATGAAACTCAGCATAATTATATATTAATTCCCTGGATTAAAACTTTTTGAACATCCTTTGCTAAATACAGAATGATTCCTATTTTGTACAAAAGGACAACAGAAATTTTCCTGGAATCCACTGATTTCTCCACTTCTTTACCATGTTATTTAATTTAAAATTATTTGACCAAGAAAATATTTATATGCTGAAAGAATTTAAGTAAATCTTATTCTCTTGGCCAAAAAGACCCCAATAAATTAAAAAAATAAAATTTTTGAAACATTCTCCCTTTGAATTGTACTCTTTGTGCAAAAACTAATATTTTTACTTTTGCTTTAAACTATGTTATCTGAGTAAAAATACTCCTTCATTCTTGAAACATTTCCATAAAAGTAGAGTTCACAGATCTCACTAATTTCTTCTATATCCTTCCTGATTGTTTATAGAGTGAGATCCATTGTAGAATTTTTACAGATAATTCACTGTTTAGAATTCCAGAAAAAAAAAATCATGTTCCTTCTCAATAGACATTTTCTCAATTTTTCTTTTAATCTTCAAAGTAATTACTGTGCCCAAAGTAATTCATGGGGCTATCAAATCTATTTTTTCTATACATTACCTTTTCCCAACAATTTTAGAAAAACTCTTCCACAGGAATATTTTAACTTTCTTCAATGTGAATGTAGGTCTCATTTTCTAAACCATTCAAACTATTTATATCTTTTATCACTTTATTTCATCAAGCAAGTATAAAGCATGCAGAATTTTAAATGGTCTTAAACACCTTAAGATCCTGGGGCAAGACTACAGCATCAAAGTTTAAGACATAAAAATATTAACCCCATTCATACTATTATAAGATTCACAAACATTATATATACTTAAATTAATTTGACAATCAAGCTCTAAGTAAAAAGTCTAAAAATAATCATTCCAGGAATAAAAGGCAAAATCATAATATTCAAATATGATTCACAGAGAAGCAATCTTTTTTCACAGCAAGCTTAGCTTTGATATATTTAAAATTAAAAAAGTCAATGCAGCATTCATATTAAAAATTTATTTTAACAAATGCTTTTATTGAAGCATGACAGTAACCTTTTTCTTTGACTACCAAACATGACATAAAGCTCACCATTTAAAAAATATTAATACTATGTATATAGTTTCTTAAGCCATATAAGAGCAAGACTGAAAAACCCTAGGGTTTCTGTATAGTTTTAAAGCTATTATTTGTTTAGTTTTATTTTGTTTGGATTGCTGGCCTGATTTGCTAAACAAGTGGTTCTGAGCATATGGCATTTCGAAGTAGAGTAATCAAAGAACAAAGGATACCATTTTTTAACATTCAAGAAAGAAGGAAGAAGTAATCAAACCTGCTGCAAAATAATGAAATGTTCTGACTAATGGAATAATGTGTGATGGAACAGGTAGAAATCTGAAAATGCGACAGAAAAGCAGACCTCTTCTTAGAACTAGATGCTGAGTTTGTGCTGACTCCAGGAGGAATGTCGCTATAAAAAGAGTCACCATCTCCAGGCTTTTTTACATAATCTCCCTGGGGTAACTGTCTAAGGCATAATAAACATTTCAGAGTCAGAAAACAAGACACACACATGAACACAGACATATACAAATATTATTTTAGGAAAAAAGAGGTAGGGATAATGATCTACATGAATCAAACCTATAACAACACATAAGATTATTAATAAATGTGACAAGTTAAATTCATTCTAACTGTAGATCAGAAATGCAATCACTGAAGTCTATTCAGTCTAGATGGATAAAACCTTGCTTAAAGGGAAAAATATAGCCAGATGAGGTTCTTCATTGTAACTTCCTTATACTTGGAGATGTTAACTACAGTTTTGTCTTAAAAAAAAAAAAAATAGTGCCAAAGAAGATGAATTGGGGCAGACAGTCCTTGCCCAGAAAAGGCATAGTTTTTTTCACCATGGTGAATAAACTATTTAGGATTTCTAAACATTCTATTTGATTGGCCTTAAAATAACTGACCAATTTCTAAGCTATGTTCTATAATTTAGTCCAAATAAATTCTTTAATTAGAGTTCTTTGCTCAATTTGGAATCTCAATGTTCATTTAACAGAAATATGAAGAAAGTGAAAAAGATTCAAAGGTGAGTCAAAAATATAATTCTCTTACTGCACAGTAGAATATGTAAAGGAAGATAATTTAGCAAAAGGAAGGAATGGTTAAAAAATAACTGAATTCTTGTTGAGACTATAGAAGGATATTTACAGGTAGTTTAGTGGGTGACCTCGGTTCTCTATCTCCACTGTACAGGGGTTCAACAAGGGAAAATTTATTTAATCTGCCCTATTACTGACTTTACTCAATCTGATTTTGAATTAACTAAAATTGGAACATATTTTTATTACTTCTCTTAAAGAATAGGGTAGAAAACTTTAGATCAAACCACCTAGTTAGCTCTCCTTCATCAGTAGCTAATCTAGTCATTTGCCAATATGTGGCCCCCACACAGCCAACTGAATCTCAAATTTGATTCAGACCCATTCAGTACTATGGTCGGAGGTGCCATAAACTAGTGTTGGATGGAGATAAACAAAGCTGTACTTAAATAGGTACACATTTGTTAACTCCTTTTCCCATCTGGTTTTTCTTTAATTACCATGCTAGTCATGGTTACTTGCTGACACTAAAGTCTATCCCAAAAATGCCACTTTCAAATGTTTGTTTCCTTATATCATCTACCATACTCTTTTAAATGTTCAAAACATTTGAGCATTCATTATTCTAAATGACCCAATACCCTCTCTCCTATTATTTTAATCCTATATATTCATATATCTCTCCACAAATCTAAAGATTTTCAACTTAGATAAAGCACATATATTAATTTGTATGATAGAATACTCTTCCCCTTTAAGAAAGTTGACTTTCTCATTAGATTTGTATGTTGATACATATTCCTTCAAAATATTTTAATTCTTAAGTGACTTCAGCTCATAATTTTAATCTTTCTTTTTCTGGGAAAATTACAAAAATATTAATTCTATAGAAAAAAAACAAAACAATCCCCCCATATTTATGTTAATAAAATAGGACAAATAATCTTTTTTTGCAAGAGAGCTTTAATCTCTGCAATCATTATTTTCTGGCTTGCCTATAATTAGTCTAGCAATGCCTGAAAAAATGCTCTCAGTAAAATCAGAGTGGTCTATGTTGCCTCAGGGAGAAAACTTCTGTTTTATATAAAACTTATATTTATAAAAGAATGCCAGAGAATAGCCATCAACATCACATTTCCAACAATAATCTTTATGGTAACAAATCATTTTTGTCACTTTTACCTTTAATGAAAGCTTTCTAAGCTGATGAGAAGTGCCTTGCTAAATTTAAATTAAATAAAGATAAGTTCCAACTACGCTTGACTTTTCCCACTAATCAATTCCTCCAAATTACCTTCTCTTTACGTGGTTCTGGCATTCAGGCATTCACCAAGGCCTCACTTAGCTGACAGCGTAAGCTTATATGGACTACCTCTCACACTAGACAACACCCAGTATTTTTTCTCAATGGAACATGTTTACCGCCCCTTCAATGTCATTACTCTATAATATGTTGTCATCTTTTACATAGTGCACAAACATCTTAGATGCTATACATATCATAAACTGTAGGCTTCAGTGCGAGGGTTGGAAGGGAGTTTAATAAGTTCAATGACTTTCTGGGACACAGTCCTGTTTCTAACATCCCAGGAAGATTCAATTCTCACCTAGATAGTGAAGTCTCCAAAATACAGAAACTTCTCTGCATTCTCCTTAAAATTCTACAAAGAATACACTGTAACTTTCTGCACATTGTAAATGCATAATCTTAATGATTATGCACTTTGTTCAAGATCTCAAGAACAATATTTAACATCTTTCACCAATCAGAAATTTACCCTTTTTTCAATATTACATATTAGAACAAACCTATTTCTTCTTGTTTAACCTTAGTGGAGATAGACAATATCAGGTCCCCATGATTGAAAAACAACATTTCATCATTTGTTATAAAAAATCATAAATGACCAAGTAAATGATCTCTTTAAACGTTTTAAAGCTGAATTTAATTTTCTAGTCTTTATGGCTTTCTTCCTCAATTTTGCTGATTCCATAGAATTCTGGAATCTAGAAGTGACTATGACTACCACATGAAGTGGCCTGACCTGTGCTAAGTTTTATAATGGGAAAATTACCTCATATTTCCCATATTACATGTAAATATCTTAGACATGTATGTGAATTTTTAAATAAATAATGACCAAAGAAAAGAAAATCTTATTTAATTAAATTCTTCTTTCTCAAAAAGTATCCGTTATGAGAGAAGTATGATCTTTCCTACAGGCGTCCAGAGAATCACAACGTGTAACTTAATAATCTTTGCACATATTCAAAATCAGAATATAATGAAAAAAATTAATTAAGTCTTAACCTTAATGCTGAAAGAGGTATTTTTCAAGTGCCTTGTCAGTGTCTGAACTGTCTGAAATTGAAATTGTTACTTTACTTTTTAAAGAAATATTGTGTAATGTGTACCAAGTCACATTGACAGATGTATGACTATCACTGAAATAATAATATAAAAACACACTAAGGAAAGTTTGGGGAAAAAAGGAGGGAGGTTCACAAGAGAAAATAAAGTGGTTAAAACAGGCAAGAGAGAAAAGAAATGGGGAAGGGGATTTCTGCTTAAGGTAAAGATCAGTAAGATATGATCTAATTGTTTACTCTATTTCACATTAATCATAATAATGTGTATTCATTTCAGATAAAGGAAGAGAATATTTCAGCTGAATATAGGTGTTGTATAAATGCAAATTCAATTAACATTTTCTTATTCTATTGTTACTTCCTGCTTGAAAACTAAAATTCAAACTTATAATTCTTGTTATAAAGTATATAGCTGCTAGTTCTGAAAGCAATTATGCTAAAATATAAACAATGGCATCAACTGAAAATATTATGGAGGTCTTCCTTCCTGGATATTTTAAAGAAAAAGATCAACAGCCATCCTAACTACATGATGTATGAGAATTATCCACGGCTCCTCAGTCCGATGGTCCTGCTCTTCACAATATGACACTGGCAGATACAACTCATGTATGAGGTTCTGCCTCCATCTGCCCCAGGATGAGGTTTTTATTTTTCATTAAGCAGTTTGTAAACAAAAAGAAAAAAATAGGTTTGTTCCTTATCTTTTCATCAGAACTGCAATTAAGCCTATTACCCCTTCCTTCATATAATGAAAACCCTGAGGACATATTCTCCAGAGGGAAAGTTGACCAGGTTATCAGATTCTTTCACAGAATCACTTGCCTAACCTCTCCAATAACTTGAAAGTGATGTCCAATTTGGCATTTCTGAGCTGTTACATTATTAATATGGATCTGATAACTGGCTACCTATTTAATATGGTCTTACGTTTAGTGTCAAAGCCAACCTTTAGGTTCATCAACTCTTTCGCTAGCTCAACCAGTATGTGTGGGCCCTGCTTATGTCAATGAATGCTGCCTTTCTTTTTGAGAACAACCATCTCCACTTTTCATTTAAAGATCAGAGAAACACAAAGTCTTCAGAGACTACATACTGATAGCTTCCCTTATAATAATACTTTCCAGATTATGAAGAAGTTTATCTGATTTGAGAGTTGAAGAAAGTTTAAATGATTTCCCGAAAACACATATGAGCAAATAGATTTCTGATTCCTTGTCACTTGGTTCTCCCATTATGGAACCTCAAAGAAAAATCTAATTTAAAGGCAAGGACAACTCAAAATTCTTATTTCTACTTCCTGGCTTCCTTTGAAACTGGGCACATCTTTATCTGAATATCTGCAGATATTTTTACAAAATTGTAAGTTTCTTAATGCATGATTTGGTCTGTTAGCCTTACCATCTTCTCCATAAACACTAACATATATTCTCAAAAAGAAGAATATACATTCATAACTTCCTGATCTAAAGTCCATTCTTTGTTTCTTCTCCTTTGTGAGAATTATTGTAGAAACCTAAGATTTATTAGCTATGGACAAGGGCAAAAATAAATAAAGGTTGTGTTAAAATAAATCAAAATATATAAAATAAATATTTGCTGAAGGTGTGGCAATTCTCAAGATAATGAACTAAATTCCAAAAGAGTAGTCAGACTGATGAAATGATTCAGTAATACTAGGAGGCAAGAAATTATATCAGGTACATATACAAGAGTCTTAATGTAATATTTTTCTTACCTAAATCTATCCATACATTGAGTTAGAATAGGAAATTGGTATAGTTTTACATAGTAATCATTTTTTGGTAGTGTAGACAATTCCTTTATTCTGCATAGTATCCCTGGTGAGGACATGTCTTATGTTACATACTTGTGATATTTTACTTTACTTTTTATATAGTCAATAATATTAAACTACATTATAGCCTTAGCTCCTGTGGAAATGGAGCTGAATCATCAATGTTTATCTTGCTAGTCTAACTCTACTTTTTACTCAAGAAAGCTACTAAACTTAGATTTCTGATATGACTGATCAGCTTCTACCCAACAGAAAACTTAAATGGCTCCAGCTCTTCTCCAGTGTTTTAGAATACAAGAGTTCAAATCATGGCACAAAAAATCTAGTTGTTTTAAATTTTTAATTAATTTTGCCTCAGTTTTAGTTGTTCCATTAATGAGTTAGTTATTCCAGGGCAAGGTCAATATTTTCTAATATCTATGTTAACTGACCAGGATCTCAGGTGGTACCCTGTGAGCACCACTTATTTACAGAGATTCTGTAGGCACTTATGACCAAAGCCTTATAGAAATTGTATATTACATTATGGAAGGGAAGAAAAAAGTTTACAATTTTAATTTGTGAAAAATTGAAAACTGTAGTTGGGGCTTGAAAAAGTCTCACCAGGTTTATTACATCTTATTCCTAATCTGCCACAGGCATTTAATACTATAGTAGGAAAAGTTAAGTAAGTAGAAATCTTCAAAGATATCTCAAGTACAAAACTATATGATGTAAAAGACCTGATCTAAATTATCATTTTCTAGGATATTTAACCATTTTTTGTATCGATAGCTAATATCATTAGTAATTTTTTGAATGTGAAAAGGAAAGGGTGTAACTCAATATGGGCTAATTTAGATTTATTTAAAAATAGGCAATTCTTACAGAACTATATAAATGAGTTGTATCCCTTTTGACACTGTTGCTTAAACTTAGATTTTAAGGTTATGATGAAAAGGGTGCCTCACTTTATGGGCTTTTTGTTTAAAAAAAAGTATAGTAAACAATCAAAATTCCAACTATGCAAATTATTTGACTACCTGTGCAATTATCTAATCAGTAAAAAAATATTTCCTTATGCAGAGATTAAACAGGCTCATCAAGTGCCAGGAAATTCTCTTGACCTGTGCCCATAAAATTTTATCACTTATGAATGAAAGTTACTGACATAACAACAGTAACAAATAAAAAATAAATCACCTCAGAAAGTATTAGGCAATAAGAGTGTTATAAACATGAAGGGAAGCTAACTAATGTAAACAAAGGTGACTCCTCACAGAGGAAGTTTATTTTAGATGGAAAAAAATCAATTTCCAAATATAGTACCATAAAAGTAACACAAATAAGAACTTTTATTAATTGTAGTATTGTTGGATGAAAGAACCATTAAAATTAAATAATGATAGATATGTTTTAAATTAATAAATTCCACAGCACCACTATTAAAATAACCATTTCAAGGCAAAAAAAAAAATTAAAATTAGTTTATAATTGTTACAGCATAAAAACAAAGTAAACGTGATTTATAATTGCATGTATAAATTCAAAAGATGCTAATAAGATTTAAACCTTTCAGTTACATGTTCAGATTATTCTCATCACATACCTCTGTTCTCGATAGTTTCTTTTCATGGATAAGACAAGAGGGGGGAAGAAAAAGAATTAGTTACCTATGAAAGTATATTAAGAGAGCACTATACATAAAAGCACTAGGATTTATTGAAAGGGCTCCAACTAGAGGGTTCTGAATTGCAGAATTAAAATGGGGAATACAAAGAGTCACACAAACACAAATTTTACTTATCTTTAGGAGAAGTGACACCAAAGGGTTAATGACAATATTTTCAACTATTTCTAAAGCATAAAAAAATTCCATTATTAAAGAGTAAATTTTCTCAACATCAATTATGTCATATTAAATATTTATCAATGTTCTAAAGTCAACCCTATTTCAAATACAGGTGTTCAGATGTGTATATTTATTTAAATAGTAAAATAAAGTAACCAAGTTACTTATATAAATTACCTGTTTTCATAAAAATAAAAATTATAATTTATTCCTTTTTAGTTATAGCATATACCTCAATGTAAAGCTTTTCCTAAGAATTTAAAACAGAAGAACATAAATGTTAGAACATTTTATTTTATCAGTTATGATTAATTAGAGTGAGTTAATTCACAGCTATTACAGACCTCCTAAGTTATTACTACTTACTCACAAGCTTTACATTTAGCAATAACTTTGTTCAAAGTTTGGTCTCTGTTTTTTACTGGGCCATATACTAAAATAAAATTATATGAGTTTTAAAATAAACCAATCTTAAAAATGTACTCTAGCGGGTATGGTAGTGAGGCACCAATGACTTTTATGTATAACTCAAAAGATTTAATTTTTAACTTTCTATTACGACCTAATTAAATGTTAATATTTTGAAGATGTGTTAGGCCAAGCAACTGAATAGTGGGCTCCTTCCTCCAAGATCAAGATCAAGTTCCACACAAATCTGTAGCATCTTTATCTGTCGATCTATTCTGAGCACCCAATAAGTATCTTGTTTAATAACGAGCTCATGAGGGTAAATGTGCTAATTAGTTGCTCATTATTTTTCATTCCTGAAACCATTAGATGGAGGGGGAGATAAGCCCAGAATCTTTCTATTCAACACATTTTGATTTTTATTCTCTCAATCTGATTACCTGAGCAATCCACCTGTTCCTATGGAGTATTCCTCATTTTCTATTAGGCTTGGGGAAGGGGTAGAATGTTTAATTGGAAGGATTAATGAGAAAATGAGTTCTGTTTCTAAATCTAATTCTTGAATTTTAAATAGAATGTGAAACATCATATTCATGAATTTCATTCCTGTATTAAAATTTTCTACATTCTCATTCTATTTTTAAACATATTCTGAATAAGTTTAGTAGCATTAAAACTACATCATTTAGGTTCAAATTATTTATGAAGACGCAGAATGAATATGATTTGTCTTTTTCCTTAATGAATCTGAAAAATATATATGTTTGGAAATAAAAAAAAGCAATGACACCTTAAAATAATTTAATAAAAATTAAAAATGATATACAGAAAGTATTTTTAATTAAAATCATTAAAACATGGACACAGGTCACTTTATTAATAATAGGAGATATTTAGGTTTTATATTTTCCAAAAGGTAATCTTTTTCAAGACTATAAAAACGCAATAACAATTTGTATCAGTAGGTGACAGAAAATCACACAACATAGAACTAACGATTTTGCTTTCCCTTTTCACATGACCAAGTTAAACCACTTACTTCAAAACAACAATGCTTGTGAAGGCAATTACTACCTAAGTATTGTATCACAGAAGTCAAGGATATTGTGCAGCTCCAAGATGGGGCTAATTCACCTGAGGTGTGAGGGGAGATCAAACAATAACTATACAGAAAAGCATTCTTTTCAGACATATAATTTATAACTCCAAATGTTATGCTAAAATCAGCCTGGGCAAATGTAAGTATACAATATATCTAATGACCTGCACATCAAAGAAGCCCATAGGTATTGAGCATCTTCTATGAGATGGTACAGGGCTACATACTAATTTAATCAGGGCAAACCTATTCGCTATGGTATGTTATATTAACTATGCTATGCTAAACTTTACTATGCTATCTGTGATATTTGTTAATATAGCCTTTCTCAAATGTCTTTCTGTATTTTAATGCTTGAAGCACACAAACTAATTGCTCTTTTCAGTCAATGAAACTCAGGGTTTTGACCTCACCTTTTAAAGGTGTTTCGATTGGTTTAAGACCATGTCAGGTAATACTAATAATAGCACACAATTACATAGTGCCTAGTCTATTAAAAGATTTGGGGTAATTTTAAAATATGAAATATTCTAATTCCCAAGTCTTGTAGTGAACTAAGTTTGATCTATATGAGGAGGAAAATGCTATAATGTGAGGTCAAGCCTAGAATGCTTAGCAAAAGTTACAGGACTCCCAAATGGAGAAACATTCTAGGCCCGGGGACCTGAAATATCATCAGAGATCAGCAGAACTTTGATTTTAAAGCTGAAATATTAAAGAGAATTTAAGATTTGCCATGATTAAGCTTTAACTTATTAAAATCAAATGTTATTTGAATATAAATGAATTTTTCACATTAAAGATTGAAATACTTAGAGAAATGGAACATATTAATTTTATGTTTGGAATGTTTGAAATCATTTACTTAGCAAAATGTCAAGGAAATCTAATTTCCAAAAGTTATATATCATAACTTTTTAAAATTTATAAATAGAGCCAAAAAATTGTCAGCTGAACTTTGAAGCTTAAGAAAAAAATACGCCTTTTAAAAGCTTTAACTTAAAAATTAAATTTTGATTTTAACAAACATTTCTGAACAGCCTTTTCTTCACACAAAAACATCCACATATTTTTTAAAAATTGCCTCCACAATTCTGAAGATAAAGAGGTTTTGCCCTTAGCATGATGCACAGACATAGCAAGCACTCAGCAACAGATCTGCTGCTGTTCTTGTTGATGTGACTCTTATTAAAGCTCTACGTTCTCTAACTGGCTATCTTGCCTAGCTTTCTGGGTATGGGTTTAAGTCAAGGGAAGACCTGTGTCACTAAAGAGCAAACAAACATAACCTCTGTATAAGACACAATTTCGATTGGTTTTACTTCAATGGTTTTAAGACAATATTCAGTACTTTTTGAATAAACAGGAGGTATCTCAAGATCTAAAAAAATGATAAATTATCATTACTTCTAATCATGCCAAGCACAATCACCGAGTATAGAGCCAGAATGATTTTCATTGCAAGTATATTTATCCAATGATAAAAAAAAAACTTCCTTGATGTTTAATTCATTTAAACAAAATGTTTAAAAGTATATTTTGACAGTAAAAATACTGAGATGTTTCACTTACTTATAACCCCATGCAGTTATTCCTAATATGAGGGCCAGCACTAAAATGGTGCCAGCAATTATGCCTATTATGATATTGGTACCAGCAACACCTGTGGGGGAAAAAACAATGAAGATCAGTGTATACAACTGAAATTTTGATATAAAAATCTTTCAGGAACTTTATTCTCCAGATTTGTAATCATACCAATAACATTATTTAAAAATATTTTTAAAGGAAAGAAAAATCAACCATAATTTATCAATGGAAATTAATTGCTTTTTTTAAAAAAATTATTTGTGTATGTGCCCTTTTAATTCTTTTCCAAGTGTATTTGGCACAATTGTATTTTTTGCATACTTTTATGAAAAATATGATGAGGACATTGAACTAAAAGAAAGAATAAAGAAGAGGAGCTACATGGCATAGCACCTGTTAGGGAGGAATACTTAGAAATTCACGTTCCTTTTAACCCTGACCTCTTCTCAAAAATTCTAGAAGTGTTATTTTTCATATCAATACATTCTGACAACAAATGCAAGGTCCTTATTGCTCTCAGGTGTGCGTGTGTGTGTGTGTGTGTGTGTGTGTGAGAGAGAGAGAGAGAGAGAGAGAGAGAGAGAGAGAGATTGATTTTGTCTCTCAAAGTAAAGATAAGCTTCTTATAGGAGAAAACACGCCTACATGTTTATATAACCAGCGCTCAAGTGGTATAGATGTTAAAAGCACTGGGCTTGTACTTCCCAAATTTGGCAATGATGACCGTGGCACATTCTAGAAAAGAAAAAACAAAGGAAAAGAGAGAGTCAGGTGGGCTGGAGATTGGTGTTGGTGAGGCATGAGAGTCACACAGCATCAGACTGGCAGAGGGCCAGGGCAGGGCTGAAGCTCAGAACTCAGTAATGGTATTGTGTGTCAGCATCCCATCAGGCAGGCTGAGAGGTAATTCTTAAGGGCATTTGGCAGTGAAAGGGGCCCAGTGAGTCAAAGTCTTGGTCAACAAGCCCAAGTGAGGGCCCAAGAGCAGAAAAGGTAGATTGGAGGCCTTGCTCTGATCCCAGGAGACTTGTTTTGCTAATAATGACTTACACCACATGTTTAAATCACACAGTCTATTTCACCCAGAGCACCTCAGCTCTCTCTCTCTCCTTATCTGCTGCACTCCTGAGGCATCCTTCAAAGATCAGTAATTGTGGGCAACTGGCACAAATTCCAATTCCCCATGACCAAAGAGGTGGCCTCTCTGCCTAGGAGCCCTCCATAGTCAGGTCAGACTGCAGGACTAGTGCATCTGAAGAGCCTGGCAGACTCCACCCTGCCCAGGTTCCGGTGGATGCTGATGCCAGAGGACCCCTGAGTCATTAGGATTTTCATACTCTAAGACGTAGCATGTCTGTCTCCACTTCCTTTTCTTCTGGGGATTTAATAGGAATAAAAAAATTGGATGCTAGTCTTGATTATTTCTAAATAATGATATGACTTTTGACAAATCACTTAAATTCATGGACCTGAATATCCTCATCTCTGCATTAACTGCTGGAACAAGCTCCAGACTACCATTGCTAAGAATGAAGAAACCAAAATCTTAATCATTCTGTTACTTTCTTTATTAAAGTGATATTGGCTAAGATTTTCTCATCCTTTGAAAGTAATGAGCTTCAGGACTTGAGCATTATTTAATGAGAAAGAATACTCAATAATGAAATAGTAAATAGTTTCAAAGGTATAGTTACCCTAAAGGTCTGTATCCTTACAATTATCTGCATTTAATTTTTACTTCTTCGTTTGGACCTTTCCAGCTTTTAGAGCTGCTCCTGTTGTTTCTCACTCAGGTGCTTAAATCTCTTCCAGGCATGTTGGCCAAATTTCCTACTTCTAGAATTACCTACAGTTCAGGTTACAGAACTGAGGTTAAATAGAAATGAGATGCTATGATAAAGAATGTTAAAGTCAACAAAATATTTAAAAATCAATTCTTAAATTTTTGTTATTTATTCAGTCTGATATATATAATTTTTTATTTAAATTCGCAGTTAAAAAGTAACTACATTCTTAATTTAAAAGAAATGCTAGAGTTTGTTGTTGGCCTCAAACAAGTACAATACTTGAAAAATCTCACTCTGATGTAGGACAAGATAACACTAAATCAGTAGACAGTTATTCTCAACATTACATATCATTATAATTTAATGGAAACAATCAGTTTCATAAGGTGGACCCCAGTCATATAGTGCAATTCATTCTTATGTGGCTTTAGCTTTTATTTGTGTTACAAAAATAATCCAAATGAAACCATCTGAAGGGTAGTTTTCTCTTTCCTTGTGTATAAAGGCTATGAAATGATACCAAATTAAGTACTTACCATTGCCAGACAGAGTTATACCAGTCTTTGCATCATCGTTGTGAGGGAAGTAAGTACTGCAGTCTGCACCAATCCAGTGTCTATTACACACACACCTCAGCTCATTACTACAAACCTGAAATCCGAAATCAAACTAGAGTAAAAGTCAACTCTCTGGTGTAGAGGCATGAAAAAATAAGCATTAATTTCTAATTATTATATGCCTAGAATTTGATGGCACTGAAAAATTATTGGTACTTTTTTCCTAATGCTAATTACTTATTTCTTATCAAAGTGTCTAAAAAAATATTTTCTAAAGATCAATGACTGACTCAAAGAGATAATAAATTTTAACAGAGTCATGAACTTATAAGTCTAAAAAAAATGAAACTATTTTGAATTTCATGGACTTAGATTTTACAAGGAGATTTAAAAAACTGAGCAGAAATACAATCATTTGACAATTATCCAATACAAAGATTTCTTTCTTCCAAAGGAAGGATCTTAATAATAAAATTTTATTCATCTTTTAGAAAGCAGATGCAATAAAGAGAAATTGGACAAAGCAGGGAGGCCTAAACCTTTGCTGTGATCTGAAAGTTTCACAAAGCTATAACCTTGGCACCTTAACCCAACCTATAGAGATTAGCTACTTCAGGGTCATGGAAACTGAGAACTCCCTCAAACAAAGCACAGGGAAAAAATTCACATAAAAATGGCACCAAGTTTTAAAGATTATCAGACAATAATCTGTCTTCATTTATATATCCCAGAAACAAAATCTCTACCTAGATCTTATAATTCAAACCAGCTTTAAATGGAATGGAGAGTAAAAGAGACTTTTAGGGTTAAGATCAAAGAAATTCTTTAAGAGATAGGTTTTCACTGGATGGATTTCTGTATTTTGTCTGATCTAATTTGCCAGAAGATGACGTACATCAACATCTAAATATAACTTTAAAAATATAATTTATAAATTTCAGATCTCAAATTAATTCACATGAACACATTTCCATGAACTAACAAATATGCAGGAAGAAAAAGGTTTAGGCTTAAAGTCAAAAGGCATGGGTTCTAGTCCCCATTTCACCACCATCTTATCAACAGACCTTAAACAGGTAAATTTACTATCAGTTTCCATATCACACACTAACACCAGTGACATGATGACAAGTGCATAGCGATCATGATTAATAGAGTCATAGCTAACATTTATTGAACACTCACTATGTCACATTGTTTTAAGTATCACATATAAATTTCATGTATTGACTCACTGATTCTTTACAATAATCCTGTAAAGCAGGCAATATTATTCTTCTCACTTTACAGAGAAATTGTCACCGAGAGGCTAATTTGCCCAATCCTACCTAGTTCGTAAGAAGTAGAGCTGGAATTCAAACTCAGACTGTCTGATTCCAAGTCCATACTCTTAACCATACAATGTAAAATACATAAGAATATATACTGTTTTTCATTTAATTTTTGTCACATATACAGTTGAGTTATTGTAAGTTAAAAATACATAGGATATAACTTTTCTGTATTATGCATAATTATTGTAAATGATTTGGATACTATTTGCCACCTAAATTACTTGTGTCTATCACTCTTACTCATCCATTAAACAAATCGCTAAATAACATAATTAACTATGCTTGGATTCTTTGTTATACACTCAGATTTCTTGATGAATAAGCTTTGGTTATTCATTAGCATGAATGACCAAGAAAAATTTCCATTATTTATTACCCCTGTCCCACCAAAAATCATCTCCCCCTAACATATTGTTACTTATTAAGGAACAAAGTCTTAGTGGACACCTTTACAGAAGCAGAACTATTCACTTCATTCCTTCTCTGTTTTCACGTGCTATAAGAATTCCTTTCTTTTGGCAAAGAGTAACAATTAGTAAGACTTCCCTAAGGACATTCTTGGTATATCCCTTGGGGATACCCATGGAATGACCAGCATTGCAGGCTTACAATTCCTGAACAGGGATCCTTTGCCTCAAATGAGTAACACAACCAGTTCAAGCAAAGAATCTGGAATGAGGATAAGAAGAAAATTTTGGCACATGCCAAAAAAAAAAGAACTGAAAAGGTTTCATTAGTATAGGAATTTCTAACTAAAAATGACAAAACTGTAACCACTAATAGAGCATGTTTATTTAACCTATACACTTATTTCTATAGAACCTACACTATCAGATATGACTGAATGGAATTTAGCCTTTTAAACAATGTCGTTCTTTCTATTCATATATGAGAAACATTTCCCTAAATTATTCTGTTTTTATTTCTAGGAGTTCTCCTCAGCTGATACACACTGGTATGGCTATGACAGTTATTTACGATCTGCTCTAACTGGTTAGTGCCTGGACCATACAGTTGTTAAATACTGTGGCCACTGTCCCTTCTTTTTACTCTTATTTTTATCCCATTATAGTTTTTCAAAATTTGTTTCCTAGATCACTTGTAGAAAAATTACATTATATTATATGAGACCATATTCAAACATAACAGGAAAGAAAAATGAAGGAATTTCATTAGGAAGATTATACTTTTTCTTATTCCCAGGCTTCTGTAGATTATACACAGAAATATTCAAGTGACTATGATAAAATAACTGTTTACATGCTGGCTAGAAACTCGGATAGGCATGTTTTCCATTGTTACAGAAATAAGCAGTTTAGGGCCATATCTATTTCTGTGATATAAGAGAACTGAGTAGTTCCCCACGGCGAGGTACTGAATACTTACTCCATTTCCTGAACAAACAGTGCCTTCTTTATTGCTTAAGCAAGTACTAAAGTTGAAAGAAGCCACAGGAAGACACCTATGTTCTAAGCACATCATTTTGGGACCACAAGGTGTTCCATCTTCCACATAGCCAAGATCTACATCTTCTTCAAGCTTAACATGCCCACCACTAAAAATAAATTGAGAACAAAAAGAAAATGGGATTTCATTGATTCACATTAATTTGAGAATATGCTTAAAAACTAAAAAGTAGGCATTATCACTTTCTCTATTTTCTACATATTATCTAATAAAAACCAATAGCAAGCATTTTCAACCTGCAAATGAAGAAAGCAATTGAATCTTTTGATCTAATTCTTTTCAGAGATATTGGTATATTTTAGGATTTAAACATAATTATAAGGGCCCGAATTGACACGGCTTTTTCATTTTACTTTGGGTATCATGTACAAACCAAATAAGCCATTATTACTAGTATTTGATTTGATAAGTATGTAGGTTTCAAGATTTCAAACCTGTTTTGAACAAAAATGAGAATTGATTTTAGTTTACATTTACCAAAAAGATTGCTATATTTACAAATTACATTTGAGAATGGCTAAACTATTATAACTTCACTATTCAATACAGCAAGTCTACATGTTATATAAAAATAAAAAATAAACAGAATAGAAATTGAAAGCGTATATCCATAATCAACTTATTCATATGGTGCCATGTCAATGCTAGTATCAAAATTTCCATTCTTTTTATTTTTTATTAATTTTTATCAGAATTATACATGCATACAGTTTAAAGACTAACAGATAAATTATTTTTTTTAATGTCAAAATTACTACTCAAGATATGTCTGAACATCAGTTCATCTTCTTGCATTTTCCGTGTGCGTCTTCCCCTACGCCTAGCAGATCTGGCTGTCCCATCTACCTGGCGCATAGCTCTACATCTTGGATTTCCGCCACCATTCATTGTTGGATAGCCCTCCTGGTGGGAATCTTGATTCCTTAATTTTTTATCTCTTTCTTGGTCTACTCCTTCATTTTGGTGGAACGCAATTTCTAGTAGCTTCCTTATAAAGGGTTCAAGGAAGTAAATCTGTGGGAAACTTGCATATCTAAAGGAGTTACTATTTTCTATCCTCACCGTTGATTGTTATTTTGTCTGTGTACAGAATTCTAGTTTAGAAATCATTTTTTCCATTGTCTTCAGGCTCCTGGGGCTCCATTTGATAGATCCTAAGCCATTCCATTCCTCCTCTTTGGAATTCTTTTCTTTGTCCTAAGCTTCTGAAAATTCACAATGATATGTTTAGATACGCCTCTAATTTCACTCATTGTACCTGGCACTTGATTAGCCTCTCAATATGGAAATTCAAGTCCATCCGTTCTAGACGATACCCTTGAGTCACTCAATGGCAACTTCTTCCCTGCTATTTTTTGTTGTTGTGCTTTATTCTTTCTATTCTAATGTGATGAGCTTTTCCATATATTCATTTCTTTCCCTCTTTTGCCTTACTTTCTGGGAGATAATTTTAACTTCTAATTTAATTTCTGATATCATAGTTTAAATTTCAGAAAGCATTTTTTCCTTCTCTGAATGTTCTTCATTGTTTAAATTAGTACTCTGTTCTTGTTTCATGACAGAATTATCTTCTCTCTCATAAATATTGATTGGTGGTGGTTTTTTTTTTTTACAGTTGGTTGTTTTTCTCTTTTTTTCATGTTGGAGACTTTCTTCACATGTGTGATAATATGCTCAGATTTGAGGTGGGGAAGCAGAGAGATGTTTGGAAACTCTCAGGCTTTCTGACATCAGTGAAGCTGGACCATTTCAATACAACACATAAATCAATATTGTCTACTGTCCTTCAGTGTGGAAACTTTTATTTATTATTTCAGAATATAAACCTCAAATCTTCTATGGAAGGGTGAGCGATACTCTCTTTAGCTGAGTCAAAAAAGTAATGTTAGTGTTTCTGTAACAGATTTTCACCTACCTTCTTTATTTTAGCCCCTTCCCTGCCCCTTAAACCTTTACTCTTTCTTCTTGAAGTAAGTGATGCTGCCCATTTTTGAGCTTTTTGGAAAATGACAGTAAATATTTGCTTAGTTCTCAGTTTTTCCCATTGACTAACTTAGGAGTTCAGCTTTCTTAATTTTAATAATCATTTATCAAACATCCATTTGCTTTCCACATTCCAAAATTCTGTTGCTATTGTCTCCTCTCCCTTTCTCTGCCTCCCTGTGAATGCATGAATTCTAAAAAAGGTTCAGTTAGTGTCATTTTAGTGGGATTTAAGAAGGGAAAAAAAACGATGCATATATTTAATTCAATAATTTTACTCAGAAGTTCACATTATTTTTTCTTGATAGGAATTAAAAGTAAACTGAACCCTAATTCTTCTATTCTTTCATCTCTTTTCTGTCAGGATTTACTCACTCATTTCTATGGGTTAGATTCTATTCTGGCTTCCTAACATGCACATGAATTGAAAACAGAAATAATCCTAAACTGCATTCCTTAGAAGTAAGATGACTAATATTCTCATAGAATGGTTAGAAAATTGATTACCTGCAGTTAAATGTTCTTCCCTGGTGCGCAACTAAAGTAGATGTGATTTCACCATCAAGTTCTCCAAGCCTTGGGATATTACCAATATTGGCACACAAAAGATAACCACAAAGCACATCCCTGTGTAAAAGAGTGCCATTATTTACTTTATAACCATGTGCAGTTAGAACAATAATCTTATTGCATTTTAGCATTTGTTTTTCATCGACTATATTATATGCTCAAGTTATAAGAAAAATAAAATAAACCCAAATTAGTTTATTCCAGGTTTAAAAAGTATCTTCTTTGAAACTTTTATTGATGCACCAAAATGTCCTGTTTTTAGCTTTTGCTTTACTGTCCATTAGTTCAAGTATTTATCTAAAGGAATTACCTACCAGATAGGCTTCTATTATTTCAGAATCCCTATCTCTATAACACATCACTGGATATGCTAAATCATTTTTTAATATTTGATAAATGAATGAATGACCTTTAGGTGAGCATCCTTTCTTCAATTTGTTGCCCCAGAAGTAAAGAATAGATTAAATATAATACATACATCTATGTGTATAAAAACACACACAGACACATTTTATAGATTCTCAACCACATAGGCTTATGATCTCTTCTTCGATATATTTCACTACTTCCCCAACTACCACATGTAATTCTAATTTAACTTATAAAATATCTTCACTGGTGTCAAATAGTATCTTACATAGTCTCATATCTAATACATTTTAATTATTAATAAAGGTAATAATAAATACACATTCTAATAAATATCTTGTGAAGAGTGATTAGTAGGTCAGCAAGATTATATAGGAAAATATTAGGCTTTATTAGGTAGAGAAAAGATAAAAAAATTAAGACTTGTATCTATCACCAACACAGAAAAATATATTAATTCACTCTTAAAAAATAATTTTTAAAAGTTCTATTATCATTTTATTGTATCCATCGTAAATAAAAATGACACAAGAGGTATTCATTCAATATTTTTGTGTCATTTATATATATGGAGCTTACTAAATATGTTAGTATATAAAAAATAATTATACATATTTCTTATTCTCAAGGAAATGATAATGTTGGATGAGGGGAAAAAACCACATACACGAACAACTATAAAATATAGAGCTGGGGACAAGGGCCATAAGAATAGTACAAAGGACTATAGGAATTCAATGAGAAGATGATTATTTCTACAGTGAATCCAGAATTAATTTATAGAGAAAGTGTTGTTCAAGCAGGTCTTTGAAGAATGAATAAGTTTTTGTAATAAAGTGGGTATAAAGAGTGCTTCCAGAAGAAGGAACAGCATAAGCACAGGCATGGAGGTAGGACAATATAATGGACATGTTAAGAATGCAAGGTTTGCTAGACTTCAGAAGGATAGAGAAGAAAAAACAAAAAATGGAGGTTGGGGCAAACTGTGGAGGAGGTACAGTGCAAACCCAAGGTTTTATTGTGTTTGTTAAACAAAATAGTATGACATTCAACGAAGTGGTTTTAAGAAGAGTTCTGAAATCAGGCTGCCCGAATTCTAATTCTGCTTCAATTACATCCTAGTTACATAACCTTGGTCAAATTAGTTAACTGTGTCTGTTTCCTCCTTCATAAAGCGGAGAACTGGAAGATTAAATGACATACCTCATGCAAAGCATAATACAGTGCATAGCACACTGTGTACATTCAACCGATGCTCAATATTAGTCCTATTATTAATTAGCTATGTGGAACCAGTGAAACTTAAACAAAGAATTGACATGGTCAAAAATACTCAGTAGAAGATTATTCTGATGACAACTTGCTAGCTGCTGGCATAAAAAACTGTTAAGAGGCCTTTATAATAATTGCATAATTAATGTAGGTCTTAGTTGGTTCCTTAATATAGGTCCTTAATGCAATTGGAATGGAAATGAAGGGATGAATTAAAGACAAATAGTGGGGAAATAAAGGGAAGGATGGAGATGATTTGGCCATTTGGACAACGTGCCAAAGGGAAAGTGGAGCCAGAGATCATTCTGAGGCTTCTAAACAGAAGGGCAGAGAGACAGTAAGCCCTTTGGCAAAAAGAGTGTTTTAGAAAATTCAGAGCCAGTTAATTGACTACATATTCTGGTAGCTTTAATTATTGTCGCTTGTGAGATGCTGGCAGGTGTCTTCTAGGAGAGAAAGTCCTGAGGCAGCTATAAGCATGACCTGGTGTTAGGAGAGAGATCTGTGTATATGTTAAGATTTGAGAGCCTCTGCAAAGATGATGCTGGAATGCTGGGAAGAGATGAACAGGCAACATTCATTTCTGCTTTGTGAGATGCAGAAAACACGAAAGTCCTGGTCGCTTAAAAAGCAATGCTTGTAATTAACTAAGGGATAAACTTGGGGCTAACTTGTTTATCTCACCGTTTGTTGCACTGTATCCATGTGTCTTTGTCCTTCCCACAATTACCCTTTTCGGTCCCTTCAATATTCAGTTTCTCATAGCAATATTTGTCTGATGCCATCACCTCTGAAGCAGAATAGAGTTTTCTATCAGTGACACATGTAACACATGAGCTGTTCAAAATGTTTGCATTCAGGGAAATAGCCATTTAAAGAACTCTTCTCCACTCCAATTCTATCAATTCCAAAG
Source organism: Cynopterus sphinx (assembly GCA_030015415.1). Taxonomy (NCBI): domain Eukaryota; kingdom Metazoa; phylum Chordata; class Mammalia; order Chiroptera; family Pteropodidae; genus Cynopterus; species Cynopterus sphinx. The sequence continues at coordinate 31,032,639 of CM057391.1, forward strand.
TTGTAACCATGGTTTATAAGAGCTTTTCTACACCAAAGACATCCATGAATCACTTACATTTTCATGACTGCTCATTTAAAATTTAAGGGGGAGGGTGGGGAACCTATTTAGATCTTTGACAGGATTCAGGCTTTACATTCCAAGAACACTTCTCAGAATTTGGCCCAATAGTTAGGAGAAGATGCTACCAAGTGGTTCCTTGAATAAATACTCCATACTTTATTCTCAGTATCAAATATAAAGCATAGATTCCTTACTCAGTGACTTTTATTAATCATAAAGAAAATTTTCTTAAAATAGTGATATACTATAAACATTCGAGAAACAGAGGTTCAATTCCTACCTCGTTTAATAATTGTTAATAGCTGGCAAAAAAAAAATCCTTTAACTTTATTCTGCTTGTAGACAAATGAATTCAAGCTAAATTTATGACAGTCAAGTAACATTTTAAAATATGTTAGCATCTTTGTTAGGATTTCATTTTTGCAAAACCAGGGTTGGTTGACTAAGTTATCCGAGATTTAGATCAAAATGACTTTTACAAACTAATAGAAAGATGACTGTTGATATATATTTTAAAAAGAAAATAATAATTATGTTGGTACTTTCTTGCCATACTTCTTTCTGTCTGCTACTATTTTTTCTTAAGTGGAGGAAATAAAAGGTTTGTTTAGAGTAAAACCTGTATGACTAAATATTCCTCCTCCCCAGTATTTCTCTAGTTGCTCAAAAAAAGCATACACTTCCCCTCCCAAAAGGACTATAGCCACTGTGACAATAAGGATTATTATTATCTTTATAGCTTCCTTTCTCATACAAATTGTCTTTTGAAAAAGTTGAAAACAAAAATGGCTTTTAATAGGACTGATAATACTTCTGGGAAAAATATATTAGACAACATTTAAATATATATCTAAATAGAGATACAATTTAAATAATGTTTTTGATATAAATGTTATGTAATTCCTTCTGAAAATGTGATAAACTTTGAAGGGAATAACATTAAAATTTCTTTTTGATATGGCAGAGCTACCTCAGCAGAAGGTCACCTACATGTAGGAAAGCCAGTTAGAGTATAAGAAAGATAGTTTAAGAAAAAGCAACTCTAGCTAAAATACTAAAGTTCTAAGCCAAGAGTGAGCCATCCAGGGCCCATGTCCATCCCATATGGTTGTACAGGTTTTACTTAAAGACACTCAACTGAGGAGAGTGTAAGCAGACCTGAGATCCAGGTTTGCTCTATTTTCTAAGCTGCACACCCTGGGGTGGACTTCATCTGTATGGCAGCAAAACCACCTTCTGTCTTTTCCAAAGGCACTGCCGATTAGACAAGATGTATACGGGTGTGCCCTTCTCTAATTCGACAAAAGTGCCCCTGTTAAGATTTGCAGTAATTTTAAGAATCTCCAACTTATAAAGAGGTTGAAAATTTACTTCTAACTCACATGTTCTTTGGCCTGATATCATACTTTGAAATGATCAAGCCACACTGTTTACTTACTTTGTCCCCAGATGTATTTGCATTGTCTATCCCTGGTTTTACATCTTCCTCCAAAGCAAATTCCCTAAAATGGAAAAGCGTACATATTAGTTATGCAATGTCTGCTTTTGTCAGATAACTGAAAATAAATATGACTGGGAGAACTAGTAGATGAGTATTATAAAGGCTTTTATCTTCAGAATTGATTATGAAACATTTACAATAACCTGCCTATTTTGTTAAGATTTCAGTATTTCTTACGTGCTGACACACATGAAAAATTAAGTAAAGATGAAGTAGCCTACCTGAACACCATCACATGAATAACCGTCCATTTTATGAATATTTGGGGCACACTAGGAAAAAAACAAAACTATGAACCAAATGCACAGCCAAATGTTAGGATAACATTTTAAAAATAAAGTCTGATAACATATTAGGTCTCTTAAAATATCTGAAAATAAAAACAAAAAAGATCAAGAACAAGCAAAAGGAAATACAACAATTGGTGTATCTTCCCCTAAAATTACTGATCTATCAAAAGCAAAAACAGTTGATTATACAGCAGCAAATAAAAGGAATTGATGGCAATGACTCAGCCAATGCTAAAATTTAATTACATCATGATTTATTCAGACACACTACGCCTTAGAGCAAGAAAAACAAGGGCATTAAACAAAAGGAAAGATGCCAATATAAATGAAGCAATAACTATATTTCTTCTTCTTCTACCATGAGAAGCAACAGAGCCCTTACACCTAAAATGACTCTCAAGCAGAAGTCTACTTTGGGCCTGTTAGAAAGAGACATGCTTTACAATAACTGTCTTTTTTTTAAATATCTTACAGCAAGTACTGAAAATTGCAAAGCATTCTTGTGAGGATATAAACAGTCAGTAATTTTTAAATGCATTGTACATTTTCTATCATTATAGCAATTATATACTCATTTGAGAAAAGGTAGAAAATGTAAAAAAGTTTTTTTTAAAAAAATGAAAGACAAAAGTCTTTCATAGTCCCACCACCCAAAGACAACTATCTTTAACATTTTGGTACATTTTTCTTTTTTTTCCTACAAATTTTGGTACTATTAAACATGGGTATAATCAAGTTACAGATAATATTCTATACTCTGCTTCTACCCTTTACTTTTGTCATACAACTTTCTTCATCTCATAATAAACTTTTTAGTAGTATCATCTTAATAGCTGAAATACATTGCATTGAGCTAACAAACCATATAACCAATGTACTAAAATATTTACTTGTATACATAGTAAGCCCTCACTATCCTTGATAGGGTCTGTGACTTTAAGCAAAATGATGTATAATGAAACCAATCTTACCATAGGCTAATTGATATAAACAAGAATTAATTTTCTATGGCATCTCATCAATGTAATAACAAAATGATATTGAATAAAACACCATTACTCAAGGAAGGACCTGCTGTATCTCCAATTTATGCTGTTAAAACTAATGCAACAAGAACATGTTTGCATATCCATCATTTCATTATTTCATCATCACTGTGTTAGCTCAGCAACACAATGCTAATTTAGATAACGAGAAATATTTTTACATGAAAAATATTTAGCCTTTTAGAATGATTATCTTTAACATAAAGCATGTTTAATAGTTAATGCAGATAACCACTACTGAATCACTCTTCTCTAAAGGAAAAAATATACTGGTAGTCCTAGCTTTGCATGGCTCCAATATGCATGAATTTGTTACCACGGTTTTGTTAAAGAACACCAGTACCCCTATAAAACAGTTTTAATTTTATTTACCATAATATATTAACTGTGAGTAATTGTATAAAGTACAAACATTGCTACCAGCTCTTCAGTCCACTGATCACAAGGTAAATAACATATACCTATCATGGTGAAAGACCCATGTTGTCACTTCTTTCAAGACCTCTCAGTGACTGGTCACTTGCCATCTGTTTAGCCAGTTCATGCAGAGATAACAAAGTGTATAGTTATATTGCCTGTCTTTGATTGATAGCATGTAAAATTTTACAAAATTGAATTTTTTTTTAAAAAAAGGCAGAAAAAGAGAAAATTGATGACACTTGAAGTAAAATTCTCATTGAATACAAATTCTGAGTCAGAAAAAAATATCACTGACTATGGTAATGTTGATACTGTTGTTTGGCAAAAAAACTTCATATTCACATCTTTATGTGAACTATCTTCTCTTGGAGATAGTTCATGATATTAAAAGCACAGAGGATAAAGTGCTGAAATCTGATCCAAACTTAGAAAGGAGTATGACAGTTCCACAATGGTTAAAAAAGATGCTCACCATGTGTCATAAGGTTTGTTTACAACAAGAAGGCACTCACAGTTCCAATTACTCCTGATAAGTATTTTACAAAGAAGGAAAATGCTTTAATTTTCAATGTTTCCATTTTTATTTAGTGTGCTAAATAAATATTAGTTTATTTTTTCATTTCCCTAATCTTTTAAAACCAATAGTCTGACAACCTTTTTTGAAGATCATAGAACAACTGTAGTTTTTTTTATTGATTATTAAGATGACTTTACATGGTTTCAGCTTGCATGTTCATTTTCACGGTTCTGCACTCCCATGCAAAGTTAAGAACTGCTGGGATACACATTGGTCATGTGAAATCTGGGAACCACTGCCAAAGTTTATCAACTTCTCTATCTCCTCTGTTTACAATTAAATTATATTAAATTCAAGAGCAGCTATTAATAGCTAAAGTGATGTGAACCAGATAAATAAGAATCAAGACAGAGTAATAGACACCTTTTCAAAACCCAGGGATCTGTGGGTCTCTCTGCTTTGGGTGACTCCTGTTTGAACCAGCCTAAGAAGGTCTTTTTGGTTCCTCCACTAATTATACAAAAAGAAAATTAATTTTACTCTCTACTTAAAACAAAAACAAAATAGTTAACACATGCATGCAGTCTTAGGTTTGCTCAGTATTAAAACACAACTATACTGAACATTTGCTCAAGCTTTGATAACCAAAACTCAAATTCCTGAAAAATAAACAAACAAAAAGAGAGTGAGAGTTGATGTGAGAGACATGAGCATCTTGTCCATTTCAATGTGTCCTGGGGGTCAGCGCCCTAAGATACTCCTGTTTTTTCTCATCTGGTTTAGAGTCATTATTCTATAAATTACCTGGCTTGAATTTCCTGAGCATGTTTCATGAATATCACAATCATTTACTGCTTCTCGGCACACAGTCCCCATAGGCTGAAACTAAAATGAATGAAAATCAATATGTAAAACTGTTGAAGGAAAAAATTCTCACAGTATCACTTTTGAAAAGGAAAATAAATACATGCATATTTTTTGGATCGGAATATCTTAAACAATTTTAAGATGGCAATCTGTGAAAACCACAGTTACTGAGTGAAATGTTAATAGTTTTCAGAAAGAATTTCTCATATATAAAGTAATTTGCACAGTCATAACACATAAGCCTTACATATCTTGCTAAAACAGGATAGTGCTTAATGGTACACTCTCATCCAGAAGGATGAGTCAGCCCCAGTTCCAGTAATTCTTCCTTCCAAACAGCTTTTGGATTTACACTTTACTCTTCATTCTTACTTGCACCTCTTATTACTCCTTTTACTGCCTTATCTGCCAAGAATTTAAGTTACATTTTGAGCTGAATTGCAAAAGTTAGATTTTCCTCCATTTTACATAGATGTATAGCTCAATCTTTAATTCTTTTCTAATGTTTCTATGATTTGTACCAGTGTATGGGGGTGTTTGTTGCTTTTCTTTTACTGTCTGTTTTCAAATATATACCACAAATATTTCTTAAGTGTGAAAGTTGTACAAATAAATGTTTAAGCTCATTGGACTTATAAATTGTAAGAGTATTTATCATACAAAACACAGATACATAAAATTTTCATCCTTCCTTTCTCCTCTTCAATCCATTCTCTTTCCCTCTCCTAAATGTTAATATTTGGGGCTGGATCCTTCTATGCTTTCATCTGTGCTCACATAAACATACACATTATCTGGGACAGCAACCCACACCCTGTAGATTTCATCTTCTCCCCCTTGCTCACAACCCTCCAGGCAGTTGAGTTTCTTGTTGTTCCTAGAACATGAACAGCCAACTCCAGTCAGCATTTCAACTGATACTTTGTAAAAGAATCAAGCAAAATTTGTGTTCATTCGTTCATTCTTTTGTCAAATGTTTACGAGCCACTTAAAATATGTCCGGGCACTGTCTAGCCACTGGGGATTCAATGGAGAACTAAACACAAGAAGCCTGCTCACAAGGAGCTTACGTTTTAGTGGGGGGTAAGTGGGCCACAAAAATAAGGAAATAAGCAAGATAATTTCATTTTCTATACTCTGTTCCTCTTTCTCCTTGAGACTGGGGCAAACCATAATTTTAGAACATCTGAGGTAGAAATATGAGCAGATTTAAGACACTAGCGTTTATATGAAAGGGTAAATGTTTAAGAACTGCCAGAAACTTCTGAGAGAAAGCACAGGGAAGGACGTGCTCTAAGTGTTGGGATATAGCAGTAAATAAATCAACCCAAATCACTGCCTACTTGAAACTTTCATATTAATGAGAGAAGGAAAATAATAAGTAAATAAGCAATGTTTTACAGCAGAGGTCCACAAATTATGGCTTGAAGGCAGCATTTTGATTGGCCGCCTGTTTTTAAAAAGTTTCACTAGAACACAGCGGTGCCCATTTATTTCTGCATTTTCAATGGCTGCTTTCAAAGACAGAGTTGAGTAACTGAGACAGAGACCTATGGCCCACAAAGCCTACATTATTTACCATCTGGCCCTTTACAGAAAATGTTTGCAGACTCTGACATAGATTCATTATTATAATGTAGAAAAAATAGAGACAAATATAATTTCTAGTCTTGTTCTTCTATTTCCCCTCCTCCATTCACTATCCTGTCTCTGGCTCCTCCAGGAGCCCAAGAGGAGAGGTGAGAGTGGGAGGTGTGGGGTAGAGAAAGTGGCAAAAAAGATCTTATTTGACTGGTACAGCTGTAACTTATTTTGTGGGATGGTTAGTAATGCCACTTTATCTTATTTTAACTTTACTATTTTTACCTGTTTTTTAGAATTATTACATCACAAAGAGCTGAATGCTATAAATCAAAGAAAAGTGGCATAATCAAATGCATTTTATGGATGAGCAGACTTAAAACATCAAGGATTAAAATAAATGTTTGGGGATTCCTTATTATGGAAGTTGAGAAAACTGACAGAATAAACATTTGAGTCAGCCAAAATGAAAGAAAGTCTGTTTCACATTTAGTTTAATCTTCTATTTTTAGATAGTGCTTTCAGAAATCTCCACCAGTGCCTTTCTTGTCTTAAAAACCTGCCGGAGACATAGTGATAAAGCAGAAACAACAGAAATTGTTGCCAGCAGATCTGGGAGATAACTGTACATTTATTCCCGCCTGGCTGAATGAGCCTGTGCAGGTTATTTCACTTTCTTAAGACGGGGATTGCTCAAGTAGAAAAATGTAAATAATAATGTCTATCTCAAAAGTGTGGTTGTGAGTATTACCTAAGATAGCAGTCGCATCCAGGCATTATTTTGCCCCCAAGGGGATATTTGGCAATGTCTGGAGACATTTTTGATTGTCATGACTGGAAGGGATGGTGTTTGCATCTGGAAAGCAGCAGTCCAGGATGCTGCTAAATATTCTACAATAAACAAGACACACACCCTCACAACAAAGAATTATCCAGCCAAAAATGTCAATGGTGCCAGTGTTGAGAAACCCTGATGATATAAGATGATACAAAATAAAAGTGCTTAGCACTATCTCTGGCATTCAATAGATACTTGATATGACAGGTTTATATTCCATCCTCTCTTACCTCATTAAACTAAAGTAGTCAATCATCAGATAATCACTAAGAGTGCTGTGCATATTTATTGATTCATTCAACAAATAGTTATTTGTTGAACTTGTATCAATTACTGTGTAAGTCCCTGGCTCTGTCTCCATAAAATATGCAAACTGAAGAGAGACAGATACTAAGCCTCAGAAATAATGTAGAATATGGCACCAGACTTTATATGAGAAGAAAAAAAGAAGTAGATTTCTTGTAAAAATGTAAGCCTCAAATAAATGTTAGTCTTGATGTAAAGGCTTAAATATTTGGTATGAGGATGCTATTGGGAGAATGAAAACAGATAATGTGTTTAAAGATGTATTTTAGACTCTCAGGCACAGCAGATGTAAAGTGTTATCACGTCTAATGCAAGAGATAACAAGCCGAGCAGCAAAAAAAAGAAGGTCTACTGAATATTTGCTTGGCTTTATGAGAACGGAAAAACATCATTCAAAGATTAAACATCTGATGTCATTTAATGTGCACATTCTTCAGGGAGGCAGTAGTGAAAGGACAAAGTGGGAATTATGAAGGTTCAGGCCCTAGCTCCCTTGGTGTAAGACCCTGGGCAAACTAACCGCTATGAGCTCAGTGTTCTCATCTGTTAGATGGGAGTGAAAATAGTTACCACATCTCACTGATTTTGTGAGGATCCTATAAAGCACTTGGTACCTAGTCACTTAATATATGTTTGATACTACTATTGTTATTAGATTGTATTTAACAAGCCTTAACCATTTAATCAAATATGTCCTCTTTTCTGTCAGTGGGTTATGAATCAACATTTATTTACCTTGCACTTTTTACAACAAAGGCCATCACTGCATTGAGAGTCTTGTGTCAAGGTGCATTTCTTACAACACTCTGCTCCTTCAAGGATACATTCCTAAGGAATATAAACATTTGCACAACATCAGAAAATGATGTAATTTTCCTGAAAATACCAGGATATTTTCTAATAAATGTGTACCTTCACAATAATAATCGTTCTTTTACAAATCTTATAAAATTTCCAGGAATAACACTTACTCTAAATGTCTCGGTGTGTGGTCCTGGAATGACTCTAAATAACCTAAAAAAATTATCCAAATTCCTAAAGACTTACTGCTAGGGTCCCACAGTCACATTCCTCTCCACTTTCAATGAAGCCATTGCCACACTCAGGAGGATCAAGAAGCTGTGGGATAAAAACCAAAAAGTGAACTAAAATATAGGAAAATCAACATCAAAGACCTTATCAGAGACCATAAGTGCCACATCTACACTTCTGGAAGATCTGTCAGATATTCCAAAATATATGTTTATTTTCCTAAACAGAAAGCACAACTTTTTATAACTTTAGAACTGGGAACTTTAGAACAGAAGTGTCTAATGTTATTTCCAGTTCAGATTTAATCATATTTATGTACATAACACATACCAAGTAAAGTCTAATAAATGCCATCAAAATAAAAGATGATCTAGCCACTGACTAAAACCAAGCCAGACTAATTCCTGAAATTTCCTTTCCTTCACAGAGGAACAAAGAATTTAGAGTCAGAATGTCTGGATTCAAATCTTGGCTCAGCTACTTATCTTGGGCAAACGGCTTGCCATCTGTAAGTATTCCAGTATTTAAAACGAGAATAACATTCGCTGCCCATCCACATCACAAATTGTTGTGAAGATAAAGTTCAATTACCTGTGAGAAGCCTTTTATTAATTATATTTCCTTGTGAAACAGAAAGTTATTTCGTTGATAATGAGGAAAACACCACAAAATAACAAATTCATTAATTTATTTGATACAAAACAGCAACTCTTAACATAATTCGGTGGAGAGCAGCAATAATAATTTGCCCAGGAGACAGCAGCGGTTTTGGGCCTGTGCAAGAGTAAACTGTAAGAGTGTTTTTACTCTTTAACTCTCCTTCAATGTTATTATTTTTTAGTATAATTTATCTTATGATGACAGGTAAAATCTGCTCCAGATACATAATATTCATTCAAAAGTTAATCACAGTTTACGTGTTACAGAATAGAAGTGAATACACAACTATGAACACACAAACACACACTTTCTTAACTAGCTAGAGGGAAAAAACAAAATGAAATAAAGAAAGCAACAACAGAAAAGAATTGCCACCTAATTTCAAATAATCTCTCCTCTCCAACAAAAGAATCAATTCATCTCTAGATTTCATTTTCAGTTGAAAGGGATCATAACACATGAGATAATTTGAAAGCCAAAACTAAAACTCAGCCAGATGAAAAACACACTTACTCTTTTACTCTGGGTTTAGAATAATCAGTTATTTTGGTAAAAAGAATTGTTTTTTATTTACAGTAGCATGGATGTAATTCAGTTATTACTTCTGAAACTTTTGAAAAGATTCTTAAAATCAATTCACTTTTCAATACAATGTGATACATTTCCTAAATTTCACTGGAGTAAAATTACCTGGAATGAAACCAGATAATTGATTACAAAACCACATATCACTGTGGTGCAAAGAAGCATATCACAGTTCATGTAATTAATAAGGAGAAAGCAATCTTTTTAATGTGCAAAGTCTTCCAATACAGGAGGAAACCTGCTTTCTAGTCAGTAATCAAAGGAGGTACCTCACGTTATAAAAGCCTCTGACAAACTCTAAGTATAGACTCTTTTTTTCTTCTTTAAGCAGATTTGGTTTTCAAAATGAAAGGTATTTGCAATTTTAATCATACTATGAAAGTCAGTGGTAGGCAGTAATGAGAGGAGATTTACTCCCCTTTCCATCAGTATGAGTTGTGATTAGATACCCATGGGGCACGGGTGGAACTCATCAAGAAAATGAAAATGACAGGTAAAATAAACCATTTTTGTAATCTAACCTGGGATAATCATTTGGCCAGATAAAAAAGAAAATAAAAAATTTTCAGAAAGCATTTGTTTCTACCTGCTTTCTATTCCCATCAGAATAGCCCTAACTGCTCAAGATTAAAGATGACTTTGAAAATGCAGATATTTAGCATAATCTAGACTATGTACATATAAACCAAGGTGAAAAGCTCTTTTGTGAGATCTCAAGGTTGAAAATTTGTGTTTATTAAACTTTAGAAAATTTAATACCTAGTAACTGATCACACTTATTACCTTAGAAGGTTTGTTGAAAAGGCAGGCACCCCCTCCACTATTTAGGAAGTCGTGGTATTCTTCAATATTACACTGGGTGAATTTCTTAGGAAGATAATAACTATAAGAGAGAAGAAAAGTAATAGCTGGGTACAATTTTGTCTCTCTTGTTTGTATATTTCAGATTGTTTCAAAATACAAAAAAAAATAAGTATACCAAGAAAAGCAACAAGGATCAATAGAAAAAGAAACTTGACTATAGAGCAATTTGGCAATATGCATTAAGAATCTTAAAATGAGAAATATCCTTAAATATAGTAATTCTATTCTTAGAAATTTTTCTTGAAGACCTAATTAGTTATGTATGCAAAGATGTCTGAACAAAGATATTTATGGTGGCACAAATTATAATAGCAAATAACATGAAAATAACCTAAATGTTCAATACCAAAAAAACTGTTAACTGTGACACATTAATAAAATAGAATACCATGTAGTTATAAATAATCAGGGTGTTTAAGAATGAAAAATCAGAAAAATGCTGACTATATAATGTTAAGTAAAAAAATGAATAGTTATATATACAACCAGATCCAAATTTTATAAAGGAATAATAAAAATGGAAAGAGAAAAAAATACTGGATTTAAACATAATTTTAACATTGTTAATTTTAATATTAATATTTAATAATTTTAATATTTAATATTTAATAAAATATACTGTTTTAATATATGGTGAGAAAAGTAATAAAAATTTTATTTTCTATACTTTTCAAAAGTTGTTTTACATTGAGCTTATATAATAGTAGAAATATAATTAAGAGATAGATAGTTTTTATAAAGTCTCTCACACTAGTCTGCAAGGACTGTGTTTATTTATATCCCTACTTCCTGCTAGCATAGTGATTAATGCCTAGTGAATCAATTAAGGAATTTACAATGATTATTTACTCCAGACTCATTTTTCAAGTTTTCATGCCAAACTCTCCAAATAAAGCTATCATGGGTGTAAATCGTCTGAACTACTGTACTTCCTTCATTTCACTTTCCTAATAAGTCATACACTTAATTCTTTATCTAAAGATTTTTACACATATATTACTTCCTTTTTTCTTTTCAATGAGAACACCTCGGCCAATGTGTTTTCATCGCCATACCTACTCATCTATGCTGCATATCTCTGCCTGAGTTATGGAATTTAAATAAGACTTTCTTCAAGTTTCCTGTTTATTTTACTAGTCAAAATCTGAGATGGCCCCTACTGTCAAAGAAGAAAGTCACCAACTGCTAGTGTTGGACCCTTGGAAGTCAAAGCCTTGTTCCGCCCCTGCCTTGCAAAGGGCCCTCAGAGGTCTCAGCCTCGTACAGCCTTCTGCCCATTGCCCAGTTGGGAGCTCAGTCTGCTCTCCAACACTGAAAAGAAACTCTTTGCTAACAGGGAAGCTCTTTTTATATATGAACAGTTGAAATTTATAGCTTGCGCTTACCTTCACTGTGCCTCATGTGACTTCCTATAGTTATAGTCTATATTGTTAACTGTATCAAAGAAGACTTATTCCGCTGCCACATCTTAAAATACCTAAAAACAGATGTCATGTTTTACCCTAGGCTCTGCCTCAAACTTTCTTTTTTTGCAGGGTAACATATCTATTATATTCGATGAATTCTTAATATTTTAATTTTTATACCTTTAAATAGGACTGATATTCACTTCAACGATGCTTTCCAATATTTAGCATTAGAGAGGAAGTTCAGAAAGTAGAAATGAGAGGGAATGTACCGGTGGAAAATATATATCCGTAGTTACTGCTGTTAGGTGATGTTTGGTACAGATCAAATTATATGTAGCATCATGCCAGACAATGTTTCATGCAATGATTTTTTCTCAAATATGCTGCATCTATTTGATGTAAGAAGTTTCGATGCAAAGAGCTATACATATCTGTGACGTCATTTGGTTTTGCTACACATATGCTTAGTGCTAAGCAAAGTATCTATAACATTTCGTGTTTAATAGTTAATCAAAATAATCAGGTACAATTTACTAATAGCTTTGAAAAAACAAGAACCTCTAGCATGGAATTTAGTAATTGTTGGAAAATTACAACTAGAGAAAGCTGTAACTTTTAATTTCCTTTTATCATTAAACAAAATGTCCAAAGATATTTTTAAAATATTTTAAATGTATATTTCCATATACATTTCCTAATCCATTACTTATTTTCCTTGTCATACATATCTTGGAAATTTTAAATTCAAATATAATGACAACATGTATGGACCTTGATAATCATGTTAAGCAAAATAAGCCAGACAGAAAAATGTGAAAATCACATATTACTTATATGTGGGATATAAACCTAAAAGCAGCAAATGAGCAGGACAAACAAATAGAGACTTGTGGACATGAACTACAGACTAGTGGTTACCAGAGGACTATAACAGTAGTGGTTACTAGTGGGGTAAGGGAGGAGAGGGGAGGTAGATGGGTAAAGAGGGTCAAATATAGGGGGGTAGAGGGAGGGTAAAGTGATTAAAGAGGATCAAATATATGGTAGCTGAAGGAAACTGGACTTTGGGTGGTAAACACACAATAGAATATACAGATGTCAAATGATAATATACACCTAAAATTTATATAATTGTATTAACCAATGTTACCCTAATAAACTTAAAAAATTCAAATATAAACAATAAATATTTCTTGAAAATCAAGTCTATACAAGATACTGTGGTGTGAGGTCTAACAAAAACATACATTAGTGTAAGATATAATCCTCAAAAAACTGTACAACCAATTGGTGAGTGGCACAGCACATACAGAATTAAATTATAATGCCAGAGTTAAAAATTATAGTAAATCTCAAATGGCTAGAAATAGGTTAGATTGAGAAAAATGAGAATTCCAGATGAAGAGATTATATTGAAGACATCAAAAGAGGCTGAAAATTCATGTACAATTATTGTGAGCAAATATTTAAGGAGCTTTGCAAATCCACATAGGATTACGGTTAGCAAATCAAAAATAGCTGGCAATCCATGTATACTTATGGTTAGCAAACTAATCATGAATAGTTCAACAGAAACTCATCAAAAGTTCTGAGCAGAAAAATGATAGGATTCATGTGTTTGACACACATAAATCCAGGTGCATTAAGAGGATAATGGAGAAATTGTACCATATACAACAAATGAACTAAATCTCTATATTGTCACCATGGATATCTCACAAACATAAAGTTGATCCAAAAAAAAAGGAAGTCAGAGAAGAATACATATAGTATGATACCTTTCATATTAACTGAAAATATGCAAAGCAATGCTGTGTATTACTTCAAATCAAACACAAATATACAGTAAAAGTATAAAAAAGGATCTGTGAATGATATTAACCAAACTCAAGATGGTGGTTAGTTACCCTGGTTAGGGACCAATAGGAAAGAACATAAGGGAGACTTAACAATGTAGGCAGGGTTTTATTTTTTTAAGCTGGGTAATAGTATACGAATGTTCACTCTTTTATTCCTTATACCTTTCAATTATGATGGAAGTGCAGTTCAGGAAGAGAGAGAGAGCCTGAAAGGTGCCCAAGTATCTGGAATGTTATTGAAATAACAGCACAAGATGATAAAAGTTTAAAGTAGGGCAATAGTGATAAGTTTGTCATGAAAAGAATGGTTGTAAGATTTGTTTAGAGAAAATATGATTGGTGCCTGATGGTGTATGAAAGGTAGGACTGTAGAAAATGACCACCTTTTTCAGGAGAGCAAATGTACACAACTCTTCCCACTCCCTGTTTACTGATGCATCAATGGCAGATTGAAATCAGCCATTACAGCATCTACACCATAGGTGTCTACATGTGGTAGAAGGCTGCTGGATATCTGAGAAGCTAAAAATCTGGGCTCTTCTCTTGTTTTTGTTTTTGAGAGTCAGCTTATTGGCACACTATTGTTTATAACTCATTTAATTAGAATTAGAAAAGATAAAAGGAAAGGAAATTTGTACAAACCAAACATTGTTCCTCAATTCCAGTCTGGATTCAAGGTTAAAAAGGTCTTTGATTACCAGCTTAATAAACATCAATTGTTTTCAAACAAGAGACTATTTTGTGAAAACATTTTACATACAAAGCCATTGAGAAAATCTACTTCATATTTTCTCTTAAATGCCTGGGGTAAGGTAAATTATTGAGTGTCATATTCCTAAGAAGACAAGAGCCCAGGAGAAAAAGAAAAAGTGAGTTATTTTCAAATAGAAGTGGCTTACCCGGTATCTCCCATTATGCATCCAGACCACGTGTCCTCACATTTACACTCGCCTAAGAGAAGATGAACACACATGCCTTATTACAAAGTAAAATTAGGTGCATTAGAGTACCTCCCATTTTAACAAGGATAGCTTCACTCTGACCCAAGATAATACAATTTTTTACTAAAATTAAATCTTTTGATGTTTAAACAAGTGGCCATATTTTTAAAGCATTCATCTAAAATGGCTTAAATAAAATACAATCAAATACCAATAAAATAGTGAAATACCACTATAGATCCTGATTTCCTAGACCCTTATGGAAATTCTTACAATATTCTGTTTATTTTTAAAAGCCTCTGCACCAAGGCTGCTGGGAGAAGCCAGTGTAGTAGGCTGGTTAAACAGAGGGGCTTTAGAAACAGAAATACCTAGGTATACAACCTGGGCTGTGACTTAATGTAATCTTGTGTAATCTTGGAGACATCACCTTTTAAGATCTAATCACCTCATCTTTAGAATGGGGCTAATAATGCATATTCTGCAGAATTATCTAGAGGATTAAATAAGTATCTAGATGTAGATAATACTGGCATTCAATGATGTGTCATATAATGTGTACTCCATAAATGGTAATAATTATTAATATAAACAATCATATTTGTATGTTTACTAAAATAATAAAATAAATATGGTTATAACCCACTCATTCAAAATACAGGCTTTGACCATTCTTGTTAAAATAATGGGAAATTATGTTCTTCATAGATACTAAACTTAATGTACTTTACTAGGTCCATATTGTACTGTGCCTTTTATCAGGTCTGATCCAACCTGGCAGACAAATTCTACCTCTGTGACCATATTAAGAGACGTTTTAAATAAACATAATATGCTTTAAACCTAAATGCCTACAACTCTTTACTAAACTATTTAAAATTACCAAACTGACCTTTTTTTGTTCTTGTAAAGGTTAAATTCAACTGTGAATTTATCATCACATGGCTTTAAATATTTATTACACATGGAGAAACTCTATCTGTAACATATTATCTTGTATTACTTTTTAAAAAATTATTTTGTGCCTGGCTTATTATCACCCAAACTCTTTTAATCAAGTAACTGAATTAAAGAATCTCATTCACCAAAATATTTTACAGATAGTGTATTTAAACATAACTAAACCATACATGTACTTAAAACTTACCACTTGCTAACTTTCTTTTGTCTGAGATAATACCAATATTATGCGCTAATGACTGAGCAAGTGTAACTGCCATTAAATCAGTTTTCCCAAACTGAAAAACAAAAACAAAAATAAAATACATGTGAATGCAAACTTTTAATTTAAGATGATATAAAAAATGTCACAATATAACTGAAAATAAGTAATTTCTAAGCATATTATTTAATACAGTTTAACACATAATAGCTAGTGCTGAACTGTTGAGCATTTGGGAAGAAGTGGTAGGAAAAATCTTTGTTTGATTAAGTCTTATAGAGAAAACTAGAAGCCAGGAAATCATCAGTTTTGGTGTTTGGAAACTTAAATCCAATTCTGAGTCCAAATTTTGCCAGTGACTTTTCTGAAAAACTTAATACTTGCATATAACTAAACCAGTCTTTTGGAAAATACTAAAACAAAAATAAATGTGAAATTTCCCCAAATTGTATCAAATGTGGCTTCAGAAAATGCAATTATATATAACAGGAAGTAGTAATGATCTTTGGCCAAAAGAAACTTGAGAAGACCTAGGGAGATTTTTTTTAAAAAATTCCAAAGATTCAAGTATTTCTTTTAAATCACTTCTATCAGGCTTAGTGTCTTAGGGGTAGAATGAGCACTTTGAAAACCCTGGTCTATTTTTTCTCCTAAAATTTTCCAAATATCAAAGAAGGAAGAAAATTTCTAATTCAGTTCTTAGGCGGTAAACCAATCCTTCATGGAATTACCAATTCTCCAGAAAATCAAAGTGATAAACAGGACCTTATTTTCAATGATGGTAAAAGTAAAGATTTTCTCTATATAATCTGTAAATAGCAAAATCTGGAAATTATTCTAAGTAGAACATAAACGGAATTATCAGTCATCTTCAATGATTTCCCTTTTCTGTCCTCTGGTAATCTACAGTAACCACATTGGTTGTTAATAAAACAACCTAACATCTGGAAAATGTAGAATACTGAGAAATTATCTCTTAAATATTAGGAAAACATTTTCAGCCATCATACCACTTTGTACTGTATAGATGTTCACACCTACTTCATTCACGCCTCCTCCTTTCAGCAACGAGCAAATCCCACCAATATACGCTGCCCCGCTCCGGCTACTCTCAAACTGACTTCCCCTTTCAGAAAAGAAAATGAAAAATACTTACTGCTCACAGTTCAAACATCATAGCACCTCTCATTATTAATTTACCCATTTATTTTCTCAATACACCTAACATTTACATACTTTACATACCTGAGGTAAGGGAGGAATGTGAAAATTGTTTATACACATAACCAAAGAAAAAGGTTTCTGAGAGACATTTCCCACATGATCGATCAATATTTTCAATAGAACTGTATCTATTAAAGAAGAACTACTAATATGATGTATCCTGAGAAGGATATAAAATCACTTTCGTGGCATTTCTACCAAAAATGCGCAACTTGAATCTCATAATGAGAAAATATCAATGAGAACCATGCTATAAAATAACTGATCTAAAGCTCCAAATAAATAGAGAAAGAGTGAGGAAATTTTTCAGATTAAAGAACACTAAAGAGACATGACAATTAATGCAGTATTGGATCCTGGATTTGGGGTACTGGGGGAGAATCAGCTATAAAAGATATTACTGAGACAACTGGTAAAATTTGAACATAGACTATAGATTAGATAAAGTAGTATGACAGTGTTATACTTTCTGTTTTTAATAATTTACTACAGTTCCATAAGAAAACATCTTAAGTATTTTGTAGTAAATGACCAGTAAGTAAATGTCTGCAAATTTCTCTCCAATGGCTCAGGAAAAAAAATAAATGATAGAAGGATAGACAAAAAGAAGAAAGTAAAGGAAGGGAGTAAAAAGAGTAGAAGGAAAGAAATCATAAAACAAATGGGGCAAAATGTAAACAATTGATGAATTGGGGTGAAGGGTATTGGATATTTTCTTGCCGTAGGCTTACAGCTTTTCTGTAAATTTGAAATTGTGTAAAAATAAAGTTACCCCCAAAATGTACTCTTTTACTTCCATTTATAACTTTCTTCAACAGCTGTCTTTGAATAATAGTTTTTTGAATGCTAGTATACATAACTTGCTATTACATCAAACATGCATGTTACCAAGACAAATTTAAAAACCTTTAAGAGTAGGAAAAAAATAAAAGATAAATTCTGGAAATACTAAGCTCTCACCTTAAATCAGAAACAAAGATAATATTAACATTTAAAAGACAGCAACTTTAAAGAATACAATTAATCTGTTACCAATATGATTTATGAGCATTAACTACTTTTACTCAATAAATGCTGTAAATAAATCTTTAAAAAATCAAACATACATGCAATGTTAAAATAACAAAATTAAACCTCTTAAATTTTCATGATAATTTCAAATTATTTTACTTTATTCCTAATTCTATTTTTTTACAATTTATACTTCAAAACTTCTTTCAAATATATCTTCCCTGTCAAATCCCAATTGCATTATGTAGTAAAAAGGATACTGCTGTCACAAGTCATAGAGCATGCAATACGGAACCAAAAATGGTAATTATCACAAAAGTTACGTACGAAAAAAGGTGAACTGCATCACTTTTCTCTTTGATAAAATCCCTCCTGTATTTCATAAACTCACGTAGGGTGATCAATGGATTTTCAGATATGGCAAACTTGTTGTCAGCCGCCCAGGTTTCCATGGCAACCAATACTATCCTTGTCTTAAGTTGGTCTTTATATATCTAGTATATTAACAAAACGAACACACCAGCTGTACATTGGTATAATCAAATGGTTTATAAATAGGATTACAAAGTTCCTTTTATGGAAACTCCTTGAGTTTTAGTTAAATGTAAGAAACATCACTGTTTTTAAGGGAGATGATTGTTTTTCTAATTTACATGCATTTACCTTAAGTAACAGAGTATCAAACTGTTTACCAAGTAATACCCAAAGAACAGAGAAGCAGTTAGAAACAAAAGATGACTTTTTGACAAATATTTGCACCCTTATTCAAGGCTCCCCCGAGTTCATTTTCTGGCACCTACACAAAGAATGCATTCTTGAGTTCCCCTAGCAAAAGTGGAACAGTGATGACTCCACGAAAATCATTTCTATATAACCAGCCTGGCCCTGATTAAACTCACGGAGAAGGTACTGACATTGCCTTGTCAAGGAAAGATTTGGAAAGTAGGTACAGTAGAATTGTTTAGTTGCATCATTCCCATAGCACCAGGCACTTTTGAAAAAGGCACAACTCTTCTACTGTTTCTCCATTGGTAGAAGTATACAGATCTTTGTTAGGGGCTGTGACTCAAACTTTTCTTCTGCAGTGTGAAAAATACAGGAAGAAATTTCATGCATAAATGTGTCAGTAAATTTGATCACTTCCTTTAAGCATCTTCTCAGCCAGAGATAGAAGTCAATAAGGTCATTTGCAAGGTTACCAGGGATTTATGGGACACCTTGGTTAAAGTGTAATTTAGAGTAGTGAATATATAAGAACCATATTATCTGTTCCATTAGCAATCAGGAGATAAAATTCCTCTATGGCAATATTGAATTGGGTTGATACTTACTAAATCTGCCATGTTCACCACAGATTTTGCATATGTATTGGTATGTACAACTGAAAGTCGATGCTTTTTAAACTGAAAGCAAAAAAAAAAAATAAGTTAAGGGCTTTGAAAGTCATCAGCAAATAATCATCTTGGCAAAGAAAACATGGTGTAATTAAAAGATCTCTAAGCGTTTCTGTAAAAAATATAAGAATTGACACCCAGTCATTTCCATGCTGTGCATTCTGAGACAGGCTGTTAAAAGTTGGAGGCCTCAGTCTATTCATCGTGAGATGAAGTAAAGAATATCCATTCCATCCATTTCACAAGTTTATTTCTATCACAAGATTATTCAAAATGATAAAACACATCGATGGATTTTGCAAGACATACAAAAACAAGTAGCATTACAGTCAGAAAAAGTGAATGTGACTACTGCTAAAAGTATAAAAATTTATAAGTCTGTACGACTTATTCAGTAAGAAGAAGCCCCAAGGATCACAAAGTGGTAGCTTATAGGCTAGATGTGAATCACATATACCAATGCTGTTTTAAAAATCAGAAAATACCATGTGAAACCTGATTCTTGGCTTCACTTGAAATTAGCATCACCACACGGTAATAACTGGTAAGTGCTAAGAAGCAGGTGCTGCCATTAGACAGGCCATGTGACTTCTCTTTCACCATAGCTTCCTGTTGTTGTATACCTGGCTCACTTTATCTGTGTTATCTGTCTTAAGATGCCTACAGACATCTGAATTTGTCATATCCTAAAATGTTCAAAATTATGTTTTTGCAATTTATTCATATTAACATTCACTAAATTCAAAAAGGTAGAAAAGTTAAACTTAGTCTTAGCCTGAACAAGTTAGAAGCACTAAATCTTGACTGTATTATCATTAACCATAATTAAAATTGATATTTGTTTATCATATATAAATAAATGACACATTTTCCCCCAAATAAATTATTCAAAGTAAATCCAAATGTACTTGCACCTGCAATTAAGTAATATTCAATAATGTGCATCACTGAACACTTTTAGTTCAAAACCCTGGTTACACAGAACGATTAGCATTACAATGCACTGATGTTCTGTGACCATAACCATACTGACTGTGACATGCCCATGAATTAAATGTATACAAAATAACTGACTCAACAAAAATGGAAGTTTCACTCGGTTATTATCCTAAAAATCTTTATTACTTGGCTATGTAAGTTTTCACACATAGGTTTACTGCATAGCAAGACAGAAATAGAACAAGTTGTTTTTCTTTTATTAGGATAAAGCTGTATATTGCAAACTAAAGTGTCACATTATTGGTGCCTCACTTATTTTTTCAATATAAAATTGAAGTTTCCTTTTTTTTTAAAAACTTTGTCACTTCAGTGAGAGGAGATGTTAGGCCCTATGTTAATCAATTAAATCCAAGGACTTGACATGAGTCTCAGAAACATTTTTGGAACCTCACAAAATACTGTTAGTTACTTTCACCTAAGACTGTTTCCTACCTGCAGGTTGTTGATGGGTAACAAATATGTTTGCTTATACAAACACCTCCATAAAGAAGCTTTTATGGGCTTCTTTCTTCTAAACATATTTCTGCCACCAGTTTTACCCTAGGCACAGACAAGTTCAAACAACAAAAAATTGAGCAAATCCTACCATCAGATGATCATTCACAATCATTAGTTCAATGTATTTTGTTTCTTCCTCTATGTTACGAGGATGTCGATGAAGCTGCAATATAGTAAGGAAAATAGCACCTAAATAAGCTTTCAGAACTTGGCTGTGGAAAATTAAAATATATGTTCTATATTAGATCCTCAGATCTGATTCATCTTATAGCTGAAAGTTTGTACTCTTACCAACCTCTCTCTATTTACCCCACTCCAGCCCTGGGTAACTGCTTTTCAACTGTTTCTGAGTTCGACGTCATTTTTTAAGATTCCACATATGATATCATGCAGTATTTCTCTATCCCTGGCTGATTTTACTTAACATAATACCCTCCAGGTTCATCCATGTTTCCACATATGACAGGATTTCCTTCTTTTTAGGGCTGAATAATATTCCTCTGTATGTGTGTATATCGCATCTTCCTAATCCATTCATTCATTGATGGACACTTAACATTAACACTGTATTGAACAACTGAAATTTGCTGAGAGTAGAACTTTGATGGTCTCACCAAAAAAGAAAAAGGTAAATATGTGAAACGATGAATATGTTTATTAATTCTACGGAGGAATCCTTTATATGTATACCAAATCATCCTGTTATACACTTCAAATATCTTACAATTTTATTTGTCAATTATACTTCAACACAACCAAAAAATTTTAATTAAAAAATTGAAAATACGGGAGAAAAACCAAAATTTCCACTTATCCATTTAGTTTTTTAATTTTCATTGATTTAGTTTTTGAGTAAATAATGAATTTCATGGTTCAAATATTTAAAAATTATTTTAAAAGTATAGGATGAAAGTCTTCCTTTCACCTCTGCCCCCATCTACCTGGTTGTTATCCTTCCCCAACAATGAACACAGTTACTGGTTTCTTTCAGAAATATTTATGCAAATAAAATCAATCATGACATATATTTTATTTTGTACTTCCATTTGCATCAGGCATTTTTCACTTAACATAATATCTTGGATATTGTAATAAATGGTTGAATTTAAGCTTCTGCAAATCTCTGAGAGGAGTACAAGGAGTGAGATTATTGGCACTTTTAGTCTATAATTTCCAAATCTAGAATTGAGACATGCTCCTTCCTCTAGTAGGGTTCAGGAGATCCCCCAAATAATACAGGAGCTTTGTAAGGATAGTTTTAAGAGCTCTCAGGCGGTCTTGAATTATCTATTGCTATAATGTCTATCCAACAACAACTTTTCTCCACCCTCAAAATCATGATCAATGAATGCTACTGGCAAAAGCCACCAACCCTTTGTCCTCTGTAGTTAGTCCATAACACAATATTTAACAAGATCTGCAAAATTAACGTTTTTCTTTATGCCATGCTTTGATAAACATTTTTTTCAATAAATTTTTCTGCTCATTTGCTCAAAGGCCATTTTTATGATGAGGATATATAATCAAATCCAAATTAATAATGAACATATGTTTCGAGTACTGCATTTAAAACAAACTAAAAATTTCTGCCATGTGGATTTTGTTTCATTGTTAACATATTCTCAAAATTAAAAAACATTTTTTTCAAAATCCCTTATAACAGATTGAGAGGAAATAATAGACTATAATTTTGGAGTTGGGATCCAAAATGTAACCTAAACTGCATCTAATAACAAGAGTCTCTTTTAAAAACAGATGTTTTAGGATGATAGTATCTGTTTCATTAATTGTGGAAAAGACCTGAGCCTTACCAGTTAATACAGTAGACTTTTTAACAAGTTCAACATTTTCTTAATGTCAGAGAGTTGCCATTTGACCACAGTTTTACAACACTTCATCTCCATGGGCCCATAGGTTTCTCAGAAAGGGAAATTAAAGGCTTGTCTGCTTAGCATATGACTGGATATTGCAGATGTTTATGAAGAACATCAAGGATCATGTTGACAGAAAATTCTCCAATTCTCTCAGTTCAACTCATGAAAACAAATACTGTTTTGAATTAAATCCTAATGGCAATTACCTTTATCTATTTAATTAGGACTCAAGATATATGTATATTCATAAAATATTTAAACCTCATGGTAGTAATTCATAGAACACAAGGGCTTCTGAGAGGCAGTATATAAAGCATATGTAGTTATAAGAACATCTCTGAAACCAGAATTACTAATTCAGAATCCCAGTCTCCCACTGGGTAACCCAATGTAACCTTGGACAAGTTATTTAAGTCATTTAAGCCTCACATACTTCAATGTCCTTGTAAAATGGGGATAATACTAATACCTTCCACATAAGATTAAGATTAATTGTTCATACAATTAAACTTCTTAGAACAGGGCCAGATACATGGTAAATACTCAAATTTAGTAACTATTATTCACATTTGAAATCCATCTATAAACATTTTACTTCATACTTATTAAATACATTTTAAAAAGAAAATACCTGTTCCCTTCAACTGTTTGATCTTACTAGAAATCTATTTCTCTCATCCCGTGTTTTTCATGCCATACACACACACACTCACACCAACCACCACCACAATGGTGAGGATAACTGAATTCTGCTGACCAGAGTTCTCATTTTGTCTGAACCATTTACCAGCTCCATAATTCTACACAAGTCATTTCCACATTTCAGCCATCATTTCTTTTCCTGTGAAAGATGAATAATAGTTCCTATTTCATGTTGTTTAAAGCCACTGTACAAATAGTTATTATCACTAAGTTCAAGAACTATTGAACATTCATAAAGTGTACATCCTAATTTTATCTTCCAGACTCTGCAGTAGCTCAAGTGTGATAATAGCATTTTGTGACTTCAAAACCTGATGGGTTCATTCTTAAGGGGGTATCTTTAAAAGGGTAAATAGAAGGATAGGTACCATATAAGTAGATTCCAGGCAAGGAAAGAGGCCTATGGTAGAAAGAACCTGAGATGCCACAGCCGGGGCCTCATAATCCATCTATATGATGAATAACCAATCATATTATCACTACTAGCTTGAGTCCTTTTTGAATCTATTAAAATAATATGACCTCATCTCCACTGCTCCTACAGATCCATCACCCTTACTGTTTACCACACCCTGACAAATGCCTGAACTAATATTTACCCTCTCACAAAGACTTAATGTAGACTCAACTGATTTACAGTTGCCAAGTATTTTTAAACCATCATGACCTATACCTGTGAATACATACCTGCCGTTTACTCCTTTTTGGTCTTGACTTCAAAATAAATTTTGGTGAAGTGATATTTACTTGCTGGAATTCTAAAAGGAAACAAAAGTAAATTTAATTTAAATTTGTGCATTTTCTGGTTTCTTTCATACAAGACAATCAAAGTTTTACTAGCTCGTCCCACTATAAATTATATAGTATACTTATACTTTAATTATTAATTATAATAATTATAATTATTGATAATAAATTATAATATGCAATTATATAAATATTTATCAATTTTATAATATACAATATACTTTATATAATAGAGAACATTAATGAATGTGTGTTCATAATACTAAACACATATATCATGAATAAATACAATTCAAAAAATCTCACATATTATTTCTATTCTAAATCATAGCAAATTTTTCTCATATTTCTCCTATAAAAATATCACATTCTTTATTGGGAATCTTCTAAATAGCCAACTTGACCTTCACATCCACTATTGACCTTCATTAAAGAATGACACACCGTATATTGGTGAAAATGTAGAGCAATTAGGATTTTCATGTAGTGCTGATGAGAGTAGAAAATGGTGTAACCACTTTGGAAAAGGGTTCAGCAGTTTCTCATACAATAGTTCACAAAGTGTGATGCCTGGACTAGTGGCATCTGCATTATCTGAGAACTTTCTAAAAATGTAAATTTTCATAACCCACCCAAGATGTACTGCATCAAAAACTCTAGAAATTGGTGTAGCCACTATGGAAAACAGTATCGAGTCTCCTCAAAAAGTTAAAAATAGAACTAAAATATGGTCCAACAATCCGACTTCTAGGTATGTAGTTAATGGAATTGAACTCAGGATCTCAAACAGACATCTGAACTTCCTTGTTCACTGTAGCATTATTCACCATAGCCAAGATACAAAAGCAACTTGCATGTCCATTGATGGATCAATGGATAAAGAAATATCTATACATATATTATTCAGTCTTATAAAATAAGGAAATTCTACCATTTATGACAACACAAATGAACCTGGAGGATGTTGTTTAAGTGAAATAAGCCAGACGCAGAAGGACAAATACTACATGATACCACTTTAATGAGGACTCTAAAATAGCCAAACTCATAGAAGCAGAAAATGGAATGGTGGCTGCCAGGGGCTGGGGCTGAGGGTTGGGGGGAGAAAGGTATTAGTCAAAGTGTGCAAAGTTTCAGCTATACAAGATGACTAAGTCCTAAGGATACAGTGTACAGCAGTAGTTGTAGTTACTACTTGTAGTTAACTACACTATATGGTACACTTAAAATTTTACTAAAAGTGCAGATCTTATGTTAAGTGTCCTATAATTAATAATAATAACAATAATAAATAGAGAATGGGAGGAAACTTTTAGAGTTGATGGATATGTTTATGGTACAGATTATGGTAATGACTTCATAGATGTGTATTTTTTCCAAAACTCATCAAATTGTATACATTAATTATGTACAGGTTTTTGTATGTCAATCATACCTCAATAAAGAGGTTAAAAAAAGAAAAAACTCCCAAGATGGGGCCAGAACTCTGTGCTTAACAATTTTCCAGGTGATTCAAGTGCATGCTATAGTTTGAGATCACTGTTATACAGTTAAATACATACCTACCTTATGACCCAGTTATTTCACGCCTAGGTATTTGACAGAAGAAATGTAAACATGTATCCACGGAAACATTTTTATAAGAATTTTCAGTTATTTTATTCATAATAGCCAAAAACTGGAAACAACCCAAACAGCTGAATGGATAAAAAAGTGGTATATTCATACAATGCACATAATAATTTAAAAGAATAAAATACTGCTATCCTGACAACATAAATCTCATAGTCATATGCTAAGCAAAAGAGGCTGGATATAATGCATGAGTCCGTTTGTATGAAGATCTACAAGCTAAACTAATCTACAACAGAAAAAAAAATGTCAGAAAGGGGATTGCAAAAGTGGGAGGCACTGACTGGTAAGGGACATGATAGAAGTTACTGGGGTAATGGAAAAACTCTATGTCTCACTACAGGTGTATATATGCATCAAAACTTATCAAATAGTATACAAGATTTATGTATTCCTTGTAGTAGTTTTTAGGAAATAAATATGCTTTTCTCAAAATGTATTCCTAAGACACTAGTTCTGAGAGATGTATCATGTAAAATAAAAGGTTCTACCATGAAACAAGTGTGAAGAACACCTGATCATATTCTACATCTAGAAAATACATAATGCATAGGAGGACAAAGGTGATATAATCCACAATTCAGTGTCACTATAAGAAACTAAAAACAAATAAGCTTACTTTTGAGCTTATTTCACAAAAATTGCAGACATTTATTTTTATTTCTTGTTTTCTTTTAAGCTATCCCAGTAAATCTAAACATCTTGGAAGATAAATAAACTCTTAAAATTGACAGTGCCAACTTCTAATCTGAAAATAAAACCAGAAACTAAATGAGACAGATCTAAGTTTTCGAAGAGTATGTTCAAAACTCATTTTTAATAAGAGCAAAATTGCCAAGTCACTTCCAAAGCTCTGTTAAAAAAAAAAAAACCCTAAACAAAGTTTTTAAAAAATTATGATTGTATCAGGGCAAGCCTAACAAAAAAATTCTTGGGGAAAAGGTTTTTATTACTTTAAATATTAATTAGTGTCCACTGCTTCCAATACTACCTATTAGATCGTAACTTTATTCTCGGGCAGCTGATCATGATTTATTTTCTTTCCATAATAAGGATCATAAAAGGTTCTATAAGGAATTGAAGGAACAGCCTAAAGCATCTGTGTAAAGTAAGCATCTACATGCTCATTTGTAGATTTTTCAAAATAGTGAATTCTATAAAATAGGAACTTCTATCCCTTTGGCAACAGAAGAAACGAGGCAGGTTTTAGAACTGCAACAGGTCAAAAGGGTTACAAATTTATTTCAGAGAAGAAGCAACATTAGATAACACTTAACTTCATTTTCTGATGGGACAATGTAAACTTTTAAGTCATTTTCCTAAGCAATAGTCCAGGATTTGCTTTCAGTCTAGTAATTTTTCTTTTTCCCCTTGTGCCTCTTTCCCAGCGAACCTTTTCACTGTGCCATAATCCAAATCCCCACTCAGTCTCTTACTAGCTGTGGCCCTCCAGAAAAGATAAACTGCTTAGTTTCTGTTTCTTCATCTATAAAATGGAAATAATAATACTAATTTCACAAAACTGTTGCAAAGATTAAAATGAGACTAAAATTTACAATGTGTTATGGCCATGGTCAGGGCTCACTTCAGAGTGTGCCCTGTCTTCAGAAGGAGAACACAAATGAGCCCGGCACAGTGCTCTGCATAATCACTGCTCCACTAACAAAGCAAAGTATGAGAACTCTATTTTTGTTCTCACATGAAGATTTTGAGGCAACTCTCACATTGACATCTTTTAATAGACGGCCCTATAATTATACATGAGGAGGAAAGACTAATCTTACAAATAGCACATAACAATAAAGATGTTAATACATAATAGCTCTTCCTTTGAAAGTTTTCCTTCAATAAGCTCAAGCTATATCTTTCCAAACTCATTCACTATAAAGATGAGGTCAGTCAGCATTTTATTCTCTCTCTTGATGCCTCTTGACTTTCTCTCTAAAATTCTTAGAAGCAGCCATTGGCTAATGATATTCCACATAGATTAGCTCTAAAGCATTAAAGGGAATTATTAAAGTTATCTTTTTTTTTTTAAGTCATTACAAGATCATACCAGATGGAAGATCATCCAATGGAAATTCAAACAGTCTGGATTTGTAAACCGAATGAAAATGGAAATCCTCCTGAAATAACACAAACAACAGAGATTAAGCATGTGCTTCCAGATATCTCCAGCCTCAGGCAATCATAGCTGGAGAAGCTAAGACCCTTAAAAGAACCTGAACACATTCACCTGGGTTTAGAGAGATGATAAGCCATTGCTGAACCTCTCCCACTCCTGTATTCTCCCAGTACCAGAAAGATATCCTATTAGAAGCCAAGTGTCCATGAACAGAGAAGCTAGAGCCCACTGTAATGGAAAAATAAATGAATGGTCCTATTCTCCCAAGGAGAAGTAATACAACCGGGAACATGGGTTGATGTTTTTATGACTGGTTCCTTTACATAGATCCCTGCCCACTTTGAGAGCCTGACAGTTTCTTCACTAGGCAAAAACTGCAGGGCTAACACATTCTGGTATTGGGGAGAATGCTGACTGGCACAACTGATGCCCAAATGGACCTTGCTCCAAAATTCAAGTGTAACGCAAAGTTCTGTAATAAAAACTGATAAAAAAAAACACATTTCATCTAAGAAATATGAATGAATATTCAAATAACTTCATCTGGCTTCATTCTAAAATTATAAGAAATATCATAAACAGTCAATTTTACAATATTATCTTTTTAAAAATCACATGGTAAAGCAAAATGACAGAACAGCAAGCAGTGGGGACCCAGAAAATAATACACAATACAGATAGTCTCCCAAACAAGATTTATTATGATTGCAAAACAATGTATGTTTTACGAAATTATTTCCTTAAATGTTGGATCAATGTTCCATGATACAAGGAAGAATATTTGTGTGTACAGAGCTAGACTAGAAGTGGATTATATTTATCTGTAGTCTATACTATTAACTCAATCCTTTTCTAACTTGTGGGAAGTGAACATTTCAACTAAAGTGAGAGAATAATTGAGAAAACCTAAATTTCTCTAAACTTCATCAGCATAGGGCTTTAAAAGCAATGGCAACAGAAAAAAATCTCCAATCTAGAAAATAAAGGAGGAGTGGAAAAAACACATATCTGTGGTTTTGTTCTGTTATAGAATAAATGTTTGCGTCTCCCTTGAATTCATATTTTGAAGCCCTAATTCCCAATGTGACTTTATTTGGAGATGTGGCCTGTGAGAAAATGATAATAGATAAATAAGGTCCTAAGGGTGGGGCCCTAATTCAATAGGGCTGATGCCCCTATAAGAAGAGGAAGAAACACCACAGCTCTCTTTCTCTTGGCCATGTGAGGACATAGCGAGAAGGCAGTTGTCTGCCACCCAAGTAAAAAGCCCTCAGCAAGACACCAGCCCTGCTGGCACCTTGATCTTAGACTTCCAGTTATCAGAACTGTGAGAAAATACGACTCTGTTGTTTAAGCCACCCAGTAATGTGTAATGGCAGCCTGAGCAGACTAAGCAGATCACAGCACATTATAATAGAGATAGAAATGGAGGTTTAAAAACATGTTAGAAGGAAAACTTTTCTAACATAAGGGAGGAGTAAGTGACAGATTTTCTAAAAAGAAAGAAAAAGAAAAAAGACACTTGTGGTTTTGACTTATTCAATATTTAATGTAAAAAACGTATGTATAATTACTATCCTGACCCTAGAAATATGAAAATAAAATAAAGCAGAGAGAAAAGGGAAGACGAAAAAGCTCCCAGCATCAATTTTCACATTTGCCACACCAAACAGAAGAAGCACTTACTTGGGAGGTGTCATTTTCTTCTGGCTCAATAAGATAGGTGTGGTTCCCATCATAGAACATCCCACTGCCAAGGAAGAAAAAAATAATTAGACATGGCTATCAACTCCAGCCTCAGGACAAAATCATTTCAAAATCAGCAGCAGAGGACCCATTTACTTCTCAACACCCACTTCCCAGTCCCACCCATCACCATTATCACACCCCACACACACCACATACTACACAACACACACACCACATAAACACACACACCCCTATACTAATACCACACACAAAAACCACACCCCACACATACACTGCTGAGAAGAAAAGGCTCCTCCTGATTCCTAACAAGCAGCAGGGTTCCTTAATCCAGACCCTTACCAGAGGCTCAGAATTACCCACTAATTGTGATCCATTATTCTTCTCTCCAACATATAATTCTAAAACTTTAATAATATACAAATAGTCAGCTGGAGAGCTTGTAAAAATGCTAAACTTTCAGGGCCCTCTTCAGATTTCTAGGCTGAGACATTTTAAACAAACCCCAGATGATTCTGATGCAGGCTGTCAGGGACTATCCAGAGAACATCCTACCTATCACACATGTGGAAGATGCTCTAGTAACAAGAACTGACACATTTCAACAACTTACCATGAGTGAATACTTCATACTCATTTAATCTCTTCCACAAATTTATGAGGAAGATACAATGACTACCCACATTTTACAAGTAAGGAAACCAAAGCCCAAAGAGGCAACTTGCCCAAGCTACACAACCAGTGACAGCAGAAGCAGAAATAGAGCCCAGGCAGATCTGTAATCAGCTACCCATCTTCATTCACTCATTCCTTCATTCATTCAACAGACATTTATAGAGCACATACAATGCACTGCTCTAGGTGCTAGAGATACACTACTGAACAAAACTGACCACTTTCCTGCCCTTGTGGTGCTGATGTGCATTCTTGAGAGGACAAATATATGTGTATATTTGTGTATATTTACATATATAAATACATATATGTACATATATGTATATGTGGTATATATGTGTATATATAGGTATATATGTATTTATATATGTGTATATACATGTGTGTGTATAAAAAATCAAAAATTAAACATATATGAAGTGGTAATAAATTCTAGGAAGGAAAATAAAACAGGTTAAGGGCAATAAATGGTGCCAGAGGATTGGCTGTAGGTACCAGAGACAGAAGACTGCTGATTTATATAGAGGGTCAGACCAAGGCTTGACAGAGAAAATGGCATTTAAGCAAAGACCTGAAAAAGTGATGGGATGAGCCAAAGGATATCCGTGCAGATAGCATTTCAGAACAAAGCCCTGAGATAAGACTATGTTGGCATGTTCCACGAACTCGGAGGATGCAGTGTCGCTGGAGCAGAGTGGGTGAGGGAGGAGAACCAGAAGGGCCTTGGCTTTTACTCTGAGAGAAATGCAAGCTTCTAAGCAGAGAGGAAATACAATACCCCTTACATTTTAAAATAATTGTTCCAACGGCCATATTACAATAACCTTTCAGATATCAAGAAATAGAAATGGGAAATTATTGCAATAATCCAAGTGAAAGGAGATGGTAGCTTAGATCATGGTGGTAATGGTGGAGGTAGTGAGAACTGGTCAAATTCTGCCTATTTTTTCAAAAGTAAAAACCAATGGGATTTGTTAATAGATTGGAAATGGAGGATCCAGAAAGAGTCATATTAGTGAGGACTGCAAAGTTTTGACTGGAGCAACTGGCAAAATGGAGTTGTTATTTAATAAGATGAAAAAGCCACGGAAGAGCTGACTGGGGTAGGCACACGGAAGCAGAATACAGGAAGCAGGGCGTAAATCTGGAGTTCAGCTTTGGACCTCTTAGACTGCAGATGACTATCAGCCAATTGAGAAATCCTCTTGGGGGCATTTTAAGCCACAGGTGGCTTCAACTCCCACTCAGAGAGATACTGATAGCCACTCCTTTTAGGAGAACACGATTTTTCTACTGAGATCAAGATCGTTATGATGCTGAAGGAATGTGTCATATTATTCAGACATCTGGGGGGGGGGGTGTGCTGAAGCTGTGATCTTCTGCAGTCATTTTTCAGTGTTAGGTGGACACCCAAGCTTTTAAATAGGGAACAGTAATTGTCTTTCATTGATGGCTTAGTAAAATCGGTTGGTTTCCCTAACTTATAATGACAATGGCCTCCAACTCTGCACCTATCCAAATACTTTCATTCTTGCTTTAATATCTTCCATGTGTTCTCAACATTCATATACCCTTAGAACTGCTATTCTCACATCTGTAATGTTTTCAACCAAAACTGCACTTTCTAAATTTGGATGACATTATATTTGGAATTTAAAGATAAACAGATGCAGTTGGTAAGATACACACCTAAGGAATCAGTGGGGTGAAACTTTCAGAACAGTTGACCAAATATGGGAGTAAATGTTCTTACTGCCTGATGATAACTTGCCAGACCCGCCAAAAAATTGCATAAAACCATTACCCTTTACCAAAGTTCATACAATTACACTGATTAAGTAGCAAGCAAATTGTTTTGTTTGACTAGTAACTGGGTGTTATGTCCTCTTGCATTAGGTTAGTCTACAATGTGAAAATCAGTTATTTTATTGGGTTTATACATCATTATATAAAATGTAAAGAAAGCAGATTCTGACACCATATATACCTACAAGATTCTGGTTCACTATGTGACAATATGCCATTATTGATTCTTTAGTAATTAAAAGGCATATGTGTTTTATTTGCTTGGTTTGAAGATTTACACCTTCAAGTTATATTTACATAAATTACAACAAGTGTATTGAGTCCATAACACAGAATATACTTAATAAAAATCTGCAGCGAGGACTAAATCATTATAAACCAATTGAACTAAAATTCTGAAAGGCTGCATCACAATATTTTGAAAGGAAATGGTCATTCTTACAAATTGCCACAAGAGGGCAATAGACTTACATTAGATTCCATTCTTTAAGGTTCACAATTGAAGGATTTTGTCGTCACATGGAGCATACCAGGATCAAAATATTATCCATTAGCCTTTCAAATTTGAAAAAATGTACTCTTGCAGGTTCTTATGTAAAAAACATGAATCTGACTATTTTCCCCTTTACATTCTTCCATGAGTTCAGTAAATCAAGAAAAATGAAAAGTTTTATTATACTTGGTAATTAATAAAAGATGAGTCATGAATGAAATTATATATCTCATATCTAAATCACTGCAATTGAGACAATACAAATTTAATATTTGGTAATAACCGCCCCCCCCGCACAATATTTGTCAGTGATTTTTGTTCAGAAGGCAAGACCAAGGTGAGAGGTGAGAGGTAATAACAAAAAAGAACTAGCATAAATTTACCTAAGATGCTTATAAAAATCTAAGAATACCCAAACACTTGTACACAACCCTGACAGTTTTCCCACACATGCAGTGGGTTTCCTGCTTGTTTTTGTTTAGTTTTAAATGAAGGGATTTCTAAAGGTATATTTTATTTAGTTAAAACAATGGTAGCAAATGTATACTATAGGAGAGTAATATAGAAAATAAGAGGCTTCCCCCTGCCTCTCTTTTCCTTTTAGAAGCTCAATCCAAAGTCACTTTGTAAGTAAGCATCTGGCCCAGTACTTATTCCAAATTGCCTCCCAGTTTTCCAAAATGACATAATATTGTGAGAATCAAAGAGAAGGTATTGCCTTCTCAGGGCTTTAATAGAGTGGAGAGTCTGAGACTGAAGGCTTGCTACTAACCCTACATAGTCTGAAGGTGTATGGAAAAGCAGCTTTAAGGGAATTTTAGTGACTAGATCAGGAGTAGAAAAGGAAAAGAGAGGCAGGGGGAAGCCTCTTATTTTTTATATTACTCTCCTATAATATACATTTGCTGTCACAAATGTCAACAGGCCCAGAGTACTATTCCTAGCTGACAGCTGTGCTCATCTTGAGATCAGATATAACGATGTTACTGCTAAAGGGGATTTCAATGTTTCTTTTTCCAGATAAGTAAACCAAGGCCCTCAGATATCAGGCATGGAGTCCTCTTCTAAAAATGTCTTTCTGGAGACTGGGAAAAAATGGCATAGATGATAAAGGCTTTGTTCATCTGCTCTTATGAATACATCAAAGATGTGATGGAAACCCAAAGCAAGCAGCAAGCAGAGTCCCCTGAGGACAAGATGGAATAAGAAATCACTCTGCAACTGGAGGAGGTAGGACAGGGCAAGGATGCAAGGCTGCCATGTCCAAGGAGCTGAATGGGACAGAGGCTATGGCAGAAGCAGCTGCAGATGCCTCTTAAAGGGGCCGTGTTCACAAGTAGACTTTTGCAGTGATGGACTCATCCACTCTGAGCACCAGAGCCTGTTCAGCTGCCCAGAGTGCACCAGAAACTTACAGGCGGATGCCGAATTGTTGGAGAAAGGGCAAGAGGCAAAGCTTTCTCCTGGGCAGAAGTGCTGGCAGTATCCATTGTTCCTCTGTTGAGCCCTTCCCCATCCCAGTACACAGACCCAAGAGCCACCATATCTGAGACATCAACTAACTAGATAACAGAGACCACTGTACCCAGGGGATTCTCTGCAACTCTATCTCCCCCTAACTCATGGCCCCACCCATGCTACATCCAGTTGTGTCCTCAGTGAGTCCAGTGCAACTTGCTGAGTAAGCTCCAAGACCCACACCGGTGACAGCTGACCTCGGTTTCTGGTGTGGTTTCTTGAGGCAACTATAAGCACAGCATCTGTGGATTGCTTGCTGAATCTTAACAGGTGGCCCTGGAGTGGCACGAGCTGGGGCTAAACTAGGCCTGAAGCTGAACCCCTCTCAGGACTGTGCCTCTGGACGCCTACTACACAAAGTCATGTTAATAAGACTGGGAGACTTAGGAGCTTTGCTTAATACATAGAAACAGACAGCCAAAATGGGAAGACAAAGAAGCAGAAATCATATGAGAGACCAGATCAGAGATCCAGGAAAAATTGAGTCAAGCAATCTAAAAGATGCAGAGTTCAAAACACTGGTATGCTCAGTGAACTTAGGGGAAGTGTAAATGAACTCAGTGAAAACTTTAACAAAAAGATAAAATATATAAAAATGAAAATAGAAATTATAAAAGGGAACCAGTCAGAAATGAAGAACACATTATCTGAGATGAAGAGTATATTAGTGGGACTTAACAGAGTGGATGAAGAAGAAGATCAAACTACCAATACAAGGGATGGAGAAGCCACAGTCACCCAATCAGAATGGCAAAAAAAAAGAAGCCAAGAATATTATAATAATTTAAGGAGTCTTTGGGACAAAAATAATTGTGAAAACATCTGTGTAATAGGGGTAGCTGAAAGATGAGAGGGAGAACAAGAAGTAGAAAGGCTATTTGAAATAATTTTGAACTTCCCTAAACTGTTGAAGGAAATATGCATACATCCCCAGGAAGCTCAGAGAATTCCAAAAAAGAGGAACCCAAATAGGCCCACAACAAGACACATTATAATTAAAGTGCTGAAGCTTAAGTACAAAGAGAATCTTAAAAAGCAGCAAGAGAAAAGCAGTTAGTTACCTATAAGGGAGCACCTATAAAACAAGCAGTGATCTTTCAAAAGAAACCATGCAGGACAGAAGGGCTTAGCACAAAATATTCTATGTGATGAAAACCCAGGATCTACAACCAAGAATGCTTTATTCAACAAAGCTGTCACTTAGAGTCGAAGGACAGATAAAGAACCTCCCAGACAAAAACAAGCTAAAGGAATTCATCAGCACCACTATTACAGAAAATGTTGGAGGGACTTCTTTAAGAAGAAAAAACATGTATAAAATCATAAATAAAAAAATGGTAATAACTAAATATCTATCAACAAGCACTTTAAATGAAAAAGAATTAAGTGTTCCAATCGAAGGATAGGGTGGCTGAATGAATAGGAATACAAGACCCCTACATATGTTGCCTACGAGAGACTCACTTCAGATTAAGAGACACACACAGACTAAAAGGAAGGGGATGAAAAAAGATATTTCCTGGATGGTCTTAGAGGGTATTGCACTACATAAAGTAAATCAGAGAAAGACAAATACTTCATAATTTCACATATATTTGAAATATAAAGAACAAAATAAACAACAATAACAATCAGAAACAAACTCATAGCTACAGAGAATATTTTGAGGGCTACTAGATAGGAAGGGATGGTGAAAAAGGTCAAAATGATTAAGAAATATAAATGGATAGTTACAAAAGTCATGGAGCTATAAAGTATAGCATAAGGTAAATAGTCAACAATGTTGTAATAAATATGTAAGGCAGAAGAAGGGTACTAGATCTGGGGGGGTGATCACTTGAGCTCTAATCACTCTGCTGTACAACTGAAACTAATATATTATTGTATGCCAACTATAATTGAAAAAAATCATTGAATTGTACAATGTTATAATATGAATATGAGCAACTAATTGTCTATTATATTTCAATAAAGCTGGGGAAAAATTAGAGGATCTTTAGAAGTTGGAATCAGGGAACTATACATATTAACTCTTTTTCTTTTTAAGTCTCTATTCAAATAATTTATTTAAAATAAGTAAAATAGTCTTTTAGAACAAATAATAAGCAAATAGAAGTCTTCCATGCTCTCAGGCATATAACCTCCTTTTCCTGGCTATTTAACTGATCCTCCCACTCTCTTCTTTCTGCCTCTCATGCACCTACTGCTAGAGTCTAACCAGAGGTACCATTTACGCAAAGTAGCTAGATTTTTTGGTCTTTCCCATTAGATCTCTTTCCCTACTTTCATTAAGAGCTGTCAATCTAACTCCAATCTTGGAAGATTTTATCAAACTTTTCTGGGGCCAACTCCACCATCCTCAAGTGACATTTCTCTGGAGCCCTCAAGTACCACTTTATTCTTCAGTGCCCACTCTCAGCTCACATTTTTCTCAGCTATTTTTTTCTCTCAAAGAAAACAAATATAGCTATCACATTCCATAGTAGGAAGCTGCGCTAGATTTATCTTCCCACTGGACTGAGCTTTTGGGAGCAGGGCTCATGTTCTAACCACCTTCATATTCCTAGTGGCTGCCACAAAACAGACACTCAATAACTGCTACGTCCATGAAAAAGCCACATCTTTAACTTATCTAACTTCGAAACAGACAGAAAGTATTTTAAATTTGCCAAACAAAATTTTAATAGAACTGAATTAAAGTACTGGCTTGTTCTGTGCCTTCCCCTACCCCCTCCACCCTGCCCCAGCCCCAAAGTAAAACAAATAAAGAACTGAAATGATTTAGCTTAAGTAGAATACTGAGAAATGGCACAGTAGCTTTGTAAGGAGTTATGAACAAGTGAGAGACAGCCACCTGTGTATCACCATTATCTATCTACAGGATGGAGGAAGTAGATGTATTCCCACATTAAACATCAGCAAACATTCTTCAAAAATGAGGTTCATAAAGAAAGCAAGGCCCCAGGGAAGGATGAACTCCAAGCCTTGGAGATTCTGAGAACAGA
The DNA here is from genome assembly GCA_030015415.1 of Cynopterus sphinx. Taxonomy (NCBI): domain Eukaryota; kingdom Metazoa; phylum Chordata; class Mammalia; order Chiroptera; family Pteropodidae; genus Cynopterus; species Cynopterus sphinx. The sequence continues at coordinate 31,069,990 of CM057391.1, forward strand.
CAGACCCTCCCACAAGTTTGCTGTTAGCTAGGTGGGATCCTGGCATTTAAAAAAAAAGTCTGAAACACATGAACATTGAAACACTTGAAGTAACTTGCAGTCTTTTTTCTCTGTGTGAGAAGTCAAGAGTTTTCATCTATTGAAATTTCTATTATTTCATAAAAATATAAAAACTAACATCGAGGAGTAGCAGAACTGATATCCAGAGGCTAAACATCCACAGAAATAGTAACCAAAGTTACCCAAACCACTCCTGTCTCAAACTGGATGAAACTAGAAAAATATTCAAACATCACTATAAGGTATCATATTATAATTCCAAAATCCCTGGTTTCTGCAACTTCCATTTTAAAATCTGCTTGGTTTAGAAACTATGAAGAAAGGCTCAGATCCATCCCTGGTTTAAAATTATTTCTCTACCAAAAATAAAAATTTCAATTACAGTACATTAAAAATAAAATAAGTGATTGAAAGAGTACATAGTACCAAAATAAACTGGATACTTACTGAAGTCCATGGCATGTTGACAGTGCAACAAAGGAGGCAAGGTTTCCTCGGATATGGCCCTGGTAGTAACAGTGTTCTCCTCCCTGAAAACAGACACAGAGAAGATGAGGTTTTGCTAGCACGTTACAAGGACAAACAACTGCACCATTGCACAGGTTTCTGCCCACACTGCACTTCCATGTGTAAAGCTATGCACAATATTTCATTATTCAAATTAGTATTATCAAACAATTTCTACAGAACTATTCATAAACATTCTTAGTGAGCTGACTCCAAATCAGAAGACAGGGAAATAAAAATTGACTTAACTTTCCCTTTATGCAGGTGATGATAGAAGGAACAAAGAAACAGATACTGAAACACACATGTGGGCCTTGCACCAGAATGAGCTTAATCTGTTTCCCTAGTCATGAGAAACTCAACCTTGAGTAGCAGCTTAGTAAAAGCTTAAAGCTTAGTAAAAATGAATATAAGTCATTTGAGAATCACTAAATTAAACCAATGAAGAAAAATGCCTATTTTTACAGTGTTTATATCAAAACATAACAAGTTTATACTATGCTTTTCTCAGAAGAAAAAGCATATCAGAAATGTATTATTAATTACAAAAGTTTTCTTTAAAATACTAACTCTGGAAACATATTAAATCATAAAAAGGACAAAGAATTCATGTTTGAAACCATCCTCCATTGTCTAAGGGCTAAATTAATGATTAGATAATGGAAAATAATTTCACTAATTTCTGATTCTTAAAAATAGAAGTCAATCCAAAAACAGCATATGATCAGGATTCATCTGCACAAAAGCCTAACGCTGCAAATGAAATGAAGAGCTCAATATGGTTGATTCACTATCAAATGTTTGCATGACATTTCAAGAGAAGCATAAACACCAGGGGGAAAAAATGTCTTCCATTTGGATTATTATAACGGAAATTGTGAGGCTCTCAACTGGTGGTATATGTAATTTTTTTAAATAAGGTTGGAAATTAATTTTTGTGTTGTGATTTTGTTAGCGATTATCCACCATAAATTAATAATCATTCAAACTAATGACTAAAGCTTTTTTTTCCCCTTTAGCATGTTTAAAAATTTCTTAGTCCAGGATAAAAACCTTAATGTTAAAAGGCTTCTTTAATTTATAAAAATATATTATAAAATTACTATAATATAATAAATAAAATATACTATAAAATATTAAAATTTAAGAATTATTTAAATTTAATATTTTAAAAAATAAATGCTTACAGAAAAAGTTCTGAATATTCAGGAGGTACACTGTGAAGAGTAAAAACTATCTCCTTCATACATACTGCCCAGGCTGCAGTCGCCTACTTTAAGGTAAGCATTTTTGACAGATTTTGTGCAGCATGTCAAGAGTGGTCTATGCATAGTTAAGGAAATGTGTATATTCACATATACATAAATATCCTTTTCAGTGCACAAATGGATTTACACTATGCACCCTGTTCTGCCACTTGATTTTTTTTTCCTTAATCTTGACATCTTTCGATATCAGTACCTCTTTCTTTCGATGATGGCCTAATACCTCATTATAGGAGTGAACAATAAATTCATTTAAACAGTCTGTACTAATGGACATTTGGACTATCTCCATTTTTTGCTGTCATAAACAATATTACAACAAACACCCTTTCATATATTTTTGTGTACTTCTATCAGTATATAGTTAGATAGATTTTTAGATATGGACCTGATAGGTCAAAGAGTATGTGCATTTAAAATTTCAATAGATAAATTAAAGGACAAATATAATAGTATTTCTTTGTACTTACATCTGTTTTAAAAGATGTACATTTGAAAATACTAAACTGCCTTTTATTAAAAATTGTGTATTTCAAAAGACAATAAGACAATTTTGCCAAGTCTTGTGAATAATAACGGATCTCCATATCTTTATATAACTTTCTTGAAGAATCAATGCTTTATGCAAGTAGGTATTACATATAATAATCTAAGACAGATGTTATAGAGAAAAAGAAAACAGCACATCCTAATAGTTTGGCTCTTTATCTGACTGCTAGTCAGCTTTTTCCTTACTGTCTCTTTTGTTCCAGAAATAAGTCCACTGTCCTTGAAACTTTCTTCATAGTCCTTGATTTAATAACACATTTATAACAGTACAGGTGTTTATTTTTAGCATATTAGTTATAGCTAAAATAATTGCCTACCTCTATACTAATAAACTATGTAATCATTTATATGTCTATTTATATGTCAATTGGTTTATCTTCCCAATGGACAAAAAGTTTATTGAGATTTTTATTCTAGAAAGTCAAAAATCACTTACTTGCAAAAGTCAAAGACAAATCATACCTTTATTAAAAAGCCAGAAAGATGTCAAAAAATTTTTTAAAAAACATAATTTACTACAAATATGATTTTGAAAAATATAACACAAAGTAAGTTACCCAGACTGGGTTATAAAACTTTGAAAATCTAATAAAGGGCAGCAGTATAGGCACAGCAGCAAGGCCAGTCTTTGCCCTCCATTCAGACCCTCAAAGGACCCTTGACAAGTCTATCAGTTCCAAGATGGGCCAGGGCAGCCTCCTCTAAAGCACCTCTGCAGATTCCCTCCTCCCGACAAATGACTTCTCACTAACCACTCTTTCTCTGAATGTTCGTTTTTAAAGAAATTTGTACTACCTCTCTTTACACTTACATTCTTGTCCCCCACCAGACTAAGGTTTCCTGTCAGGGAAGAACATGCACCTGATCTATGTTTATATCCCCAAGAATGCCATTAGAGAGAAAAACCTCCCTGAATCTCAGTTTCCTCATCAATAAAATGGGGATAATATCTACACGCTGCTTCACAAAAGTATCAGGGGATTCTATGAAATAACAAAGTAGTATCCACTGTAAACTGCTATAAAAATAGGTGAGAGGTGCAATCAGAGAATATTTACTCAATGAGAGATTCTATCATGTCCCTTGAGCAAGGATCCTCATAATTTATTTAAGGGTAACATTTCAGGCCATTGACTAATAATGCAGATTACTCTATCTCTTGCCTGGAAAATCTATTTAAGCAGCTCTGAGACCAAGAATCTGCATTTTAACAAATGCTCCATGTTTTTCTTACACCAAGAATATACTAGAGCAGTAGTCTCAACTCTGGCTGCATTATCAGTATCACTTGGGGAGATTTTAAAATCCCAATGCCCAAGCCATATTCCAAAACAATGAAATCATAAGCAAAGATGGGATGCAGGCGTCAGCATTTTTTCAAGTGCTCCAGATGAATTAATAAAGCTGCAGTGGGGGAGAAGCCCTGCTCTAGAGAAACGGTCCTCAATAGCAGTGGTTCCCAAAACTATCAGAATCTTCATGGTGAGCTTTTTAATAATTCCCAGGCCTTCCCTCCGATCTACACAATCAGAATCTCCATGGAGGTAGGGCCCCAGGGGTTTTAGAGTTGCAGAAAGTTTCCCAGATGATTTTGAATATTGTATTTGGAATTATTAACTTACAATAGTCAACACAAGGCCAAACCATCCCCATGCAAAAGGATACCAGAAAGACACTGGGACCTTTCAGAGAATGAAAGTGTCCACCATATCCTGGGCATTCTGCTTAGTGACCTTGATGATTTACGTGATATTTCATGATGACCAATGACATGAATATAAACTTCCCCATTTTACTAGTGAGAAGATATGGATGCCTTCACACTCAGGTATGCCAAAAGTCAAGAGTCTTTACATTGCTGGTTCTCAAATGAGTGGCTTCCAGCCCAACAGCTTCTGCTTTTTAGGAATTCAAATTCTCAGGCTTCCCTCCAGACTTAATCAGAAGGGTGGGGCATATGACCCAGCCATCTGCATTTTAGCCAACCCTCCAGGTGATTTTGATGTACTCCATGAAGTTTGAGAACAACTGCTTTCAACTACACCTGCCTCTGCATTCTGAAGCTCTTCACTGCTGAGCTCACTGAAATCCTACACTAGTTCCTGAGCAGATTCTTACAGAAGCAGAAAGGATGTAACAAGCCACAGCTCTTCTCCGTATTTTTTTCTTGTTCCCCACAAACCAGCTGGCTTTATCAGAAATGAAATGGAAGGTAAAAGGTGATATAAGGACCTGTAGAATTCTGCCATGTACTGAACCAGGAAGAGCAGAGGTGCTGGTAGTAGGGTACCACACAGGATGCTCTGGCCTGGATTAAAAGACTAGAGTGATCAACTGTCTCAGTTAGCTTACAGTCAAGTGGTCTCCCAGGATATGGGTCATTCAGTGCTACATCCATGAAAGTCACAGGCAAATACAAATGATTTGATTACCATGAAAGGGACAGGACCAGTGCAAACACCCTCACACCAAAACACCAAACCTGCAACTCTTGTGTTTCTGCTCTTCTGAAACATAGCCCTCATCCCTCTCAATGGGCATCGGTCCCAGGACTGGCCTTCTACCCTGAAGATTGGGGTTCTGGCCAGTCTTCTTGCTCTACAGGTGAGATCCTTACTCCCTCTAGCAAAGTAGTTCTGAACCCTGAGTACACATTAGTTTCACAGGGGTAGCTTTTTAAAAAATACCAAGCCTCATTCTATACTGACTCTGTCAGAACCTCTGGGACCTGGGCATTTTTAAGATCAGCCCAGATGATTCCAACATGCTGGCATGATTGAGAATCTATATACCTTTGCAGGAACTTAAGCCCTTGAACTCCGTTGCACACTAGAGTCCTCCCAGGCATGTGCATTGCCCAGGTATGTTTGTGGCTACATGGCTGGAGTCTGCTCCACCAGGTGCTTGCCTACAGTAACCTCCTCCCAATTTCCTCTTAATTGGCATTGACATGAAAAAACTCCTCTTCCTACACTTGCCCCGCCCTCCCAAAAGCGAGAAATAGCATTTTCAGGTGTTATTGAGTCAGGACTACTCTGAGTCTCTGAAGGGCCATTTGCATCAAGGAAATTCCTAGAAAAACTACATCTTATGTTGGAGAGGATCCACTAACCCACTCTGATTAAAATTCACAACCTGGGATTAAACAGAATTAGACTGGATTCATAAAAGAAACATAGACGATCTGTTTAGGTAAAAGGTATCTGATTCTACAGGCTTTTTTTTTTTAGGAAAAGTAGAGAGAAAGGTAATTTCACCTCACTTTATGGCCAAAAATGAAAGAAATAATGGAGTCAATTTTTCACAAAGCTAACTGTATTTAATTTTTATATAACTGTCCTTTGTTTAGATTCACAGAAAAGTTACAAAGTCAGTAAAAAGTGTTCTAATATATCTATTACCCAATTTCTCCCACTGTTAACATTCTACGTTATCTGAGAATACTTGTCAAAACTAAGAAATTAACATTGGTATATTACTGTTTACTAGACTCTGACCACTCAGATTTCATCAGTGTTTCCATTAATTTCCTTTTTCCATTCCAGGACCCACACCAGAGTACCATATTGCATTAATTGTCATATTCATTCTTTTTGAATTGTTGGCAACAGAAAATAGACTTTAGGTATTTTGAAGGGGTTGTTTCCATACTGATCAGTAGAAGGTTGTTCCTTAAAATTTGTTTTGTTAGCACACTGGCCATGAAATATAAATCTAAGACCAAGAGTATAAAATACTTAACACTATGGATTTTTTCAAAAGATTTTTTAAAAAATTACCCTTACAAAATTAGGTTTAATTTAAATGGCTGATTAAAATGTTATTTTTAATATAACCCATGAAAATAAATTCTGAAAGGTTACTCAACAGCACTTGCTATAATATAAATCTAGGACTCCTTGTTGCCTTGAGATTGTTCTGGACTTTCAAGAGTGTTTGTATAGTGGACAGTTTTAGAAGAAATATGTCCCTCTAGAGCAAAGAGGAAGCATATTTACTTGCTAGTATGAAAGATTCAGGTTTCCTAAATTCAGAATTTTTCTCTAGTAACAACATTGTGTGTGTGCAGGTGTCACCTGGCCCTTCCTGTGTCACGCTCTGGGAATAAAGGCTCATAATACAAGAATAAAAACATGCTGATATTCTGGCTACTGCTATGGCCAAGTGTAACAAAGTTCTTTGTCTCTGACCAGGAGACCCTGTCTTCTGCCAGCACAGATCTAAGTGCAGCAGGCTACGTTATTAACTTGCAATTAGGATAAAATCTCAGCCCTTCGCAGTTCTTGAAAATTAGATTTCCATCTTTCCCTAAAAATGAGCAAATTTGTTAACAGTGAGCCTCCATTCTCACACTTCTATTTTCTTGTAGGACAAAAATCACTTGAAGATGAGTAAGGCACATTGCCTATTTTATCACAGCTACCCTGTATCTCATTATACTACCAACTGACACCTTTAGAAATTTGCTTGCCCCCCACTCCAGAGTACAAGTGTTCAAGCAGCATCTAAATTATCATCTCATCCCAACATCTAAAGCTAAGTAGTCATTAAAATCTCTGCACTGTTTTCATATTTATTGATAAACATCAGGTTCTTATAGCACAGTCATCAATCAAAACCCATTTTAAAAACTAAAAAGAGACAAATCAAGCTGACAAAAAAAGAAACTATTTCATTTAAAAGATGCATGGTTCCTCCTAAAACGGAAAAGATTAAAAATAAAAAAGATTATTGTAGCAAGTTTCCACAAGAAAGGGAAAAAAACAAACTAGAAAGGCATTGAATACAAATAAAAGTGATAAGGAGTTAGTTTTATTGAAAGATGGTGAACCCCGCAGAAAATAGGGGCTTTAATTTTCTTATGAGCTCTCAAATTAAAAGAAAAAATGCCCACCAGGGACCCAGTGAGCTTACAATCTATTTTTATTGTTGTGCAGGAGTCTTTCCTTATACTGATTTCCCCGGGGTAATATCAGCTATGGAAAACAAAGTATGAAAACTATGATAGGTTCCCAGGAGTTACAGCTCACAAGTACCCTAAGTAAACAATTATAAGTCTTTTCAGCTGCAATGCATTTCCAAAAGGTTAAGACTTACTCCCTCTCTTCTTAGGCACCTCCAGCATACACCATAATTGGTTTTACATTAGTTATAATCAAAAGAACTCTGTGTTAGTTTCCTTGGACTGCCATAACAAATTATCAAAAACTGAGTGGCTTAAACCAATAGAAATTTATCCTGTTTATACAGTTCCAGGGCTAGAAGTCTGAAATCAAGGTGTTGGCAGAGTCATTCATGCTCCCTCTGAAGGCTCTTGCTTCTTCCTAACTTCCAGTGGTTGCCAACAATCCTCAGTGTTTCTTGTTTTGTAGACATATCCTCCAATCTCAGCTTCTGTCTCCACATCGTGTTCTCCCTGTGTGCCTGTCTCTGTCCCTACGTCTAACCTTTCCTTGTGGACGAACACCAGTTATTGCATTAGGGCTTGCCTCAATCCAGTAAAATCTCTTCTTAACTTGATTACATTTGAAAAGACCTCCTTGAAAAAAGGGTCACATTCACCTATATCAGGAGAGGAATGCGATTGAACATGACCAAGTGAATTTTTATATTCATAACCCAAGGACTTTTGCTTCTAATAAGCTTGGCTCATCAAAATAAATTGGAGGTGTCTACTACAGCATTATTCATCTAATAAGATTAATCTATATCTTAATTACCTTTCACCAGCTATTCTAGTTCCCATAGTGTCATTTAAAAATATTCATTACTATTTTTACACAAATTATACAGTAAACCTGAACTTCAATTCTATTATCAAGTCAAACATAGCTTCCCAAACTGCTTATTTTTAACCAGAGAATAGGCAAGAGAAATTATTTTTTTAGCTGTCAGTAATCATTACAGACCTATCAATCTAACAATCTCTTATCGGAATACTAAAAAATTTTAGGTTCCCACAAAATGCTCCACAGCAACAAATCACTGTAATGCAGAGAAGATACTTATTAGGTTCTCTGAGATGCAGCTCTAAATTGGGAGAATGGGAAATCAATGTGGACCACATACAGTGACTATATAATTACAAACTCATGAAATTATAACTCTTTCCAGGAAACTACTACATAACTGTATCTTTTTATAAATAATAGAAATTTAAATGTATTGCTCTAGATGAGATTTTTAGCTGCAGAAATGCATATTACCTGAAACCTTATTCTGTAGTTGATATTTGACTATAACAAGAAAAAAATATCACTGCCTAGAAGACAGTTATGCAAAAAAAAAAAGTATATTTGGCTTTCCTAAAATAAAGGAAGAAAAAGGGTTTTGTTCTTTCTGAAAAGATTTTGTTTTCTTTCCTCCCTTTTTTAAGAAAATGTAACTATACGAAGGACATGTTTTTTTTCCCACTTCTGTGAATTTATCCTCCTTTATTTCCATTTTATCATTTTTCTCATCTATTCTTTTTTTGAAGGAAGGATAAACATGGAAAACTTCCAGAAGCCCTCTTGCACCTAGAGCCTTAACCACTGTGCTCCAGAACTCATCATTAGCACTCAGTGGTCATTTTTACTTTTCTGTGGATGATTTTGACTTAGCACAGGACTATTTCAAAGGTACAAACTAAGAGGAACTTCTAAACAATGTCTTCAGGGAGGCAAATTTGTATTTAATGTTGTATCTGGTTAAAAGGTGATACTGAGCCTGAAAAATTAGGTGCTTTTTTTTTTTTTTAGCAACTGTTTATATAGACACAGGTTGGTGATTTGCCTGTTTTTGTTCTGTTCTGTTTTGGTTTGGTTTGGTTATTTATTTACCTGTAAAACAAAGGAGGAAGTTGAATTAGATGATCTCTGAAGTCCTTTTTGATTCTATGATTTGCAATCTATTTTTAAAAAATCAAAGGTTATCAACTTTTTCTTATAAATACTAGGTCAACTTCCAAAGAATTAGTATCTTGTAAACAGTACTTGCCACAAAAGAATAAAAGTTACAACCAACAACCAAAGATGCTCATATATTTGGAAAGATTTTAAATGTTAAATACAAAAGTTTAAAAAAATTTAAAAATTATTTATAAAAATCAATAATTTATGAGTCATATAAAAATCATGGTATGAATTACAAAATATATTTTGGACAATGAAAGAATCTAAGTATTAGAACTTCTAGGATGGTGCTAAAATGGTACCTAAGGGTAAATTTTACATCCTTTATGCTCCTAGAAATGAAGATTGATAATGAATAACTTAAAATTTTAACTTAATGAGTTATAAAAAGAACAAAACAGAATTTTTAAGTAAAAGTAAGCATTAGAAACAAAAGAAAACTGGCTCTTTAAAAAAATGTATTAAAAAACTAACAAGATTGATCAAGTAAGAGTAAAGGCATGAAAAAAGCACAACAGAAATGAAACAGAAGTTATACTTGACACAGAATTAGTAGATTTTAAAAACCATAAAAAGATTTGAAGAAAATATAGCAAAATATTAACATGTTAAATCTACATGTGGATATCTGTTATATTTTATACCATTTTTTATATCTTTTAAATATTTCAAAATTACATAATTTTTTTATCACAGGTCAATTGCTGGTATTTCACAACTTCAAATTTAAAGTTGATTTAGAAGTTGCTCTAAAATACCTTAGAAAAGGAACACATGTGAATATGAGCCTCCACATACAGTATGGAGTTAGCACTGGGTAAGCAGATGTAAGCCTCCCTATCTGGTTTTTATTTTTCACTGGATCTTTTTTAGCAGGGGGAATATGCTCTTTCAGACCTGTCCAAACTGGACTTCTCACCACATAGTCTTGGGTGAACAGGAGAAACTACCCAATTTCCTAACGCCTGGCATAATTTATTCACTTATGTTTTTTTTTGTTCAACAGATATTTGTTGTCTTCCAGGTACACACATTATGCCAAGTGCTAGGTATACAATACATGTTCCCATGGTAGTGTACTTTTGGAGTAACTTCTCACGGAATTGATAGTCTAGGGGCATAGAGGATTGTCTTATTATGAGAGTGAAGAACAGCTATTGATTTTGATGTGCTTCCTGTGTCCTGAGCAGAATCAGAGAACAGTAGTAAAAAAGGGTAGAAGCCACTAAACACCTAGCCAGAACTTCTTTACTAATTGCTACTTTATCTCAATAATGATATCAATACTGACATTTAGGGAACACTTCCCATACTCAAAGCTCTAGGCTACATGTCTGTCTTCCTCGTGTAACAGATGAGAAAATTTTATTAATCAGAAAAGTAGCATGACCTCAAGAAGACAGCACTTACACTGTCCAAAAATGGAATTTCTATACAGAACACCTATTGACCCCACCCAGAATCACCAAAGCAACCACTCTGCCTTCCAGAGAGAGTTAGAGGTACACTTCCAGATTATTAAGAATAACAAGAGAAAACAAGGGCAGAAAGTAATCAGTGTGTGAAGTCCAGAGGCGTAATCCGTCTTGTTTCCTTTAGGTTGTTCCTGATTGCTTTGAGCTGAGGCTCTGGTCAAACATTGTACTCCTACATTCCCTCCTTCTGTACCAGTGTCTCCATCTCTTGGTGGAGACTCTCATTTTCTTTCCATTCCTCACATGCACTGTGGCCTCTGGGCCTTGGCATATGCCCCCCGCCATCCCACCTGCCTGTTACTTATCTTTAAACTTCAGAATGAGCATCATTTCCTCAAGGAAGTCTTCCTGAACCAACCAGACAAAGTGAGGTCATCCATCAAATGCTTCCAGGACAACATGGACTTTTCTTCATAGCACTCTCATAACTGTCATTTTTAAAAGACCTTTTAGTAGACCTTTTAAAAGACCTTTTACTTTTATTAAGCCTATCATACTAATAAATTACTAGCTTTATGAGGATAATAATTGCATCATATATTGTTCATAGCTATGTCCATGAGCTGATGGCAAGCACACACACATTATCTATTGAATAAAAAAAGATTGAGAACACAAGTAAGGAATGAGACAGTTTGGGCTTTTTTTCCATTCTGCTTTAAATCTCTAATGTCAGCTTTCCAGTCTAAGTATCTCCATGTGCTTACATTTTCAGGAATTTCCTATGGGGATAATCAGGTCCACCCGTATCTACCTCCTCTTCTACCTTATAAATGCAAAGAAAGACTACTATGATAAAATAAAATGTTTGATAGTTGATACTAGAGCCCTGATCAATTACCCCACCAAAATAGATAAACACTCAAACCACTTAGTACCAGGTACTTATCCTCTGGTCTTTATTATCTACTCTTATTTTTATAGTGACCACTTATTCACCAAAAAATAAAAACTTTTTACAAATGAATAAGAAAATAACATAGTTTGGGAAAACACTGGGGGAATAATTTGTGATTTTTTTTTTTTTGCTTCAAACCAGTTTCAAACTTTCAAAACCAATGCTTCTACGATTTCCTATTCAGTCATAATTACTATAATCGTTCACTCTGAATTTCAAAAAAAATTGCAACAATAGGTTTGTATTAGACACTATATGATGAAAAGATTAGTTCTATAATTAGAATTAAAATATGAACAAGTCAAATATAAAATAGTTAATTTGTTCTATACAAAGTAGTACCATTAGTTAGTGCTACTTTGAATTTTCAAAAAAATTTATAGCTGAATATGTCTTTTTAAGTTTATAGTTAACACTTTGAATATTAAGAGATAAAATAATTTGGATATTGAATTGAAAAAATATCTCACACTAGCAAGAAAATAAAGAGAACTTTCTCTACTCAAATCAGTTACAAACAGAACTCATGCTGACACCAGCTGTCACTTTTCATTTTTCCTTATTCCCAGCACTAAGAGACCTGTCCTGTATAAACCAGTAATTGGCCAATACATTTTCTTCAGGTTACAGAGTTATGACTACTTTGCAATCAACAAGGCCATTAAGGCAGCTGATGCATTATACATGATGATGGACCTTGAGCAACCTTGCTTCAGTCCTAAGGGCAAGCAAATTTTACTTAAACCCCAAAGAGTTTTTCCTATAATGCAAAGAGAATTAAATCATGAAATCTAAAACGTTCCTGAAACCACACTGATTACAAGATGAAAAAGGAGCATATGTCTGCACAAGCCTGCCAGGGGGAGATGTACACACTGTCCAGCTCATCAAAAAGATACTAAATAGATGACTCATGGTGGATAAATAGTAAAGTTATGAGAAATACCTGAAATAACAGTTGCATGTGAGAAAGAAACATTTTATCAGTTTATTAGATCTATATAGCTCTTTTATTCTTCCTGCACATGTGTGTGTATTTGTGTTGGGAAAGGGAGGGGGATGGGTATACCTTGGCAGGGATACAACCAAGTATCTTCTAGTGTTTTGGCAGGATGATGATATATGTCAGCTTAGTTACCCTTGTCCATAAAACTTCACATTTTCTCCAGATGCAGATAAATGTACACACAGGCATAAGATGGACATAAGAACAGAACCATGTGTTTGCCATGTGCAAGACCACAACATAGTTCAAATGGTTACAGTTTAGAAGCCATGGCCATCCCACTGTACTACACAACACTCAGTCTTATATGGAGAACAGAAAAGGACTAAAAATAAACTCCAAGAAAAAATGGTTGGAAAAATAGGGATTCATTTGGTTTTCATTAGAATAATAGAAATTTTATATTTAGAATAATTGACTCACCTAAACCAAACAATTACATCTTCGATTCATGGCTTACTAAAACAACCACTAACAAACATGTAACTGAAAGTGCTATAACTTAAATATTTGCATTCTGACTCCTTGACCATTATTTGTTTCCACAGAAAGTTTAGACCATAGTGAATAGTATAAATTCTGGCACCAGACTGCCAGGTTTTAAATTCTTGGGCAAGTTAAACTTTCTGTGCCCAGTTTCCTCATCTGCAAAATGAAAAAAAAAATGAGAATAATAAATGTACTCCTGGAGGACTGGATGACTTAACACATGGGAAACACTTTCTAGTGTCTGGCACATAGACAGTATCATGCAAGTGTTTGCTATTTCTCCAACTGCTACTAGTACTTCTACTAATTCCTCAGTCCAGTTACCAGTATTGTGATCCATAACGGCAAAATAAACCCCCGTGGGGGTATAATAATTATTTGCAAAAAAATACAAGATTTTGAGAATGATTTCAAGTCATTTTATTTTTTAATTCCATTAAGGTGAGGGTTTCATTAGCTGGAGAGAACTTGCCACTCATAGCTTTAGGGAAGTAAAATGAGTAAAAAGAAGTTAACTCTTCCAGGTGACTCCCACTGAACCACTGGCAGCAGTTATCCACCCCTAAGATAAGATTTAGTCCCTGAGCCTAAGTTCATAGAAAGCAAGTCTTTCTACAAGACAGCAACATATGGTAATCAGCAGTCAAGGAAACCAGCTCACTAGGATGCCCATATACCAACCAAAAAAATATGGTTTTTCCAACTATGCTTTTCTTCAGGATTTAAAATACTTTAAAATACTTTTGTGGCTCTTATACTAATAACAGAGAAAATTAAAGAATCCTCCTTCTGATATAATACGCTATTTAAAAATGAAAAGATTTAAAAATGGGCAGCAACTCAAACCCACAGGACCCAAAGGACAAGGTTTCCTGTGTTGGCTCTATTTGCAATTACAGAATCATCTCTAACTCAGAAGATCCTGGAATTGAATTCCACCACCATCCCCGAAATGCAATTAATAACTTTTCATTAAATTACAGGATTAACCCTACTTGTATATTTATTTTTTAGAAAGCAAAGATCTTATTCTTAAAGGGACCTTATATCCTAAGACAAAAAAAAAAAATCACTTATGTCAGCAACTAAGGGCTAATGAAGTCATGAAATATAATAAAATTTAAAATTACTCTAGCTACAGTTAGTAACTGCAAATTCATGTATAAGAAAAATATATTAATCAATATTTTTAATAATTATTCTTGTTTATTACTAGCCAGATTGATGTTAAGTCATGGGTAAACTGTTTCAGGGAATGAACATGAAATTTCTCGGAGTCATTGAATTTTAAGGTTTTTTATCAGTGTAAAAAGGTATCATGTCCATAGCTATGACATCTGAAACGTTCCCCACTGGCAGAGAGAATCTGGTGAGGTACCTGCACCACCACACGCCAACCTAAGATGCCTATGCCTGAAGATTTCCCTCACCCTGGTCCAGAGGTTCTGCTCTCAGATTTAGGTTCAGTGGTGAGAATCCTAAACCTAAACCTCCCAGAAGGAGTGTGGGAAGAACATCAATATAGATCTAATTAATATACTAGAATTTGCATCAGCTACACATTGCTTAACTAACTGTATGTAATCATTTTAATCAACTCTATTTACACACACTCAGTTAAAGAATCTATATTCCCTAATGGACAAAATAGAGACCAAAACTCATTTCAATTTATGATATATGAAGTGTATCTCAATAAAGCTCTTTTTAAAAAAATCCCAGTTATCGCAGCAGAAGCCCCTCTAAGGACCTACTTAGGGTCTTTAATTGATAATCTGCCCCTCACAGCAGGCCTTAAGATGCACATCACTGAATTTCTTTATTAGATAAATGTCTCCCTATCTCCACAAAGCCAGAGAAAATGCCTGAAACTTCTATTTGAAATTAAGAGTAATAAAACTGAAAGCTTAGGTGACAATTTTTATAAATAGATCATTTCAAAAAAAAAAAATTTTTAAATCCTTTCTAAAAGCATCTTTCCGGGCCATGTGACTTAATTACTGTCTAGGTGACAAAGTATTATTCCCTTAACCAAGAGGCTCTGGAAGAGCTACTGTAGTGCAAATTCAAGATAGAAAGTATGTTTTTCAAATGTAAGGGAAAGTTGTAAAGAAGAAAAGCATTTTGGAAGAGAAATGCTATTTCTGAGTTGTTTTCCTAAAAGAATAAAAAATTTTTAAAAAGGAAAGAAAAATGAGATTTTAAAAAGCCTTTGAATAGATTACTCGGCAACAGTAACTGTTGTTGCATTTCATCTCAGACAGCCTCAAAACAAAACATAACTTAAAAGCTATTTGAAAAAACATGTAAGTCTCTGCTTCATATTTGTCACTGATGCAATGGCATGGATGACTTTGTACTAAAGCATGCAACAAAATTTAGTGCACACCATAGCATGGTTTTTGTATTTTCTTAATCATTTACTTTTCTTGCTTCTATACAAAGAACCAAGATTCTGGATGGTAATGGAGTTTTTGAGAATCAATAAGGAAATCTGATATCCAGGATAAGCAAAAGCAGATTAACCTCTTTGTTCATCTTTTCTGCTGCAATAAATATATATATGACACATTCGCAGTTAAATAGCTATTTTTGTGCTCCCCATGGCCGAAAAAGGAAACAATTCAAGCATTTATGTACTATTCAATCATATGCAATGAACTCAAGAAGAATCTATATCTCATAAAAAATATGTTAAGTAACAATGTTTTCAATACCAAAAAAAAAGAGGTAGAAGAGAATACAGCCACTAAACTATAACCTACATTTTAAATAAACTAAATTCTAATGACGATATTTTTTACTTAAGAAAGAAGTCCATAATATTTTATAACACATATAACTATTTGTGGGTTTGTTCTTTTCAAAGAAAACATCTCAGAAGATCTCTTATGAAACATTACTTCTTTAAAACATTGTGTATTTTTTAAAGTATTCAACTATTGAGAATTATGTTTTTTCTGGAGAAACCTAGAAAAGGAGACATGAGAAAGACTGAATACAATTCAAGATTACAAGCAATTTTCTGGGGATGCTGTTCAGGCATATAGGACCTACAAAGTTAGCAAGAGTTAGGGAGGTATCTGTTGTCCTGACGTCGCCATATTAAAAATTTTCTAAGTAATTGCTTACAGCTGTTCTCCACTAGTATTTTTTTTCCTGTCATTTACACATTCATTGGGCAAAATAAAAAAGATTATGGCAGGATAAAGGTGACTCTTTTTTAAGAAAGAAGAAATGAGTTGGAAAACTGACTTAGAAAAATGAATCCGAAAGGAACCTAGAGACTGACTCTGCTTGTAGTACAGGCATCTGCTGGTACCATGCTAAACTAGAAATCATTCATGGAACTCCAACCCTAGGGAGGTAAGATGAATGTGAACAGCAGGAGAAAAACTATTTTGCAGAAAATCTCAGAATTTTCTCCTTGTTTCTATATCTATTTCCTTGATATATTGTTTCCAGAAATGACAGTGGCCATTTCAGTCTGCCTATAAAAATTTTTTTTAATGAAAATTACACCACCATTCCATCAAAGTAAAAATCTCTCTAGAATCACAATAACCTCTCCTATCTTTAAGTAGAAATTTTCTCCCCTGACGCCTCTTTGCACACAGCCTCTTTGCAATTTCTTTACTCAAGTATAGGCTTCAATCTTGACCCACAGTCCTTTGCTCTCCAATCCATCTTCTTAATGCCACTATGGACATAATTAAGACTTTGAGACAATGATCCTTGAGTGCCTCAATTCAATTAAGTGATGGGTAGTAACCAGTTAATTGCCAGTCAAAAGTCAATACTGTATAATGGGTCTCTCTGTACGTATCCATCCTTAAGAATTAGGATCCTGATTCTAAACTGAGGTGAGAATGCTCAAATACAATAGTTTCAAAATAATTCAAGCTAATAAAAAAGATATTCACCAGCTACTACTTTTGATTATTACCATAGAACATAATCTAAGCAAAAACGGTTAATGATATTGATGATTGAACATGATCTTTCACTAGTAATAAACATAACAAATCAAATCTCTACCAAGATGTCTACTTTTACTTTTAACCCCAAAGAAATCTGCTCCCTCTGCCATCTATACATATTCCCGGTATACACAAAAAATTTCCAATTTCTTTCCTAGTGTTCTAAAGCTCCTACTATGGCTATTTTCCTGAGATATGAAAAATAAAGCAGTCTTTTTGCTAGCATGTATCTTAACCAATTTTGTCCAAGGCAACTGATGTTATAGAAAAACTACCCAAATGCACACCCAAAATTGAAAGAAATAGCTAAAAAGTCTTTAAGTAGACCACCATTTCAATTTAAAGATTAGGCTATAAATAGCGGTAATTTTTAGGTACCTCCAGAATGAATGAGATGTGTATATAATAGGTCTAAATAAAATACATTTTAGTTTTTATGATTATCCTATTCTACATAACGTAAAATATATGGTACATAATATGGTATAAGAATCAGCACTGGAGTTATATTACATAGGTTCAAATTTCAGCTTGACTCATTATGGTTATTTTCAGCAACTTATATAGCCTCTCTATTCCTCAGTTCCTGTAAAGTGGGAGACTACATAGCTATATTTATAATCACAAGTTGTTTTCAGTATTAAATAAATATAAATGTGTGTGCCTGTCACATCATGAGCAATAAATGTAAACAATTGCTATTATTAGTATTATAATACCAATTAACTAGAGCTATATAACCAGAAACTTCAATTAACAAGAATACTGGCAGCTTTCAGCTTCAACACACACAAAAAGCTAGCTAACAAACAGTAAATGGCATGGTTTACACTCATTTGCTGCTACTTGTCAATTTCAGTTTCCTTTGTCTTAAGAATCCAAAGCCATAATTCTCCACAATCAAAATTAAAAAATTTTGTCCCCAAGGTATACTAATCAGTTGAGGCTTTAGGTTTACATTCTTTTTAAAGTTCATGTTAAACACACAAATGTTCTCCCTAAACTAAGGCTCAAATTTAAAATTTAATTTTTAAATGAATTGAAAATAAATGTAAATTAAAAATGAAATTAGTATGAGTCATTAAAAGAATAAAAAAGTATCATTTTTTTCCTGCTTAAAGCCTTTATCTTTGCAACCTTTAAAAAGGGGGTTTTAATAGAACTTTAAAATCAGGATTAAGCACCTATCTGATCAGGATAAAACTGCCTTCAAAGAGGTATAAAATGTCTTGCAGATAATACAACTTGTTATCTTTAGAAAGATCACTAAAATGTATTTCATTTTCCTCTAAATATAAAACCGCAACCAACAGCAAAGTCCAGATTGCGAGAACTGCATAGCATAAACAATCTGGTTTCTTCAACAAATAAATTGCAAAGGAGAATAAAAAAAGATAAGGGGAAATCAAAGGATTCAAAGAGATTTTTTTAAATGTATTTTTAAAAAAACTTAAATAGGCAAAACTAAACTACAGGGATACATGCTTTGGTGATATAACTATAAACAAAAAGTAAAAATTATAACCATAAAAGTCAGGACATTGCAAGTCTTACAAGAGAAGGAGAGAGGGGCTTGAGTTTGGGAAGCAGCATATGTAATTGCTGGCAAAACCAGTAGTAATTTCTGTGTCAGTACTGTATTTTACAATTAAAAACATTTCAAAAATAAAATTGCAATCTAAAAGATTCACTAATACAGCTATTATTATTTTTTCATGCGATTAATTCATTTCCCCACACCCTTAAATAGAACACATTATACATTAATTTTCACAAGTAAATGTTCTATGACACCTGAGCAGAAACATTTACTAGACTGGTTTTTACCCATTTTTTAAATCTGGTTAGATAATAAAGTTGATTTTAATTTTGCATCCTCAAGATAAATATGACCGTGTTTGTGCCAATAGACAAAAAGTTCTTACAGAGTTTTGTTTTGATCTCTTTACACCCTTTCATTTACTTCAGTCCCAGGAGAAAAGCCAATTTAAAAAAATTCATAGGGCTCTTAGAGAATGTATTATGAGCTGATTTGTAATCCCTGAAATTCATATGTTGATGGCCTAACCCCAGTACATCAAACTGTAACTATACTTGGAGGTAGTTTTTGAAGAATTAAGTTAAATAAGGTCATTAGGGTGGGCCCTAATCCAATACGACTAATGTTTTCTACAAAGAAATTGGACACAGGTCGACATAGATTTAAGACCCTGTGAAAACACAAGGAGAAGACAGTTATCTACAAGCCAAAGTGAGAGGCCTCAGAAGAATCCAACCATGTTGACACTTTCATCTTGGACTTGTAGCCTTTGGAATTGTGAAATAATAAATTTCTGTTGTTTAAGCCATTCTGACTGTGGTACTTTGTTTTATGGCAGACGAGGCAAACATATACAAAAGGAAAGAGAGAAGTTAAAACTAAAACAAAACAAAACAAAACAAAACAAAACAAAAAAACCTATGATTTTATAATTTTTTGACTCATATAATGAAAAGTTTAAGAAAATTACAAATCATTAATAAAGAAAGGAGAACTAACAGAGTCCATGTGAAAAGAACACCCTAAAGAGCTAAGCACAGAGGGCAAAAAAGAGGGACCCAGCAGTAAAATAACTGGGGCTACTGACTGAATTAGTGGGCAGGAATCACTTTCAGTGTGATTTCTGGAAGAAAAAAATAGAGGAGAATCTTGAGTTAGATTCTCTATTCCATTTTTTTTTTAGTGAACTAGAAACAAATGGAGTTTATGAGTAAAATCAAAGTGGTTTTCTTAAAGGGAGAAACATCCTCTGGCCCAAGGGTTTGAAGGAACTTTGGACTTATCATGTCCCTGGTCTGACAGGCTTGGGGTTAGGCAAACCATCAATGAAGAATATGCAATCCTCAGGCTAGAAAATCAGCAAGTCAGTGCTCTGGGTGTTACACATACCCATGAAGCCCAATGACCTCAGGGTGAAATACACTTTATGGATTAAGTACAAGTTTCATGAAAAGGAATATTACTGTAGAGACAACAGACAGCTGTTTGCTAGATTCTCCTTCCATGCTGATATTTGCATTTTGTCATTCCCGTGGCAGACATAAATGGAAATAGTCAACTGCCTGTTTCCTTGTATCTTTAATTTAACAAAGGAATAAGATAAACTCTGCATTCAGAAAAGCATCTCACAAAATAGAGAAGTAAAGCTAAATAAACAGAGATGATAATAAAAGAGACCTGGAGATTATAAATCTAGGTAATTTTTTTTCCAACTGTAAGAAAAATGGCTCCATTCTCCTATGTCATATCTAGAAGAATCCTGATATCCTTTCTGCAGTTAAGCCAGTGATACAGTGATAAAAATCAATCAACCATCCAATTACCCAACCTTAAGTTTAAAATAACTCTCTATGGAGACTAACATAACTATATCTAGATCACTTGTAAAAATTAATAGATTTTGTTTTGTCTTATATTTGTAGATATATAAAGATGTATTTACAGGGAAAATGTCCCAGAGCCTGGAATTTGCTTTTAAATACTACACACACACACACACAAAAGATCCTCAAAATATTTATAACTGTTGACCCATTAAAATATTCCTTTCATTTCTGTATATGTTTGAAACTTTCCATAAATTTTTGTTAACATATCATTGAAAAATCTAGTTCTCTTCATGTTGTCTCTTGAATAGGACAATGTAATTTATTTTAGTTATTTAGTGATACAGAGTTTATTTTGAATAAAAAGCTTTACGATGGTAATGTATTTAAACTGAAAAGCAGTGAACATTAGCTTTAAGAGAAAATAACTTGGGAAAATGTTTACAACATGATACAATGTTTATTTTTAAGTATAAGATACAATGTTATAGATATGTATCATAGCAGCTACATGAAAAATGTAAATACGGCATAGGACAAAAAAACACTGAAAGGAAATATATCAAAATGTAAATGAAGTTTACCTCTCAGTGATGAGTTTAAGAGTAATTTTTCCTTTTTTTCTACTTACAAATTTTCTGAAATGAATATCTATCAAGTTTATAATCAGAAAGAGAAAACAAAAATATATAAATGGCATTTATAATTCTGACAGAAGAGACAGTCTGAACACTGTTACAATTAACTAAACTCACCAAACTAAACATTGGACCTAAAGAAACCCTTTGGTGGAACTTGGTCTCATATGCCCTCACATTACATCAGCAGCAGATTGGAAAAGACACACACACACACACACACACACACACACACACACACACACACACACACACACTTATGCCTATAACTGGAAGAGGCTTTTATTTGGTGTAATCTTTTGCAGAACTTCCCTGACAAAAATCAGTACCCTGAGATTTCTGTGTCCAGGGATGTAAACTCCCTGGGACTTTTTAGTAGACCTAATGAGTTTATAATTTTACCAGGGGTAGTCATCCCCAACTGAATGCAAAACCATGATTCCTGGAGCCAAGATTTCACTTCTTGCTTCCCAGTGACAATTTTAAAGGCAAATTTCAGAAATTATTTTCTGTGATATAATAAAAAAAAAGAACCAATTACAGTTACACAAATTCCACAAAACATAACTCCAACAACTCCTACAATATAATAAGAATTCTTTCCTGATAACCAAAGGTTTTATTTTTTTCCCATATGGTTGATACACTTCCTTGATAAATTCTGAAATATAAAAATCCCAAAACTGTATACATACTACGTGCTAACCAATTGTGCCATTAGAGCTCCTAAAAATCTCCAAAACTCTAGATTAGAAGTATCACTGAAAATTAAAAGCATAATCAGTATATAAAAGATTCTGACAATATTTCCCCCAGAGAGAGGAAAGCTTTACTTACTTTCACTTCCACAGTCTTCCCTCCATGTTCAATGTGTCTCTCTATGTATTCAGAGGACAGTAAATCACTGCAATAACAAAAGAAATGATGATTAAAGAAGATATTGAAAATGTAGCCGAAAAACAAGTTTATACATCCTAGCTTTAATGATTCTTTAACCCCAAATTTAAAATAAAACTTTATAGATCTCTCCCCCCCATGGCCCCCACACACATGTTATGACATTAACTAAAGTACCTGTCACCCCATTGCTCAAAAGAGCTGATTCTATTGATCTAGTAGAGGAGTTCTAGGAAACTACTCTAAGCACAACATTATTTTAAAGACATCTTATTCTTCCTTTTTTTTACTTTAGCTTTTTATCAAATAGTTTTAGTTTGCTACCATACTTTACCATTTTTTGATGTGCTTCATGTGCTATTTCATATAAGAAAATGTTAGTTTCCATAACAAAAATAAAAAGGGGGCAAAGAAAGCTAAAAGAAATAAAGTTATATACCATCAGCAGTTTCAAATAATTCTCTTTTGAAAACCCTACTAAACAACTGTCTCAATAAAATTTTTAAATGTTTACATCATCTTAAATATACTTTTCTTTAATTCTATATATGTGAAGACTTTCCCCTTTAACGGAGGTGCCTCAAGATACAACTTCCATAAAAAGTCTTAAAATCTCTACATTTTTAAAGCACTAAAATATAAATAAAACTAACAATAAATAAAAATTACACATGAAGCTATAAATTTTCTGCGGACAGTGAAAAAGAAAATACTTCCTAAGAAGGGTTCCTGGCGGCTAACTGGGCTCAAATCTTAAAGCAGAGCCTAACAGCCATTTCTAAGCTGAGGCCTTTTGCCCAAACCACACTTCAGAAGAGGCCTGCATAAACTGCCTGCCCACACTGTATTCCCGCCATCCGGGGCAGCCCTTATAAAAGAGTTCCTGGAATTGTATTTCAACCTAGAGGACTGAGGCTTTCTCCAGACAATCACAGCTATAATCCCATCAGCATCTTCTCTGACCAATCAGAGCGGCTTCATTCTGACTAATCAGGACAGTGCCTTTTAGGCCAATCAAACTGCAAGGATTTAGAGTCTCATTTGCATGAGTACAGACTAATCAGGAATCAGGAATGGGGACTTCTTCACTCTATATAAGCCAGCTCCCTCTCTGGCTTGCGGGGTGCACTGTCCCTTTCCATCAAAGATAAGGGACTATGTTCCTGTGGCTGGAGTTGTAACACCAAAGACAAACACTGAAGACATGTCACAAGAGCAGAGCAGACAGAACAGAGCAGAGCTGTCTAGTGGAGAGCTGCTGCCTCACTCCAGGCCCTCCTCACAGCCCTGAAGTTCCACAGCCGTGATGTTTCATAATTGAGCTGTTTACACTGAATAAAGTTTCCTTCTTCACCATATCCCAAACTGGGGATTCTTGTTGGCATAGAATTGGTGCCAACACCATCAGTTGACATTTCTAAACCTACTGCTCTATTAATAGACATTCAGCCAACTTAAAGAATCTTTCTTACAGTTATCTAAAGGTCACCATGCCAAAACTGTCCTATTAAAAATAATGAAAATTTATAAGCGTATAGGCCTACCATGACAAGCACCATACCTACAGTTGCTTGAAATGTAAAGAGAATGATCAAACGAAAGTTACATTAATTCAGGAACCATAAGCAGTTTCCTATAGTATCTGATGCTTGCATCACCATTTAGAAAACCTATAATTATAGTTTAGGTCAACAGTCCCCAATCTTTTTGGTACCAGGGACAGATGCTCTTTTGAGAATCGAATGCCTGATGACCTGAGGTGGAGCTCAAGTGGTGATGCTTGTGCTGGGGAGTGGCTGCAAATACAGATGAAGCTTCACTCACTCACCCATCATTCACCTCCTACTGTGAAGCCCAGTTCCTATCAGGCCACTGACAGGTACTGGTCCACAGCCTGGGGGTTGGAGACCCCTGGTCTAAGTGCTTGTTTCATTTGTCTTTGGAATACATTTTACTATAAACTTTATGTGGGAGAACTAGCTAGGATGCTCTAAGCTGCAAGTTGCAGAAAACAACTCAAAGTGGCTTAAACAATCAAAACATTTATATCTTCTTTCTCGTTAGAAATTCCAAAGCAGGTGTAATGTGGATTTGCTTTTGCAAATATTCAATTCTGTTAGATGAATAAATTTGAAGTTTATAAAAATATAGGTTAATACTCTTAAAAGATGTTTTAAGTATAAATAAGTCGCTAGTAAGCAGATTTTGTTACACACGGGAGGAATGTATAGGATATGTAATGTATAAGTAAGTAAATGGTGTGTGTGTTTACACATGAATAGAAAGAGGTAGATGACCAAAAGATACTTAGTATCATGGAGCTTCTGGGTAATAAATGTTCATGACATAATAAATATTCAAGAGACATTAAATATCCTGGATACATTCAACATAAGCACTTAATATTTATGAGGTCTAATTCAATCACCTATTTGTGATATTCACTGTTCTTCAACTTCCATACTATTGACATTTTGGGCCAGATAATTCTTTGTCACAGGAGCGTCTTGTGCATTGTAGTATGTTTAGCAGCATCCCTGGTCTCTACCACTAGATGCCAGTATAACACACGTGTGCACATGCACACACACACACACACACACACACACACACACGTACGTGTGTGCGTGTCATGACAATTAAATATTTCCAGACATTGCTAAATGTATAGTGAGGGACAAAAATCACATTGGTTAAGAACTGCTACTGACACTCATTTCTGCTCCATATTTCCTCTGCCCAAAAAACACAAATAGAATTCATGACTGTTCACCAAGTGAATTGGCATGTTACAGTGTATCTCAGATTCACCAAGGGGGTGTCATTAGCTTGGCTACTGTCCATAAATGAAGCTTGCCCAAACTTCAACTAGATGCAACAGAGACAAAAGCACTGTGTACCCCAGAATTAGTTGGCACAGTCCTCCCACCCAACTTGCATCCTATCTTAAGTGTACCAATCTACCCATTTCTTTCCCCTTGCTTCTCACCATATGCTTTAAATTGACTTGGAAAATCATATGATTTGAGAATTTTAATTTGGTCTGTGGGGACTTTTGGTCCCCTTACTACCAGGATAGCTTACCTAATAGTATACTTGTAGGCTGCCATGGCATCAAATTAATTTCCTACCCTACATTAGGAAGGTTCCTAGATTGATTCATGTGTTTGCTTAGTGCTATTAATGAGTCCAGGAGTATGTTTATTTTTCTGCTCTGCCATCAGTGTGGTGGGGGACCTACCCTCTTATCTGGCTCCTGTCATGACCCTAACCTGACTGCTACAAGTCTAAGATAAAAGTATACCAAGGTAAAAGAAAGAAAGAAGGAGAGAGAGGGCAGGGTAGAGAAGGGAGGGGAAGGGAAGGGAAGGGAAGGGATGGGAAGAGAAGGGGAGGGGAGGGAAGGGGAGGGGAGGGGAGGGGAGGGGAGGAGAGGGGAGGGGAGGGGAGGGGAGGGGAGGAGAGGGGAGGGAGGGAAAGAGGAAGGAAGGAAGGAAGGAAGGAAGGAAGGAAGGAAGGAAGGAAGGAAGGAAGGAGAATACCTTGTATTTCTTTAAAAGAGTCAGAAAATTCTTCAAAAAAAAAAAAAAAAACAACAAACCCTAGCATTCATCTTCTCAAGTGTGTTTGGTAAGAATTGCACTACTTGGCCACACCAAAACCATTCCTTTGACAAGTCATCTATATTTGAATAATAACATACTTCTCCTGCAGGGCCTCCCATGAACATCATAATCACTCAGAATTCAACAATATTAAGGAGAAGAAGAGTGGTAGAGAGAGTAGTTATTGTATAGCTGACAGTTGTCCTTTATTTTAATCATGGGTATGTCAGATATTTCACAAATTTTCAAACGCTTCCCACAGAATAATGAAGCTTCATTGTAAAGCTCTGCCTCCAGCAAAACTTGTCATGGCTCCACCATCCACATCCCACCCTGTTATCCAATGCCATGCCCTAAACAGGAGAGGTGCCAGCCAGATATTTGCAAAAGACTACCCCCCAACCTTCCTATCAGTCTCAAACAACTTCACCAGAAGTGGGAGAGAAAAATTACTACACAGAGGCCATGTTTATTAGCAGAGCCAAGCAGGTTTCTTCTCTTGGGAATTTGAACTAATTTAAATTCAGAATAAAATCATTTGGCTGATGAGGAGAGATAAATAAAAAATAAGCAGACTCCTGAACAAAACTAAGTTGCACCAGTGGTGAATACCAAAGTGAAAGTCCCATATCTCTACTGCTTAGGTCCCTGGATCCAGAATAGCCCACCCCTAATGTTGGATAATTGTCGGATTCTTTCTCCATCAATGCTACATGAGTAAATCATCCTTATCAGATCTAGCATGAGTGAAATCAAAAGCACTTACATAAAATATTCGTTAAAGAAGGTGTAGCTGTAGTAGCAGCATTAATAATAATAACAATAATAATTTTTGAAACAATTTTGAGCCTTCCAGGTTTTCAAATTTCAAGGGAATGTTTTCCTTTGAATTATAAAACCTACAAACTAAGAGAATATGAGTCACCACATGGATGTAATTACAGCAAAGAAAACTCTCTGCTCAGGAATTATGCAAATATTTCAATCAAGCTTCTATACCTACAAGTATTTCTGGAAAGGGTTCCATGTAATTTAAACCAAAAACAGCCCATGCAATTTCGGTTTGTTTGCAGTATTGTAGAAGTCTGCTAAGTATTGTTATTTTAATTATTAGGCTGAAAAACCTATTTAAAACTTCACTTTTTCCTCTACTGAAACATAAAATCCTTACTACCATCAACTTAGAACCCAAGTAAATTTTTGTGAAGCCTCTTAAAGTAGAGAAAATCAAAATTATCTAAGCTCTTTTCCTTAGTTCACTACTATTTGTTAAGTAGGGATCTGCTTAAATAATTTCAAGTGTAGGAAAACGAAGGATTTTTTTAACATATGGGAAATTTAATTTTACATCAAATTGATTAGGTAGAATTCACTGCATGCTCATAGCTTACTCAGAACTCCTGTGTAAATGCTTCTTTGTGAATTTTGAAAGATAAGTGAAAATCATTTCAATCAAATACTAAAGGCCACTCATTTTCTAAAGAAAGAAATGTTTTTAAAATAACAAATGTATTCTTGGAGTTTTTTTCTCATTTGCATGCCATAATAAGCCTGGAATAAGCAAAACAATTATAATGTAAACATTTTTAGTCATTACAATGATTATCTATTGTCTAATGGATAACTGTCACAGATCAGAGGCAGCAGTTATAGTTCAAAGGTTTTAGAGTTTAAACACAAAAACAAATACTTTCATTTCTTATCCAAGCTCTGCCATTTACTATCTGTATGGCCTTGGTCAAGTTATTTAATCTTTATAAATATAATTTTCCCATGTCTAAAACAGATAATAAAAATTTCTTCATAAAGTTGGTATAGTATTAAACCTGAACATATATGAAAGACCTCCCAAATCCTGATTTCAAATATCCCACTCTCTATTCACCAACTCCTATCCATTTTTCTCTAGAACTCACTTTATAACTGTTTGGAGACTTTTTTAAACCATTGACCAGACCTACCACTTTTTTTTATTGTCCTTTACTTCCCTCTTGCCTACTTAATTTGATTCATATTCCATGGTTTGTCATCAAAATCACTTTCTTGCACATACTCGAAATTTCTTTACCATTCCCCACCTCCCCACTATGCTCACTTGGCCAAACCTCAACAGTGATAAAACTTAAATTTTCTACTAATCAAAGTCTGACCCCAAGAAGCAGAACCACTGGAATGGCCATATTTGAATTTATGACCACAATTATCAAGTGGTCACCCTTAGTACAATACTGCCCATAAGTCCACTATACCTTCCTAGTCAATTTACTCTGAGAAGACCCCTCCATACTTCTCCCTCCTCAAATCCCAGGAGTCTGTGGCCTGATAGGAACCAAGCTGGACAGCAGGAGATAAGTGGCAGGCAAGCAAGCAAAGTTTCATCTGTATTTGCAGCCGTTCCCCAGCGCTAGCATCACCGCCTCAGCTCCACCTCAGATCATCAGGCATTAGATTCTCATAGGAGCACCCGTCCCTGGTATCACAAAGGTTGGGACTGCTGTTGGAGCATTCCCTCATCATCACTACCTGCTAATGACCTCACTTCCATATTCACTAATAAAATGTAAGTAGAAAAGTACTGCTTCATCTTTCCAATCTATTAACACCCCTGTTTCTGAACCAGTCTCTACTAGGATATTGATAGGCATCTCAAATGTAACAATGTCTAATGCATAACTCTCAGCCAAATCTCAACATTCAAAATGTGTCCTGGTAATAACTTCTTGGTAAAGAAAACTGGGGGACATTGCCTTAACCAAATAGGCTCAGTTAACACCAGCAATAAAGGAAGAAACCAGAATCATGGGCTCTTGAAGTGATACACTGAGGTCATATTTACAGTATTCCCAGTAAAAGTGCACAACAAAGAAACAAATGAAGAAAGGAACTTGAACTAGCCATAGATTTTCAAATAAATAGCCTCGGAGCAAAGATCTAAACCAAGGCACTGCCAGTAAAATGTGACCTCAAGGTCAAGGTCAAATCAAGGGTATGGTTTTAAGACACTTTGTTCAGATCTCAGAAAGACTTAAGGCTTTTTTGCTTAGACCATATCACCCGTATAAAAGGGTTTCTAAGATTCTTAAGGGCCTGCCTACTAGACCCTCAGCTATACCAAAGAGCTTCTGAGAATCTTAAAGGTATATGACTCGTAGACATTCTCACCTAAATAAAAAGTCTTCTAAGAATCTTAATAATATTGTCCCATAGCATCTTAACTCATAGTCAGTCCAAAGTAGAGAGGGGCCTATCTCCAAAATATTTCTGGGTGTGGTTTTGTCTAATGGACTAAATCCCAATGAGATTCACAGAAAACCCACCAATGGAATCACCACCAGTTTGGATCAAAATGGACAGTCAGTTCCAACCTTTTACAGTCAGAAAGCAAACCTAGAAAGATACTTAAATTAAGGTACAGGCTGTTTATTATAGAAAAGAAATGGTAATTCAGAGAATATAGCCAAAAACCACAGGCAACTATCCCCAAGAAGCAGAACAAAGCCTTAATCAACATATATTCCCTTTTCCCAAAACAGGAGAACTGGTTATTTATACTTGGCTGAGTATCAGAATTTTAAAGGACCCTCCAATATTCCCCTTTTTTTCAAACAGGAGTATCCAATGCAGTCATTCTGCCCTTATTTCCCCAGTATTTCCTGAGTGTGTGGAACATTTACTTGGCTTTTTAATTCAAGGCTCTATACCTGAGTTAATTTCATCTGAGAAGCCTTAATTACACCAGGACCTGACAGACAATGAGAGCCTGAACCTTGAGTTTGAGCCTGATACTATAATGAAATAAGATTACTTAGAAGTCTTTGGAAGAATTTGGTAAATTTTGCATATGTCAGGAATGTAAATTATTTATGGTCAAGGGATGGCCTATGGTTGATTATAGATAGCTACAAGTTCTTTGTTACACCTCTCATGGCAAAGTGGAGACCATTCCTCATCCCCTTGAATCTGAGCTTGTCCTGTGTCAAATATAATGAGGCAGAAGTAATACTGTATAACATCTGAGTTCTGCAGCTTCTACTTCCATAAATGTGAAAGTCTCCATCTTTCAATTTTTGAATCCAGCCACGATGCTGTGAGGAAGCCCAAGCAACCACATAAACAAAACCTCTGTAGAGGAGAACTGAAGTCCCTTGCTGACAGCCCTAGTTCAACTCCCAATCAATGGCAACACCAATTTCCAACTGTGTGATGGAGGCAATTTTGGATCTTCCAGATATCAGTGTCCCAGCTAACATTATATGAAGCAGAACTGCCTAGTCAGCCCACAGAATTCCACAAAATAATACACCATAAGGTAATAGGCTGATGATACCTTCTTATTCGAATATTCAGTGATACTACATGAAATAAACATCGTGTTTTCCTTATAGCAATCTCCAAATAAACACAACTTATTTGGGGTAATATAAATATACAAGAATCATAAAAGATTCAAATATGACTATAATTCACCCAGAGAAATAGAAAAAAAAAACATAGATCATGGGTTACAATGGAAAATTAAAGATTTTATTAGGTACCTAAGCTATAAAAATCTTTTCAGAACAACAAAACTGAGAAAATGGAAATTTTAAAAATCCAAATTTTACTATTTTATGTAAGAGAAATAAAAAATTATAATCTTGGAAAGTTTTTCAAAGAAAACATTTCTCCCATTCTTGAGACATTCTATGCATCCCTCCCTCATTTCATCTTCTCTCTCTTTTATTTTCTTACTCCATCTAGTCAAGTATCTTTTTGGCATATTAATGTCTTTGCTGAGAATCAATACAGAAAATGGATAAATGTCCTGGACCTTCACACCACTGAGAATTAATCATCCATTCTTCAGTTCTGTTTTGTGCCAGAATCACTGTCTGTTGCCTCAGTATGTAATAACTAGTATTTTAAATACCTATTTTGTTTAAGTTAAATTAAAAAAAAAAAACTACAAAAATTAAAAGCTTATCTAAGATCTGCATTTTGGATGAAAGTTTCATTTTATTATTTTTTAATTAGTAAACATGAAAATTCCTTTCCTGCTTAGGTACATACAAGGTATTTTCTGTATACCCTTGTGCATAAATGTGAAGCTATTTTAGTTACGGTCTACCAAGGAAGTTATATCTGATGAATATCAGGGAGCTTTCGGTATGTATGCTAGGACTAGGGCACTTAGATTAAATGTGCTCATGTGAGACTTGAGATGGGCACTATCATTAATATTAGCTCTTATTTATAGAATCCTTATTCTTATTAAGGCAAAGGTTTCTCAGCCTTGCTTTGGTGAGGAATCACAGAACTTTTTTAACTGGCTCATCACCCACATACCTACCACACCAGAACCTCCTAGATTTATTCTAATACGCAAAAATGACATAAACATATAATCAGAGTAAGTCTACAAATATTCTGATAAAACTCTGTTAATGAAATGGTCTGTTGGCATATTCTGATCATGGCTACTCATTACCACATTGAAAGCCAAATATACCAGGGAATACATTACAGCAAGGCAATTAAAAGGAATCTCTGGTGAATCTTAAGGAACATAAACAGAGAGACACACGTTCCTCTCCATTTCAGCCAAATCAAGAACTATTTCTTAATAAGAAAATCACCAGACTTATTTCAAATTTTACTTAAATTTCCTGTGAGTACCCAAGAAATTGGAGATTTTAATATTTTTTAAAGTTGTAATTTTTAGGTGTGGTTCACCAAGACTATTCATATAAAGATTTCAATTTTTATAATACTAATTTCTGAAAAATGAAACTCTCTCTCTCATATTGCCATCTGCCTAACAAGCATCTTTACCTTGTCTCCTTCCTCTCCACATCCATATACTAGGAGTGAGACCATATCCCTCATCCAGACTTCACTGTCATAAGTCAAAAGGAGCACAGCGCTGAAAGGAAAATTGTTCCCACCACATTCTGTGTGACCCCATAAATTGGAATCAAGTGGGAGTCCCAAATTTGGCCTGTTCGTGGTAAGAGAGCATCTTCTTATCATCAACGTACACAGCCTCATCATGATGCTTTAGAGTCATCAATATTAACCTAATTAGGCCCTTAATCCTAGTTCATGTCTGTCACCTTAAGTTCAGGCTCCCAAATCATCCCTCATCTCCAGCTCTCTAATTCTTATGTGGTTCTGTCCCTTTTTCCATCATTCCCCATTTTCAGATACTCCTTGATCACATCTTCTGGAATTCAGGGATGATCACTGACAAAATACGATATCTCAAATTTCTTCTTTGAATATTTCCTCTTACCATCTTATGCTGACAACCAGCAGGGACTGCTTCTCTTACACGCCCTTAAGTGAGGGCTGCACATACTTCTAACAGGGTACAGTGAGGAGGCAGGATGATATCCTTCTTGCATCTCATTGCCACGTCATGTCATTCTACCTCATTCCACTAAAAGTTACCTGACTTTGTAGCTCATATCATCAGACTCTACCACCTATCATTGATCCTTGTAGTAATTTATTGACTCATGGTCACTTCCCTCATTCCCTGAAGATTTCAGTTTCTAGTTAACGATCATACTTTCCAACAACACTCCTACTTTAATTATTGGTGACTTTGATATTCACTTAGGTGAGCTTTCCATTTATGGCTTCTCAGCTCTTTGACCTCATCCCTTCTAATGATCCTCTTCTCTACTCTACCTCACCCACCCACCTTTCACCTACTATATTCTTAGTTTCAAACCTCTCACTCTGACCACCTCCATCCATTCTAGCTTTTCTCAACAATTCATTTTAGTCCTCTGACCCCAATAAGACCCATAACCTACTGAATTTACTGACATTCACTTTTCTTCACCTCCCTCATGTCTCACTTCCTTCTTTGGTCAGCTTAAATTCAATCTTAATATTAACAGCCTTGAAAATCTCCTACCCATCTCCTAATGTGTGATTCTCTCCTGGTTAAACCAATCTTGGGTAAAACAAACTACCTCCATGCCTGCTCAGTGCAAGTAACTAAAGCTGAAGAAAAGCATATCATCTGTGCTCACTGTACAATAATGAACACTAACCTCAACAGGTTCCTTAAAGCTGTCTGGCAATCATATTCCATTTTCCTAGGGCATTTACTCTCTCAACTATGTCTCAATACCATTTCATACCTTTTCCCTCTCTCCTCAAATCTTCAACTAATCCCCATCTATTTTGAAAATGCCTTTGCTGCCTATATCACTAAGGGCAAAAAAAAGCAATTGAAAGATAAATTACACAAATTTCCACCACTGAATCTCTGTACCTAGCAGCATCTGCACTCATATATGCTCAGCCTTCCCTCTCGTGAGGGATTAGCTGTCTGTACAACGATCCAGAGCTAATCCACCCACTCATACAGCACAATCTATTCCTTCTTGCCTGCTCAAACACATGGCACCAGATATTCTTCCCTCTCCTGCATCATTAAATTTCCCCATTCTACTAGATCTTTCTCATCACTATAAATTCTCATAACATCATTTCCATATGCAACTACTGCCACATTTTCTTCTGTCCATTAAGCAAAACCACTCAGGAGAATTATCCATAATCAATTTTTCCTTTTTCTCCTTCCCCTTCTCTTGAACTCATCTAGTCAGATTTTCACCATGCCACTTCTCCAAAACTGCTCTTATGAAAGTTATGAATTACTTATCTCTATGTTGTTAAATCTAACAGTCAATTAATCTTACTTAACCTATAAGCAACATTTGATACAGCTGATCATCTTCTCCTCTTGGAAATATTACTTTAGATTTCCTATCAGTCACTACACTCCCCTGGCTTTTCTCCTACTTTTCTTGCTGCCTTTTCTCAGTCTCCCTTGCTAGTTTCTTCCCATCTCCCAACCTCTAAACATTGTAGTGTCCCATGGCCCAGCCCTTCATTATCCTTTCTTTTCTTTTCACATTCACTTCCTTGGTGATTTCATCTAATGTCTTCCCTTGATAATAATTATATGCTGATGACCCTCAGATTGATATCTGCAGTTTAGAATTTTCCTCTGAATTCCAGAATTATATATTCAACTACATACTCAACCTCTCTTCCTGCTTATCAAAAAAGTATGTTTCAGTTAATATGTTGAAACTTGAGTTCCTGATTTTGACAAACATGATTTTCCTACAGTCTTCCCATCTTCATAAATGGCTATTGCATCTTGCCAGTTTCCCTGACCAAAAACCAAGGAGTGATCACTGATTCCTAATATTATATCCTATATTCAATTGATCAAAAATTTGTCAATTCTGTTTTCAAAATACATACAGAGTGTGACCACTTCCACTGTCACCACATTGGGTTTTTGTGATGCTTAAGACCTATTCTGTCAAGCTATCAATGTCTCCCTCATCACCTACATAAAGAATATAACAGTTCCATCTTTAGTGAGAACACAGATTAATAGGCATTTCTGTCCAGGGTTAATGATGGTCAATTGTTTCCCTCTTTTAAGAAAGCAATCTCTCAAAATTCAATAAAAGTCTTAAAATTCTAATATTCTTTATAATAAAGAATCAAATGAAGAAAAATAACTATAAATATAAAAGATATTTTATGCATTTTTGGAAATAATTATTAGAAAGCCCAGTTGGCAAGGGTATTAGAGAACCTTAGCACAAACACCTTCAGAGAGGATAGATAGTTTGACAATATATACTGAATGTATATCTTTTTGAAACTGAAATTATGTTTCTAAGAATTTAGAAAATAATTTTAGTGTTTACAGCTGCTTACCTAGAATAATAGTCAATACATTATCGTGGAGAAACACTGGACATAACAAAGAAGCAATTAAATTAATAGGGTATAAAAATTTACGACTGAACTCTCAGCTAACACATGTCACTGAAGATAAAAGATGTTCATAATGTCTATTTAAGAAAAGTTCCAAATTTAGCAAAAGGAAAAAAATATATACATATGAAGGGGGAAAAAGCATACATTAAGATATTTACAGTACTTATCTCTAGATAGATAATTTTATACATTAAGTTACATAAATTATCTAAAATTTCTATGATAAACATGTATTGCATTTAATAAACTAAAGAAGTAAGTTATATATAATTTCATAAAAATAAGAAAACTAAATTTGAAATGTATTTCACAAAGTCATCATCCCAAAGTTATTCACAAAACAACTTAAATATACAAAAATAGATGAGTGGTTGAGCAAATTATTTTCCATCCACTTAGTGAAAAATAATAAAATCGATAAATTTTTTTTCTTAGTTTATTAAACTATTTTTTCTGGGTTTTTATCACTACATTTCTCAAAGAGAAGTATTCTTAAACCTGTATCTTGATTTCTTTAAAATTTAAAATTAATAGCATTAATAAAAATAATAGTTATTGAGAACTCATTTTTTGAGAACTCATCTTTGATTGATGGTTTAGATTTTTTAAGTACAGAAATGCTTCAGAATTTATTTAGCATCGCTCCACTGTCTCCCAACTTCTAGTATCACTAATAAGAAATCTGATGTTATCCTGATTTTGATCCTTCTAATGTGGCCTGGTTCTTCTCTCAAGAAGTTTTTTGGTCTTCTTTTATTTCCACTATTCTAAAACTTCAGAATTGTATGTGGGTATACTTTCATTCACTGTCTGGGCACTCAATGAGCCCTTTCAATCTAGAAACCCATGTCCTTCAGTTAGGAAGAATAATCCTTAATCATTTCATTTCTATGTGTTCTCTCTACTCTTTATATGAGATTCCTACCAGTCAGATGTTTAATCTCCTGGGCTGATCCTCTCACATATTTTGTCTTTTCTTTTCTTCTTCCACTTCTTCATCTTGTCTTGTTTTCTGGGAGACTTTTTTTGTTTACAACTTTATTATTTAACTTTTCTATCAATTTTTACTGTTTCTAATAATTTTTTTCTAGTTGTTTTTATCTGGGTTTTTAGTTGCATTTTCTTGTTTCATAGACACAATATTCATCTCTTTGAATTTTTTTTATTAAGTTAGGTTTTTAAAAATTTTTGTTCTGTTCCCTTAATTTTCTTTGTTTCAGCTGAATTCTTTCATTTTGATTTCTTTCTTTTTTGTTAGATGCTTTGGTAGTCCATATTATAAGTTTAATGATTTAAAACCTGTTTTTGTTCTCTAACTATTGGAATTCTAAAACTGAGTTTGACAGTATAGGCCTTTGAAACTATTAGTAAAAGAGAGATTGTCAAGATGAAAAAAAAATCCTTCTTCTATAGCAGCAAGAAAGCAAATTCTAATTTATGTCATAGAACAGTCTTTGAAAACATTATCTCCAACAATAGATTCTTATCCAGAATCCAGACACAAAAAGGTGTTGTTACATTCTAGTAAAAGTATGTAGAAACTCTGAAGTCTGTAATTCTACTTGGTTTCCTTACTAAATAATCTATTATCCTATTAATAATATTTAGACATACATGTTTTCTGTAAAGAATAACTGTTAAGCCAAAAGAGTATTGTTGGCACTTCTGTCTTCTTCCATATGTTTATAGATGTAAAACAAAACAAAACTATGACTGTCATATTTCACATCAGAAAAAAAAGTTTGAGTTTAATATGTTTTTAAGTTAATAGAAACTACTTTCTCTTTCAGCCCCACACCATACCCCAGTTTTCTGAGACATCTGGTGCCTCCATTTCTGGATTATGCTTTTGTTACAGTCAAAGTCAGCTTTTTTCACTCACTTGGTTAAGTCAGTTACAACTTGTCTATTTTTATTCTATCATCCAAAATTTTATTGATGTCTCTTATCTGCTTTGTTCTTGAGAGTTTATTACACCTTGTTATTAAAATGGAGGAAAAATATACATAAGTGTTCGATCTGCCATATCTAACCAGAAATATGTAATTGTAAATATTTATTTTTTATCACGATCACATAATTTTTATAATGGAACCTTATTAGATTAAACCTGAGCAGGGGAAAGCTAAGGAATATGGGCATGAAATAGACATCACAGAGTAGAGAATTACATCTCATCATTTATCTCAAAACTCTAGCAATAACTCCTTAAAAGGTGCCCTTTCTGCCCTCATATATTTCATTCTGTTTCATTAGCTGTCATTTCCTTAACTAGCTTTCAATTCTAAGAGCCATTTCCAGAAAATGTCAGCTAATTTATAATTATTTTTTTTATGAACAAATTGTAATCACACCAAGTCAAACCTTTTTATTTTGGTTCCACTAAAATGCCTTTGTTTCTTCACAATACCAGAATATTACAATTAATAATGAGTGGTTTTTAAAGAATTATGACATCTAAATAGCCAGCTGAATGTTGTCACTTTCAAAATGGTCATCTCGAGATCTTCTTCACTTATGCCAGGGATACTGCAATTGCTCAAAACTTTGTTACAATTCGCCTTATGGAATTGCCGTCAGAGACAACATGTGTGACACATAAGAAAGTCAGTCTCACTATTTCCTAACTATATCTTCTGAATGACTAATAGTCAGGCTAATCACCCATACTAGTGAAAAGGGGATTGTGAATGGCTGTTGGCTGCTTCCAAAGCTCAAATATAAAAAAATATACCCTCAGTTACTAATGTTATGCCACCATTAAAAACGTTCAAAAAATGTGCTAAATGGACTTTGATAGTAACCCCCCTCAAAAGATCTAACACTGCTTTGAGCAATAGACTTATTGCAATAAATGCAATGCCCTCCTACAGTGACAACTTTGAAGGGGACAACTTATTTGGCTGTATAAGTTTTGAAAAGATAGTCTAAAGAGTGTCATTACTTCATAATCATTCCTCATACTGGCTTAAATGAGTAGTAAATGAAAAGAAAACTAATCAGAATCTTGACACTATGGCCTGATTTTGAGTTAGTTTCTATAGTCTAAGAGCTAATAATCAAGACACAAAACTGCAAACAAAAAAGTTAAATATGCTTCGCTCTCCTATTTTCTTCCATTTTACAAAATTATCTCTAGGAAAACATTTTAGGAATAAATTTTCTTGTGGGAAATTACTGAGCATTTTGAATCTGAAAAGTAGATAAGAAAGAAGAGGAGAAAGTGCCATATAGATCAGTTGAGAATATCTACGCTCTGGGCACAGAGGACCGATTATCTTAGGCCTTTGTATGTGGCACCTCTTTTCACACTTATCTGATGAAGCACTGTATTCCTGTCAGCCTAAATTCAGTCACCAACCCAGGAGGGAAAAGCAATGCTTTTATTGCTGCTTTTCAGTCATAAATTTCAAATTATGTTATCATAAAAGAGAAACCAATATGTAATATTAGTGCTTCATGTTCAGTTACTGGGGAATAAATAGAGATCCTGAAACAAAATAATCTCTAATATTACAAACATCCAACTGAAAAGAACCTAAGATATGTCTACATGACTGACATATTCCTCCCACAGCTCTCTCTGGTTTTTGCTCCAATTTGAAGTTCAGTATCAAATGAACGAGGCATTTGTGAAGGAATGTTTTAATAAAAATTAAGCATTTCTCTTGCCTATTAAATAAACAGGATAAAGAAAAAAGAACCTCTGAATATTCTATGCAGATGTACCAAGTAGTATAAAAAAAACTATAAGAGTTAATAGGAAATCCATAAATATTTTAAAATTTCAATGAACTAAAGTGCAAAGTAGTGATTACACAGGACTACAGAA
Organism: Cynopterus sphinx; assembly: GCA_030015415.1. Taxonomy (NCBI): domain Eukaryota; kingdom Metazoa; phylum Chordata; class Mammalia; order Chiroptera; family Pteropodidae; genus Cynopterus; species Cynopterus sphinx. The sequence goes on from CM057391.1 coordinate 31,108,252, forward strand.
ATGTTTCTCAAAATGCTCAGGAGTCATGTAAGGCTTTTCTTATATGCAGATTCTAGGGCCATGAGGAACACTATTGGGGTTCTGGAATCCTTAGAAGATGACTGGCAATTCAAAGAGCAATTAAAACATTTGTCGTGAAAGGAGGTTGGAGACTAAGAAAACTGGGTTATTGCATTTCAAGGAGAAAGAACCAAAGAATATGGGGAAGAACACAAAACATTTAAAAATGCATCTGCAATAAAAAGAACACATAACTAAACATGGAAAGGGTTAAGAAATATGTGTTAGGGAGCCTCACTTTTCTACTTTTCTTTCATCTGAAAAGGATTGGTCCTGAATTCTTTCTTGGATTCTTATGCTTCCTCCTATCTGAAGAACTGAGTTGACCTAGTCAGAAGTAACAGTGGCCTATATTTCTGAAATGGGTGCAGTTAATCTTTACAGTTTGTAAACACTGAGGACCTTCTCTTTTTTTTCTCTGTGCTCCAGACCAATGTGAATAGAGTGATTGTGAGAAAATGTGTCTCCTCTACAGACCCAAATCTTCCCTAAATACCAAAGTCTATACAGGAGGAAATGGAGACAGGAAGCACCAAGAGGGTCATTTGGACTTCTTGATGTTTTCAACTGTGTTCAGTAAAAATAGTGATTTTTTGCTCTCTAGCTTCCTATCTATCTCTCAGTGCTTCTAAACTTCAGCAGGTCCTGGGAAACTTGTTCCAAGGAAGGAACAAGAAAAAGGATGATTGAGCAATAGGAAAAATGAAAAGAAACAAAAGATATGTGATATGCCTTTGATACTTGTTGACTCTGAAGAAATAACAGCATATTCTATTACAAAAAAAAACCCTACAGATAAAGGACTGTTGTTCTAGAGTATTGATCTGAACCCAGAAAAAGAGAGTCAGAAGCAAGTAAAAAACAACTGGCTTTCATTTTTTCCTTAAAGAAAAGTAAAACAATGAATTGCCTAATTTTGAATTGAGACTATTAAAATTAGGAACTCTATTTTTCACTAATAAAGTGAAATTGTTGGATTCAACAATCAGTAAAGTCTCATCCAACTCTAAAATTCTGACATAAATTTAATTCAATCAAAAACATGTTTACTGAGTCTCTACCAAATAATGGCATAGAAAAATGTTTTGAACAAAGATCAAAATGGCACAATCTGGTGATCAGTTGAATGAAAATACAAGCAAAGAACTAATGAGGGCAATTCAGAATGAAAAGCACCACAACAAAAGTATGCAAGGGAAATTTGTTATATTTACAGAAGAATCTCACTCACACAAAAAAAGAGGGTACTGAATTGGATCTTGAAAATTCTGGGTACAAGAAGTAGAATGGTGATTATGAAGCAAAAATGTTTCTAAGAAGAATGTATAATAGAGCTGAGTTTTGAAGATAAAAAAAGATTGGTGGAAGGGAGGGAACCATGGAGGGGCAGGATGCAAAGTAGAAGGAGCTTTTCAATGGTATAGGAAACTGGAAATTGAGAGAAGCATGTGAAAACATGACCCCCTCAGGAAGCCAAAAAACAGCTAGAGCAAAGTTACGTGTGAAGGATACTGAGTCTGAGAAAAGAGATACTCTCACATATTTCTGGTGAGCATATAAATTGCGTATTCCCTCTGACCCAGCAATTTCATTTCTAGAATTTATCCTACAGTTATAGTCCCACATGTTTAAAATAATGTTTATATAATGTATCACAGCACTATTTGTAATAATAAAAAACTGGGAACACCTAAATGGCCCTCACAAAGAACTACTTAGTAAATTATAGCAAATCCATCAAATAGTATAATATGCAGCCCTTAAAAAGAATGAGGCAGCTCTATATGTATTGACACTGAATTATAAAGTATGTCTAAGACATATTGCTAAATGAGGAAAGAAAAGTCCTAAGAATGTTGTTGCCAACATCTATATAGAAAACATACAACTAAATGTGTGCGTGTGCATGTACATTCACATATGCATACCCACATAGGCTACATCAGGAAGGATACACAATAAATATAATAACAGATGTTGCAAAGATGGGAAAGTACGTGGGTGAAGAACAGGGATATAAAGAAAATTTTCTTTTAAATAACATACCATGTGACTGTATAATCTATTCAAAAAAATTAATATATTTTAATTCCTAAAATAATTTGACAATAAAATATAAAATTGAAGTCCAAGAATAATTTTACTTGATTTATTGCAGCACCATTTGTAATAATGAAAGAAACTGCAAGCACCTAAATTGTTCTCAACAAATAGAGAGCTTTTACATGAATGATGGCAGCTGAGGAGTCTGATGAGAGAGTAAGGAGAGACCTGAAAGAGCCAAAGTCAGGAGCAATAGAGTTTAAAAGCAAACCAAACAGTTGAGGTAAGAAGAAAACAAGGAAGTTAATTTTTTCCTTAGCTAATCACAAGGAAAAGAAATACCACATGTGTGCATGGAAGAGTTTAGCCAACAAAAACACTATCAGAAATGGCCTCAATCTGAAAAAAAAAACAAACCAAAAAAATCATCACAAAGAGGATACTAATAGTAGTACTGAAATTACAGGTACATTGCTAAAGATCCTGAAATTATGTAAAATTTGATAATCTGATCGAATACTACTCAATTTCCTAACGAAGAATTTAGGGATTTTTTTTTTTTCAGTAGCAAAGGCCCAGGGTCTTTGTTTTCTTCATGGAAACTCAGCTACCTTTCAAGGTACACAAAGTGAAGAGAGTTGTGGGGACACTCTTAATGGTGGCAGTAAATGACCCATAATTACCAATGAGTGAAACAAACACATCAAAGTTGCAATAAACGATATATCTGGAGAAGCTCAATCAACAGAGCTTTAAGCAATCTCATGTCGAGCCCCAACCAATGTTCTGAATGTGGGTGGACATTTAACAATTTGTTTTTGAAAGGCAAAGGCAAAAAATCTAAAAACTGATTATTTAAATCAAAATAAAAAGAACATGGTAACAACCTTATCCCATAACACACACACACACACTGGACACAATAGGGTCTGATCTGTCTAGACCCCTTCTTTCACTGGTCAACAGGAAATAATGTTGTAGGAGCAGCTAAGCCAAAAGTCAAGATTCAGTAAACCTTGGTAAGAAATAACAACAGAAAATAAATTATTGGCAATACATCTACATTATCTTGATAGAAAAATAAAATAAACCAAGGTTTCTCAAGCTCTGATTTCAATGACTCTATCAAACCATTTAATAATCTTTTTTATCCCATTCCTTTTTTTTTTTTTATTGAAATTTAGGACTGGACATTTTCTCTTCTGTTTTGTTCTTTTTTAAAAAAATTTAAATTATTATGTTTAATAGATATTCTGAGACAAGTTTTTAAATAGAAATCAAAATTAAAACTATGTTCTATATCTGTACTTTATCTACTTTATTTCTGATTTGACCCTTTTGTAGATTTTTTAAATAAAATACATATTATTATTTCCTCTTCTGAGTGTACTTCATACTTCAAAGCTTCTGCTACGAAAAGTATTTTATGTAAAATGATGTCATACTTCATTGTTCAGTTTGAAACAATATCTGCCAACCAAATATAAAAGTTAGATATCATTCACCAACTCTAACCTTAGAATTCTCAATTTATGATCAATGTCATGACAGACAAATCCCATTCACACCAAACTTTAGTTATCCAAATGGCACACAGAGCAGCAGACACAGAAAAGTTCTATTCCAGGTAAAGTAAAATGTCGGACCCTGGACAAGTTATTTACCCTCCATGGACTTCAATTTGAGACAAGAAATAATCTAACTCCCTATTTTATATGTAAGAAAACTGACACAGTGAAATTAAGGGATTTCCCAAGTAATTGTAATCTGTCTGTAGCTACTAAAACTTCAGAGATAGAGGCCTTCATCAAGAACAACTGACAGGCCTTTTAGAAAACTAAGGTTGGAGCCTTGCTTCATACTGATACCTATATAAATTTTAAATTGGTTAAATAAACAATTCTTAAAAATAAAACCATAAAAGTAGGAGAAAAGTTCAATAATTATTTCCTCAATGAAGAGGACCTTTCTAAAACCAAAAACAAAACTAAAAATAAGGCATCTAATATATTCAGCTACTTAAAATTTAAATAGCCCCTTTTACAAATGACACTAAACCCCTGCAGAATAAAGAGCAAAGGTAGAATTATTTGTAGAATATATAGAGTGCCATAAAATAAAGAAACATAAATAATATTATTTGATCATAAATTAAAATATCTGTAAATCATTTATTATATATTCTCCTGTGTTTTCAAATGTGATGACACCCTGTACATCAAAGTGTTCCTGAAGTATAATAAGCACTTATAAATCAGCAAGAAAAAGGTAAACATCTCAACAGAAAATGGGAAAAGTACATGAGGAAATACTTCATAAAACACCTACAAATGGCCAATAAACATTTCAGAAGATATTTCACAAACTTTCCGGAATCAGAGAATAAAGGAAAAAATTTTTTAATAAATTTTTTACCTATCATAGATTAAATTTTTGAAAGATTAATAAAGGTATATGAATACAGATGGATTTTGAGAGAGCAAATTGGTGCAATCTTTATAGAAGTCAGTTTGATAATATTCAACATAAATAAAAGTATTCTCAATCACCCAACTACCTATCCTAAAAAGATGTCCAAAGAAAATTATTGGCCAAGAATATATGTGAACAAGGATATTCATATTATAATAGCAAAATATTAGAAACAATCTAAATATCCACTAAGAGGTTAATTTTAAATAAATTATAGAATAACCATATCCTGGCATACCATGTAAGCATTAGAATGATGTTAAGATTTACTTATGAACACAGAAATATTTATAATATAAAGTTAGTATAAAAAAAGGAGGTGACATAACAGCACAAATACTATCCTTTTTATACATATAACAGAGAAAACAATTATTTTTTTTATAATGGGCAGTAGTCCAGAAACAAGATAGAAAGTGAAGAGAAAGTATAGCCAGAGAGAAATTCCAAGAGACAGAGACATTCAAGGAACTTTCACTTTTACTTTTTAAAAGATAAAATATCAAAATAGAATATCAAAAATGTATATGAAACCCCATGTTCATTACAGCATTACTTACAATAACTGGGACATGGAAATACCTAAAAGCTAATCTGTCGATGAAATTATTTTTAAAATGTGGACTATGTATACAATGGAATATTATTCAGCCATAAAAATCCTGCCATTTGTGATAGCATGGATGAACCCTAAGGACGTTATGTTAAGAGAAATAAGTTAGACAGAGAAAGACAAATACTGCATGACATCACTTATATATGGAATCTTTTTAAAAAAACACAACTTTTTAAATTCCCATTTTCATCTTTTCATCCTTTAGAAAATGTATGTAACTTTTTCTTATGTATATATACATATCATTTTATTTAAATGCATAATTTGATGTATTCATTTATTTGTTCCACTTATTAGATGTGTAATCTAAAATTTGATGTTTTCAATAAATCTTTGTGAAAGGCCCTGCCAAAACAAATAGCAAAAGAAAGTTTTTATATGAATGTATTACAAATTCATATATTATAATAAAATGGTTAACAATTAAAATACTTGGTAGAATGTTGTTTTCACTCAAAATATAAACAGTTAATGGTAAATAACAAAAAATCATTTTCAAGAAAGACAAAATACAATTCAACATGCCTACATGTTGAATTCTTTGGAAGATGTGAGAATTTAAAGGGCACTTGATCCCATGGAACTTTGAGTCTTATTATGGAAACAAGAAAATACAAAAAAAAAAAAAAAACAGATCTCAATGTAATGTTATTATTGAGAGCCACAATAAATGGAACTGACAGTAGGCACATAGGATCCACAAAAAGAAAAGATCTCTGTGAATTAGAACAGTCCAGTCAGGATTCATGAAGGCACTGAGACTTCATTCTTAGAAGACAGGATGTCAGTGGTTGGAAAGAGACAGAGAAAGACAGTTCAAATGAAAGAAATACAAAAGCAGAGTTGTGGCGAGAAAAAACTATAAGTAACTCCAGTGGTAGTGAAAAGATAAGCCTGCCTAGAACTGAGAGTTCAAGTTGGGGAAATAGTACTAACAGCTAGCATTTGTGGTGGGTTCACTGTGTGTCAGGCACTGTGCTGGGTATTTTGAATGCATTAGTAGCTCAACGAAGTATACAGCCAATTGATAAAGTAGGTATAAATACGACTCCACTTGGTAGGAAAGAAAATGCAAACCTGGAAAGGTCAAGTGGAAAGCCCAGAGTTCCCAGCTAGTCAATGACAGCACCAGATTCATTCTGAGGTAAATCTGATTTCCAAGTCCCTGCTCTGAACAACCACATGTTTCTATTAATGGAAAAGGGTAAAAACAGACTGTCAAGGATTTTTTCCTATAGCAACAAGATGGCCAATGAACATGAAAAGACTATTCAGGATGAAAGCCCTATTAAAAATAACCTAACTGCAGTAGGTAGAGAGAATTAGCAAAGAAGATTCATGATTAAAAAAAAAATGTCTCCATTACATGAGTTAGAATGAATTTCTCTAATTCAGGATAGATTAGTGGGAAATTCCACATATTCATCTATCTGTGTACTATAATTGTGAGAATATCTAATAGAGTAGATAACATGGAAATTCATAAGAATTCTAAAAAAGCCATCATCATCATAATCACCAATGAAATGTAAATGTAGAATCCATAATCCAAAAAATAGTTTTTAAGTTAATTTTAAATCATTTTTTTCAACTAATGGAATTACCAATAGCTTAACTGAGAATGAAACTGCAGTGTAATATCTGAGAGTATAAATGGCAATAATATGACCATAATTTTAAAAAACATTTAAAATATTTACTTTTTAATAGATTGCATATTGTTTAGCTTCCTCACTTTAATTTAAAAAAGTATTTCTCTTTAGATTTAATGTAAGCCATATTGTAGCAATAAAAAGAATGGTATATTTGATTTATATAATGCACATATATAAAATAGATGAAAAGAAGCATATTTGATGCTGAGGATAGAAATTATTTTCCCTGGGATTTCTTCTACTCTTAATGGTATGCATGCAGATGAAAAACTCTCCACAATTTCTACCCACATATGAACATGTGTGGATGTGCATGGATGGAACTAAAATAATGTAAATGCTCTTTCTAAGTATTTTGTCTGTACCTTTATTCAACTTTTTCACTGATTCAAATAAGAAAGGAATATAAATTTCTAAGTGTACATTTATATGGAATGCTATAAACTTTACCATGAAGAGCAGGACATTTCTTATCCATATGTTTATATATCTTTGTTAATTTACACATTTAATAAAATAATGAACTGAATCACTCTTATTACTCTTACAAGTTACCTCCCTGGTATCTATGTTTCAGATAAGAAATGGCTTTGTTGTTTAAAATTGCAGATTTGAAATACAGTGTATAAAACTACCATCAAGCATTCATGAAGAGAACAGGTAAGCTACTTGAAAAATGATCACTGTGCAGAGAAGTGCATTTCTTCCATCTTCTTGCTACTGGTACAATAATTTTTCCTTCTACAGCTGTGGTATATTCCTTTCCTTGGAAGGCTATTAATATCCTCAAAATTAGATCTGGTATACCCAGGAAATAGAAGGAAACGTTGATGGATAGATAAGCAAGATAACTAAAGCCAAAAACACATCAGACACCTTGGGATTGGGTTAGAAGCCCATTTTAGTGACATTCAAGAATAAGACATTATCTTGTGGATTCATTCATAGCTTTCACCAAGGCTCCCTTAATTGAGGTAAAATATCAGCCTGACCAGAACAAGTTCAAGAAAGACTTGAATTGACAGGTGAATACAATTACTGACTAAGCCATGAATCTTTTTTTTTTTCTAAGAGAAAAGAAATTCTAAGTTAATCAAGAGAAAGGAGGACTGAATGTGTTTGTTGGTAGAGATAAGCATATTAATTTCCAATTCCATTTTAAACTCCTTTAGATCAAGTATGAAGCCAGAGGGTCTACAGCAGAGTAATCTATGAATATTTATATAGTCATACACACACATGATTTTTCCACATTATGGTTTTGATAGTTATATGCAGCTCCAAATTAAACAAAAAATTAAGTCTTCAGATGTCAGTATTTAATTTCAAATCAGTTAAATACCATATAAACATAACGCACTGATTTGAAAATAAAACCAAAGTTTACATCTTCCTTTTCCCTACAAAATACTCTATATTTGTAAAAATCGTGTAAATTTTTAAATCTCAGCATCTATAATATAGAAGTAAGACTGAATATCTCTCTTTCTTACAGTTTATTGAATAAATAGCCAATAATAACCTATTGTCAATAAGCTTCACTTTATGCAAAATCTATGAAAAACTCTCCTGAAGAGATACGTGCTTACTAGGTTAGGGAAATAGTTTAGACTGCAGAGCAAAGAATACAAAATAGATGTGACTCAAAGAAAAGCTCTGTCACCAATTTTAGAAACACCAGAAGAAAAAAATTAACAACAAATCTCTATATTTATATAGAAACAGATGCTATTTGTGAAAATACATTTTAGGAAACCAGAGCAGAAACACTATTCTCTCTATTTAAATAAAAAATCTACATTTGATTTCTTTTCTTAACAGATTTCTCCCTAAGAAAAAATAACACTCCAGATGTGGTTTGGCTCACACACATACACATAAAAGCAACTCAAAATAAAAGGAAAGCTATTCCTCCAAAGGTCAGAGGGTAAAACAGGATGAAAGCCATAATTTGATTATTCACTAGAAGCAATTATCCTTACTTTGGAGGATAAAGACAGTTACCTCATATTATACCTTATCCAGGCTAGCTAGGAGAAAAAAAAAAAAAGCATGTATAATTGTCCAGAATTTTATAACAAAGAATAAGAAGCAAAAAGTACTTGCATGTATCTCTCAATAAAAATAATAGTTCCCAAAATAATCTTAAATTTCCCATTCAGATATGGTTGAGTTGTGGAAAATGTTTATCAAAAAGCATCAAAGACAAATTTAAGATACAATTAGTAGAGTGGAGGGTAGATGAGTGCCTAGTAAAACATTTTCTAGGTATGTTTTTAAAAACACATAACAATACGGATATATTTAGTAAACTTTTCATAAACACACTAATGACATCTTAAACTGGTACTCTACTGGCACCACCTATCAGTATAAGTATCTTAATGTCATCACTTAAATTACTAATGATGGCATTCATTACCATCCTTGCTTCCACCTGCCCTGTGGGAAGCAGAATTCTAAGATGCCCCCATGGTTCCCACTGGATGATGTATACACCCTGCGTAATTACTCCCTCCTGAATATGGGTGGGACTGCGAATATGATGGGATATCATTCCCACAATTTTGTTATTGTATATAGAAAAAGGGATTTTGCAGATATAATTAAAGTCTCTTATCAGGTGACTTTGAGTTAATGAAAAGGGAGGAAACATGGAGGGGTTCTGACTTAACCAGGTCTGGAAGCAGTGGTTCTCCTACAGGCCTGGAAAAAGCAACAGCTATGTTACGCACTGCCTATAGAAAGGACGATGTGGCAAGGACCTAAGGGTGACCTCTAGTTGCTGAGAGAGATCTACAGATAGCAGCTAGCAAGAACACAGGAATCTCAGTCATATAACCAATTCTGAATTCTGCCAATTACCTGAATGAGCTTAGAAGATAACCTGGAGCCTCAGATGCAATTGCTTCTCAAGCCTTTATTCCATCCTGAGTAGAGGACCCTGGTAATCTGAAAATGGTCTCTATCCACGGAAACAATGAGATAACAAAACTGTGTTGTTTTAAGCCACTACGTTTGTGGTAACTTGTTATAAAGCAATAGAAAACTAACCCTAACCAAAATTCTGATTTCCTATTATCCTGTCATCTGAAACAGATATTTAATAAGCCTGGATGTCTGAGAAAGTAGTGGAGCCACTTACAAATATGTGAAAATCTAGAAAAAGACCTGTATAGAATAAAAGCGGATGAGCTGAGCAATGGGCATGTTCATCTTGAAGTGATTACAGAAAATCTGGTCCATTGAGAGGTATGCAATAATAACTAGATACATGTGGAGAAAATTCATCAAAGAGGTCATGTTTAGGAAACAGAGTTGAACTATGATGATAAGTGAGAGAATAAAAAGGACATTGACTAATGCTTGGATATGCCCTCATTTAGAGAATGAAGTGATATTAAAGAAATAGGAGGAAAAAAAGGATCACATAGTATTTAACAAGGAGTTTGGAGGATGAGAGAATCAACCTTTTCAACCTTTCAAGTACTTACAGAAAAGCCAGAACAAAACAGGTCATTAAATTTGAAGATAAGGATGTTGCGGGTAACATGGGTAAGAGCAGATTCAGTAGAATAACACTAGCAGAAATAAGAGAGTGAGAAAAATGAAAAAATGTTTTATTTTTTCTTCTTTTAGGAGGATAATAAATACCAGATAATAATCACCACTGCCCATCCTAAAAATGAAAATACACATACACATGATAAATAAAAGCATTTCAAGTATAATCATATATTCTAGTCCTGAGTTCCTCAATATTTGGAAAAATATGGGAACAAAATCAGGTTCATATTAAAGCTATCCCATGGGAAGTTATTTATTTTCTAATTTAGAATTCCTTCTCATAAACTTGATTATCACTACCATCCTTTGCAGACCCATAGTTTGGGGGGGAAATTTAGAACTGTCCCAGTTGGATTAAGAAACGTATGTATTCAATTACTGTGCAGAATAACAAAAATGTATCTTTCTGTTTATGTGACTTTTTTAGAGCTTGCTTATAAATGAAAGCTCTAGTCTAAGTTTTCATCGACAGATTTTATAGTTTACTGGCAATAGATATGCCTGACAACCATAAGCCAACATGTTCTGAAATTTACATTATATGCTAAATTTTTTGGCAAAATGAACTAATTTTTTATAATTTTTTATCCTAAGTCAAAATAAGGCAATTGTTCATGAAACTTGTCCCTTCATAGTCTTTATTTTCTCTCATAGAATGAGATGGAATATACTTGTCTCTCCACTGGACATGAAGAATTCTAAAACTTATACTTTGCCAGGGACTGAACTAGGTCCCTGGGACACAAAAAAAGTACAAGATGTTACCTGAATTTCTCAAGACTTAACAATTAAGTGGCTTGCAACTCCTAACCATTTCCATATGAGTTGAAATATGATGTACAATGTGCAGAATTAACCCACTGTCTTTTGTTTTTGAAGCTGTCCAACAGGCATTTAAAAATTATGTAACTAATAGTACAAGGTTTCCACTGAAAGTCTTAGAGAAGTTATATATGATTATACCTATCACAGAAAATTAAAGAGATCTAGTTTTATAAAAAATCTCAGGAGATATACATGTACGTATACAGAGAGAGAGAGACAGAAACAGAGAGAGAAGAAAAATCAAATCATAATTCTCATTGACCATGAATGGATTTAAAGGTTAACTCATAGAGTCATGAAAGAAGCTCTTATCAATACGACAAAAAATAATAATAATAATAGAAATCAAGGCAAACCTAATGAAAACTAGATAGCAGAGTGAAAAGAAAATCAATACATATTCCCTCAACCTCTCTTTTTCTTTCTTATGTAATTCTATGCTTTAGTTTTTCATTCCCCCGCCTCTCCCACATAATAAACAGAGTGAAAGGAGGTAATTTGGTGGAACACATGGGATGGAGCCAAAGAATAATAAAAACTACATTCATACGAACTTCAATAAAAAAAAAAAACTAAAATACTGTAGCTACATATTTCCAAATTTTAAAACTGTATCAATTCACTGTAAAATTATATTATACAAGTGCTCTATTCTCTGACCCACTAATCTCATTACTTACAATTTTTCTTGAAGAAATAATCTCCCAAAAGAAAGGCATTATGTTTATAATAGCATCATTTATAAATTTCAAGACTAGAAGTAACATAAATTTCCAATAAAATGTTAATTCCTTTTATTAGTCAGCTATAATAAGAGATGAAGTACTGCCATTTGCAACAACATGGATGGACCTTGTGATAATCATGGTAAGTGAAATAAGTCAGAAAAAGTTGAAAACCACATATCACTCATATGTGGGATATAAATCTAAAAGCAATAAACAGACATGACAGAGACTCATGCATGTGGACAGTGGATTAGTGGTTACCAGAGTAAAGTGGGGAAAGGGGAGGGTGAAGGGGTAAAAAAGATCAAATATATGGTTACAGAAAGAAATCTAACTATGGGTGGTGAACAGACAAAGCAATATATATACAACATACTGCTAAATTGTATACTTGAAACTTATTGGATTTTGTTGATCAATGTCACCCCAATAATTTTTAATAACAATGATATAAAAAAATGTTAATTCCTTTGCAAATTATAAAACCTCAGCAAGTTAAATCTTATGTAGCCAAACTGAATGTGCAAAATATGGAAATGTCTGTGACAAATGTTAAATGAATGGGCAGAATACAAATTCTAACTAAATGTAACCATGACATAAAATGTGCACATACCCAGATGGAAACGGCAAGAAAGAAATGAAGAGAGGACAGTCAGTTTTCTTCTTTGGATGATAAGATTTTATAAAACGTTTTTTCTTTTTATTTGTTACTGTGGCCATAAATTCTGGATATATTTTGCAAAATAATCCTTCAAAAATGAGTGACTACATCAGGAGAATTTTTCATTTTATCCTAATTTAATTTTCGTCGCTTAGGTGGGAAGGAGAAATGAGGAAGAACAGTTATTTAAAAAAGAAACTAAGGATAGGCTTAATTTATCTAGAGATTTTTACATCAAAGAAGGAGAAACAGATGTAATATTGACTCTTATAATGAACTGCTAAAGTAATGGTAAGGAACCTTTCACATAATTTTAGTCTGTAGCTGGCTGATTGTCCTGTTAACATATTGCTAAAGTATCACAAGTATAATAAATTATAATAAATGTGGTGATAACATTAATTGCTATGTTGAAAATATTCTGTCTTTATTCATTTAGTGTCTGTACCCAGATCCAAGTAAGAATGCTGCACAGAAAAAAAAAAAAGGTATAATTTTTCCCATAAAAAGAATTAAGGAGATGAAACATTCACCCTATAGGATTTCTGAACACTGGAAGGGGCAAAAACCTTATATCAATTATAATGTTTGATTCTTTTAATTCTTTAAGAGTGAAAGTTTTTAGTAATTTCCAAAGAGGAAAAGGGAAGTTTACATGAAAAATGAGCAGTGATGACCAATTGTATTCAAAATACACATACAGGATTTCCATATCTCTGAGAAGCATAAAACATAATGTGCTGCTTGTTTTTTATTTGCATTCGTGTTTAATTTTACCAACTTCAACACCTTTTACAATAGTAAAGATTGTGTGGCAATTATATTTAAGTATTATCTACTTGACAGTCTTCTACAGAAAGACCAAGAACATGTGGGGATCAAAGAGATCCAAATTTTTTTAGACTTTGTACTTTTACAGTTAAAACAGAACAAGCAGTGTAATTCTTAGCTTATAGAGCCCAGAGGATGGCATTCTAGTTACCAATTTCAGAAGCAGAATTTTGGGACACAGGTATATACTAACTCATTGTGCTCAACTTCTGCCGGTCAGACCCACCCAGCAAACTTAAGGTCTTACTCTGGTAACAGCATCTCTCTCCTTCCTTTGGGAAATGATTCCACCATTCAAGAATGGACTGTTAATCATGAGATAAGCTTCTAGCATTATCACTTGATCCAACAAATAGACATGTGACCCAAATGAAGTCAATCAATTTCTTTCTTTTGGATTTTTATATAACCTTAAGTGGAAAAATAAGGTTTCTTCCTACATTGTTCGCTGGCTGTAATGTTATAAGTCTGGATCTTTGTATAATCATGTCTTTCTCAGCATGGAGAAAAAGTATATTTAAAAAGAATGAGGTTGTATGGTGTTAGAGGGGTACTAGATTTATTGAGATGGTCACTTTGTGAGTTATACAGTTGTTAACCACTATGTTGTACACCTAAAATTAATATAGTATTATATGTTAACTATAACTAAAAAATAATAAAAAAATACTATTATAAAAAAGAGAAAGAGAGAACAAGGTTGACACAGACATAAGAAGAGCCAAGAAATAAAAAGGAAGAGACTTAGTGTAACTGAGAGCTTGGATGCAGCCATGCCTGAAGCCATTCCACTTCCACGGTTCTAAATATAATTCATGTAAATAAAAATAAATAACTTCTGTTTTGTTTACATTAGGTTTCAGATACTTGTAACCAGAGTCTTAAGCAAACAAAAAAAAAGTGAAATGAATGGAAGTAAAGGGCTGACTCATCTAAGATAGCCTAACAATGGTTTACACAGGGCAACAAGAAGTATATTGCTCTACTAATAGTTTCAGCAGTTTGTATGCACCTCATGAAAGAGAAAAATTCTTTTGAGTGCTACTAGAAAATCATATATTGAACTCACTCAGTGATTTTTTTAAATATCAAATTAGAATTTTTTTCTCAGAAAAATATTTGGCCAAAGGACAGAGTACATAAGGTAGGAATCCAAAATATGGCAAACCTTTGGAATCATTCACATAAAAATAATTTTATGATAAAAATATTCAACATGAATTAGTTTAATTGATCAAGTCTACTTACAGGTATAAAGAAATTCAATGACAATTTTCACACAACAGAACATATTATAAAATTTCTGGACAACTTTATATAAAAAGAAATACTTTGCAACTTTTTCATTGAATCCACATCTTCATTATCCATTAATTAAACAAAACATTTTTCTCCTGATTAAATCTAAATAAAATATTCTCACTGAATACAAGTCATCTTACTAGCTGGTCATAGTGAGTTTTCTTGACCAAGATCACACTATTGTATATTTCAAGGATCATTTAGAACATATTAATCCATCACACTAGAGAAGTTTAGTTTGCAAGTTATTAAGAGCAATTGTCTCAATGTCATGACATATCTGGCATCATTCACTTTGTCCAGGCTACTGAATCCTCAGAATGCAGAGGTCATGTTAAAATTATGTGATGAGAACAAGAAATTCCAAATGAAGCAAACTTCCTTTAGATCAATGCATTGTCTTTTATGACACAAATACCTTTATGAGACTTTGATGAAAGCCATGGCCTGCTCTCCTAAAAAATTCACATTTAAATACAGTTTCAGGGGTTGCTGAAATTCAGTGGCCATCCATGACCAGCAGGTTAGGAAATTGTGTTTTAGCTCCACTGAATAAAGTCTGTTTAAGAAAAAATACTATAGTCACTTATCTGAAAAGAGGCAAAATATTTTTACATGTTTTATTTCTGAGCTAGATTACTAATAGGAAACATAAGGCAATAGTACAAAAACTTAACCTATTTAGCATTTTTAAGGCCAAATGGCCCATACAAAGCACCCAGAATACAAGAATTTGATGTGTGTCATACTATCTTAAGTAATCCTCAGCAAATCTTTGGCACTCATCTAGGGATCCTTCCCACCAATAAGGTTTGATTTAGGCCAGTTTTGAAATCTGTAAAAAAATTCCCCACCCCTCAGTTTACTTACAGAGTAACAAGATTTAAGATCTCTGGAATTCCTGGTAAATGGTTGCTTTTGAATTGGGAAAGTGGATGACAGGGCAGGGGAGACTTTCTCCCTTAGACCTTTTGTGCCAGATATCTTCCATTTGCCCCTTAGATCCACTTGCCACTCTGCTTGGGCCCCAGGAGGCTTTCCTGTGTGGTTAACATCAAGAGTTTCCTGCCCCCAGGCTCCTGACCAAGTTGGACAATGGAAAGCAGGACAGATGATCAGTGCGAGAAGAAGAATGAGGACAGTGTTCATTTCCTGGCTCTTGCATTCAAGGTCCCCTGGAGTGGCTGTCTCTCCACAGAAGATTATAGCTTCTCTCAAGGGCTGACAACTGTACAGTAGAACTGGCTCCCTTAGTTCTAGTACCCACTCCCTCCTCTCATCCCCACCTGGACTGATACTAACAGCCAGGTTACTGCATTATCCCTTGGAGTTTCCTTACTCCCTGGAGTTTCCTTAACCCCATGCTTTTGTAAATGGTTTTTTGTCAGTAAACCCTCTTGGAATAATCCTATTTGGAATGCCATCTGTTCCCCACTCTTTTCCACATTTTAAATAATATACTATGTGAATATAAAATAAAAGAATTCAAAAAAATTTTTTAAATATATGTTTCCTCAGAGGAAATACATCTGTAGGACTTGGTGGCTATCTGGGTCTACTGCACTGGAAAGGCAGAGGAAAGAGTCAAAGTTTTAATATGAACTCACCTGGTCATTTTTCAACAGTACTGACAAGGTAGGCTGGGATAGTGAAGGAGGGAGTATGACCAAGGGCAATACAACTTGGAGGAAACACACTAGGGTCGACAGTGTTGCCTCTGCTCCTCCAGTGACAGGAAGTACAAATAAACCTATGCACTTGGCAGACATGAGCCCTCCTTTAGTGTGGTGATGCACCATGTGGGATGGTAGCCTCCTGAGGAATGTTGTTACATGTGGTTACAGCACCAGCCTCTCCTTTCCTGGCACCCCAAGGGCCGAGCCATTTAAAAATCTACTGTGTCAGGCTTTAGACAGCCAGTCCCAGCGTACAATTGAAGGAAGCTACAGTTCCAGCTTGAATGGGTCTCCAGGAGAAAAGATGGGAGCTTGTCATTCTCATTGTCAATTTCACATTGGCAGTTAGAGAGCACACCAGGGGTAATGATTAACGCCTGCTCATAAGCACTATGCCAGAACTTACAAGAATGCAGTCACAGGTATAACAGAAAAGCCCTTTCTGATTAATTGTTGGTATTCCTCCAGAACAAATTTACTATCTACATAATAGATGGCTTTCACTACTCTTTATAAATTCATAAAGATGACACAGCTTTATGTGTCACAACACTACAGTAGTTTTTATGGCTTAAGGTTTATTCTTTTTAAAAACAAAATATATTTAAAAGTAAATTCACTCTCTTAAAAATTACAAAATCAGTATGCTAAAATTTAAAAAGGGCTCATATATTTCAACCCTACTTCAATGACAAACTTCTTGAGTTTTTTTCACTTTAGAAATATAAAATACTAATGAAGCTAATCACTTCTCCAGTTTAGTAGTTTACACGTTTTTATAACTTTCAGGAAAAAAAAACATTAGTGATGATATATGATGATATATAGTATGTTGTGATATATATTGATATATATTTTGATATTATAACTAAGCACAATCATTTAATCTTTTAATATCAAAAAAGCTAATATCATAAGCTATCTATCAAAAGGAATGCACACTGGTAGTACTTGTATCCAAAGCCTTAAGTAAACTTTATTATATCCAACCATTTCTTGCAAAGTAATTAAGCAATTTGTTTTCTAAGATTACTCTGTAAGAATCAAAGATATTTATTGCTAAGAAGCCACTATTCACTGCTAAGAAACCATTTAAATAACATTTGACCTCCAGGGGTTTTCATATTCCAAGTCTGTGTGCCTGAAACAGGAAAACAGGAAGTGAATATACCATTGGGAGTCTTAAAGAGTTCAACTGGAAAATCTTTCTTTGGAAAGGGTACTTTTTTCCCTTTACAATGTGCCTATTGTCAACGCATGTTGCAAATAAGAGGAAAAAAGCAATGCTTTGTATTTCTAGCCAAAGCCTAATCATATCATTTATTCTATTAGATTTGCCTTCTCTACTTTTTTATACACATTCTGATGTTTTCCTGCCCTAGTAAACACGAATATGCTAATTTGGTAGAACAGTCTAGTGGGGGGGGGGACATCTAGATCACCTAATATAATTTTTTTACAAAATAAAAGGTCCCTCACAGTAGTCTAATAATGACCCTGCCCTGTAATGGTTCTCAACAATGTTTTAAGGAAGGAAAACCATAGAAAGAGACTATGACATCTAGAACAAACTGAAACAAGCAAAATGGTGGTTTCTGGGAGCTACATCTGGATCTTTTATTTCCAGAGGACAAAAGGGAGGCAAACCACTTCTTTTATGGCCAGCTGACATCTATATTATCTAGATAATCTACACATGAGCTAGCAGACAAAGAGACATGATACGCTGTGTTATTTCTCAAGTCCTTTTCATTAACATGGGGTAGTAAATACCAACCCTGAACAATAAGTCTTAAAGTAAAGGGTCCAGTTTGGAGACCTGAAACAAGAGAGGACCTAGGAACAAAATTAACTATTCACACAATGGGACCATCTCAGAGTCTGGGGAATCAGGAGAAAGTGAAAGTTTACAAGGATTACCCTTGATCTCTAAGATATATATGAAGGAAAAAACTGTAGAAAGAAATGCAAAGCTAATATATTTTGGATGTTTTTTGAAAATAAATTAGGAGAAACAAGAATACATATACCTGTATGCTTGCATTTTTAAAAAGAAACAATGAAAGGAGAAAGTCAGAAATTAGTAAAAATGGTTGACTATAAGAAGAGAGGAGGTAAAAACTGAGTGGAGGGGATAGAGATGCAAGTGGAACTTCTCTGAGTAGACACTTCATATATTATATATGATTTTTAACATGGTACACCTTACATATATCAAAAATTAAATTAAATCAAAAAGAAAAACATGGCTCTGCTGTAAACAAAAAACTAAATTGGTAGTATAACTAAACAGAGAAAATAAGTATTTAAAGTGAATCTAGAGCATAGTACTTTGACTACTTACTGGGAAACATTCTAAACCAAGGAAGATATAAAGCATTCTTTAAATATCACTCAGCAGTTTTATGATTATCAGAAAGTAATTATGTTGCTGTTTTTAAGGACTACAAATTTTAGTATAAGAAAGATACATATAATCTAATTTAGTATATTGTAATGTACCCACTAATAATTCTAAGTTTAAAATAATTCACAATTTTTAAATCTGTCCCCTAAAAGATCCCTACAAACAAGAGCAATAAACACACCTACGATCCAGATTTCAGTCTCTAGAATCATTTCCCATTGCTCTAGAAGAGATGAACGTACTATTTTATTTTGTTTGTATTAATATCTTTTGTGAAAACTGTAGTCTTCATTAGGTTAGGACCCTAACCACATGATAATGGATATAAAGACAGAAATACAATTAAAAACCCTACATTCCTGCAAAAATCAAAATGCTTTAAGAAAGTGCCTTTCACAGCATTAAGGTAGAAGCTGTTTAAAATACAGCTGCCTAGGTCCCAGATCCCAGCAAGTCTATTAGGTCTGGAATGGAAATCAGGACTCCTCATTTTTAACAATCATCCCAGCTAATTCCAATAAGAGTAATCAGAAAAGACACTTTGGAAAAAAGAAAAAATTTTTAGGAAAAAGTATAATGGACACTTTCTATGTGTATTACACATGAAGATAAAAGAAAGTTGAAAGTGGCTGCCTCATTGGAAAAGAAAGTGTACAGCTATTAAATTCATTTTAAAATGCATATGTATAACCTTGATCAAAAATAAAAACTCAAAGGAGAAATGCAATAAATGCTTCTGCTCCACCCCAGAAATTTTACTAGTGCAAAATGAAGCATAGGTTTTTAGATTAGCAATAAAAGAACAATACCAAAAAATATTAAACTTTGTCATTTGCTGGAACACAGTGCTTGAAAAAAAATCCAAGCTGCCTGGCTTCAGAGTCAGGCTTTTAATATTTCCTGGGCTTTGCTTGGCTTTTGTTAGAAGGTATTTAATGTACTAAGATGAAATGTGATGGTTGGATGTCTAGTTCCATTTCCTCCTCCAGTTCCATCAGTGTGGCTTTTTTATTTGATCCAACATATTCCTTTTGCCACTTAGCTTCTTTTAACCTCCTTCCTGAAACCAAATGCTTGCAGCTATTCATGCCTGTGTTGACTGATTCTAAATGCATAGAGAAGGCTGTCAGGATGGTGGGGACAGCCTAGCTACAGGGACAGAGCCAGGATCCATAGGTGCTTTATTTTGCTGTGATTATTTTTTAATGTGGAGGAATTATTTAGGTATTTTACTACTCTCTTTCCACCTCTGTAAAAGCAGGACAAGATTTATCTACTTCATAGTTAATCCATGTTTATTAAGTGCTTCCTCATGTCTTTTTTCAGGCTGATATAACAAAATACCATAGACTGGATGGCTTAAACAGACATTTATTTCTCACAGTTTTGGAGGCTGGCGATTCCAAAATCAAGGTGCCAGCACATTCAGTGTCTGATGAGTATTAACTCTTCTTGCCTTGCAGATGGCGGCCTTCTTGATGTATGCTCACCTGGCAGAGGGAGAAAAAGCTCTGGTCTTTTCCTCTTCTTATAACAGCACTCATCCCATCATGGTGGTTCCACCTGCATGACTTCATCTAAACCTAATTATCTTCCAAAAGCCCACCTCCTAATAGCATCACATTGGGGTTATGGCTTCAACATGTGAATTTTGGGGGGACACACTGAGTTTATAACACCAATCCACAGATAACATTTATTAGGATTCAAATCAACTCAACCAACTTCAACCCATAACTCCTTCTGAGATGGTTTTTAAAGTTCTTTTGATCTCCAGAAGAATGGTATGTTAAGTGCCCACAATCTATTTCTTCTTTAAAATGAAATCATCGGTACTTTATTAGGTTAGGTTTCTATCTCATATTAATGATCACTGTGTAGACCAGAACATACATAGTCACAGCTCCATATTAAAATCACGAGAGGAGCTCTACAAACCTGAGATTCCCAAGTCCTCCAACCAGGTCTACTGAATCCGAATCTCTATAGGTGGGACTTGGCTTCGGAATCATTTCCCCCGCAAGACCCACAAATGATTCTGCTGCAGCGAATCGGAGAATCAGCATTAGAGATCACCGGAATACCAAAGTTTGCCTCTGCAAACTTCCTGCTGCTGGAAGACTCTTGAGAGACTTCTGAGTTTGGTGTGGCAAATTCTTAGAAAGCTCAGTGTTGCCAGAAAGTGTATAACTTCTTGATAATGCTCCTGACATGAAAACTTCCTTAGGTGATTCTCATATTTAAGGAATAGTACAATGGAATATCCTTGTGAAAAACTGTATGATTGGGGAGTTCGAGAAAGGTGTACTTTCCCCAAATAGAAGTAGCACCACTGTCTATTTCATTCTCACTCCTATGCTATCTAGAGATTTTACTCCTGTCCTATTTAGAGTAATGTGTTTCTGCTTAACCAGTTAGTATTTGAGAGAACTCATAAAAAACAGTATTATAGTTGTATGTTACTCATTAGCTTAGAGCAGTGTTTCCTATCATGGGTACACATGCCACCAGTCAAACACAGAACAACTTTAGGAATTTTTTATTTTAATATTTAGAAAATTCTTTCAACATATTATAAAAATAGACAATTAGCATATCATACCTATGATTTCAGATATTACTGCTTGAAAGGAGAATGCAGAAGGTATTTAAGATATTAAACGTAAACTGTTTTCATAAACATGATGTAAATAATAAAATAAGTAGTACTTAGATATAGCTAAAATTTATTCTTTGCATGAATATTAATTGACTCATGTGATTTTGGTGAAGAATAGACACAAGCCTCTGTCCTCAATGAAATTTCACTCTAGTAATGTCTAAACATGAATATGAGAAATAGTGTATACTACTTTTTATATAAATATTACTATACAGAATCACATTAATGAAAATAACTCATCTCCATATAGAATTCAGGAGGTTCAGAAAAACATAATCTATTGAAAATATACACTTCTGGTTTTAGCTCTAATGTAAAAAGCTTGGAAGTCATGATTCTTATCCTTAAAATACAAAAAAAGCAGAACAAATTGAGAATCAATCACTTTTCTTAGACCTATAGAGGGCAGAGATAACGGGCATACTGCCACACCCAAACTACCTGGAGCAGAAGCTACTAGAGTAGAAATACTTAAATGGTAATTCTGATCAATAGTGTGGACTAGCATAAAAATGAGTGACACCTTGTGGGGATGGGAGTCACAGCCTAGGAGGGCTCCCATACTTTCCAGAGTTTTACCTGTAGATGTCCCATAGGTTCTTACAGTGAAGAGACTAGAAGGACCCCTCACCTACCCTATCCCATCTACCCCACAACCAGGAGAAAGCAAAAAGTAACCAATGTAAAATATGCTCAAAGCATTCCCCACCTAAGGCAGGTAAAATGCTAAGAAACACTTGTGATGGTCACAGCAGAGGGATACAGGCCTATCGACTAAAAGACTGAGATTTAATTATAAGATTCGGAACATCTTCTCTCCCCTGCACATTACTACCATTAGAGCTATAGCACAATATCAATGATTGCAACTGAAAGAGCTGTGAGGAGTACAGGCTAAAATAGGAATCCTTACCCCACAGAAAATTCCATGAAAATGACAAGCCCTGTAGCATGACCTGGAGGGGCCTCCTGAAAACCTAGCACATTGTCAGGAGCAGTGGTCTAAAGGAAACCAGCCTCCAAGAAGCACCCACCTGCCTTTTAGGCCAATGGCTGATTGTATACCTTGTTCAGGCATCATTGGAGGGGTGGTCATGTCTTCCAGCAGCTTTGGAGTTGGATATGGAAAGACATCTGAGGTGTTCCATAAGCTTGACAACAGATGGAAAATTTTTTAACTTCTCTGAGCCTCAGTTTTCTCTTCTCCAAAATGGGGATAATAATTGTACATTTTGTATTAAATTGGTTAAATGGGTTAAACTATTAGAACAGGGCCCACTGTGCCAATTCAACCACCAATACAACAAAAGGTGCAGGGACAAAGTCCTGTCACCACAGGGATTTGCCCTATGATGCCTATGATGCCTGACACTGAAGGACATGAGAAGTGAAGATGAAAGTTTTGAAATAAAAGTTAACCTATGAGAAATTTTTCCAGTCACCAGATATCTGAAATTGTAAGCAGAAGGTTCCATTGTCACTGGTGCCTAGCCAAAATTCAAAGTGCTCTCCTGTCAGAAATATATTCAGTATAAATACAGTGTAATTGTTTTCTGTTTTAGAATGGCATATTTTATAAAGTTTGAATACACCATTTAACTGCAATTTGGAAAGACATTTCAATAAAACTAGTGAAAAATTATGATGCCTGATTTGGATACATACAAAGGACACTGTCTTTTGTCATTTTTACATTTATTAAACAACTAAAAGAAAATTCAGATAAAAAATTAATGGAATCTGAAACAAAAAGTGAGTGACAAAGAACAGTCATGCAACCAACTGAAATTATTTTAACATCGAGAAGCAAATGTTATAAATTTTTTTTCAGATTGTACCAAAAGTCATAATACATCAAGAAGAAATAAAAATAATAGGCTTTTTAGTCGTTTAAAAATTTAATTATGAACAGTTAATCATATAATCATACTAAAAAAAGATTTAAATTTCTTACTGATTTGACATGAAATACTGACATCAGTGAAGATAATACAAAACTCATAGTGTGCCACTAAATGAGGACACTGATGACAAATCATTTGAGGATCATTAATTCAGAGTATTTAAGATTAGTCACTGTCCTCCCAAAACTTAAAATGCCATAAAATCTTACAGCTCTTCATGATAAAGTTTTTCTCAAATTCGACCAAAAATACCCAAATTTACAAGACATTATTAACAACAAGATGAAAAGCTGAAATAAATATTTCTATAAATAACTGAAAAATAAATTTCAATCAACTGAAAAATAAATTTCAGTCAACTTAATTATCTCCATATGCTCTCTATAGAAAATGATATTTCAAAATGATTATCATATTGAGAGGTAATTACAAAGTATATGGCCACTACATGTAGATTAAATAAAGTATTAAAGTGATGTATCGGGCAATTAACTAATTTCTTAATGTTATTTTTTCTGAATTTTGTGATGTTTTTATATTTGTTAGCTTTTTAAAGTATTCAATTCCTCATTTTACATAAATATTCACATTCAGATCTAACTCTGTTTTTATAATTTTGTATTTTTTTCTTAAAAAGGGATTTCAAAGTTACTTAACCTTCAGGTCTTATTGAATCTGG
Source organism: Cynopterus sphinx (assembly GCA_030015415.1). Taxonomy (NCBI): domain Eukaryota; kingdom Metazoa; phylum Chordata; class Mammalia; order Chiroptera; family Pteropodidae; genus Cynopterus; species Cynopterus sphinx. The sequence goes on from CM057391.1 coordinate 31,132,343, forward strand.
ATCAAACCACTGACTCAGATCTATATCATATTAATAAAATTCTAAATTAAGCCTACATTAGTCAAACAGGGATAATGTGGCAGATTTAGCATCTCTCAGCCTGATCCCTTCACTCTCTCACCTCATCATCTGCATATAATAGGTCTTACTGGTTCCTATGAGCTGACATCCACCCAGTTCCAGAACCAAGATCTGAGCCTGTTAATCAATTACTGATTCAAACCTCCAAGAACAAGTTGGGTCTGCAAAGAGTACTTTTCTATTGCCTTACAATTTAAATTGATAAATGGTAGTAGATCTCACAGTGATGGTGACATCATGGCATTGGGCCCACAGCCTCTAAAATCTGCCTCCTCAATGGGAACCTTCTGCTAATCTAGACACCTTCTACCAGCCCTGCAATGCCCAAAATACTCCCGACCTTCCCCCAGGCCCTGACATCCAGAAGGTGGCATGCCACCCTGTATCCAGTAAATGAATGAGCTGCTCCTTCCCATATCTCTGTCTTTCAAGTCTTGTTGTCTTGTTTCCTTGTCATTACTGTCATCAGCAACTTCCTGGCTATTATCAAATTATCATTTAATCTGAGTTTACCCTTCGTAATCCCCAAAGCCTTGAATTACACACTCTTGGTTAATGACTTTTAACTGAAGATGGTAAAAACCCCTCCAAATGTAGATCTGGCCTTCCTACCAGAGCAGTCTTCTCTTTGGTTCTGACATTTACTCAGAACATGCTGATTCCTTTCCCTTAGTTTAGAATGTGATATAATACCAACCTGGCAACCAGCTCAGGTAATCCCTATCCCTATATTATATAAATTTAATGGGGAGTGAGTGGACAGGATTATTAAAGCAATTATTGTTTTATAGTAATATGGCATAAAATTCCTACATTCAGTATTGGATGATCCAAAAGTCAAACTACACTGATGCGTAGGGTTCCAGAAAAGTAAGACCCCTTTCAGAAAAATTTTTTAAAAATTTTGACTAAAAGTTCAACATATTTTTAAAAGCATCAAAGTTATTCACCTGAGAGGCAGAATATATATTGTTTAAGAGCATAAAATCTGGTGTCTAACTGCCCCATTTTGAATCTCAGTTCTACCACAAACTCCATGGGTGGCCTTATGGCATTCACTTAATCTCTCTCAGTTCATTGTTTTGAGTTTTGAACACACTGATATATATGAAATACTTAGAACAGTACTTGGCATGCAGCAAGCAGTAAGTGTGTTCATCATTTGGAAAACTAGAAGTCTGTAGGACTTCTTTACCTTATTTTATAACTTGGTGTTCTTTTAGTTTGAATTACATTTGATGAGACCACCATCCTTTCTTCAGTGCCCTTAGGCCTCAAAATTCATAATTTGACCTTGGTCACATCTTGGGCTTTTATTTCCCTAACTTCGGTACAGAAGATGTTGACAAATGTTTCCACATACAAAAAAGTAATACATTATTGAGAAAGTTTGAGAAATGCTGGGTTAAGCAAGTTTCTTTACCTCAGGGCTTCTCAGAGCCTTTTAACATGTAGGTAACTGTCATCAAGTTGACAGACTAACAGATAAGATCTCCACTATATGAAGAGGCTGATCAGAGCATATGACACAGGAGCACTCCCAGGAAGAGAAATCAGCTTCTCAAAACTTCAGATTCCCAAGGCAGCCCCAGCTGCTGAAATTTCTGCTTTAATGATTAAATATTCATTGAAATTATCAAGTCTTTAATCATTTCTTTCTAGATCCATCCTAACTGTTCTATCTCAGGCCTTGTGTCTGCCTGTCCACGAGGTATAAGCAAATCAATAATAACTCTATACATTCCTGAGTGCTCCCTGGGGACTAGGAAGCAAGGGCAACAGTCCAGGTGCCACAGACTCATCCACATGGGTATCCAGGAGGTGGACATAATGCAGAACATTTCTCAAACTTCTCTGACCATAGAACCATTGAAAATCATCTCCAGAAAAACCAGTTACCCTTATACAATGACAAGATTTTTTTCAACATTTCTGAAAAATACTTGTCTTTTGAACAAGATCTTTCTACATTTGGAGCCTATAGTTTGTCTTCTATGCACTTCCCAAATTTGAAATAGCTAAATATTTTACAATATCTTATTTAATTCTGGAATGCAACTCTGTCTTTTGGAAAAATTCAAAAAGTGATTCTCAGTATATATCTGAAGGAAGTTTGTTCTAATTCCTAATAGCTGTACAGAATACCCAAGTTATGGCAGGACCACAATCAATCCACCTGGTTCTCAGGTAAAGCTGCATCTCAAATACTAAGTGATTGTGGGTAACTATAATAACTTGCCATTGTGATAACTGAGCAAGTTATTTAATTTCTCTGAGTTTGAGTTTCCCCATTTGTAAAAGAGAATTATCATGCAGTTTAAAGGGGATAATGAATATAAAGTTTCTGGAACACAGAAGTTTGTTTTAAATTGTCAATTTCTTTCCTGACTTATAGCTAGTTGTTTAATGTTTTACCTTTCCAAGTCTCCTTTAAGTTTGTTTATTCCAAATCTGCTAAGACTTCTTGTTCTCCACAGGGGCAGCAACAATATGCTTCCTGCAGTTGTCTGCATTTTTCCCAAATAAAACTTTATTAATTTTTATAACTTTCCCTACTTCAACTCTTTTCTTTCTGACCCCACTTAGTCATTGAAAATTAGAATCAATTTCATATGTGTGTGGCCATTTCTTTTGGCAATAGAATTGATAGTTTTAACTAAAGATTCCAAGGCTTCACAAATTCCATCCTCCTCTTATTTTGGCCAAGGAAGAAGTTGTCTTAAATCTATTTCTTTATAGTGAGCTTAAGCCCCTTAAAAATGAGTTGTTTATTGGGTTAGGATCAATTAGAAAGTGAAAATAGTCTCATAAAATGGTCATCTAAAAGGTGGAGGTTAGTATCACTGGATATGATGATTCTCTTCCAAAATGCATAAAGAAGAGGATTCCGCCCCACCCAGGTCATTGTATTTATCTGTCCTCAGTACATTTCTGGTCTTTTCCTTGTCTTGTTTATTAAATAAAATTTCCCTTTAAAATTTGAATTCCTTGGTTTTTATAAATGCCCATCTAACTATTTTACTTTTCTTTTAAGCCATTAAATAGTCTCTTCGCAGAGAAAAAAAATAACAGTATTTTGTTCAGTGGAAAGTTGTTCTTGTGACACAGAATTCAGACTTTGGTAAAAGTGTGCCCTACAAGTTCTTTGGGGTATAATCTCTCCCCACAGTCAGCTTATGTGGTTTAGGAGGGGTCAATTCCACACCCAGCAATAGGGGTAACCTGGAATGGCCACAGGCAATGGCCATATCATATTTCCTAGTTATGACACCTAGTTCAGGGATGGGCATGTGGCTCACTCAAAGCTAGTAAAAGTCAATGAAACTTACTGAGACAGAGAAAGGCAGTCCTCTCCATCAGGCTGAGCTTGAGGCATACCAGGTTTTGTGGTTTTGTGGCCAGAGTGTATATCAAGTTAGAAACCAAAGATAGAGAGGAGCAGAGCTAAGAGTGAAGAGCAACAGAGTCCTCAGACTGAAAACTAGACCTGCCCCTGGATTCAGTCATGAGTCAATAAATCCCTTTTTCCTTTGCATATTTGAGTTAAATTTTTGTCATTTGCAAAAGATTGCCAATTGATACACAATATATTTGACTATACTTCAAAGTTTATATCAGCTTTTCACAACTCTTCCAGGTCAAGCAGAGCAGGGACACTTACCATTTTAAAGTAAAGGAAACAGACTTCCAGAGAGAGATTAGACAGCACAGCCAAGGTTACATAACTAATAAGCTACAGAGCTACCACTCAAACTTGAATCTTCTGAATCTCTGTTTTGTCATAATTTTTACTTTTCTACAAACATTATAGAAACTTCCAATGTGCTTGTTCCAGCTTGTCTCACCTTGTTAGTTCTTCACCCAAGTGCTAGATCCTATAAGACTCATTTGTTCATAGTTAAGAGAATTATAGACATCTTTAGGCACCATGGGGAACAATGGAGAAATGATCACTGTCTTCTATACTGTAAGCTTAGCCTTGATAATGCCAAATTATTAAGTGGCAGCACATAGTGCTGTGCCACATATCAATTCCAGTATTAAAGTTCCAAAGCTCAAAATGCTATCTCTTTCCACCGCATTTCCTATGGCTTTAGAGTGAGCAGCAGATTCCCACACATAAACACAAGCCTATAAAATCAGAAAACCAGAGAGCCTCAGTGGTCCCCAATGTAAAGAGACAGTGATATATTAGATCTCTAAGTATGAGGAAATTATTTATTCCTAAATATCTAGTCTTTGAGTTCTACTGTCTTTCATGCTGTCTTAGCCAAAAGCTTATATATTATTTTTCTGCATATGTTTCTATACATCTGGCAGAACAATAAGCAGATACAGGAGCATAAAGTGCCTTCTTTGGATGGTATCACATAAAATCTAACCAATCTCAATTCTTCTGAGCCAAAATTATAGAAGCAATTCTAAGATGACATAGTCTTAGTGCCTGACTTGGAATACTGTCTAAAACACATAAACAAATGATAAACATCAAAGGAGATAGAGAGCAACTTTCCTCAATACCAGGGTAAAAATCTACTCTCCTTTTTCCCAGTCACTTTACTTGTAACTTCCCAATATATCACAGCTAATTAAATTGTATTTATTCCTATTTAAAGAAATGTGAATTTTTCTAAGGTTTAGTATAAAGGGACAAATATTCAAATAATCATATTCGGGATAGTCATCTATCTCGAAGCATCATTTATAAAGTTATTTTTGTCAAGGAATCCACATTACGTAAGATGAAATTTATTTTGTTGAATCATAAAGTTATCCTCTAGAAGCCAAGATTTTAAAAAATTGATCATAATAAAACATACTAAACTATTTTTTGTGGCTATAAAAACAAAATAATAGGAATGAAGACATTAGTAAAATCTGTAGTCCTCATTTCACATTTATTTTTCAAAACAATGCACAATTCTGAATATGCATGCCTATTCCAGTTTTTTTATCCACTGTAACAATCATAAAATGAAAAACAGTAAGACTTCTCTAGTAACAATTTGGAAACAATTCCTATTCAGACACTTATTACAGCTGTGTTTCTCGAGTCTTAGTTAAAATACTTCCCTTGAAAACGACACTGTAATTTGTTGTTCTATTTGATGCATATTTTTATCTCTCTGTACAGTTGCTTTCTGTCAACACTTTACTACACAGAGAAAACAGAAACCAAAACAGCGATGAGGATTTTAAACAGAAATCAGCAGGAGAGCTGTTTACCTTTCAAAAATGAGTATTTTATATATTGAAGGAATAACAAACTGGATAACTAAAGAAAAATAAGGGATTACTTCACAACACTGAAGGTAAGAAAATATTCCAATATTGGAAAAATATATTATTACTTCCAACATAATAACAACTGCTAGATTGGTAAACTGTGTAATTTTGAGTCTTATAGCAAATAATTTTTAATTAAGAATTTGCCCAAGAATAAAATATTCAACTGATACTCTAAGATTTAACTAATAAAAATTATCCTAAAAAAACAGAAATGTTTAATTCCATATAACCAATATCCTAAATACAAATTAATTCTGGTAACAAATCAAGCATCATAAGTTGTACATATAAGAAATTTTAAAGTATCTTAAATATTTCAAAAAGCACATGTAAATCTCTAATTATGCATTAAAAACAACTATTATAAGGGGGTATGACAGGAGACCAGAGTTTAAATCCCAGATCTGCTTCCAAGTAATGCTTCTTTGATGAATGGAGAAAGTGGACTTTGAAGTCAGAACCAGCTTCAAATTCCAGCTCCACAATAACCAGCCCCATGACCCTGAGCAAGTTACTCATTCTCCCTGATTCTGGATTCCAGCAAGTGTAAAATGGAAAAATAACAATCTATATAGGCCATAAGAATTAAATTACATACACAAACACAAACACACATAAATGTGTTGTGTGACTGTGTGTAAAGTGAGTAGTATAGTGTTTGATAAATGTCATCTTTCATCCTTTCCTTTCTTATCTGTAATATTGATGCCTCCTTCAGAACCTTTAAAATAATGAATCTATGCCTCAAAAGTCCCTTTTAGTTCTCTAAGTATGAATCTGGAGAACATATTAATATACCTTCTCTCAAGTAGTGAGTGTTACACATTTACCATTTCACAGGATTTATAAATATAAATATATAAAAATACAAAAGCTTTTAAAGATATCTTTCACCAGTAACTTTTTATAACACATCCACAATCCCTTTAACAAGCCTTGAGGCCAGATGTGTTTGGAGTCGAGAAATTTGTTTTAATTTTAGAGAAGTAACAATGTGCATATACCATGTATTACATAATGCTCCCAGCAGGATCAAGGACAACTAGTACAGATATTGATATATCTGTACTAAATGATTTTCATACTAACTGGGATAAAAACTATTAGTTTAATGCATTGTTATAGGCACAAATATTAAGATGTCCCCCATGATTCCCATTCTCAGGTTAGTAAATCAAATACCAATCTAAGTACTGCATGAAGAGACTCTGAAGATAGAATTAAGATTACTAATAAACTGACTTTAAAATAGAGAGATTATACTAGATTATCTGGTGGACCCAAATGTAATCAAAGCAGCCCTTAAATGCAGAAGGAGAAGGCAGAGAAAAGATGCAGAATAAAGGGAGTTCAGAGAAATTCAAAGTCTGAGAGGGACTTGACTGGCCACTGCTGCTAAAGATGGAGGAAAGGGCCACTAGCCAAGAAATGTAGGCATCCTCTAGAAGAAGAGTTCACAGCCAACAGCCAGTAAAGAAGTGGGGACCTCAGTCCTACAAAATTCAAGGAACTGTATTTTGCCAGCAACCTTCAATGCTTGGAAATTGATTCTTCTTCAGGAGCTCCTCCAGGAAGGAGCTCAGACTAGATGACACCTTGACTGGGGCCTGTAAGACTGTTAAGCACAGGATCCAGCTGTGCTGGACTTCCAACTCTTGGAAGCTGTGAGATAATAAATTTATGTTCTTTTAAACCACTAAATTTAGGGTGATTTGGCAACAACACAAAACTAATATATGTGACTCCAACAAGTGTAAAATGGGGGGTGGGGGAAATTATATATATATATATGTTCAATTGAGATTTTTAATGACAAATAAGTGGCTGCAAATTTACAAAACCTGTTATCAGAGCTTTAGGGGCTTCAGAATTTCACAGCAGGGATTCAAAACTATTTACTTCTGTTATTTAAATATGTTCAATGAGTTTACCCAGTTAATAAATACTAATAAGACCTTAAAACTTTCACTAAAACCTTGTTTCATAAGCTTTAAAAAACTCCAATAGCAACCTTAGTGCCTAATTTCCTTTTAGTCAGTCTCTTTAAGACAGCTGACCTCATAGCAACTCTTTAAAGCAAAGTGCCTCATTTAGCTAATAATAGCTAAATATTTACAGAGAAATCCAGGCCTGAGCAGTTAACTGACTTGCCCAAGGACACACAGCAAGTAACTGGCATAGTTTCTAAACCCAGGCAGTCTAGCTACAAAGTATATCCTGGTAACCACTTGGGTTCTTGCCTCTCTATTGGCATAGGTACCATTTAATCAAACACCTACAAATACAAAGTACCTGCTACCCAAGAACATATAGGCTAAATTTCTTTTCTCTACAGTCTTTTGCATTGATCCCTCAAGTGCCAATAATACATATTTCCTCAGGGAAGCACAGTCCATTAGTCAACCAACCAGCACAATCTGTTAACCATGGTTTCCTGTTGTGCTGCCTTTTCTCTCCTATGTATTTCAAACTTCTGGAAAAATCATAGATCTAAAGTCCATATACCACATATTACATAATGCTCCCAGCAGGATCAAGGACAACTACCTATAATCGATAGATATTGATATATCTATACTAAATGATATTTATACTAACTGGGATAAATAAAGACTATTAAATAGTTTAATGCGCTGTTATAGGACAAGTTTGTTACTTGACACCAAATGACCTGACATCATGGCTATGTCTCCTATCAACTGAAAATAAACTCACAGTGACTGGCTGACTGGTTAATTCACAGTATTTCACCTCAAGAATATAACACCTCTGTCAGAACAAGACACACAGGGCCCAGTAGGAAGGCTTTTTCAACCTAATTTATAATAGCCAAACACATTTAGGGAAAAAAAAAACTGGTTATATTTTTTAAGGGAATTTATTCAGAAAACATCTATTACAATATGAGTAAGAACAGTTTTTAATTACTAAACCTTAAAAAGTGTTCTTCTTGTAATATATAAGAGGGGTAGCATATAGGTACAGGCTAAAGGTCTGGACTATATCAAGAACATGAAAAGACAGTGAGGGCAGGAAGTGGATTTAGAGGGAAAAAAACAATAGATAAGTGGTTTTCAAACTTGAACATACATCAAAATCACCCAGAGAGCTTGGTAAAACAGTCTCCTGAATTCCACCCCATCAGAAGTTCTAATTCAGTAGGTCTGGGCGAGGATCTTGAATGTTCATTTCAGACAAGTTCTCAAATGAGGTGGAGGCTGCTGGTCCAGGGGCCACACTGAGAAAACACGGCATTAGTTGTTCTGGGACTGGACCCAGGTATTGGTTGTTTTTAAAACTGCCCAGTTAATTGTAGTATGTAGTCAGAGTTGAGACAGCTAGGCTAGGAAAACGCTAATGAGGAAGAAGACCTTAATATAGAAATTGACTTTGCATGACTGGGATTAACCTATCACAGAAGGTAATATGTCCTTGTGAGGGTGGGTTTGCAGGCTCGTTAATGGCCTGTGAGAAGAGCCCCTTTGGACATGAAAAGGAGAGCCCTTCTATACATTACCCAGTAGCAATCAAGGTATACATGAGTTAAAACCCTGAGCCTCTCCATCAAGGCACTGTATGATTCCCACAATCATTTTTGCAAAGGGAGGAATTACTCCACATCTGTTATTTCTCTCAAATTCTCTGGAATTCATAACCATAGCCATGTGTTACTAGTTAACTAAATGGTCTTAAAAAAAAAAAGGAAAAAAAAAAAAACACCACACACTGCCAGAGGGCTGTTTCAAAACCATTTCAGCACTTGGGCTTTGAAGAATCTCTCTACTCACATAATAAATTTTAATTAGGAAGTTTGTGTGATTGTGCACTTTAAATGCAAGGTACATAGCAAAGTAAGAACTGGGATTTTCTGTGATCTCTATTAAGCTTTGTTGTTGGTTACAATCTTAGCCACAAGCTTTAAAAGAGGAATCAGGGTGAGACCAGAGTGAGAATAAAATCTTTTTAAAGAAGATATATGAATTAAATTCAGAGCAAAATCAGATCCAGAGAGACAGAAAATAACGAGGGAAAGGATTACTCAAGTAACAGCAGGATACCTCATCTACACAAAGTCAGGCTGACAACCAACCATTTTCACTGTGTAACTAACTTCAATCAATAAAAACTACTAAAATAATTTTTGTAAAATGCTTTTTTTAGTATGTTATTTATATCAGAAAACTTAGAAGTTTTCATTATTAAGATGGTTTGATTTTTTTTTTCTTTCTCTAAAAGATTACTGGTTGGATGTTTGGAATCTCCCAGTGTAGCCCGGTATAAATCTGGGTTCATGGGCTCAAATCATCTTTTCAGTAGATCTAGTTCTGTGCATATCATGCTTTTTGTGCAGTGAAATTTAAGACATCACAATGCTCAAAAACCTTCTCCGTCTTCCTGCTGACCTGAAATACTACTTTTTAGAGTCAGTTCTTTGAGTTACCCTAAAGAGGCAGGAACACCTCTAAAAACTCAAAGACATGGACTAAAAAGGGGACTAGAACCAGCCAACACATCATCATGGAATAATTTATCAGAGAACAGGTGATTAACAGGGGAGTTAGGTGACCACCCAGCAGGAGAAAGGACAGAATGCAATGATGGGTAAGTAATGGAAAGGTAAAGGAAGGACTAGAAATGTCTGAAGCATAGTGACTTTCCTGCCAAAAGAAGCTATAGATTCAAGTGGAGTCCAGAGTCAGAGGGTTGAATTCATATCATGCCTGGAGCTATTCTTGGGATACCTGACATATTTGATACTTCTAATCTGATTAATCAGCTACTTAACAGCAAAAGTTACCAAAAAGAATTTTATTTTAAAGCAATTTATTACAGGGTTTCGGTGAATAAGAACAATAACAACATACACATGGGATTGTAAAAACCAATTAATGAAATTTAATAAGAATTCCCAGGTTTTAGAGTCACATGACTCATTATTTTTGATAAAGGGAGCCCATCCAGGATCCAGTATAAAGGGTGTACATTTATAAGGTGAGAGGGTATGTGACTTGGGTGTGTGACTTGAAGCTTTTAGCAAGTCTGTGGAATGAAATCAGCTGCAGTACTATATAATAGCACTATAATCTAATCTTTGAAGGTCACCTTTAACCAAAGTTCTCTTTGGCAGACCCTGTTGGCTATCTCTCCAATATCCAAACCCTTTTCCATAAACTAACAAAACCCCGAATGCATGAGAGATCTTCCCTTCTTCCATGTGATGGGGAGGGGTGGGAGATGAACTCACTCCAGCTCCAGGGAGGTTCTGATTAGTATCAATTAATCACAGAGACCTTCCCCTTTGTCAAGGATTGGTTTAGCAAGAGGTTTGAATCGATTCTGGCCAACAAGACTTTGGAAGTTTCAGTAAAAAAATTTCCTGGTTCTCTATAGTGAGAGAGAAAGTGGTCTTTTTGTCTCTTGCAGACAGACACAAGGCAACAGAGCTGGGGTCACACCTAGAGCTGCCCAACCTCTGGATTTACTGTTATATAAGAAAAGAAGCTCTAACTAGGTAAAAATCAGACACTTCTATCACTTTTAGCCCAAATCATCCTAATTCATTATCAAAATGTGCTTAAGGAAGTCCATTTCATAAAATTAATAAGTAAAATCACCACCTATGGTAGACATTAAGAGTAATACTACCTATGGAATTCAGGAACAATTTTGAGAATCAAAACCACTAATAAAAGAAAGCTTCTTTTATAAGTAGCTGAAAACATACCAGGTTTTTGTTTTCACGACCAAATTCCCATACTACTATCAGTTATTGTTGCAGGAAGCAACACCCGACAGAGAAATTTGGACTCATAAACAACTTTGTTAGAGGGAAGAGAATTTAGAGAATTTATTGCCCAACAGAGCAAATGAAGCTTTAAACAGTACCAAGCTCTGAGCTCCCCTTGGTTAAATTTCTTACAGTTTATATACCCCTGTATTGTCCATGCAAGGGGTGAGTGATTCCTCTGAGGTTCTACGCACACCTCATGACTCAGGATGGGGAGGGGAATTTTGTCTGGGGGCTACTAGCTGAAAGGAATTGCCAGACCACTGGTCCTATCTATTTACAGATCTTTTGTCTTGTAGGTGTGGCAAGAGTTTCTAGAAGGCCATTTAGAGATCTATAGGGTGTGGTTAATTTAGAATCTGGCTGAGTCAGTGATTTCTGCAAGCCCTTCCCTTTGCATTTTTCAGATGCCTCTTCTCCTCTTATTATCTTTCTGAAAATAGATTGTTTTAAGAATCAATCACTTAAAAACTTTGACAGTCCTCCGTTACTAATCAGATTAAGTCCATACTTGTTAGTATGGCAATCCATGCACTTAAACCTACTTGATAGGCCCCAATTTAACAAAGTATTTTAGTCTCCCACCTGGTCCCAATTCCCTGAACTGCATTCAACTCAGCCCAGAGGCACTTTCACATTACCATACCATTGTTCTGTCTCTCATCTCTGCTTTAGGTGACCCCTGCCATAGCAAAATCTTATGCAGTTTAAAATTCAAAAAAATTTTTCAATTTTTTGTGAACTTTTATCAGAAGCCTTTTACTGGGGCAAGATTATTCATTCTCTCCCTGGGTTGACACCACTAAAATCAGCTTTGATCATCTGGCGCTACAGATGCTGGATGGGTATGTGTTTCCTCCACATAGTAACAAGATGACTTCTCTGATCTTGAGTTGAATCTGATCAGGTTTTACAAATCTCTAATCAAATCTCTCAGTTGGAAGAGAAAAAGTCATTAAGAATTTCATTAGTGAGTAAGGAAACACACTTTTTTAATTGACTGCTTCAACCTTGGGCATATTAAGAACCTATTCCCTTTGAACTCTAATGTTTCCTTAAAATCCTGATTATCATTTCAACTACCACTTATGGTTAACTACCATAACATTCTGAAAGAAGCTATACCTGAGATCCTCTATTTCACTTAATTTAATTATTATATGTAAGGCCATCCTCCCAAAAGATAACTAATTGAAATGCTTTTGTCATTGATTCCTGTATTAGTTCAATATTTGATCAAAAATAAGTGATATCTGTCATTCTTTGACTTTTTTATGTAATAAGATGATATACAGCTGAAATAGCAAAATGAAGAAAGGGATCAGTCAATAAACTAGTCACCACACAAAAAATAGAAATCAGTTCTAAAGTAAAAAGTGAATTTGTCATCCCAGAAGGCAAGAAGGCTTTTTTGTTGTGCCAGAAAGCAAAACAGCACTTAAAAATTAATGGGTCATGTCAAAAGAACACAGGAACCAAAATGAAAGGGTTCCTACTAGCCAACTTTGGGACAATTTGAACAACACAAAGAGAGATTTTTGTATTTAGGGATGTATACGAAAGTGATAAAACTGTAAAGGTGATAAAAAAAAAACTAAAAAAAGTCACTGGGGTGGTTATGTCCAGTGGTAGGGAAGGAGGAAGTGTACCACAGGAATGCTAATAATATCTACACCTGGGTAGTGGTTATACTGGCATTCTCTTTATAATATTTTTAATTGTTCATATATGTTATTTGGACTATTCTGTACATATTTCAATATTTTAGAGGCACTTAAAATAAATAAATAAGAGTTTCAATCAGTCCTAATGTAAAAACGTAAAACTGGTAAATAAGGGTTGGAGTCTGCAAAGTATCAATATCTTCAGCAAACAATATCCTTCTGTTCCATAAGGTTCCAACACACTCCCAGTGTTGTGGTCCATACCTGTGTTATGCCCTTTCGCATACTGTCTATCACTGTTTGCATCTCTACCCAGCCTAGGCTGTCATGTTCTGAGGATAGCATACTTGTCTTTTCATATCTGTCCCCAAATATGCCAGTGTCCAGTATGTGGTGAGTGCTCTATAAATGCTAGATGGATGGATATAGGAGTGAATGAATAAATAAATAAACAAATAAACAAGAAGTATAAAACAAATTTTCTTCTGATACTTTAAAGCTTCAAGTCACACACCCAAGTGACAACTGCACTAATGCACTGAATACAGCATTCACTTTTTAAAATCATAATAATAGTAGCAAAGAAAAATAAATGTAGTTTTCTATTCACCAGGTGATAGCATATTAAGGGGAATAATACTGTATTTGAATCCACTTATACATAAATATTCTAATTTTTTGTTTCTGAAGAGATTTCAGGATCTTAAGTACTCTGGGCCAAACATTATAAAGAAGAATTATTACTATATAATGTTATAAATATAGAATGTATAAAAGATTATGTCCATTCCACATTGGCCCTCTTGAAATACAATAGAGATGCTACTTTAGTTAAATTTAAATTCTTTATATCAACTTTTCTTTTCTTTCCTTTCTGTTTTAACTCTTTTCCCATTTAAAAAAAAAAAGTGTAGCTCACTGCCAGCGTTAATTTAACATCATGCGTAGGAATGGTATGTTTTCCAGGATTTGACATTTTTAGCAAGTGAGAATTACTATATTTTATAAATGGAAATACCACTACTGAAAATGAAATGTGTACATAGAAAGCTGTCCTTTGTTTCCAAAGACTATCAATATCCTAGAGTATTGAGAAAATAATGATAAAAGCAAGATATTTCATAGCCAACTTTGGTCATAATGTGTTAGCTGGAGAATTACTGTTTAAAAATTAATTACTTGCTAGAAATTACTTTTTGGCTATCACCATAGGAACACAGGCTACTAACTATAGAAACATAACATTCTAACAAGCTTTCTGCTTCTGTATCCCCACTTGCACACCTGACCAGTGGGTTAACAGGTAATGAATAGAAGAAGAATAGACCTTTGTGTTCAGACAGAATGAAGAATGGGATTTTGGGCTTACAAACCCTGTACCTCTACATTTCGGGGCTGCTTAATTTGGGGTCTGCGTACCCCTGGCAGACCCAGCTGGCTGAATAAAGAGTGTGATTCCTATAACTCATTGAGAGTTCTGGTGGTCCGTGCGTCTTTCGGGGGCTGGCGGCCACAACAATAAAGCTAGGACGACTGTAAGCTGTGAGTTATCTTGGGGTAAATTCTGCAACAATCACCACCAGCAAGGATTCTCAAGGCAAACAGGCAATGGGTTAACCAATCATCTGGCAAAAATAAGTCAGGATTAAGAATTAGTTATATAAATTTTCCATCTGTTTCTACTTAATTAATATACATGGAAACTTGTCATAATTTGTTTTTTATCCAAGGGATGTTCTGGTTTAAGGACCCATTCATAAATGAAAGCCTGGTGGTATGTCATAAGTTCATTGAAATATCCTATATCTTACACTTAACCTTAAAGAACCATATTTAAAACTTCATGTGAAACATATCTGATTAAGGTATAAAACATGACAGTTTTTAACTGTTGCCTCTGAAAATAAAGCATAAGCAAACAGCAGGATTAATTATTAATTTGCTAATTCTTCTTCCCTTAAAATATTAGCAGAAAAACACAAACTAAAGTTTTAGAGAAAATCTTCCATTTTTGTTTCTGCAACTGTAGTTCCTCTTTTAACCCATTTCCCATTTAGAAAAAAAGTGCAGCTCACTGACAGTATTAATTTAATTTTACATAAACACGCTCTTTGAGGCTGAAGCAAATCTGGTTTTCAATGTGAAAATAAAATATAAAAACTGTTCTTGGAGTTATTTCTAAACAGAACTCATCTCTAATCCTAATGTAACATAAATGCATATGATGATTAGAATTTAATAATTTTTTTTCATGTGGTAAATTTCAAAGCACAAAACAACACAAAGTGGAACATCACATGCCACACAAAAATATCTTGTTTCTCTCTGGATCTTTTTGCCATCCTTGTTGTGACAGCAGCAAACTTTTCAGTGACCATCTGGATTCTGTTCCCTGATGTTGGTGGTACGCTCTTGTGGAAATGTCTTCCAGACAGATGTCTCAGACACCATCAGAGCAAGGACAACCTCGAAGATGTTGCTCCCTTGCTTGCAATGCTTTTCCAGTATTCTTTCAATCAATGTCAGCCTGAAGTTTAAATGGCTGATCGTGTACTCAGGATTGTCCTTCTTGAATAGGATATAGGAGTTCAACACTGTGATGTTTAGAAGGTGGAGAAAGAATTTCTTATACCAAAACTTGTGCTTTTGTGCTCAGCTGGATAGGAAGTGAGTATCTGATCCACTGAGTTCACTGATTCCATATTCTGGTTATAATCCACAATGACACATGGCTTCTTAGTTTTCTTTCCATTTCTGTCATCTATATCAATCACAGCATCATTGTGGAATGTTGACAACATTGTCACTTCTTGTCACACGATTTCAGTGCCATAAGTTTACCACAGAATCTGGCTACAGTCATCCCCTTGCAATCCTTTTTGTTTCTTTTTCCCTCAGATAATTTGGCATCTGTGTTCTGTTCAAACGAGCTGTCCCAAATGCATCAGTCCTATTTTGAAGTAATTCTCTGAAAAGCATGGGAGATGTACAGTACACTTTGGGGATAAAGTTAGAACTGTCATCCATGAGTTATCTCGGGGTAAACGCTGTAGCCACAAGTGTTACCAGTGAGTATTCTTGGGACAAATAGGAAATGGGTTAAAAGAATACACTATGTACTAGGGAAGCTAAATTCTCTAAGCTAAGACTAAAGGGAATTTGTCTATAACTGAGCTTCTTTATTATGTCTACTGAGGAGGGACGTGTGTGCTTGTGAAATGTAGATGCCCATCTGCTGCTTCTACAACTGCTGAAAAGGACACTTGACCTTTTGAGTAACAGTGGAAGAGAAAAGAGCAAGGCAGCCTCACCTATCCAGTATCTCTAAATTAGTTAAAATTGAAGTTAAAATAAGATAATTATTTCAGTAAGTCATCATATGGTTTTTGTAAAATAAAATGTCAAAGTGACTTGTATTAAAATATTCAATTAATATGCAAATACGTTGCCATAAAGTATTAACCTAATATGTATCCTACTATAAGACATTTCTAATATTTTATCCCAAGAATTTTTATCCCTGAGAACCAGGGATGTGTTCTAGCAAATGGGAGTGCACTAACTGAATGTGTCTCCCATGAGGTTACTCCAACATAGTCCTCATGAAGGTGCATCACAGTGTCATTCTTATCAAATCCCAAAGCTTTATAATAGGCACCTGGCATAATCCCTCCCAGCTAAGATTCATACAAATGTGACCAACCAACATGCTGCAACAATATTTATGATCCTTTCCTACCATCAAACCATGATGCCATCCATTCTTTGCTGCCTATAGATTCTTACCCTATACTTCCGGGACCATAGCAGTTCAAGCTGATCTTTGTCCTCTATCAGTTTCCAGAAAGAGCCTTGAATCTCTATAAAACTTTCATTTTAATAACTAGGCTTTTAATCTTTCTTTGTTTCTTAGTAGTATATCTAGCACCATCACTTCTGCACCATATGGGTCAAAACCATTCAAGTTTAAACAAAATAAAAGAATCATCTGATAATATTGTGGCCACATCCCCTGCCTAAGAATGGGTGTAATTAACACTCATGGGACAACAGTGGACAGTACAATCTGCCACATTAGATCTCACCAGCTGAGAACATAGGCCAATATACGAAGCCTGAAAAATATACGTATATTCACAATGCACAATAATGAATTGATCTATATTTTTTCTATATGTGAGAAAAATTTTTCAGAGACTGAAAGCAACAAGCTAGCTCAATGCAGATGGCATCCCCTGGAGTAAGCGCATACCTTATACCTCATTCTAAAACATATTCTTTTCTGTAAAACACATAGTGCTATTATAGAACAAGTACCCAATTACTCAAATTGAGTCTTTTACCTTGCAAAGATTATGTTTACCTACTATTTTTACAGCTATATCATAAACTTAAATTATATTAAATATGTTTAGGGAACCCAATTTGCTATATCTGTCAAAGTTCCCTGAAGTTGAGTTATACCACTAGATAATTTAGAAGAATTCAATGATTTGGCACCTGGAAGAAAAACAGCAGTGAGTCCTGATAATTTAATCTTCAATGTCCTTCCTAATCACTGTAAAAACTCAAGAGTTTCTATACAATTATGTAAAAGCATTTATTACAAGTTTCATTGTTGCCCATTATTAGTATTTACTGTATCTAGGAAATTACATCTGCAAATTACACCTTTAATTCTTCTAGTAAATCTGTAATACAAAAATATACAATAATTATTTTAACTATAAAAATAGTATTTATGTGGTATTTTCCTTGAAAAACTAAGAATTATAGTCTTGATTATATTGAATAATTGTTATCAATTTATTTACAATTTAAAAAATATGCTCATAAGTTTGCTGAAATCTCTAGATTCCCCTATAAAAAGAGCAAGTAATACTAAAGACATTTCAAGGTCATATTAAACAATTAAATGATAGAAAATTTGTCTGCACTAAGGCTGTACTTATAAAAATAAATTAGAAAGTAGAAAGCTACACTAGTAATATGATAATATAACATAGTGACATAAATAAACTAGTAATAAGAAGGTATATAGAGACCTGGCTCCACTCTGCTCAGCTCTGGCCTATTTTTACAAAAGGGCTGACTTGAGCCTTGCACAGCTCCCTCTCTACCCATGAATCTGGCCATCTGAACTCTATAAAAGGCTGCAGCCCTTTGTTTCCTGTTGCCTCTAGGATTCCTTCCAGATGCCCCTTCTAAGACAATTTCATTTTCGCTTTAGACCTGGCCTCTGCCTTGGATGACTTTCTGGCTCCTTGCCAGACATAGCCAGTGGCCCCTCCAGTGCTTTCCATCCCAGTCCCCCTTTGTTGTGGGCTTTGCAGCCAAGGGCTGCACCAGTAAAAATTAAAGCCATCCAGGGCTGAGCCCAGGAGACCCTCTGCCTATGAGAGGAAGTTACAAAGTCTAGTTTTAGGATTCTCAGTTTAAAACAACAACTTCAACTTAGAACAGACAAGAGGAAAGGAAATATGCTTCAGTTAGTAGAAGAAAGGTGAGGTCTACATAAAGTTCCATAAGGTATTCCACCAGAATCCTACCCCTTAATAAGTATCAAAAGTTCAACAAATATTTCAAAAGTAGAATTCTATTATGAATCAAAGAGTACAGATCATAACCATGAGAAGTGTGGAACTCGTTCCAGACTTGCAAGGGACGTGGAACTGCCAATTTGAAAACTTAGCAACTATTTATAATTGACACCGTTTCTCCTATTAAATAGAACTTACAGAAAAACAGCTGTTATTGTACCATTTTAAAATACAGTTTTGCATTCAAAACAGTTAAAAATAAAAATACCATAAGACCTAATGTTTCCACTTCTAGGTATCAACCTTAGAGAAATTTACAATTGCCCCAAACTGGAAACAACCTAAAAGCCATTATCAGGTGAATTAATAGATACAATGCAGTATATCCATACAATGAAATAATACCCAGAAATAAAAAGAAATGAACTAGTGATACATTCTACATCATAAGTGAACTTCAAAAACATGCCAAATAAGAGTAGTCAAATATGGGGCGGGGCAGTGGGAAATGGCATAGATAATAGAGGCTCTGTTCATCCTTATGACAACTAAATCAAAGTTGTCACGGAAACAAGGAGCAAACAGCAAGGAAAATTGCCTGGGATCTAGAAGAACAAGACATACAACTATGGAGAAATCCAAGAAATCACCCTGTAACAGCAGGGTAGGACTGAGCGAGGACATGAGGCTGCCCGGTCTCTAATGGCTGAGTGAGACGGAGGCTGAGGCAGTGGTACTGGCAGAAGTCTCTTGAAGGGGCAGCATCCACAAGTGGATTTTCAAGGTGATGGACCTGCTCACTCTGCACTAGTGCCACTTCGTGCAGGCAGCACTAGGGACTTACAGGGAGACATTGTCAGAGTGAGGGCCAAAGCAAGACACACTGTACAGAAGTGCCCGTGGTATCCATTGTTCTTTGTTGAGCCCTCCACCCTCCCAGTGTGCAGACACAGCACCACCATAGCCTAAACGTAGTCAAACTGAATAACAGAAGTCGCTCAACCCAGAGGAGTCCCTAAAACTCCTTCTCCCCCAACTAGCAGCCCCACCTAAACCACATCCAATATATCATCAGTGAGTCAGGTGCTCCTTGCTGAGCAGCACCTGCACTCACACTGGAAGCTGCTGGCCTCAGTTCTGGTGTGGCCTTTTGAGGCAAAAATAAGCATGGCATCCGTGGATTGCTTGCTGAATCTTAACAGGTGGCCCCAGAGGGGCAGAGGCTTGGGCTAAATTTGTCCTGCAGCTGAACCCCTCTCAGGGCTGTGCCACTGGACACTTACTTCACAAATCTACACTAAGAAGACTGAAAGACTTAGGAACTTTGCTTAGTACATAGAAACAGATGTGAAAAGGCAGCCAAAATGAAAAAACAAACATGCAGAAACCATATGAGAGAACAGAATAGAGATCCGGAAATAATGGAATCAAGTAATCTAACAGATGCAGAGTTCAAAACACTGGTTATAAAGATACTCAGTAAACTTTTGCGAAGTGTAGATAAATTCAGTGAGAACTTCAGCAAAGAGATAAAAAAAAAACATAAAAATGGAAATGGAAATTATAAAAAGGAACCAGTCAGAAATGAAGAACACGTTATCTGAGCTGAGAAGCATATTAAATGGAATAAACAAAGTGAATAAAGAGGATCAAACGCTCTATCTAGGATGGGAAAGCCAAGGGCAGTCAATCAGAATGGCAAGGAAAAAGATGCCAAGATTATAAAAATAATCTAAGAAGCATATGGGACACTATTAAAGGTCAAAATACCCATCTGATTGGTGTATCTGAAGGTAAACAAGATGTTGAACAACTATTTGAAGAAATAATGATGGAAAACTTCCCTAACCTGGTGAAGGAAATGGACATACAACCCTAGAAAGCTCAGAGAACCCCCAGAACCAGAGGTCCAAAGAAGTCCACACCAAAACACATCATAATTAACATGTTAAAGGTTAAATACAAAGAAAAAAATCTTAAAAGCAGCAAGAGAAAAGCAGATAGTTAACCTTCAAGGGAACACCCATAAGGCTGGCAGCTGATTTCTCAAAAGAAACTATGCAGAACAGAAGGGCTTGACACAGAATCCTCAACTGACAGCCTCCATCGTCATCCAGTCGTCTCTGTTTCTCAGCTAATTCCAGCCTCTAGTTTCTAAGTCAATATGACTTCCCAGCCTGGAATTTGACATCTATTCTCTAAGGATACAGCAGTGAAGGAAAGAAAATCTCTGCCCTCAAGGAGCTTATATTTTAGAGGGAGGAAAAAGACAATAAACAAAATAATTAAAATATAGAGTATTAGTTGACCATATGACAATGCTTGTAGTCAAATTTTTGCTCTGAAAAATTGGCAATTTCACATGAGTAAAGCTACCTATTAAATGGTAATGAATATTATTTTTTAAATGAAAAAAAAAAGAGGAGGATAACAGAAGTAGGGGGGATAGAGGAGTGAGGGCAGAGAGAGTTACAATTTAAAACAGAGCAATCAGTCTCCAAACAGTGGAATTACGTAAGATTGTTTTTTTTACTTTTTTATTATTTTTCTAAGAAGTATGCATTCCTCTATAATGAATCTTTAAAAACTTTATAATATTAAAATTGATGAAAAACAAATAAGTCATTTAAACTTGTAAATTTTAGGGTATTTACATAAACCGAAATATAAGATGCAGATCACATTAACACAATCTTACTCCTGCTCTATGAAATTAAGTTAAAAAAATAAAGTGTGATATAAAACTTTAATCATATATGTTTTAAGCCATTATTTTAAAAGAAATAAACTGCATTTTAATGAGCATAGTAGAAATATAATTTATGTTACACTCTTAATCAGAGAAGAACTCTTATTATTGGATCATCCATATAGTAATTTCCATCTAACACAATGCTTTTCAGTATTTAAATTGTTTGTGAACTATAGAAATGTGGAGAGAGGGGAGAACTACTTACAAAATGTCCCTATAAGACATAGAACTAAAAAAATAAACTAATACATGACAAATATTTATGTAACAAAAATGATATTATCACAAATTTATAAATAAATCCCATTAAAATTAGAATACTAGTAAAATTAATTATTAAATTAACCCATTGAACATGAACTAAATCTAAAAGGAAGAAGAGAATCGTGCTCCTGAATACGGACAGACCTACCTCAGTAATCTAACAGTACATATGTGCCTGTTCCCCAAAAAGAAATCTCTAAACCAGAACTGTCCAACAGAACTTTCTGCAAGGCTGGAAATGTTCTGCACTATCCAATAAGATAACCACTAGCCACACATGGCTATGGAGCATTAGTAATGTAGCTAATCTTAAATTTTATTTAAATGAATTAATTTAAGTTTAAACGGCCACAAGAGGCTAGTGGCTACTAATCCAGATAGCACAGCTCTAAGTCTTGCCTCTTGCATTCTTTTATTAACTCATAGT
This sequence comes from Cynopterus sphinx, assembly GCA_030015415.1. NCBI lineage: Eukaryota > Metazoa > Chordata > Mammalia > Chiroptera > Pteropodidae > Cynopterus > Cynopterus sphinx. Next base: position 31,154,148 of record CM057391.1, read on the forward strand.
CTTCCATCTACCTGGTTCCCCCATGTAGACACCTTAGGTTCTAGCTCTCACTCTAAGTCTACATTTCTTGTCTTTCTGGCCTCAAATTTTTTTACTGAGCTCTTGAATAACTGAGTTCAGCAAAGCCATACACCAGTGCTGCTCAGCTCAGAAACATGAATGGCAGAGCCCTGATCTCTTCCCACTTGCCTATAGGAAGTGGGGTACAAATGCTTTTTTAAAAAAGTGAACAACTAGATGTGTGGTAAGACTTACAGACACTATACTTACCCAAAGGGAAGAGATTAAATCCAATGACTCATCAAAAGCCATTTCCAAACCTAAAATTCTGTTATTTCAAACCTAAAATTCTAGGTGGAGAAATGACAATTTCCAAAATTATACTGTATTTAAAGAATAATCCCAGTACCCTCCTAATCCTCATAGAAATCGACTCCCATATCAAAGTATCTAATGGTATTATTAAGAATCACACATCATGCAGCCAGTTTTCTGAATCATTGAGCAAAAAGGTAACTTTCTCTTTTCTGCTGTTAAGAAAGATGTTTCAAAACCCAAAATATTATTTTCACAATTTATTGTAATTCACAGGAATTTAGGTCACATATATTCTTATAAAAAATATTGAAGTAAGTCTTGCTCTCCATTTTAGATTCTTTTATTTCTTGCAGTGTTTCAATTTCAAATGGATATCCATTTATTGTTATTTGCCAGTTTTGTAACTTACAATAGATATAATAGATATCATATCAAGAGGTATAATAGTTTTAAATGTGGTATTTGATTGATATAGGAAGATGAAGTAAAATATAGTAAAAAAAAATTTTTACAGAAGGAGAAGAAAATGGATTCTATGTGTATCTGACAAAGACTTACTGGTTTAGCATGACATCGAGAATAAAAGACGTTCCAAAGACATCAACCTGGAAGCTTGCCTGGTCCACATGAGTCAACTGCAATACAAAAAGATAAGAGGTATTTATAATTCAGCCACAGCAATCAGACGATAAGCATTTCTTACAATCACTCGAAAAAGGTTTATATCATAAATTAGAAAACAGTTCAAAATGGAAATTGAAAACAAAGTAAAATCTGCAGCTTCTTAGAAGCCAAGCATTCACCAATTTGAAGTCGAACACCACCCAATCAAGGAGGGCAAGTGCCCTCCCTTTCTGGTTTATCTCAGGAGGCTAAACATTTGATTTCCAAGAAAACTGCACTTCATTCACTTTATTTTATATTACATGACTGGCTCCTTTAAAATTAAGTTTTGTACATTAAAAAGAAATAGAGCAAAATATGTTCAATTCAAGAGTAAAATGATATGATGAATGCGATCTAAAAAAAAAAAACAAAAAACCTTTTCATCCTGTCTCAAAGAAATACTTTAAAAATATTTCTGTTTCAGCTTATTAAACATTTCATAGAGGTTTCCACATCTTCCTAAGAATAAAATTGAACCTCTGCCCATCTATTGCAAATTCACCAATCAACATTTTCTTGGGGAAAAAAATCACTATTTCCCATGCTATTCTTGGAACTCACAGAGAAAATCACAAGGGACTCTAAACTAAAAAAATGTAGTGATACCAATAAAACAATATTAACATACTGAATAATCACATGCATTAACTGAAAAAAAAATGAGAAAGCAAAGCTATTCATTCTGTTTGACTTCCCAAATATTAACAATAGCTATATCTAAGCAGCAATACCATGAATTATTTGAATTTATTGTTTGTTTATATAGTATCCAGACTTTCTAAAATAAACATGTATAATTCCTACAGCAAGAAATAAAAAAACAAGCAAATACTATTTTAGAGATAAAAACCATCTGAGCAACTCTATTTATGTAGCATGTGAGGCAGATGGTGCTGCTCCCTGAGAACCAGTGCACATCCTGGGATTCTGTTGAACATAAAGAGCACCTGAACCATCCCTAGGATTTTCACACAGAGTAAACTTATGGTATCAGGTGAAAGAAGAGCACTTAATTAATAATAATAAAGCTTTTTAAAAGAAAAGATAATCCCTCTGTTTTTAAGAACTTAAAAGCAGTGAGGGTGGGAGAATGCAGTACCTCAGCTGCAAATAATCCTCATGAAATCCTAAGGGTGAAGAACCATCTCTCAGTCTCATTAACCTCATCAACCATTCAACTTTCACTCTTTCCAATAACATCCTGGCTATCACCAAATTCTGCCTCCTTTTTTTTCATATTTGATTTAATTTTTATTAACTTTTGGGGGTGATATTGGTTAATAAAATCAAATAGGTTTCAAGTGTACAATTCAATATTATGTCATATTTATATTGCATTGCATTTACCACCCAAAGTTAAATTTCCTTCTGCCACCAAATATTTGAACCCCTTTATCTCTATCTATTTACCACAACCTTCCCTCCAACCTGCTGGTAACTACTAATTCACTGTCCATATCCATGAGTCTCTATTTGTTTGTCATGTTTGTTTGTTACTTTTAGTTTTACATCTCACATATGGTTCTAAACTTTTTCTGATTAATTTCACTTAGCATGATAATCTAAAGATTCATCCATGTTGTCACAAATGGCAGTATCTCATCTTGTCCTATGGCTGAGTAATATTCCATTGTATATACATATCACTTCTTTATCCAATCATCTATCTATGGTCACTCTGGTTGTTTACTTGTCTTGGCCACTGTGAACAATGCTGCTACAAATATCAGAGTATATACATATATCTTTGCAGATAAATGTTTTCAAACATTTGGGGTAGATACTCAGAAGAGGGATTGCTGGGTCATAAGGTAATTCTATTCTTAGTTTTTTGAGGAACCTCTATATTGTTTTCCATAGTAACTGTACAAATTTACATTCCCAGGAGTGTGTGAGGGTTCTTTCCCCACAACCTCTTGAATACTTGTTATTAATTTTCCTGTTGATGACAGCCATTCTAACATCTGTGAGATGGTAGCATTTTTATGATAGTTCTTGGAGCCACACCTTACCTTTCATCTCCACATCTGGCACAGATTATACTCTCCCTTCTCATCAAATTCTCAAATGTAAGCCCTAGATTTTCTACTGTTTCAAATACAAACTTTCCCTGCATAGCAAGAGCCTCCACAATCAAATCCCCAAGGACTCACACTCTTCTGCTCTTTATTACAACATGCTATGTGTGTTTCAACTTTTTCTATGGTTTTCATTCACCACTTCTGCTGAGTGCTTTTCAGAACCAGGCCCTTGTGCAGAGATCTTCATCAATGCCATTTTCCAGAAATGGCCCTAACCGTTGTCCTTCAAGACTTAGATCAGGTTGCTCCTTGTAACAGTCTGCCACACTGCCATAACAAAGTACTACAAACGAGGTGACTTACACAACAGAAATTTACTTTCCTACAGTTCTGGAGGCCGGAAGTCCAAGATCAAGGTATTGGCAGATGTGGTTTCTCCTGAGGCCTCTCTCCTTGGCTTACAGACAGCCACCTTCCCATGTGTCCTCGCATGGCCTTTTCTCTATTCAAGTGCACCACTTGCATATCTCTATCTCTCTATCTTTCTATATCTATCTATCTATCTATCTATCTATCTATCTATCATTCTTCTCTGTCTCTCTCTCTCTCTGTCTCTATCTCTCACTCTCTCTCTTCCGGTAAGGACATTAGTCTTTTGTGACTAAGGTCCACATTTGTGACCTTATTTAACTCTAATTGCCTTTTTAAAGGTCCTATCTCCAAACACAATCATATTAGAGGTTAGGGCTTCAACATACAAATTTTGGAGAGGACACAATTCAGCCCAAATACTCTTCTTGCACAAAGTCTTCCCAACCCCTTCCAACCTCCTTTCCTCCTCCTTCTCAGTACCATTCAGTTTGATATCAGGGCCTCAGTACTGACCAGCATCATGCACTCAATAAGTATTTCCTGACTGACTCATTTGAGGGTTTGTTTTATCAATCACCGAGACACATAAACGAACGACAAATGAACAGCTATAAATTACCTGCTCATAAAAAGCAGTCCTTCCATCAGGGTTGTTCTTAATGCCATGTCAATGGATAATGTCTTTCCTTTTGTCTAAAAGCTCTTTGAGTTTCCTGAAGTGCTAACTACCCTGTTTTGGGAACAGCCTAAGGAAAGCTCTGCTTACTAGAATTGATGTCTCAATTAAAATGAATCTCTCTCTCTCCTCCACTCTTTCTCTGCATTTATTGTGGTGAACAAGGCAGAGATCATGTCTTATTCACCATGGCATCATGATTACAACTTGAATCAAGATAACATGACTATTCTTTTTAAGAAAATATTTACTTTTTGCATTAATTCATCTAACTGCTTATATTTTTTTCCCTGAAGCTTCATTTTGCAATTGGTATTTTATTTTATTGATCTCCTCCATGTCCCAAGGAGAAAACCATTACTTAAATTTAAAAGAAAATCTATTTACAGCATGTTTAACTGTTATTTAGTAAAAAAAAAAAAAAAAATTTGCATTATTGATAGGAGTAGAACTGTATTAAAATGTTTTTAACGTAAGGAAGGCTTCCTTAGACTGTATACAGATTGATTCATTCAACATCTTCTGAAAGTCTGTCTACCAAGTGCTGGGAACTATTTTGATTTGATGGACAAGGCAGTGGAGAAGACTGTTACTGCTCAAGTGTCTATCAGGTAGTATGGGGAGACAGAAAGTGAAAAATAAAATAACAAAAAATGAACAATTAAATAAAAAAATAAATTTATAAAACAAATATACTATTCTCAGATTTAATAAAATATAGTAAACAGGTGACTAGGGTAAATGAAATTCTAGGTGGTCCTGGAAGTCCCTCTGAGAAGATGATATCTCAGTGACCACCTGAGGGATCTATGGCAGACAAAATAATGACCTTCATAGATGCTCACACTCTAATCCCTAGAACCTATGAACAAGCTGCCTTATTTGGCAAAAAGAACCCTGAAGATGTGATTAAATTAAGAACATTGAGATGAGGAGATTATCCTGGATTATCAAGGTAGGCCCAATCTGATCACAAGGGTCATTATAAAACCAGAGTCTTAAAAGGGTCAGAGTCAGAGAAGATGTAATGATGGAAAAACAAATTAGAATGAGGTGAGAAAAGACTACATGCCAAGGCATGCTGTAAGCTTTTAGACTAGAAAAAGCAAGGAACAAATCTTCCAGAAGGAGACCAGCCCTGCCAACATTTTGTCTTAGCCTTCAAGACCCATTCTGAGATTCTGATATCTAGAACTGTAAGAAAAGTATTTTTTATTGTTTTATGACATTAAGTTTGTGGTAATGTGTTACAGCAGCAATGGAAAACTAATACAGCATCACTGGCAGTGTTCTTGAACATTTAAAAAAGCAACCCTAATAAAGGGCTTATCTCACTAGTGTTCAGTGTCACTTTCCTCCATGGCTTGATTATAACCAATGCACTCACAGCATTAGAATGGATCAAACATAGTACTTCCTAGCCAAATCAAATTTGCAGTGGTAATCACTAAAATCAAATGTTACCACAGTTTCCTCACATTCTATGTGGTCCTCTACCATTCAGGAACATACCTTCCCAATATGTCTAATTTAACAAATAGGCCAAAGAAATATGTTTACTTCTTTAGATTATCTTGCAGAAAAAATAAACTAAGTAGAATTACACTGAATTAATACTATATTAACAATTCAGCTTGTTATTCAACAGCATTGAAGTGAGCCAGGATGATTTTCAGAAAGTTAATCTTAGATCTTGACTATTTAATGTAAAGGAAAAGGAAAACTTGATAAGAAAGAACTAATACCAGAATTTTTTTTTTGGGGGGGGGAGAAGTTCCCTTAACATATATTGCCAAAAAAAATTCTAATATTTATTAACTTTACCCAGAAGATTAAAAGCTATTAATGGCTCTCAGAACTACCTGAAAAATAGAATTTTGCAGAAACGCATTCTTTCAAATTAGTATATATAAATGATGTGTGATTTTTAAAACTATTAGTCAAAATACCTTAATATCACAGAATAATACTGTGAGAAGCCCTAGAGCTCATATAATACAACATCCTTATTTTACAAAGAAGAAAACTGAGGTCAATGTGGGCAAATATCATTTCCAAGGTCACTCTACTCGGAAGCAGAGGAGGTGTTCCACCTCCTAGCAAGCCTTTTCCATCATGCTTCTTCCTTGCTTTCATTCTTTAGCTCAGAGGAGTTTGCAGGTTTAACTGGGTTCTGATGAGTAATTATTATAATAAAAAGATTTTTAGAGTCATGAAAGTATACTTTTAGAGAATATGGAAAGAAAATCAAATGATGAAAATCAATCTTCAGCACTCTGTTTTCATCAGAAAAGTCAATAATGTACCATATCTGACAGAGTACAAGTTCTAAGGCCAATCTGATTACAACCTTAGAAATTAAGAATTATGGTTTAAGATATACAAGAAAATCAACTTTTAAAGGAAAAATATGACATAGGTGTGGTAAAGTGTATGTTTTTAGGACTGAGACAAGCAGTGAGGCTGATATTTATAGAAGCTATGAAACAAAAGACTGAGAGAGAAAAGTGCAAAAATATAAAATAAGTATCCAGATGGCAAGAAAACATAACAAATCAATGATTACATAAGGATAATTTTAATTTCAAATTTCAAAAGTGAATCATAAAATTTTAGGACCAGAAGAACCTGATATAATTCCCAGATTGAGGCCTGTTTATTATTCATGGGCAGTAGCTGAAATTTAAATGTGAAGTTAACATAACCCTCCTGCTCCTTATGCATTTTGCTACTTAGCAGCCCATCTTTTTCTCCTAACATCTCCTAGAAACAATGAACCAGGGCCAACTTACATATCCCAAGGAGCAAATACAAATGAACTTTTCAAGATTTCCTTATTCATAACCATGTTTTTAAAGCAAAGTTGACATTAAAACTTTCATGTTAGAATTAGAACTTTGACATGAGGAGAAAAGCAAGGTATGTTGGTTTTTAATTAGCCCCAACCTGAATAGAAGCAATTGAATACCAATGTGTAGGAATATTGCCAGTCAAAAGGTATTGTGCAACACAATAATTGTGAAAGTAATGAACATTATTAAAAGAAGTCTTTAATGCACGTAACAGAATATTTAGTTATTCCGAATCCTAAATATTCCTTTGCCATTTGATTGTTCCAACTTAGTTTTGAAAAAATACAAGTGTAATTTCTGGTGTCTAATACTTTGACTCCAATAAAAAACAAAATACCAAATACACAGACACACACACACACACACACACACACACACACACACGTAATCCCTTCTTTTCCACATCAGAAAGGCCAATTAAAAAATCACCATAACCTCACTGTAATTGTTCCACTGCTTTAGGTGAACTCTTGACAAAAGAACTCACTGAGATTGAAACTATATGTCTATTAACATTAAGATTCCTCATTCTAGAATTTGTTGAGGCCACATCAACAAGATAGTTTTCCTTTGGCTAGTCAGTTAAGATATGGAACTAATTTTGTGAAGCTGAACTGTATTACAATGGCATTTGTTAACAGAGGATTCCATCTAATAGTTCTACTATAAATTAGCATATACTATATAAAAATAATTTTTTCTATTCATATGTCTATGACTTTATGTTAAATTACTCTCGCCTTGCCACCTGGTCACCTCAATCATGCCAAAAGTTTTCATAAGTTATATCATATATTGCATTAATTTACACATTATCTTTAATCAAACTGTTCTTAAAATACAATCTTCTGCATTTAGTATTACAAGAACCACTGTCTGGCAGCAGGACATTTTAAAACAAAATAAAACAAAAAAACAAAAAAGTACAGTCTTTCAAGTCAGGGAGAGCTAGATTTGTATTCTGGGTCTTCCATTTATTAATGGAACTCAGGCAAATTGCTTAATGTCTCTGAACTAAAAAAGTCTTCTCAAAGAGCAAAAATAATATACACTTTGTAGGTTTATTATGATAACAAAAGTGTAAGTTACAGTTCATTCAACCTTTGTGGAATGCTGATCATACCTCAGGGGAAATATACCAGGCCTTAGGGATACAAAGAAGAGTTAGACATGGTCCCTGCATCAGGAAACTCACAGTCTAAAAGGGGAGCTACTGAACAAATCATCACAGGATATTTAGAAGTCCAATAATAAGTATATGTACAAGATATGACAGCAGCCCTCTGGCTGTAAGGTTTCAGAGGCTGAGGAAGTGCCCCTCAGACAACAATGCAAAGAAAAGCACTCAAGCAAAAGGACCAACAAAGGCACAGAAATGGAAAATGGCTCCTCATGGTCATGGAATTGTGTGAAAAGCTGTATTCCTGAAGCAGAAAATGTGAAGCACCTATTTTTAGAAAGCAGACTAGAACTACAGATGCCTAAGAACTTCTAAACCAGTGGTTCTCAATCCTGGCTGCACATTAACCTTGCTTGGGAAGCTTATAAATAAGTACCAGTGCTTGGGCTCCAAACTCAAAGATTCTGATTCATTTAGTCTGAAATGGATCCTGGGCATCAACAGTTTTTAAAAAGCTACCCATGTTATTCTGAGGTTGGCCAAAGGTTGAGAATCACTATTCTAAACCAATGTAAGAAATGTACTCTTCACCCTAAAAATAATAGGAAATGGATATAAAGGCCTTTGAGAGATAAGAGATGTTCAAAAAACAATAGCTCCCTTCCCTTACCTTCATGATTTATAACAAAGTATATTTAATTCTGAAAACTAATCGTCTACTTACCAAATCTCTCTCGCAAGTAAAGTTTATGCTTTTTTTTGACAGTTTACTGCCTGAACTTTGTGGTTGTATTCAATCAATAAAAGAGTTGTTTTGTTTGTTTTGTTTTGTTTTGTTTTGTTTTGTTTTTTAAAGAAAGGGAACAATAAAAGAAAGCCAAAAAGTGAGGAAAAAGGAATTCCATCTGGTGGTATCCCCAGATAAATTAAGTGAGGGCCTACAGGTTTCCAGAAACATCTCTACAAGCACTTTACCACACTGCCTCACACACAGCAGACTTTTAACATACTTTTTCTTCTAAATATAGGAATAAAAAGAGCAATAGATTGGAATTCCCATGGTATTTTTTTAAAGAGCTACCCATGTAAGTCTAATGTGTAACCAAGTCCCATGGAATTCTCTTCCCGGTGAACTTGCTCTCTAATTAAAATTTCAGTTCTTGCTATTGACTTTATTTGATGTAAAAAATCTATAATTGATGTAAACATGATATAAACATGTACAGTTAATGTGAACATGGACTTGTTTTGGATATATTACCCCAGTACGAAGACTCTGTTTTATAGATCTCAGTACCCAGGAACTCCTAGGTAAAGCTAAATATACCACAAAAAAAAAAAATGGCTTTCCTTAGATCAGATGAGCTCTTGAGAGGCATTCTCTGAATCTGCTTTGTTGATATTCCAGTTCTAATAGCACCGAAAGCCCTAGATTCTGTGATTCCTTGGAGGCCAAAGGCCCTGCTCTCCAGTGGCCCCAGCTCCAACAAGCTGGAGTCAGAGAAACTGTGCCGACACTGGCACCGGCTCCAACTTTTTCATCTCCATTCAGGAAGTCAGGCAGCCTCATTACCTATTTATGTTCCAGCTATCTTCTGATAAATCAGTCTCTCCATCATCTTAGCCATTAACCTCCCATTACTAGGCCTTCAATTTAAGGCCTGAACAAGAAATAGCTTACTCACATAATCCTGAAAGTCAAAGCCTTTAAGATATTTAGTAGCCTGAGGACAATATAATATGTAGTCATATTGAGCTGTAATTAAATCTGAGTGCAAAGAACCCCAACGTTTAGATGCAACTAAATCAGCAGACAAAATCCTTGTGATGATTCAGCTCTGGGAAACTGATTCTCTTCCTTAACACAAGAAAGGCTTAGGAGAAAAGATTATAGCTCTTCCTAGCCCTACTATTGGCTTGATATATGATTTAGAGTGAAGTTACTAAAAGTTTCTATGCTTTATCTTGTTTTTCCTTTTATGCAAACTGAAAATAGTATTACATAATGCTGTGAAGAAACATTTTAAAATTTATTTATGGTCAAAAGAATATATAAATCTTATTGAATAACGTAATTGAAAGCTAAATTAAGACAGGTAAAAAGAGGAGAGGAGGGAAAAGGACTAAGCAGTTTAGCTATTATATTCTCAAATGAATAACCTGTCTGTTCAACTCTAAATCAGATAATTTTAAAAGCAGTCCTGGAAATAAGGGTTGTCTCTGCTAGCTGGGTCACAGTTTCTTCTGGAAGCAACATCAGAAATAGGCCAAGTCCAAAGGATAAAAATAAGATTGGTGAGTTCTTCACATCAAGATTTACTTCACCCAATACTGTCATATCAATAGATTTTTGTTGGTCTGCTGGCTTAATTTCATTTTCCTTACATAAATATTAAAGGTATCTGATAGTTGAGGCTACTGCCAGTAGCCTCAGCTCCAAACGTTTGAAGAAAGAAAAATCAGAAATATCACCAAATAAAATCCCGTAATGAATGATAGCACATAAGATTTCCATACAATTGTCTTTGGTAAACCAATTTACATAGAGTAAAAGGTTTTTTTCTCTCCTAGAACTAAAGACTAAAACTACATAATTCTACAAGACTCTCCGCTCACACATAAATTATACATATACATACACATATACATATACATATATATATATGTATATGTATATATATTAAACTTTAAATGGACCAGTTTCCTTCTTTACTACCTCAGTTGTCCAAGTCTTCCAAGAACATAGTCAAGGAATAATCTAAGTAAAATATTGCAAGAGCAAAGCTCCTTCTTAACAGAAGAAGAAAAAGGCAGTAAGTCTCTAATATCAAGAATATTCAAAAGATGTTTTTCCATCTATAACTTGACAATCATCCATCATAGGCTTTCTTTATTGAGACACAAAATGAGAGAATTCCAGAGACACAAACCCCTGCAAAAATGCTTCTTTTTGCTGTTGTTTTGTTTCCCAAGTCACTAGAATAAAGATTAATAGGAAGCACAAACAAGTTATTTGAATTACCATAATTAAGAAGAGAAGGAAGGAATGGAAATACATATGTGTGTGTGTCAGGGAAAGAGAGAACTAGAACTCATTGCCAGCCATCTCTGAGGAAACCATGTCTCATAACCATGGAATCTTTCAATGCAAATATAGGTTATGATATAGCTAGAATCTGCTAGAGAAATTCAGTATGGCACAAACCTACCCCCTTAAAAATTCTTAAACTCATAGATTTCTACATACTACCAGCTGGTGTCTCTAGGCTGCTTCTAAAGATAACTCCTTACCTTAAATTATAGGAAAATTGAAAGAATCTATTCACGATGCATGTTTACAAGAAAACCAACTACCCAATAAGAAAATTTTGTTATATGTGTGGCATTACATCTGTCTGGTCTATAGCCTTTCTGGGATACTGACTTCAAACTATCTGAAGCTAAAGAAATTAAATGAGTTTGATTTTCAAAAAGATTACTAGGAAAAATCTAAGAGGCAGCAAATAATGACATCATTCTGTTGGGTAAAAGTATAACACAAGTATACAAAAACAGGTTGTATCCTGTTTTTAACCACATACTGAGTTGTTTTTCAGAGACAACATAACAGAACCACAGATATGCAGCTGAAGCATGCACAGAGGAAAGAATCTGACCGCATATAACACCCAGGACCAAAGTACCACACCCTCCTTACAGAATCAAAGAGCTGGGACTTGACCAGAACTTGATCACCAGAATCCTTTCAGAAACAATGGGGCTGCTGTCCAGGAAGCTCTGGTGCTGAAGCTTCATGTGGTATTTCACCACAAATGGTCAACTTCCAAAGACCACCAACTGAAACCTGTCCCGTCAATGCTTTAGCATACCAGCCCATCCGTCCCTAATTCTTTAAATTCTACCCCACGCCCTTAATTGAGAAGACAGATTCGAGCCTCACCTCCTGTCTCCTTACTTGTCAACTTCACAAAAAGGTCTTTTCTCAGAAATCGAGGTCATTGTATTAGCTTCTGTGTACCTCAGGTAGCGAGCCCTTGCTTGGTGACAAGAGTAAGAAAAGAACCTCTAGAAATTACTTTTACTTGTAACTCTATTGTTTATTGTCACTAGTCACTATTAGCCCTGCAATAAATAGACGTATCTTGTCACTTATCCTTACCACTAAACACTTTCCGCATTAAAGTGAAGTGCCTTTTAAAAATACATTGACCATAAATAATCTCTGCAAGCAGGAAATTCTAAGAGATACTATTATTAGAAGAAACAATAAGAAACTCAACAAATCAAGTCACATCCATTGCATATCCAATAAAGCTTGCATGTGCATGTGTGTGTGCATGTGCATATACATTATGACAGGGTAAGCTTGTAGCAAACTATAATATGGAAAATAATTACAACTTGAAACAAGCTAACTTTGTAGTGCTGGTGAGTCCAACTTCAAAAAGCTGAATAGAAAAAATAACTGCTGCCCTAAAAGAGGGAGATAGGACATAGATCATCTCCAAAGAGTCTTCTGGACCTGGGACAAGCTAATGGTGTCTAGTGATGTAAAGTCAGATCAAAAGTAGACTGTCCCATACCCCTGAAATATATCTTCATACAAGAAAAAAACTATAACACAACTTTGGAAATTTCTAATTATTTTTATGACTTTCTATCTGAATATAAAAAGGAAATAAAATTCTTCACTAGCATGACTCAGCTCTTGATAGAAACAATTTCATGTCAAAGATGGATGGAACTTGACCCACTCTGTGTCAGAAACAGAAAGGATAAGCAAAAAAGAATTACAAGGAGCCACCACCTTACTTGGGCAGGACAGTGGGGCATGGGAGCCACTGGCTAGTTTGGAGCCATTCATCACTCACTCTGCTTAAACTCTTAGCCTTAATAAAAAAGCATGCATGCAGGGACACTGAACTGTTTTCGACATTCCACACATGACCTAGGTCACTATGCTGTTGATATGTTTTTAGGTAAAGCTAAATAAACCAAACTTTCTGGGTGCTGCCTCCAGTGGGGGCAAACTAAAGCAATTTAATGAGGCCTCCATGCACTGACATGCAGGGTTAAAGAAAGGATTCCTACAATACATCCTTACAAAGGAAAAAGACTGGGCACAGCCATTCTTTCTATTTTGATATTTTACTTCTGTTGTTCTGAAGCAAATGAATACTTTGAAGTAACATGAAGTTTACTTTTCAATTAATTTATTAAATGATACTCTAGGAAATTTTATTCATATCTAAGAAGTGTGTAGGCAGTTGCTCTAAACTTCCCCCACTGAGTTTCGTGGAAGCTGTCTCCTAACAAGGAAGGACTCCTGACTAAAACACTCCCGGGATCAGCATCCTCAGCAAACTGCCACTGAGCTGTCCTTTTTGTCCTTTTCTGGCCTTCCCTGCATTACACCACCAAGTCCTGCACCCTGACCATGTGTACACACTGAGGTGCAGGAAGATACAGTCTCTGCCTATGCATTTCTATTGTCAGGGAAAAACATGTTACTTCTGTACTAGGCAGTAGTATAATCCAGTGCTAAACTCTTTTGTCCTAAAGAGTTCCCTCTCTTTCAAAACTGAACAGTTACTTAGGAAAAGCTGCAGAGAGTAGTAGCTAGGATTCCAAATTCTAGAGCCAAATCTCATATTCCAAATTCTACCTCCGCCCCTTCCCAAAGTAAATGATTTGGGGCAAGTTATTTAATCTTTCTGTGCCTCAGTTTCTCCATTTAGTAAATGGAACAATAGTATCAACCCTGAGGATTGCTGAGAAGACTGAATACATGTAAAGCGTACAGAACAGTTTAGGTCCATCAACGTTATTTATTACCATAACACATGAGCAGCAAAAGTCTGAGCAAGTGTGAACAGAATTTTGCATCACATCCAGGACACAGAATTGTTCCTGCTTCCCCCTTTTAACTTCGAGATGACAATTCCTCTTTTGCTCTCTCTTTTTTGGTCCACATCTTACAGCTACACCACCCACAGCGCTCAACTCTGTGCCTCTGTAGTCTCAAAACTTAGGACCTTGCTTGGGACCAAGTTTATGTTCACTTACAAATGTAAAACAAATCTGACAACTAGTAGTTGACAATAATATGGAAAAAAGTTATTTTGCAAACTGTAATTATCTAAAAATGGTAAATAGTTCTTAAGAATATAACCATAATAAAGTTTTCTTTCTTTGACAGTTCTCTAGTAGTTATAGCACTATCTTTGTTATATAGAATATAACCACTATCAGTATATGCATTTAACTGACTCTCCTTAAAAACTTCTAGCCTGTATCCCTGTGCTCATTTTATTAACCAACACTTGTTAGTGAATTTGGTAGTCCCTTGGATACATGATTGGAATATATATTATCCATAGCTCAGAGGGAGGACAGAATTCTGAGATTTAGGGAACCCCAATAAGTTATGCAATTCATTCTCACCTGTGAAGAAATAAACATCTACTCAAAACCACTTTTAAAAAATAATTGTTGAGCCTATTTTATAAGCTCTTGAGACTGCTCATTAACTCCTATTTGAAGTCCATCCTAATGGTGAATCATTGTATTGTATCTCTTAAATAGCTAACAAAACTCTCTTAATGCAATTTAGGCCTATTTCCTTCATCTGTAAAACAGGATATGTTCAAAGATGACTTGGAACTATGCCTCTCATCTGCCAAGCATAGTAGACACAATTTGCTATTTTGTAAACTTTATGGCAGGCTAGTACTAAAATTATCACCACCACATAGGATAAAACACCCTGCAAACAAAATGATCCATAGCCACGAATGTACAAAACGTAAAAAAGAAGCACATTTAAGTGCTTGGATGTAATTCTGTCCTGCAAAGAAGAATCCAAATGCATTATATTGGGGGGAGGGGAAATTACGAATTCAGCCACCACACTGAAAATTTGTTCTCTCTTCTTTGGTGAGATAATATAATCCTTTGAGAATAAAGAATGAAACTGCAACTACTGCCAAATATAGTAATATTTCCAAATATTTCTCCCAGTATAGTTTTAGTGAGACCTTCTGTCACTCATCTTCTTTGTAGTAGCAGCCATGTTACTCATACTTGATAAACAAGCTCTAACCTTGCAGTCATTGTACTGGCTGTTCTCAAGTCCTGGAATATTCTTCCTCAAACATCTGTCTGGCTCACTCTCCACTTCCAGCAATGCTTTTCCCAATGTCACCTTCTCTGTGAGGCCTAACGGACCACTCCATTAAAAATTTCAACCTATGTTCCTGTACCCTCCTTATACCCCCAATTTCCATTACCATGCTATATATTTTTCTTTTCTTTCTATAGTACTTATAACCTTCTAATAAGCTACATAATTTATCATTTATTGTATCTTTGCCTATTTGCTAGAACATAAGACCCATGAAGAAAGAAGTTATTGTTTTGTTTTGTTTTTTAATTCACCGATGTAGCCCAAGGCCCCAGGACAGTGCTTGACACATAGTAGACCCTCAATTAATATTTGTGAAATGAATTTTTAAAATATCAGTTCACAAATAAAATCACAGGAAATAATTTCATCTCTCTATATATCTCTCTCCCTCTCTCACTCTCAGTGTCACCCCAAAAAGTTATTGAGCCTCAATCTGAAAAATAAAAGAAGCAATGAAAAAATTCTAATTGCAAAACTCAGAAGTTTAAACTCTGTAAGAAAAGGAACAAGAATCAAAGTCTATTAAATATTTGCAATCTTCTCAGTTCCCTCATTATTCAAAGATAAGATGACAAAAAGAGAAATCAAGAACCTCTAGTTCTAGTGAAAACACACTGCAAAGTACAGGGACTATAAAAAGGCATGATTAATAGCTCAAACACAACTAAAATACCCAACTATATAAGGGCCAGAAGGTGCAGAAACAAGTGTAGCTGTTTCTCTCATTGAGTGAAACATGAGGACTAAACTGACCCAGTGTCCCTGTGGAGTTGAGATGTTCTGTGAAGACTCTCAACACAGACACATCAACACTTCACTAACTCCACCAGATTAATATATGCATTTAGAGCTCCTTTCTTCCTCAACACTTTCTGCAGGGAGCATATGATGCTAAAATAAAAGCATACGGACTTCTTCTAATCCAATTATTTATTGAGAAAGAAAAATAACACAATTAACTTTGGAATAACAGATTTTAGAAAGACTGTTTGTTGAAAACTGTTGGAGATTCAGGAACACATGGTTGATTGATTAAGTGTTAAAATATTTATTAAATATGAGAATCCACTGCAAGAAAATGGAAGCTCTTCCACTGAGCCAAAGGCTACATCTAATGCTGGGCCCAGAGTTGTCTCAACAGGCGAGCAAAGGAACTTATGATCACAAGAGAAAACAGAATTAAAAATGACTAAAAGTTTTGTTAAAAGCTCTGTTAAAAACCACTGAATTGTAAGCTTTGGGGAAATTTTATGGTACATGAAATATATCTCAATAAAGTTGTTTAAAAAACTATATTTAAAATCAATATTGTCATAAATATATTTCAAATGCAAGGCAATCTTAGTTTGCACAGAAGGGGAAAGGACTTTGTTATAATAACTGCTCTCTTCTATAAAATTCTGGGAGCTCTTTCCTCCTCAACTGTGCGTTCCTTCAGATTTTTGCATTTTTGAAGTTCTTCAAATAAGACATGCTTTTAAAAAATAAACTAAAACAGGTTATTAAAATAGATTATCTTATCCTCTAATCTACTTAAAAATATAATTCCAACACACAGCCTATTTTGGGAACTATGAGTCCAACCTTTTACCTTGCTGCCTCTTACCTCTTCGTGACCTGCTCTCTTTTCCTTTCCTCATGTCCCAGCTGAGAACAGCCCCATGCAGGACACAGACTACTGAGGTCTTACCTCATCTCAAAGTAACAAAGCTGCATGGTTACTCATTGAATTAAAAAAAAAATCACACCTGATATTTGAACTAATATTATGTATGTGGGGGTGAGGGGGGGAACAAGACTAACTTGGCTTGCCAAATTCCTGGAAAAAATACAATGATACCAAAGCTGGAACTCGGAATTGGCACCAGGATCCAAATTGTTCTACCTCCTGGAACATTTGATATGAATCACAGCTCTTGTGAAATCAGAGAAAATACTGACTTGTGTATACTAGAAACTATACACCAGTTTTATACCAAGAAATTATCATTAAGGAGCTGAAATAAAAAAAGAGCTAATATTTATCGATCTCTTACTATATGTGAAATGCTCAGCTATAAGATTTGCGCATGTTACCTCCTTTAATCCTCACTTGATGTTTGACCTAGGTACTATTCTTATTGCTACTTTATTGGTATAAAAACTCAGAATTTGAGAAATTGTGTGACAAGTTAGCTAGGTGGCAAAGGTGGGCTTTAAATCCAGACAGTCTAATTCCAGGTCTTTTAACTCTTAATCACTATCCTATAATATTTTTTTAAGAAGAAAACTATATCAGTGTCTTGTTTTACTAAAAACTAAAAATTATTCTAAAACTATAGTAGAGTCTTCAGTAGTAAAGTAATACACAAACACAAAAAGAATCATGAAGAATCTATATGGATAACATCAAAAACATTTTTTTAATTTGTTACAACAAATGATACAATGAAAATGAATAGACAAGCTACAAAATTTTAAAAAGTATTTGAACACAGATAATCAACAATAGAAAAGAATTCATAACATATTTTAAATGTCTATAAATCAATAAGAAAAATAAATATCCCACTAGAAAAATGGGGAAAGTATATAATTAGGTTATTCAGAAGAAAAAATACAATTACCAAAGGTGCTCAATTTCATTCGTTGTCAGGGAAATGGAAAGTAAAATAATCAAACACCATTTCACACTCAAAACAGCATTAAAATTTTTTAAGTTTTATGATTCTAAATGATGATGAAGATGAGGATACACAGAAATTCTCATGCACTGATGGTGCAATATCACAGTGCAATTTGGTAACATGTAGAGAAGTTGAGAAGGTACAAACCTTAAGAATCAACAATTTCACTTCTAAAAATAGGCCCCACAGAAACATATGCACATGAATAGGTCAAAGGCATACACTGCCTATAACAGTAAAAAATTGGTAATGATCTATAAATGCCATTAATGGGAAAATAAATTATAGGAAAGCCAGATAGCAATAAAAAAGAATGAATTCAATTACTTCACGTTTCAACATAAGAGATTAAAAATCAAAGTTGAAGAGTGGAAAAAGAATCTATATGATACCAAATATGTACATTTAAAAAGTACACAAAACAGTAATAAATATTGTTTATGGATAAACATTTATGTAGTAACAGTATGAAATCAGAGCAAGGAGAGATGACACCAACTACAAAATAATTTACTCTAAGAGGGAAAAAGGAAGGGCAGGAAAGCATTACCTAAAGCTATAATGTTTATGTCTTCCAAAAAAAAATTAAATTTTGTTGACTCTGGGTGGTGAGTAAAAGAGTGTCTGTAACATCAGTCTCTCTATTTTTTTTATATGTTTAAACTATTTCAAAGCTGAAGCTTTTTTTAATTAAAAATAATAAGTTATCCTAAAGAAATTTTCACATGGTCGTTTTCATTGGCCACATAATAGCTAAGGAATAATGGATACATCTCTAATCAGGGATACATTTCTAACACTGTTGCCAGAAAAAATACAATAAATAAAAATTAATGGCTGGCAGTATCAAGCAGGTACATGTTGACTCAACCTTCTAAAACCTTTTTAACCAGAGCTGCCCAAAGGAAGAGCTGCCTCATAGGTATCAGGCTTACCTGTAGTGCAGTTTTTAAAACCGTAGGTCAGATCATCCATTAGAGGGCTCTGAAATCGCTTTAGTGCACAAAAGAACCAAGTAGAATGAAAATCATACTGCTGCATGCATTAAGGATAAAAGTATATAGTTTCACAACTTGTTTTGATCTTTGGTGTATGTTTTCACATGTTCACACAAAAACTTTTACACAAATGTTCATAGCATTATGCATAATTCCTCAAAAGTAGAAGCAACCTACATAATGAAATAATGGTATATTATTCAGCAATAAAAAGGAATGAAGTAATAACATATTCTACAACATGAACAAACCATGAAAAGATTATGCTAAGTGAAAGAAGCCAGTCACAAAAGAGCACATAGCATAGCATTCTATTTATACAAAAAGCCTAGAAAAAGTAAATCTATGGAGACAGAAAGCAGACTGGGGGTAGGCAGTACTGGGGAGAGTTTAGGGAATGTGTATTAGGCTTCTTCTGGAGGCAATAGAAATGTTTTTAAATTAACTTTGGTGATGGTTGCACAACTGGTTGAATATACTAATAAAATTTGAATAGTACACTACTGTAAAATGGGTATATTCTATGATATCCACATTATATCTCAATAAAGCTAAGCAAACTATATATAACGAAAATATGAATTATTTTGTTCCTGAGATTTTACTAGGTGAGCTGAAGTCATGAAAACTGGTAAGGAGTTAATTTCTGTAGGCCAGCTACTTGATCTTAATATTTAGATGTGAAACCTCCTCCCCACCACAAGCCCTTATTTTCTTTTCAGATCTTAAACCTACTTTCAGATCCTTCATCACACTAAGATATAAACGCCTGAAAACAGTAGAGGGTGCCATGGCTCCCTGGGGTCTCTAACTATTCTAAAATGACTATTCTCTAGCAGCACTTTTTTCTGATTTCAATAAAATGTGCAGATCTCTTAGAGACATGAAAATGTCACAGAGTACTACTACTATATGGGTGATACCTACTACCTAAGAAACAAAGAAAGTAAATATTTTATATCAACTTGTTAGTCCCTAAAAAAGAGGTAAAAATTAAAAAATACAAAACAAAATATTAGATAAGAATGTTTCTCGGACTTATCACAGAAAAAAAAAAGAGAATGTTGTCCTTAATTCAAAACCACATTAAAAAATAAAAACTACAAGAGCAAATATCAAAGGAACTTCTTGGTTGAATATGTCATATGAGTTCAGATCCATCAAAAATACTGTCACTCTCCCAGAAGACATATATCATTGTCTTCAAGAAAATGCAGCTCCAGGCAGCAAATGGCAAAATATGGTGAATCAAGTCACACACAGAGGTTAAATAGCTTAGATTTATTTTTGTTGGGAGAGACAGGGCTATAAACTGACATGAATGATTTTGTCTTAGTGGTTAAAGCAGCCAAGATGGCAGCTTTATGTGGTGGAATAATAGTGTGGCAATCACTGTCCCAGTTCCCACCATTTTTTCCAGTGTTCCCTCTCCTTATCATCATGGCTCTGCCTTTCTTAACAAACCCTGTCTCGAACTTAAAGCAAGAGGGACAGCTATTTCAGTTCAGATGCTCACAGCGATAGGACTCATTGAACCTGGGCATATCAGATATAGGTGGCTCTGTTTGGCCAACAAGAATGAGAGAAGAGGTCAGAGATAAATAATGAATGTGGAAGGAGGCCTATGCCCCTGCCCAACCCATTCAGTAAAAGATCTGAATAGTCCAGAGGAAAGAAATACTGTAACTATTGGAAATATATCCAAAGTACATAAAATAGTAACATAAATTTTCATAGAACTTTTCTTCTTCATCTTTGAGACAGAATATTGAAACAAAGGCAGACCATAAATATTTACTGAGCATCAACTCTGCATCAGGCAGTGCTAAGCAGTAAACAAACAATGGTAAATATAAATAACAAAGTTTCCACCCAAAATTTGAGTCTATCTATTTGGAGGCCTCCTCTATTAACACATCCAAGTTATCAGTGCTTTCATGCCCACCCCACCAACCCAAATCAACGCACACATAAGCAGAAATGATTTAAAGGCAAGCTTATGAGGAAAGTATATTCATAGAAGTGCCTCATCATTCTTCAATACTGAGTCTGAATCCTGTAGCAATGTGGCAGTGTATCACTGTGGAACACTTTAAGAAGTGACATGCTCAGCAAGTGTGGAAGATGGACTGAACACATAACTCGGTGTTTAAATGCAGGGGGTTATAAGCAATGAAGACAAGAATGATTTTAGAAAGATGGTTATTTCGGCAGTAAAGAGCAGAAGGGGCACAATAGTCCACACCAAAAGAAGAGAATGAATAAGGAACAATTTAAGAATAACAAAAGAAACAGTAAAAATTCTCTCTCTCTCTCTCTCTCTCTCACACACACACACACACACACACACACACACAAAAGAAGGTAAGTAGTAAAATGGAAAGCTTATTGAACTGTAACATATTTTCCAAATCCCAAAATAAGTAACTCCAGCAACATGCAGCAGAGATGGTTTCCAACACTGAATGTAAATAACTTCAAGGACTAGTTTTTACTATAGTTGCTAAGAAAAAAAGAGGCACTTGATAGACATAGAGTGGGGGATAAATATAAAATAAACCAAGGGTAATAGGGAAAGTGAACAGAGCAACGCTAAGTCCACAGAAAAATTACAAATGGAAAGAGGAACAGGAAAGTAGGAAATGAGGAAAAAGAGAAATAAAGAAAAAAGAAAAGAAGTAATTGACCAGGAAAAATCTGATATAACAACAGGGATGTAGGGGTATAAGAACAGAATGGAGCTCTTTGTAAGTCATAACATCAGTAATGTGATACAGTCACCATTTGTTTGTGGAGCACTTACTATATACAAAGCTCTGTGCTCAATAATGAGAATAAAAATGAAGTGAGGATGCATGCCTTTACTCCATGTTTTCCTATACAAGTAAATTAAAAATAAAATAATTTTTACCTCAGTACCCTATGACAACTGCAAACTTCATAATTTCCTAATCAGAACATTTAAGAAATGTCCTAAAAACTTATTAATCAATAACCCCAGGTAGATTTCACATGAAATTGGTTAAGTAGTGAACAGTACTTTTCCTTCATTAAATGAGAGAATATTGTCTATGCAAGATCATTAAGAACTATAAGAACATTATGCTAAACTTACCTCAGAAATTACATAAGAATTCTCAGTATCTTGGCACCAGCATTTTTCCCCTTTTTTATGCTAGAGGGTACAGAGAAGCAACAAAATTGCTATAAACTATGATTCAAAATAGCGTTTCCCTAGACACTTAACCAGTCAGAAATAGCTTTGCTTTTGGTGACAGCAATGTAAGAATACTTCCTAAATTTCCCCCACTGTCTTATCAGTCACTATCTATCCAAGTTTAAAGGTACTTTTATGAGGAAAGAAGTGTGAAAAAAAAAAAAGCAATGTATGATGAAAGTTTTGATTCAGGACCACAAAATTGCTCTCACATTTTTATTTTGTGCAGCTGCTTTAGCTATAAGAAGTAGTACATGAATAACATGTATGATTGTTACTTAGCCCACTAATGCTCGGTTCCTGGCCAGACCCCTGAAAGGATATTCCAAAGACATTAAAAATCTGCTAGGCAATTTGTGGAAATCTGCAGAACCAGGTTCCGTGAAGTGGCAGCTCTTTCTGCAGCACCGGCCATCTAATCCGAGTAAATAGATCCCACTTAGAGAAAAGCTTGAGCTATGACCAGGAGTACCCAATTGTGTGTACCAGCCTAACCCCAACATCCTACCTCATTAGTGGAAGAAATGAAGGCAATTTCTCCCCCAAAAAAGTCTACTTAAAAGGAAAATATGAAATAGATAGATTAGATAGACAGATAGATAGATGACAGATGATGATGAAGATGATAGATGATAGATAGATAGATAGATAGATAGATAGATGATAGATTAGATAGATGATAGATAGATGACAGATGATGATGATGATGATGATGATGATAGATAGATGATAGATTAGATGATAGATAGATAGATAGATAGATAGATAGATAGATAGATAGATGATAGATAAAGAACAGAAAGTGATCAACTAGACATAAAGGCTAGAGACATGAGGCAGTACCAAATCTAAGAAAACTGTCAACCAGTTCTTCCTTGGAAAATTCTAAACCACTTGCAAAATATGAGCTTTCGAGGTCTGTCTTCAAGAGAGGATCATTGATTTCCCACCTACACATAGTTATCTAATGCTCTCTATTTGGGACAAAAAAAAATGTAACAAAAGGGCAACAATTGCTAAGTGCTAAAATCCCCTGGCACAAAATTAATTTTTAAAAAGGAGAAGAAAAATGTTGATTTATCCTTGATGACAAATATGATTCTGAAAAATTTCAGTACAAACAACAAATAGATCATGGGGCAGGGTTATGGAGGAGGTGGGTAAGAGATTAACTTCTTTATGACTTCTTTTTCCAGTTAGAACTGCTGATATTTCTGGATTATGACAGTATTTTATATTTTATTTTTAAAATCAAGTTATGTATAATAGTCTGTGCTAAGGAAAACAGATTTCTATCTTAAAAACAATTCAAATAATGAAATCAGAAGACCACCTAGAAGTCTAAAATCAGTTTTTATATGTGAAGCATTTACATTTTTTAAAATACAGCACACTAAACTACTTAATTATGTGCAAAATAATTGTAAATATCAAAAGGGGCTCTAAATTCAATATTTTAAAAGACTAAAATTATTCATACATTTATTTATTTGGAACCCTACCTTATTCCAAAAAACAATTCAGGTTGTTTATATGGACAATCATAAAATAAAATAAAACTTTTACACAAATGAGCAAACTGGGAGAGAAGGAATGTTCATCACTTCAAAAAATATTTATTAAGTACTGACTCTGTGCCAGGCACTCTTCTAGACGATGGACACGTGTGTCGTGAACAAACCAACGAGATCACTTTCTCATAGTTTACATTCTAGTAATAATGGCATGCTAGAAGATAACAAATCAATCTTTAAAAAGAATGTTAAATGCTAACAAGTGTTAGGAAAACAACAGAGTACTGTAATGTAATAAGGCAGGGATGGGGTGGGACTACTTTAGAAAAATGGACAGAGGAAACCCCTCTGAGATTATTTTTTTTAACCAAAGTATAACATGCATATGAAAATCTGCACAGATCTTATTACCCAGACTGACAAATCTCATTTATCAAAAGATATTTCAAAAGACTTTCCTGCTGAAATGGAGATGGTGAGAAGCACACTAATGAGCTAGCTATGAGGCCACTGTGGAAATTCGTGCTGTCACTTTCACTTGTCAGGAGGGCATAATTTGCCTGGAAACTTTTGGCATTCACCTCAAAAAAAGAAACATGGTTACATGACAAATTTCTCCTCTTGGTCCTGGTGAGGCACCACACCTGAAGTTCTCCATATTCCTGAGAAACCAGTTAATACTGTAACAAATTGGAATTCACTAGGGATGTTTTTTAAAATATACCCCTACCCTTCACTCCCACCCTTCCGCCAGGTTACTCTGGTGGAATAGAGGATAATTCTCCATAATTAGTTCCTTTTAAGTAAATTTCTGGCAGATTATATTCCAGCAAATACTCAGAGTCCAAATATTCTCGCTTCCATTTATAGAGATTTCAGATATTTGCAAGTGATTAAAAGAATATCTGAGATAAAAGTAGAAAGTATACCCATTTCTAGAAATGAACATAATAAATGCTAGATGTAACATCAATCCACACCTGGATGAAGTCCACCAGGAATAAGAGCTGGGCAGGGCCAAGTGCTTCTTAAGAAAATAATGCTAGGAATGTTCCAACACACAGATAAATGGATACCCATGTGTTAAATAAATAGCAACAATTAAAAAGAATTATTTTATGTGAATTTCTAATATTTTCTTTAAGAATTCTTTTTCCAATACTACTATTTATTAGTTGTATGTCCTTGGGTAGGTTAATTAACTTGCTTAAGCCTCAGTATTCTCATTGATAAAATGGATATAATAATCATATCTACCTCATAGAGATAATGAACATAAATTGCGCAGCACAGTCCCTTGTACATGGTAAGTATTCAATAAATATTAATTCATATTTTTCACCTTTCACCAAATATTTGCTTTCTACTGCTTTTGCCTCTAAAGTAACACATCCAAGTAGATGTTCTCAGAAGCTACTGTGTTTGGTTATTATTAATTGATTATGTATCTTTTACATGAAAGCTCTGACATTTGGCACTTATTCTATGAAGACATGGAAGATATTTTGTACCTTTTCTTTTGGAGAAGGACGTATGAGTATGGATCCCTGTTTAGCATTTGATGTTTCTCTTTTATAAAACTTTGACCACAAAAGAGCATATGTAACTTTGGTGTTGACTGCTGAATACTAAAATCCTTTATTTACAAAGATTATAATAATCAGCGTACAGTGTTGATAATAATCAACATCCAGTTCAGAATAAACCAAACACACATCCTTCAAGTGGTGTTTTTACCTTTTAAATGTTAAATATCTTTCCATATTCCATTCACATTCTCAAGATAGTAGAAATGAATCCCTATTGTGTTATGCAAGCTTCTTCACTACTATGTAACTTTAAAAATATATTTTCAAGCAGTGTAAGAAATATATAAAGAAACGTTTGTGGTCCCATACCCACAAGGCCAGATTAGCACAGTGGTTAAGCACATAGGCAGTGGAATTAAAGTACCTGGATTCAAGCTTCCTCTCAGCTTCCTACCAACTTTGTGATTTTGCAGCTGAAAAATATTACCTATCACATGATTCTTGTGAGGATGCAATGAGTTAACGTACATCTAGTACTCAGAAAACTGTTCCACACATAAAAAGTAACCTATCGTAGATCAAATATTTTAGTATATGCTATAACATATGATAACACTATTGTCTTTCTCTCTTTTCCTGATTTTTCTATCCTTCCTTCTTCTCACTATTTTCTCAAGGTCTCTTCCTCTTCTGCTCTCCCCACTCTTCTTGTTAACATCCTTTTCCCTTTTGGGACTTATCCATGAGACTAAATAATAAAGGTGGCCCTATCTGCCCTGTGGGAGCTACAGAGTATTACAGACCTTATAGATTCCTTCTCTTAGTGTATCATGACAAGGAAGCAGACCTCCCTCCATGTACTTGCAGGAGGAGCTCTTATCATTAAAAATGATAGGATGCTTGACATTCTTTGAAGTATGAGAAAGCAAATAAAACTAAGAAACTTTTTATCAATCCATAAACTCTTGGAGTAATTAATAATTTTCCATGTGTAACTATAAAAATGTTATGAAAAACAGGTTCTTTTTATGCACAGTAAAATCATTGGGCAGAATTTCAAAGATGACTTCCCAAAATATATACAAATTGGGATCTCATAGAGTAAAAACAAGACAGGGAAATGTTTACAATTCTTAATTTCATTTTCTTTTAACTATTTAACTGTAAAAGAAGACATTGGTAGGGTAATAAAAATGCACAAAGAAATGTCTCCTTCCTACTTATAGCAGCAGAACAAAGTTTTGATTGGTGGCAAACCTTTATCAATATTGAGCAACTTAAGTTTCACAAATGCACATTAAGTAAAACCAATGTTTGTGCTATCCTTGCAAAATACTTCTAAAGCTGTAATTCCTAGCAGCCATCTTCCACCAGAGAAGCAGTACTTTAGACAATTTACCGTCAAGCTGACTCAGTGCTCCCAAGTGAAACAGCACAATTTTAAGTACAGCTCATCCATGCTTAGGCAAATGTATAAATATAATCGTAAAAATGGAGCATTCCTACTGCTTACCATCTTACTACCATCTTGCACTTTCCCCATTCTTTACTGATTATCAAAATTATAAAAATTTGTAGGTCTATGTTCTTGGCACCTGATTGACTACTTGAGAAGCAACAACACATTTCAGAGAAAGAGATAAAGAAATAAGCAGTTTATCTATTCAAAGACAACAAAAACTTCTGACAAAAAGAAATTCTATTTGTAGAGAAATATAGTCAGTGGGTAAAAAATAAATTATTGAAAACTTATGAGGTGACCACATAACAAAATAAAACACCAAGTAATCTATCTTTTGTGCTACTGTAAATCTGTCATGCATGGCTAGCAATAAAGGAATAATCATTATGTGCTTATTCTTAAAAACAGCAATTATGTGATTATCAGATCAAACCATCGTAAGACTCAATAGGTGATATCTTACCATATAGGTGTCCAGTTAAAAATGTTTTATCCTTTTATCTGCAAACATATAATTCCTTCAGCACCAATAATTTCAAATCAGAAGAAAAAGAAAAGACTAAATATTTTTGAATATTACAGTTCTGAGTGCTCTTTTACAGGACTGAAATTAATACTAGGTAGACGCCCGAGAGGATAACAAGGTTACCCGCAATCAAATGTGATTTCTTTGACTACCATTTTTAGGACTTTATGGCATTATAAGCTTTCAGCATGGACTGACCACCCCACTTGTGATAAAAATAAAGTGTGCATTCAAGTAACTGCCCCTATAATAAAGAAATCTTTTATAATATGGACTCATATCAACAGAATTATTATTTCATTTCAAAATTCCAGAATTTCCATAAAACTAAAACCTAAATTTCTTCCAAAAATGTGTTCTATTCCATTTAGTGATGAAACTGAAATAAAGACACATTAAAAGTTAAACTAAGGTGTTTCATATCATCATAGTTCTTGTGAGTTTTCTGAAACACTAAGTAATACACAGCTGTTTTCCTTACTCTGGGTAAATGGCTGGATCTTACCAGACAGAAGTAATTCCTGATTTTAGACGACCTATACATTCTCTTCCATCTCTTATACTGTTAGTTAGATTCCACTTAGTTATGAAAATTCAAGTAATTTGTAACTTACTCTTGGGAATGTATTAAACTCAGGTAATTGGGGCACCACTTTTACAATAAAATGATGTTATAAAATTTCTAAATAGTACTCAAGCAGCCTGAGTTTATGTTGTTTAACATATAGTGTTTACAATATGCCTAGCATTGTTCTAAATGCTTAATAACTATTAATTCAGTTATATGGTATTTTCAGTTACTTAGTAACTAAGTTCTTATGAAGCTTAATGAGTATGTGAATTGGTGTTTACCTATGAATTAAACAACCCATTCACTTACTCTTCGAAATTAAAATTACTTATCTCTAACAGTGAGGATTCTCCTAAATAACATAAATCTGGCAAATTAACTCTCCTTACTGAAATCCTTAGATTGCCTTTAGGACAAAGTCCAAATTCCCCAGCAAATCAGGAGGTGCTGCAACATCTACTACCTGCTTTCCTGTTTTACTTCCTCTGTCCCTTAAATCCTAAGGATTTGCAATTAACAAAAACGTGTCCTGACTCCCACATGCCTATGTATTTGCTGACCCTTGGGTTTGATATGCTTGTCCCCTCCCTTTAATCTAGCCAGTTCCTACTCACTCTCAAAACAGAACTCAGACAGCACCTCCCCCAGAGAGCTCACCCCGATTAAATAATGGGTTTTCTCTGCTTCTACAACTCTCTCACCTCCAGAAAATCATACAGAAGGTTGAATATTTACTCATTTATCTTCCCACTTGTCTGTTAATCCCTTGAAAGTTAGAATTGTATATTTTATCTCTAAATCCCCAGGGCCTTGTACAAAAATTGGTATGTAGTAGGAGCTCAAGTAAATAAATGCTTTTAAATGAACAAATAAAGGAATATATAAGTTTTGTGAACTGCCAGAAAATCATCCTCATTATATTTTGGAAGTAGAAAGGAAGTTGTTCAAAATATCTATGGGTAGCTAAGATGCCATAAATTATATCTATTTAATTACCATATACAATCAAGTTATGTTTTCAGGTCCAATGACAGCTCTTAAGGAAACTGGAAATGCAGGAAAACTCCTTATTTTCCTAACGGTAGGAAAAGTTGGCATATGGCAAGTAGGTCTTCACAACTCTATCTACCAGGTTTAGTCCTTGCACCATTAATTTCTAACTGTAGATTAAGGAGCATGGTAAACTGCAAAGGTTCTCAGGTGATCCAGACATCCAACCAAATGTACGGTGTGTACCTTACAGTGTGGTAGGCACTGATAATTTCTTATAATAATTACTTTGATGACAAGACAGTATCTTCACTTTAAGTTCTCACTAGAACTAATAATCTATTCTTGATGTTTAACCTAAATCCTATCAAGTAATTCATGCCTTACCAAAAGCCAGAGCCATTCTTCTAAACTGTGAGGTTTACTGCTATAGAAAGTAGAAGCTGAACAGGCCCAAGGTTTCTTCTGCCCCAAGTTGAGAGGCTTCGGAACCAAAAACTGCAGAAGTAGAGCTCCATAAATAGGGAGAAAAGAAGGAGGACTGGCCTGTTTTCCAACAGTGGTGGTCTTTCACCAACACAAAGAAGGACAGAAGTACTTGAGGACATTACCGGCATTAGGCAGACTTGACATTTCCAGGTTCAATCCTGCAGTTTGCTTTTTCTGCATCTTTACTTCCTTCTGTCTTCCTTCCTCTCTGAGAAAGTTTTTGTAATTTGTGTTAAAGCGCTAATATCAGCAAAAATTCACTGTGGGAAACTCTATAGGATGAAAGACCCCATGTCTTCAGTGAATAAATTGCAAAGAAAAAAACCAAAGAAATGGAGGGGAAAGCTATGCATTAAAAACAATGACTTAAGAAAAGAAAAAATTAACTAACTGCAGTCTATACACACTGAGTCCTAGGTCAAACAAACAAACTCAAATATATTATGTATTATATTTAAATATATCTATTTAATATATTTATATATAATATATAACATATTTAAACATATTTACATATTTATATTCACATATTAGATATAATATTAGATATATTTTTTATGAATCCTTATCTTTTAGAGATGCATAGTGAAACTTTTTATAAATGAAATATAATTTGCTTCAAAATAACACAGGAAGGGGAAGAAAAAAGGTATAATATAAATAAAACAAGATAGTTAATTGATTTGATTGGTAATTAATATGAGTTGCTGATTGTTGAAACTATCTACTTTGTGTGTTTGAAATTTTTTTATAATCAAGAGTTATAAATGAATATGAGAATATTCCTCCACAGAAATAATTCTAATGTACTGAAAAATAAGGCAGTGTCCCCTGTTTCTTTAGTTTTACCACAGAAACATATTAAAAGAAAAGAAAAATAGGTATTTACCACCAATTCAAATAATGGAATCCTTCACTGAAGGTTCAGCATGTTAGATTTTTATATCACAATAATCTAACTTTGATGGATATTACTGTAGCCCTGTAAATTAATTCTGAGCTTATGTTAAAATTTTAACATAAATAAGATTTTGGCTACAAATAAATTTAAATAGTAATTTTCTATTTTACATATTTTACACATACAGATAAATTGGTGTAACTTTGTTTCAGTTAAGCTTACAAATTTTCACCTACATGAACAAATTCTATCTTTATTAAGCTCTTACAGGTGGATAAACTAGTTGCCCAGTTGACATATATAACTAAAAAATGTTTACATGGCCCCAAAATAGTTACTGAAATTAACCAGTAAGTTAAAAATAATTTTCAGGCATATATGTGGATGTGTGATATTGATCTGTGCTATTGGGTAACTAGTAAACTTAGATATTTTTCAACACGATTTATAAATGCCAAATAAACAACATGGCCCTCATTTCACCAAGAGGGCTGCTACCAACAAAGTGGGGAGGAGGATGCCTTTTCTGGAAGGTGGAGACGAATGGGCACATCTCTGGTGTCCACAATTGAGTGAGCTAAAAACTTTGCAGTTAAGCTTTTTTACTGTTTTAGTTTAGTTATGGATGTCTAGACTTTTATTCCAATTATTCAAAAGTACCAATCTTTGTTTAAATGACTTATAAAGTCTTCTCTTTATGGATTAAAACAACCACCACAATAATAATGATGCAAACGCTGCCCAAATATTATACCCTTTCTTGCCTATGCATGGCTTTTGCTCGAGAGAGGTAAAAGGGTTTTCGCCCTGCTGGAGGCACCCTGTACAAACTCCTCTCAAGCAAAGCCCTTCGCCTGTGGCTTTTGGGGGGTTTTGCCCCCACCCCTTCCCTTCTTTTCTGCACAAAACGCGTCCAGGAGGACTCGCACTAGGATTGCGTTCGTTTCTCTGAAGACAATGCATCTCCAGGGCAACCGAGAGCAAACGCGGTATAGCGGGTGGGCCGGGCCGCGCGGAGGACCACCCCCCAGATCGCCGCGCCCCTCACCTGTCTGCTGCCGGGGTCACCTCGCACTCGCGTGTCGAGCGCGTCGTGCCCTGTCTGGTCTTCGCCGCCCGAGCGGTAGATGAGCCGGAGCGGCACGATGCTCTGGTGCTCCAGGAAGCGGTTTTCTTTCCTCCTCTCCAGCTCCGTCAACGAGGCGTCTCCTCCAGGCAGGAAGGACAGAAGGAGAGATCGGGGGGCGGGAGGGGGGAGGCGAAAATAATGACCCTTACTCACACTGGTCTGTCTTGCCGTCCGACGCCTCCTCTCTGAAAACCCCACCGCCCCCTCCCTCCCGGACTCCATCTGGGAAGGACGCA
The DNA here is from genome assembly GCA_030015415.1 of Cynopterus sphinx. Lineage (NCBI taxonomy): Eukaryota > Metazoa > Chordata > Mammalia > Chiroptera > Pteropodidae > Cynopterus > Cynopterus sphinx. The sequence goes on from CM057391.1 coordinate 31,185,587, forward strand.
GAGACACCAGCCGGGGAGCCTTGGGCCGGCTCGTCTGAGAGCATCCAGGATCGGGGCCCAGATGCAGAGCACCCCCTTTCCATCCTCTGCATGCCTCTTTTTCAAAAGAAAAACAGGCATTTCACCGAAGGTTTCCAATACATCCGCGCGCCCCCACACGTATTTTTGCTCCACTTCTCACCACCCTTCCAAAAAAAAAAAAAAAATCTCCCCGCGCACTTGGAAAATGGGAATGCCCCATTTGCGATGCTCTCGAGAGCTGCAGAGCTTCCCAGCAGATGGTATGCTCGAAGCCACCTAGGGTAGCCAACTTACCTGCCCGGCCGCAGCGCGCCGGAGGGCAGGTCCCCAGGGCGCAGAGCAGCAAGAAGGGCACGGACGCAGCCGCCGCTGCCCGCATGGTGCTGCCGCCAGTCCGCCGCGCCGAACACGCTCAGCTCCTCATGCCCGGGCGGCTGGTCCAGCTCCCTCGCCCCGGTTCGCCCGAGCCGCCCCCTCCCAGCCCCGGCCGGTGCTGCGGCGGCCGTGGGGCTGCAGCCTGCACCGCGGCGCTGCCTCAGTGCTGCATTGTGCTCCGCGGGCGCTTCCGCTGGCGGGGGGAGCTAGAGACTGCTGCATTGGGCGGTTGGCGGTAGCTGAGTGGTTCCTAGCGCCTCCCACCTCATCCCACGGCAAAGGCTCCGGCGGGCGAGGAGCGCTCGGCAGGGAGCGAGCGGCTGGCGCTCGCGCTCCCCGCGCGCGGCCTGGGGCGCGCGCGCACGAGGGTCAGCTGGGAAATGTAGTTCTCCCCCCTTCCCGCGGCTCGCCACCACCGCGCAGGCAGTGGCGACCTCGTGACGGCGAGGTCCTAAGCAGCTCGAAGATGGGAAGGAGGAAAAGGACAAAAGGAAAAGGGAGGTCATACCTGGCAGGCGCCCTTGCACCGGAGATAGCCAACCACGCTGCTGCGGGAGCCAGTGTTCGCCCGGCTTAGTCCACAAAGAACTGTAATTATGTTTTCTACGAACGTAATCGTTAAGTTTTATCAGAGCGTTATACTTCCAAGAGTCCGTGGTAAGTTAATCAGTCCACAAGTGTGGATTGAGGACCGGCGATGTCCCCGGCGGTTGACGAAGAGCAGGAGACGTGCCCGCGAAAGATTCACGTAGGAGGCACGTTCTCAGGTATGGTCGAGTGAGACACCGTTTTTCCGCAATGGTGTGAAAATGTCCTGGTGATGCCTAGAGAAGGGTTTTTAACTCAGCCTCGGAGAGGCAGGGAGACCCTCCTCAAGGATATGTTGGATTTAGCGTGACTCTCCAGGGTGTTTTTGTCCTTTCTCTAATACATGCCTTCCTCAAACCTGGATTTGAAAACCAGACTTTGGAAACTACTTTCTTGGCTGCTTATTCCACTTTTCTTTAATTCCAAATGTTAGAAACTCTTGTAGATAAGACAATAATAAAATCACCATCAACACAACACTTGTATAGTACTTCTGTACTGTTTTTCCGAGGTCACATAATCATGTGAATCTTAGGCCAACAGTTTGATAAGCATTGTTCCTATTTCAGAGAGAAGGAAATTAAGGCTTGGAGCTGCACCTTTTAAATATGATAACCACTAGCCACATGTAGCTATTTAAATTTAAATTAATTCAAATTTAAAATTCAGTTCTTAAGTCATGCTAACCACATTTCAAGTACTAAATAAGATACCTGTGGTAAGTGGCTACTACACAGTAAAAAGATGGGAACATTTCCATCATTGCAGACCCTATTGGGTGACCCTGAATTGAAGAATTTAAATGACTTTCCTTCAAAGTCCCAGTCATAAAGTAGACTGACTCTCCTGCTTTCAGATTTGAGTCTTTTACCACATCTCCATGTTTGAACCTGTGTTTGTGTAACCTCTATCCAGTTCTGGTCCTGTAAAACACAGAAGAATCTTCCATGTGATGCTCTTTGGAGATGTTTTTCTCGTTTCGTGGAGGGATTTTTTTTTTCATCCCTGCCTCATATGACATGGTTTTAGGTTCCCTCACCATGATAATGATTTGAAAATTCACTCCATTTTGTCAATGTCCCAACTAAAGTGTGATATCCAGAATTAAAAACAATTTAGACATAGTTTCACAAGCAAACAATACAAAGGGACTTTTTTCTCCATTGTCCTAAATTCTTGCCTATGAGAACATTCTATCATATTTTGGTAGCAACCCCTCACTGAGCTTATTGTCATTTCAAAGAAATTCCCCAAATTCTTCAGATAATGAGACACTTAAGAATTCTATGTATTACATGCAAGTGTAGTCTGAATAACGCCTACAAGTTTTTAATAGTACATCTTAAACCTTTATGCAAAAGATGCCATAATAGTCACCGTATAAGGGAATTAGAACCCTTAAGGACCTGGAAAAGCCCTTTACTTTCAACCCCTTCATCATGGATACATATTCCTACCCAATTCTCTTAGTTGGAAAAATTAATTTTACAGGTTTCATAAATATTGTGCTGCTTTAAGTATATACCATATATTTTTTAATTTAAACATCTCTTGTCATAATCAATGCCTTCCTGTATGTATTGTGAGCATTTCACTTGGTTCAGAGTTTGCACATTTTTTAATGTAATAGATACTTGCCTTTAAGCCACTCCATCTCCTTGGCACAGAATGGACCTCCTGAGAGGCAAGGTAAAAGAGAAGATACCTATGGCTCTGATCACACATTTTCTCCAAGGTATGCGGAGGTGGAGATGGCAACAGAAGTAAACTCATCTCAGTGGCACATCAGGACAAAGCACCCCATCCTGTAGGGACAGAATCTCCTTTGAATTTCTGTGAAGTAGTGTGCTTCTTGCCACATCTTGTCTATTTCATACAATATATATATATATATATATGAATATATATATATATATATGTATATATATATAATGTAAACAATGTATGTTTGTATATATATTATACAAACATACATTGTTTACATTTTTGTCATTGTTTTCATTTGATTCCCATCATCTAGTTAATTAACACATCCATCACCCCAAATTTTTTTTGATGAAAATATTTAAGTTCTACTCTCAAATTTCAATTATATAATGCAGTGTTATCAATTATAGTCACTATATTTTACATTAGATTCTCAGACCTTATTTATCTTACAGCTGAAAGTTTGTACCATTTTATCAACCATTCCCTATTTCCTCCCCCTGCACTAAGCCCCTGGCAAACACTTTCCTATTCTCTGTTTCTATGAATTTGACTTTTTTTTAATTCCACATATAAATCATACCATACAGTATTTGTCTTTCTCTCTCTAGCTATTTTACTTAACATAATGCCCTCAAGGTACATCCATGTGTTGTAACTGCAGGATTTTCTTCTTTCTCATGTCTAAGGGTGGGTTGGGAAGCTCCCACTCCAGCTCCACCACTCTAAACACCAAGATTTAGGAGTTAGAGAGGTGAGGAGAAATTAAAGTTGTGGTTTTTGGCCCACTGAGAATAACTGTAATCTACAAAGCTACTTGAACCTCTGGATTCTGGATTCACTGGCCAAGTCCCAGCCCATTCTTATGTCACCATCAAGATCCCAAATGGGCATTCTGAGTACTTATGGTTTTTTTCTTTTTTTTTTACATTTTATTAGGAAAGACTGTAAAATTATCATTTAGACACTTTACCTATTTAACATGCAAATAGAAATAAGTTGTAATATAGGAATCTTTTGTTTTAATAATAATAATAAAAAAAAACCCTATCCAATTTCTGCTGCACGTTATTCAAGTTTTATTCACAGGGCTAAAAATGAAAGGGGGTGGAGAGAGAGAGAGAAAGAGAGAGAGAGAGAGAGAAACAAATATGTACGTATGTCTTTTTTGGAAAAATGTCTATTCAGTTCCTCTACTCACTTTTTAATCATATTGCTTGGGTTTTCTTTTATTTTTTGTTTTTGTTTTTTTTGTTTTTGTTCTGCTATTGAGTTGTATGAGATACAACTTATTAGACATATGATTTGCAAATATTTTCTCCCATTCAGTAGGTTGCCTTTTCATTTAGTTAATGTCTTCCTTTGCTGTGTAGAAGCATTTTAGTTTGACATAGTTGCACTTGTTTATTTTTGCTTTTGTTAATCTTTGCTTTTGGTATCATATTCAAAAAATCATTGCCAGTTAATGTCAAAGAGCTTCCTCCCTGTTTTCTTGTTTCAGGTCTTATATTCAAGTTCTGTGAGTTTCAGGTTTCATTTTTATGGCGTCAGGTCCTACGTTCAAGTCTTTCATCCATTTTGAGTTGATTTTTGTGGTATAAGATAGAGATCCAGTTTTATTCTTTTGCATTTCCAGTTTTTCCAGCACTATTTATTGAAGAGGCTGTTCTTTCCCCATTGTATATTCTTGGCTCCTTTGGCATAAATTAATTGACCCTATATGCATGGGTTTACTTCTGGGCTCTCTATTCTGTTCCATTAATTTATGTTTCTGTTTTTATGTTAATACCATACTATTTTGATTACTATCACTTTATAATATAGTTTGAAACCAGGGAGCTTGATACCACCAGCTTTATGCTTTCTCAAGATTGCTTTGGCGATCTGGGGACTTTTGTGGTTCCATACAAATGTTAGAATTTTTTGTTCTGTATCTGTGAAAAAAGCCATTGTAATTTTAATAGGCATTGCACTGAATCTGTAGATCTCTTTGAGTCCTATGGACATTTTAATAATATCAGTTCTTCCAATCTATGAGCATGTAATATCTTTCCATTTATTTCTGTCTTCTTCAATCTCTTTCATTTCTTATAGTTTTAAGTGTACAGTTCTTTCACCTAATTGAAATTTATTCCTAGGTATTTTGTTCTTTTTCATGCAATTGTAAATGGTATTGTTTTCTTAATTTCTCTTTCTGATAGTTCATTATTAGTGTATAGAAACACAGATGAGTTTGGCATATTGATTTTGTATCCTACAATTTTGCTGAGTTTGTTTATTCTAATGTTTTCTTGGTGAAGTTTTAAGGGTTTTCTATGCATAATATGTCTTCTGCAATAGAGAGTTTTCCTTTTTCCTTTCTGATATGGATGCCTTTTATTCTTTTTTTTTTTTTTTTTTTTTTTTTTTTGCCTAATTTCTCAGGCTAGGACTTCCAGTACTATGTTGGTTAAAAGTGGCAAGAGTGAGAATCCTTGTCTTCTTCCTGATCTTAGAGGAAATGTTTTTAGCTTTCACCATTGAGTACGATTTTAGCTGTGGGCTTGTCATATATGGCCTTTATTATATTGAGGTACATTTTTTCTATGCCAAGTTTGTTGAGAGTTGTTTTTTTTTTAATCATAAATGGATGTTGAATTTTGTCAAACAATTTTTTTGCAACTATTGAAACAAACTATTCTTATTCTTCATCTTGTTAATGTGGCATATCACATTAGTCTTTTCTCTTTGAAGTAATGCTCTTCTGAACACATCTCATCATATATGTATAAATGAAACCCATTACATTTATAGAAGCCAAGTACATGTAGTTATTATAATTGGCAAGGTTGAAGAGGCTTCCAGAGGAGGCCTGATTCTCAGCAAGTTATGGCACTTGTTTAATAGAACACAGTTCCTTTAGGAGCAAAATGGATGGACAACCAACAAGAAAATTATTTAATATGTATCATTAAAATAAATCAGCCTCAGGAGGCTGAGGGCAGTTGCTCCAATAAGAAGTCATGATGTACTATTTAGTTTCCAGATTTTAGTCAGTTTTTCAACCCAGAAATTACTAACTAAAGAAAAGACTATGTTCCTAGAAGAAGGCCCCTCCAACATATGTCAGGCATACACGGTAACGATTCTCCTAGTTAATCCTCCCCCAAAGAGACCAACCTCCATTTTACTTTGATAATGGTGCACCAGGGAAAGGGAAATACTCCAGTATTTGCTGGATATGGGGTCTGAATTGACACTGATAGATAGGATCCAAAGCACCTATTCTAGTGGCAGAATGTGCAAGCTAGGTAATAGAGTCCTGGACAGGTTTGGCTCACAGTGGGCCAACAATGTCATTTGCTTAGCCTCTAAATGTATTTTTAGAAGAGAAATACTTAGTATTTCATAAAATTTTCCACATTTTGTCACTGGCCTATAGGGTAAGAGTTATTATAATGGAAAAAAGAAAAAGAAAAGAAAAAAGTGAAAAAAACACATGGGAACTTCTGAAACTGCTTCTATCCTTCAACCAAATATTAAATAAAAACAATATCTTCATCTGAAATGGTGGTCATGGTTGTGGTAGTGATGTAGGAAATCATTGTCCTTATTAAATATCTGAAAGATGGTTGATGTCCATCATAATCACATATGGGTCATAAAGAATGACAGTAGACTACCGCAAACTGAACTCAGTAGTAGCCTGAACTGCCATTGCAATGCCAAATGTGGTGTCCTTCCTATTGAAATTGAACATAACTTCAAGTACATTGATTAGGCAGATGCATTATTTTTCAACCCTGTCAGAAAGAATGCATCAAAAAAAAATGTACACCAACAAAAAAGATTACAGTATACATTTATAACCCCAGTGCCATTTAGTTCACAGTCGTCCTAGAGTCAACTCTTCCGACCTCAGCACTTCAAGTTGTGTACCTGGTCACTACCTTTGTGTGCAAAGAGAAGCAGCCTCAGTTTAGAATACTGAGGACTCATGGGTAGCGAGAAATTACTTGACTGGTTGTTAAGGGGCTTGGGAATAGAAAGATTAGAAGATAAAAATACAAAAGGGTAGAGGCACATGACATATGGGAGTGGTCGGGAAGTGTGACCATGTTAATGCCACCGCAATGCTGGCACAATGGGCACATGAGCAAAAGGTCTTTGGTGGCAGGAATAAAAGTCATGTATGGGCTTGATAGCATGTGTATTCACCAAAGATGATTTAGTGTTTCTGCCATTGCAAAGTGTCCAACCTGCCAGAAACAGAGACCAATACTGAGTTTCTGATATGGCATAATCCTTTGAGGAGACTGACTAGGTTTTGATGGTAAGTAGACTACACTGGAGACAGTAACAGGCACATGAGTTTATCCTTCTTGATCACACTATTACTTTTAGAGGGTTTAGAGATGGTTTGATTCATTGGCATGACTTACTATACAATTTCATGTTTTAAGAGGGGATTGACTTTACCAGAAAGGTGCAGGAGTGGGCCCATGATCAGGTGATCCATAGGTTTATAATGTACTGACTCACCAAGAAGCTGCCTGAATGATACAGTATTACAATGGCCTGTTAAAGGCACAGCTGTTGGACCAGCTTGGAGGTTGGGAGGTGATATTTTTGAGGATGGAGTATCTAGGATGCAGTATACACTTTGAGTTCAAAATGTTTTACAAAAGAATATTCGTAAGTTTGAGAAACAATATGTGAAAGTAGGAGCAGCCTTACTTGCCAACACTCTGGTGACTCTCTAGGAATTTATGTTTCCCATCTGAGCAACTCCTGAATTATAAGCTGAAACTACCACCTGGCCACTTCGAGTTCCTTGTACCAAAAGACCAAAAAGCAAGAAGTCTGCATCCTGGCATGGGGGACTGATCCCACTCCCTCTTTAATGAGAACTTGCTGGGAATACTGACAGTAGACAGCTTTCAGCTGTCAGCTCCTTCATCAAAGGTTCTCAGCGGCAGAGCCTCATTGAGTTCACAGTCATGACCCTTCCTGGAATGGCCCTCATTTAATGACTTTATCAGTCATCTTCACCTAGCAATTCTGAAAAGCTTCCTGTGGAGTCAACTGATGTCCAAAGGTACTCCTGAAAAAACATCCTGTGCACCAAACTTTATCACAGAGTCTCCTTCCTATAGGAGCTCACTTGTGATGAGTTACAATGAGGACTTCAAGGAACTTTAAGCTTTTGTGGCTAATTGCCAATTCTAATTTTTATACTATTTGAAAATGCTAGGACAGAGTAAGAAAAAGATTTTATGGGATTCCTATTAGGGGCAACTCATGTGTTTTTTTTGGGAGCCTCAAAAGAGTATTTGGGAAAAAAAAATCCACTGAATTTATCCCTTCCAAGTTAAAAGATGTTAACAATAAGCAAACTGCTTTTGAAATGGTCATGATATGAGAGTATCTTGAAAATGGATGTTTGTCCATTATGACATGAGTTTATTACTGAACATAAAGTGTTTAAACCTTGTAATTAAAACTGGCTGATTGATCTCAGGAATATAAAAACTTACTAGGTATATTTTAATGAAAATTTGGCATGCATGGGGGATGAGACCAAAAAAATTAATATCATGTTTTAGCAAAGAGAGCTAATACAATTCTTCCTTTAGGATTTAAGTATTTATGTGCTTTTGTCTGAGCTATGACAACCAAATTTTTAAATAAACTGAATTTTCACAAAGTATTAAACTAAAAATGAAATTTTTTAATGAGAAAGCGTAATGTCCTGGCCATCCAGTACCTTTTTATTCAGTTCTTCTAAGTCTTTGTAAAATATTTTAATAGCATATTTTTTGGTGAGAGTGAAAAGGTTTTGGTACCATCAGTAAAATATTTCAAAAATATTGCATATATTTATTTTAGACTTTAAAGTTTTGTCTCAAATTTATATAATAGTAGAGTAGCATATGTATATTATATAACAATTTTTGCTGTTAGAGTGATTTTTAAAAATCAAGGAAAATAAAGCTTTTTTAAAAGCAATCTTTTATAGATGCTGCCTTCTTTTATTAAATCTGATAGACAGGGTTCACCTCTTCCTAGTAATCATTTGAGCAAAATTACTAACAGCTAAACTTACAATACAAAAAGGTAATTACTATACGCTTAAGCACAACTAAGTAAAATAAACTTATATACAGGGACTTTTGATAATTTTAACATTTTTTTTTTCACTAAGGAATTGTGACAACCTTAAGTAGATGTGGCTGTGTATACCTTTGTCTTAATCTGGTCTTGGTTTCTACTTATCATTCGTCTCATTTGTCACACCTTATTCTTCCAGTGTTCAAAATTGGCATCTTTTTCCTGCTTGAGTAATATATTTTGCTGAGATTCTTTTGCATCTTTAATTGCCCAGAACGTTTCTTCTTCTTCTTAGATTTTTCCCTTTTTAAAGCATGAGATTTTAAGGAAGCTACTTCCCTATGATACTGCCTACAAAATTAATGCTAATTAATGGTCTTTTTTGCAAGGATGTTAATTTCTAATTTTTAACTTTAGTTGTGCACAATCACTAGTTTACCCAGGTAAACAGGTGGGCATGCTTTTTATGCATTAAGGGATTCTTAATTGGAATTTGTGGAGACATGGATGTCATACCATTCTTATGTAAAAACATTAGCCATTCCTGTAATTAATGCAGTTAAAAGGCTAAACTGTTCTTTCATTTGATCTAATTGTCTTTATACTATGCCATTCCATCTTCAGTCCCCACCCCTACTTTCCATGGCAAATGTAATCACAGTACATGGCTCATGTTATATTACTGGTAATAGCAAAGACTTAAATGCCAATAAGTCTATAGTGACTGTTATCTAAAGTAATTTGGGCCCAATTAATATCTTCTGCACAATCTATTCTGTGAATAGCATTCTTTTAGATTTTAGTGGTTACTAGAGGGAGAGGGGGGAGGGGGAAAAATAAAGGTAAAAGAGGTCAAATATATGGTGTTAGAGGATTTAACCTTGGGTGGTAAACACAATGCAATATATATATATATATATATATATATATATATATTATGTATTATTGCATCATACACTTGAAACCTATATAATTTTGTTAACCAATGTCACCCCAATAAATTTTTTTAAAGGTAAATATCTAGCTAGCCTAGTGAGGTTTTAGTTTACATTCATTACTCATTACTATGCTTAAAAACCTTTCCATCTCCTGTAGAAGAGGCTTATCATCCTTACATTACACTTTAGCATTGGAAAGATCCCTAACTGAAAAGTGTGACATAAAACTTTCTTTGGTCTCATATTAATCAAAACTACACTTACAGCAATTGGTATTTAGATAAATACAATTTATTATTTTGATATATTTAGATGGCACTCCAGTATTAACTATACAGCCATCCTAGTACCAAAGTGTTTTTTTTGTCTTAAGACCGAAATTCTCATTTGATAATATAAAATAATCCCACATTTCTGGAAATAAGGATTCAAGTTCAACAGTTTTAGGTCAAAGTTTTACACATATAATCCTTTGCTTTCTGTTACTCTTTTAATGGTAGGTATATTTTGTCTTGACATTCATCAGTGTTTTCTACAAATGACACACATTAGAATAACATCTATACCTGGTTCCAAATAACTTTGATATACTAACCTATGCATGTAAAGAAGTCACTGGCTTCAAAAACCATTTAAAAGATTCTATTGACTTGTGTAAAATACACCTTTCGCTACAATTGCTTGTCATCTTAGAGAAATAAACATTTGAGTCACAAAACTATCTTGTCTTCACTGCTGCTGTTTCTGGCTACAGCGTCCGTTGCCCTTAACTTAATTGGGGTCTTTTTTTCTTTCCTAACATCTATTGACTTCAGTGCTCTTGATATCAAAGAATTCAACTTATATGCTTGTTGGAATATGTTAGAAACTTTCGTCAAAGCACATCACTTTCTACCAAGCAAACCAAGGATTTCTATCTACACTGCTAGGGATCTTTGAAGACACTTACTTCTGGTAGTGACTAGCTACATTAAAATGTCCTTTTGTGAACAAATCTGGAAGCCACACAAGTGCTGTCAGAGAAATAAAAAACAAGAAAACACCCTCTCTGGATACACAACCCCCAAGGCACCTTGGCCAGATGGCCTTTCCTTGGTAAAAATTAGGAAAAAGTATTCCTACTGCTTATTTCAACCTCATTGCCAGTGCAGGCTATCTGCTGGCTGTGGGTTGGATTTCTACCTGCATTCCTCCCCTTGGCTGGGTGCCCATCTGCATAGCACAACCCACACACAATGTGGTGGTCTTGCTACCATTTTTAGCATTTTCCCAAATAAACTGAAATATTTTTTTTTAAGTGGAAAATTCATGAAGATCTAGGAGGATGGAGTGATGAGGATATTTTAAGTCTAATGTTCAAAAATAGTGTCAAAATAAAGTTTAACAACTTTTCACTACTGGAGGAGGTTCAACTTGAACCTTATTCTCATTACATACAACCAAGGCACATTGACTCCAAACAAGTGCAGGGGCAAACAGTGCAACTGCAAATTAAAGAGACCATCACTCTAAAGTCCATAGATTATTGAACGAGTTTAAATACCTTTTGTTTGGAAAATTCTGGGGAATACAGATAGGTAATACTGAAAGGAAAAAAACCTTCTATAAATTTTCCAAGTTCCGTCTGTTTTTAAATAGCTGTCTATAAAACCCGACATAGATTAACATATACACACATGCATTCGTGACTGAAAATGCTACAGTAATAATTTACAATGGAAACAAGATTTGCATGTATGCACTGTAAAGAATATTTCAGTGATCCTCTACTGGTATGAAAAATGAAGCTATTGAAAAGTATTTCTTACTGATATTTTCCAAATGGTCAAAAGAATATATACATCAAGACATATGAACTAATATATTGGGAACCATCCAGGATTTCAAAAAATTAAAACTGGTAATCAGTTAATTAGTTGTAAACGTCTTACTCTTGTAAGAACATACTCAAAGGCAAATGCCTCCATAACCTGAGTTGAAATTTTTCTTATATTTGAATTTTCTCTAAACTATTCAATCACCAAGTGCCTGATCAAAGGCAATCCTTGCATGTCTCAAAACTGCTACTGTTGAATGCTACCCTTCCTCTTTCATTTCCTGACACCAAATTAGAGGGTAGAGCTATTTTTGAAAGAAATTATTTCTAAAAGTAATAATTAAGAACAGTGGAAAAATTATTGCACTCCATATGGTAGCCTTGCTTCTATTTATCCCTACAGATAACCTAACCCCTCAGTGTCAACATACTGGCATAGTCCAACTAGGATACCCTAAAGTGTAAATGTTTCTGGTAATAATTTGCAGGACCCAAAAAGAAATAATTATTTTCCTTTTGCCATGAAATTCAGATTTTTAAAAGCAATACTTGTTATGCTATCATAGGAATTTCAGTGTTAAAAAGCAAACTTGTAATAATTAGAAAACAATTATGAACATGATATGTAAAATAAGTCAGTTTATTCTACAATTTTCTGTGTAGAAAAATGCAAACATAACCTTTATTGTTAACATTTACATTTGGTTCTGTAAACAAAATTGGCAAAAAAACAAGAATTTTCTACATATTTATATAAATTTCAAGAATATTTATCACTTCTAAAAATTATTTAAGTTTAAAAGCCAGTAAATGTAGAAGTTGAAGGGGAAGAGAAAAACATTGACAACAGATTTGAATTTTCCTCTTCCCAAATACCTAAAATATCACATAAACTACTGTTTTCAGTGTAGCTTGTAAAACCCAAAAATTCTGACTTCTCTTCACTAGTCTGAAATAAGTCCAGTAGAGACTGTACCGGTGAACTACAAATGTTGCTTTTCTCTTGTGTAATAAGACATTCAATTCTTTTCTCATCTAATTCCACATTTGGTTCCAGATTTTTTTTATTTCTTCTTAATAATATTTTTACTTTCCGATGAATCTTACAAGGTGAGTTACCTGTAATCCTGATGTCACATTTATTGGGGTCTTCCAGACAACTTCGAGATGGACTCATTGCCTGAAATGTTAGATGCTCCTGTGAACTGTTTAATGCTGACTGACCAGAAACATGACCAAATACTGAATGAAGGTCCTTTTCCTTCTGATCCTTTGCTGAAAAAAGCACAGTATCTGACTTTTGTTTTGGTTGAGATGTACAATTATCCATACTGAAATCAGAAATTTGTATTGATGCCTGTAGCCTACATGGACAGTGCTCTACCCTTTTTTCTTCCAAGTCATTTTCATTTGTAATTAAGCTATGTTCGGAAGCATCAAGAATGCATCCCTTTTCATTTTTACCTGAAGGTAAATGTGTAAATTTTTGTTTTATGTCATTTTCAGCTGGGTTTAACAGGAAACATTTATTAGTTGTTTTCTCATCAAGTTCTCTCAATTCAACTGAAGGGTGGGGGATATGTTCTGAAATAAACACAAGTTTTTGTTCAGGTTCCTGGGTTTCTTTATGTAGAAAATTCTGCTTGATCACCTGTACATTATCTTCCTTAAAGTCTTTCTGAGAAATAAGTTGCAATTCTAATTTTTCTTTTGGTTCAGGTTTTTTCAGGACATTTGCAGTAACAGGAGATGGGGACCCAATGCTGTATTTTATTCTTTATAGGCGGAAAAGAAAAAAAAATAAAATAAAATTACTGTCAAACATTTCTTAGTTAAAAATTACTAAAAATCTTAAAACTATCTACAAAACTTATTTAACTTGGACATTACAAAAATACAGAAACCTTAGCATTCAGCCAAGTTTACTTTAGATGTTTTGAAAGTAATAAAACTTTAGATATAGCTGAAAGCTCTAGTGTACCCCCTTCTCTCCTCATCCATTCTTCTTCCCACTTCCTTCTAGAGATAACCAGTATCTTGAATTTGGTGTTTAAAATTATTTTAATCATATAAGTCTAAGAAAGATGATAGAAAGAGATTTGGGATTATCCTGAAAATTTTCATAATTTTATGCTTTGATTTACATTAATGTTATCTCTTCATTTTAGTTAGCAATGTGGAAAATGAGTATTTATTAGGAAACCTGAGACAGAGGCATTTATTTATTTATTTATTTATTTATTTATTTATTTATTTATTTAGTATAAAATAGCTAATATCATACCTAGCCAGAAACTTGGCATCTTTATACTTATAAAGATGACAAATTACTAATCCTTAAGTTTCACACACATATTTGAACTGAAACCCTCTCTTTCATGGAGCCTCTTGATATCCTTGGGATGCTTGTTTGTATTAGACAATCCTAATGAGGAAGGAACTTAACCAGCTTACTAATTGTTTTATGTTATACATGTCATAGACAACAGAGAAATACAGAATTCCACCTCTCCCTTCAAAACCAGAATGGTTCCTTTTACATTTATTTTGTTTATACTTTCACTTAAGATTCCTCTGGAACAAATAGAGGATAAAAAGATGTAAGAATACTTGTCCAACACTGCTCTTTTAAAGTCTAGAGTTTAAGTGACTTGCCCAGAGATTAAAACTGTGCATATAATAACAGATAATTTTAAGGAATAATGAACTTATACATTACTAGTTAGAATTTTGCTGCAGACTGTCTTTTTAGCGAATTCCACATTTTTACAGTAGCCCATATAATTTTAATATCTGGAAATATGCCTCCTCTCCAAATTGTATTTTAAATTAATCATGAACAACTATTCTGAATGTTATAGAAATATGAGGTTTAGGAACTATCTACCTGCATATAGTCAAAAAAACTTTCTAGTTAATTTTCAGAAGGTATAATTTAGTACCATATTTTCTAATTTTTATGCCTTAAGAGTAGTCTAAAATATATGAAAAACATTTTTTTATTTTAGGTTTATGGGAATAATCTAACCAGGATCATTCTGTTGACGTGCAGTCACTGTACACTGAACAGCACTGCATTTACACTCAAAAGTCCTATTAGTACTTGTAGTAAATTTATAGGCAAGTCAAGTTTAAGCAGAAATATTTAGTAAAAGTATAAAGACTTAATTTAATAGAGGTAATGGGGAATGCTCCTTAAAACTTCTTAAAACTAACTAAAAATTCTAGCTATTTTAGTCCAAGTTGATGGTAATCTTTATGGCTCTAGACCAGGGGTTGACAAACTATATAGCACATGAGCCAAATCTAGCTTACTATCTATTTTTCTACATAAGGTTTCACTGGAACACAGCCAATCTCATTCATCTTACATACTGTCTTGTGCTGCTTTCATCGTACAATGGCAAAGCTGAGTAACTGCAACAGATATCTTACACTTCACAAAGCCTAAAATATTACTATCTGGTTCTCCATAGAAAAAAGTTTGCCAACTCCTTTTAGATTATAATATTAAGATGAGCTTAAAATCTAAGGTAAGCAATTTTGGTAGTGGAGAAGGGAAAGAGTAAAAAAATAATCAGTTCTTTATATTCTCAAAATATATATTCCTTTACAAAGAGGAAACTTTGAATTTATTTTGAGTTTAATAGTTTAATATTCTGGTAAAATTTAAAACTTAGGTTGATAACTTACCTTTTTTTCTTAGGCACTTCCTTTTCATATTCCACAAAGTCAAAAACTAACTTTGATATGATATCATCAACAACTTGATAGTGATTACCCTTTGCAAAGTTCCTGTGTTGCTCAGTTAAAAGATGCTAAAAAAAAAGCACATGAATCATAAAATTATATTTTCAACCAACAGATAACATTTAGTTCAGATTTTCTATTATTTACAATGTCCTTAAAGTTAGGTTCTAATAACTACTCTAAAGAAATGTCTTTTTACTAGAACTTCAAAGGATGTTAAGAAGTAAGATAAAAGTAAAAACTAAAACTACAGTTGACCCTTGAATACAGGACTTGGGCCATCAACTCCCCTGCGGCTGAAAAATTCATGTAACTTTTGATTTCTCCAAAATTTAACCATACCAATTGTCCCTCAGTATCTACAGAATATTAGCTCTAGGACCCCACCTCAGATACCAAAATCTGAGAATGTTTAAGTTCCCTAATTAAAATGGGACAGATCAATACATACATTTGGACTTCCACATCCATGGACTCCCAACCTCTGATCAAAAACAGTACAGGTATTTACTGAAAAAAATCCACATGAAAGTGAACCCACACAGTTCAAACCTATTTGTTCGAGGGTTAACTGTACTTTAGTCTTCTGTTTTTCAATGAAAAAAGTAGAGTACTAATTTGTGGTTTCAACGAACTGAAATCAAATGAGCTATATCAGAAATGAATACAAAAACGGAGGAAAACAACACTAACATTTAACAGAGTGTGCAGATATTTTCGAAAATACTTTTCCTTTTACTACTTTATTTTATCCTTATAAAACTACCACTAAGGAAGGGCTTATAAAATATTCAGTGAGAAAAATGTTATAATTTAACATGTAAGAACTGAAAACAAGAATCTATAATGTAGATTAAACAAAATGCTGTAAAAGAACGGTTTTGAAGGAGCAAATAAATGATCTCAATTGACCAGTGCTTATAATGGAAAGTAAAGAGAAGCTATTCTCAATCTTAAGAGTGGTCAAGAACAAAAGTAAATATGTTCAGTGTATTAGAATAAAACTCACAGGTACAAAGTTCCTTCTGAAAGGTGGAATTTCCAGGCTAACTTTATTTCTCAACTGATCAGGGAATTATATCTAAAAGTCCGTTTACCAAGATGATCATGGAAGAACCTCAGTTCTGTTTCCCTAGTTTCATATAATTTTAACTTTTGATGATCTGATTGTATTTCCAAAAACTAAAATCTCCAGTTCTCACAAAAGACACAGCACAGCTGACCCTTGAATAACTTGGTAGTTAGGGGCACAAAAGCCCCGCCAGTCAAAAATCTGTGTACAACTTGAACTCCTCAAAAACTAATAGCCTATTGTTAACCAAAAGCCTTACTGATAACAGTCAATTAACACATATTTTGTATATTACACACTGTATTTTTACAATAAGCTAGTTACTAGAAATCAAAAGAAAATAGTACTGTACATCTGGCATCTGTTTTAAGATGAATCATCTGTCAGTACCTACACATCAATATTTCATATGACATAAAACACTGTAGATGTTATTATATGTATTACCAACAATATACATCAAAGATGAAAAAATAATGTGAAAAAGAAATTCATATTTACAGGTATAAAAATTCATGCATTGATAACAAAGCAACAATTTCACTGCTTCACGTTAGCCTAGTATAACTAATATAATTGCTTCACAACAGTAAAGAAATCTCCAAAAATTTTTCCAGTATATTTATTGAGGGAAAAAAAATTTTGTGTACAAGTGGACTTGCACAATTGAAACCTGTGTTGTTCAAAGGTCAGCTGGATTCTGGAATATATATGTATTCTTTCTTTAGCTTGCAAAATTTACCACATACAAGTTACATATGTCCAGTTATATTTAACAAATTAAAACTTATTAAAATTTAAAAAGGAACATTAACTCTGTAAATTCAGATTCAGCTTATTCATGCTCTTAGGAGCAAAAATAATTAACTAAAATAAATTTAAGAAAAACAAGCATTAACTTTCATGTACTTCCCCATAACCTCCACCTAGTTCTTATCCTGTGTTGATTTAAATGTCACTTTCTCAGTTAAGTATTTTGTGACCCTCATTCTTGTTAAGTACTCTCATTATTTATTACCATTGCACTTTATACTTCACTTTTGTGACACTCATCCCACTTGCAATTACATGTTTTAAATCTATCTTCTCTGCTAGACCATAAGATGTATAAGGGTAGGGAATATGTCTGCCTTGTTAATCTCTAATAATCAAATTTGTTAAATGAATGCCTTGATACAGGGAAAACTGAATCACTGTGAAATCTAAGATTCAAATAACAAAAGATTATTTTCGTCATTAGACACTAAATAGCACATACACAAAAAAATGTAAAAAAAAATTTTAAAGTATCAATCCCCAAAACTACTTTCATTAATTTTCATTCCTTGTGGCAACCAGTGACCAAGGTTTTTTCTTTTTTTTTTAGCCCCAACATTTTCTGAGCATCAAATTAGGATAACAAACCGATATTAAGGAAAGCATCCATTCCGGATTGTGCTACTGCAACAAGACCAAAATAAAATTTAAGGACCGATCTATAATTAAATTTTTCTAAATGATTTTTAAAAAGGGAAATATTTCTGATAGTTTAGCTTCTGATTAAAAATAATTTTAAATTGTATTTTTCTCTTTATTAAATAAACAAAACAAAATGACACAAAGCACTAAAATATTCTGGGTTATAAAACAAACTTCAATTTAGAGAAAAGGTAGTTTATAAATCAGATATTTAAAATTATTCTATCTCCTTAACTTTTTCACCATCTTCTACCAAAACCAAGCACCAAAACAAATGCATCTAGTATTATAAAAATTAACAATTCAAATTGTAACAGCTAACATTTAATAAGCACAGTGTTAAGCACTGTCCAATATCACATCAACAAGAAAGCCAGAATTCCAACTTGGGCAGCCTCGATCCAAAGCTCTTGCTTTTTAAAAAATTTTTAAATCAGTTTACAAACTATAATAGTTTTCATCTTTATCTTTTTCTTTGTCCCATATATCCTTACTACTATTCTATTTCTCTTTCTGCTACTTAAAAGAATTGTCTCCACTTTCTTCTCATCCTTCCATTTGTTTTTTAATTGCTCAGGCCTGAAATATTAGTCACCCTTGACTTGTCTTCTCTCATCCTCGATATCCAATCCATTGGCAAATCCTCTTGGTCCCACTTTTAAATTATACCCAGACCACGTCACATGATTTCTACCATGGCTTAGTCTAGGCTATCAGCTGTTCATTGATTCCCATCAATCAGTTTAATTTAGCACTTCTGCATTATTTATTTCAATATCCACAAGTCCTGTTGCCCCCTCACTTCTCCCACCTCTACTTAAATGTCATCTACTCAGGTATTCCGTATTTAGTCTAAATAAATAGCAACATCCCCAATTCCTGCTTTATATTTTCTCACAGCACTGATCCAATATTTTCTCTATATACTTCATTATTCTTTTATCCTACAGTTACATCTCTCTTCTCCCCTTCCATGGAAGGTAATCTTCACAAGGGTAAGAAATTGGTCTCTTTGTTCAATGCTATTAGCCCAGAGCAGTGATTTGTATACTGTAGAGGCACAATAACTTTGTTGAATAAATAAAAATGATCTTTTAATATATATTTCCTCATTGGGTTCTTGAAATTTCATGTAATTCTATCAAAAGAAATACATATCACTAAATAATTTATCAAGTTGTAAACCACACTCAGATATTTATTTATAGTTTTAGAAATATCAACCCCCAAAATATAAAATCACATTTACGGTTTCAAGATCTTCATATTTTTGCAAGCAACATTCACAATATCCTTTTTTTTTCTTCTCTTTCAACTGGAGTTGAACTGGGATTCCACATTTATCGCCATCTGTTTGGATTCTGATAGAAATGTATGAATTAACTGCTGAATATAAGGAATAATTTAAAAATTTAAAGGTTCCTCCTATCAAATGCAATCTGCCATAATCTGCACAGAGATTTATATCAACAAATACTTTTAACCATATATTCTTTAAACAATTGAAAAGCAAGCTAAGAATATAATTATTCTGGAAGTGTTTCAGACCACTTAAGAAAAACAACACATTTTCATTATTTGCAAATATTTTTAAGCCCCCCCTCCAATCTATAAATGTCTAACTGTAACACATTTGAGAGGTTTGGACTTCATATCTAGCAAAGGGGCAACAAAAAATATACAGGGAGAAACCATAAGTGATGGCGCACACGCACACACGCGCACACACACACGCTCCATGGCATTAAATAATTTTAATGTTTAAAATGATAAAAAATTACTTGAAGGTTAAACCAACCTTAGTTTAACCTGAGTCTGCTTTTGGATGCTAGATGACTTATCTACATCAAATGGACTGGAGGGCTTCTGAATAGAATAATTTATAAAAGGCATATTGGTCAGCTGAAGATAAAATGGTCTATAAAATCTAAAAGAATAAAAAGAAAAATACATGAAATTCTTTACAATGAAAGAAAACATGTTGAAGTCATATTTCAAAAATAATTCATCTGGAATTTGAAATAATAGAAATCAGTCAGGCTTCCTTTTCCAATTCTAGACTTAACTTTTTTTAACATTGTCATTATTTTTAAATTGTGGTAAAACACACCTAAAATTTACTCCTAACCACTTTAAAGTGTAGTTCCGTTGCATTAAGTACATTCACAATGTTTTCCAACCTTTAACACCATCCATCTCCAGACTCTTCTCATCTTGTAAAATTGAAACTCAATATCCATTAAACAATTTTCCACTCTCTTTCCTGTCAGCTTCTGACAACCACCATTCCACTTTTTGTCTCCAAGAATTTAACGACTCTTGGTACCTCATTAAGTGGAATTAAGCAATTTCCCCCTCTTATTTCACTTAGCATAATATCCTCAAAAAGTTCATCTATGTTGTAGTAGCATGTGTCAGAATTTCATTCCTTTTTAAGGTTGAATATTCCATTCTATGTATCACATTATCCATTCATCTGTTAACATTTAGGTTGCTTCTGCCTCTCAGCTATTGTGAATAGTGCTGCTATGGACATATACATGCATTAATCTCTTTGAGATCCTGCTTTCAATTATATTGGATATATACACAGAGGTGGAATTGTTAGATCATGTGGTAGTTCTAATTTTTTGAGGACCCTCCACACTGTTTTCCATAAGGAATGCACCATTTTACAATCCCAACAATGTACAAGAGTTTCAAATTCTCCACATCTTCACCAATGCTTATTTTTTTTTTAAGTTGCCATCTGAATGGTTGTCATTGACTTGCATTTCTCTGATGATTAGTGATACTGAATATCTTTTCATATATCTGTTAGCAATCTGTACATTTTTGGAGAAAAGTCCTTTGCCCAGTTTTTAATCAAGTCATTTGATTTTTCTGTTGTTGACTTCTATATATTATATAACACTTCATTAGATATATGATTTGCGTATATCTTCTTCCATTTCATGTGTTGCATTTGATCTGTTGTGGCCTTTGGTGCATGGAAATTTATAATTTTGATATAGTCCAATTTATCTTTTGTTACCTGTGCTTTTGGTGTCATATTTACGAAATCACTGCCAAATCCAGTGAATATCATAAAGCTTCCCCCCTGATTTTTCCCAGGAGTTTTACAGTTTTAGGTCTTCAGTCCATTCTGAATTAATTTTATATGTGGTATAAAATTAAGGATCGACTTTGTTCTTTTACATGAGGATATCCAATTTTCCAAATATCATTTGTTGAAAAGACTGTCCTTTCACCACTGAATGATCTTGGCAACCTTGTCAACAATCTTTTGACCATACATGCAAAGATCTATTTCAGAGCTTTTTATTCTATCCTACTGGTCTATATATATCTGTCTTCATGTCTATTGTCTGTACCAAACTGTTTTGATGACTGTAGCTTTGTAATGAGTTTTGAAAAAACGAAAGTGTAGACCTCCAACTTTGGTCTTCCTTTTCAAGACTGTTTTGGGTATTCAGGGTCCTGTGAGATTCCATATGAATTTTAGGATGGATTTTTCTTTTTCTGCAAAAAAAAGCCATTGGGATTTTGATAGGGATTGCAATGAATCTGCGGATTGCTCTGGGTACTATTGACATCTTAACAATACAAAGTTTTCAAATCCACGAACATGGGATGTCTTTCCATTTATTGGTGCTTTCTCTAGGCTTAATTTTGAATTGAATCTTTTTCCTCCATGGCAACACATTTCATAAAAGAAGCATTCAACACCTCGGTTAGTGTCAAGGAGAATCATACATTTGAATGAATAACTGGAAAGTCAAGAGAAAATAATCTGATTCTCCCATGCCAAATTAATTGACTTATATCTTAATCTTCATTAAGACCATCTTATAAAACATCAGAGTTAATTTAGAAAAACTACCAAATTAGATGTAGAGATTTTGATTTCTAAATAGCACCTAATAATTTCTTTTTCAGAAATGCAGACATAATCAGGTAGTATTATTAACCACAAAGTACTATATTTACCCAGAGAATGATTATTTTAAATACTAAATAAAATGAGTTGGCCCAAGATTGCTCTAAACTAGATATTCAAAAAATTATTATTTACAATATAGTGTAACTAAATTTAGTCCTTGAACACAAATTAATGTTACTTTCTGTAACTTGTGCCACATGTCAATTAGTATAATATAAATCTAATACAAAGGGACCTCACAGTATTAATGGAAATACCTTAGTTATTTTCTTTTTTAATATTGTATTTAAACCATAGAGATTAAACTTGGATACTTACTGGTTCATATCTTCCACTTTTATAAAAGGTTTTTTGAGTCTACCTGCTTGAGAACATATAAAACATAATATTAGATACTTATATATCTAGTAATTTTTTTTTAAAACGAAACTACTCTGGCTAAAAATAAACCCAACTATAGATCCATTATCCACTTTATTTCAATGAGAAGTTTTAAGCCTCAGGTGAGATATTTTACAGTATTGTCCCATTCCAAAATAACACACTGTCTATAGTCTGAGATTCTTAAAACTAAATGGATCCCTCAAAGGATCTATGAATAAAATCCTGAAACAGGAAAAAAGTCCAACTCTTATTTTTATTAACCTCTAAATTAAACATTTCCTTCAATTATCCATATAAGCATCAGGATTACAGTATCACCAGTGCCTATAATTCTGACATCAACTGAAACAGGTATTTTCATAGCATATTAATTATTACAGATATTTCAAAGTCTCATTTGTGTTCATCACTTCAAAATTATAGTAGTAATTAGAAACACTATTAGAACTTGATTTTAATGTGTAATAAAACATCAGTATTTCATTATTAAACATATTCTAATAACTGAATTTCAATGTAGTTGATTTTTTTAGTAGTCTAATAATTTCTTTAAAATGTTTTAAAAAATATTATTCTGAGAAGGGGTCTAAGAGGCTTCACCATATTGCCACAGGGCCAGTACTTTTTAAAAAGGAGAGGAAATACTGAATAAGTCATTTAAAGGGTTGCTTACATAATTTTCAGTATTTTTATATGGTACATTCTACTTTCTAAAGCAAATAAACACATTTAATAATATCAAAATACTTACTTCTTGTTTTCTGTATGCCAATGCCTACTCTTTTCACCTAAAAATAAATAGATGAGAAGACTGGGTTTGAAAGTACACTGAAAATAAAATATCAACTGCTCAATATCCTCAAGATAAAAAATAATCATACAGGAAAATAACTATATAAAAGGAAGCTGATTATTGAAGTTTTGTGGGAAAAAAGAGAAAAACTTGCTTTTTAAAATCAACTTAACCAAAGATATGAAAAGAAACGATAATTCAAGAATTAAAGATCTTATCCAAGGGGAATGGAATTTAGTGATACAAGATCTCTTTCACAATATACCTAACTGGTACCATGCATTCTAGCTAAATTGTTTTTGTCTTCATAGAAAGGAATCAATCAATAAAGAAAAAGTACAGTTAATGAAATAATCTAAAAATAGTCATTTAAGTTATTTTTATGCACTTATTCAGCAAAGCCTTTGTAATAAACTGAACAATGAATTATTGAAAAATGTATTATGGTCTGTCAATTCCAATCAAGACGGAATACATACTATATGGCCAATTATTCCCACTGATTACAACTAAAAACTCTGGATAGAATACCATAAGCAACTCTACCTGTGGACTAAAAAGTAAACAAAAGCAGGCATATTGTGGAAAAAGTAAAAACTTGGAGAGGCTACTTTTAAGTTAAGGGGGTAAACTTCCCATCCTCCCCACTGCCAGCATTTCTCTTGCAATATTGCACTCAGGATGAATCTATAGTCATGGAACTGGCAGCAAGAGAGGAGCTGGTGGCTAAAACTCCTATATAAACACCATATTTCTAGATAGAAAAAAAAAAACAAGGAAAAAGTTACCTGCAGTTTAAAGAGTTCAGAGAAGATCCCTGTATTACTTCTTTTTCTCCCAGTTTTTCCCTGAGGGTGGGCCCCAGTTATGAAACTGCAGTTCTAACAGTGCCACAGGCAGCTAAAATTGAGAAACCCCAACTTTCTGATCAGAGAAACTAGAAAAAAGCCCATTGCTGACTGACTGGAGAGTGAACAGGAAACCAGAGTAAAAAGCTTTTCCCTATATAAACCCACATAAATATCAGGCTTAACTCTAAGCTCCATATGCTAAGGACAGACCCAAAGCAGCATATTCAGGGCTTTGAAAATGGAGCTAAGATTCAAACCACTGCCCAAGTCTTGGACTAACCTATAAGTGATGCATGTGCAGAACAAACAGAAAGCTGCATACAAGTTTTTGAAAACTGAAACAGATTAGAACCGCCACCTATAGATATTGAGATAGAACTGATAATTTGAACAAAACTGGATGATTGCCTGCTAAAAAAATGATAGCAACAAAATCAGCATTCTCCAGAGTATTATAACAGATCTAGAATCTAGACAATATAACATTTACAATGTATATCATACAGTCAAAACTTGACATATTAAGAAGAAAACATGATCACTTCTTGAGAGAAAAAGACAATTAGTTTCCAACACTAAGATGTTCCTAATGTTGGAAATAAAAAAATACTTTAAAGGTAAACATACTTAAAATTAATGGAAAGATATAAGTTCTCAGCAGAAAAAAAAAAAAACCATAATAGAGAACCAAATAGAAATTGTAAAACTGAAAAAAACATGATTTGAAGTACAGAAGGTGCTGTATTTCATTTCATACAGTGAAGTATCAGTGAACTTGAAGATGAATAAAAAGCTTCAATTAAGTGAACAGAGAAAAAAATTGAAAAAAATGAAAAGAGCCTCAGGGAACCAATAGGTACCCCACATTCCAGCTACAATATAAAAAGATCTGATATTAGTGTTACTGGAGTTGTACAGAGAAAGAACCGTGAAGAAAATAATTTTTTTTAAAAATCACCAATATTTCCTAAACATAATTTATCAATTCAAGCTCAGTGAACAGCAAAAAAAGAATAACCTCAAAGTAAACCATGCCCCGGCCTATTAAAATCGAACTGCTGGAAACCAAAGATAAAGAAAAAATCTTGACAGCACAGAGAAAAATGACACATTACATATAAAGAATAATTCAAATGACTAAAGATTTCCCATCAGAATCCATGGAAGCCAAAATACAATTGTAGAACACCTGTATAGTGCTGAAATAAAGACATCCTCAAATGGAGGAAACCTATGAGAAGTCATTGCCAACAAACCTGCTTGTAAATAATGCAGAAAATTCCAGGCCCAGAGAACGTCACTGGTAAATTCTACCAAACATATGAGAATTTATAAAACAGATTCTACAAAAACTGGTCTAGAAAACAGAAGTGGAAATACATCCCAGCATTTTATGAGGGCAGCATTACACTAACACTAAAACTAAAGACATCAAAAGAGAAAGACAACCAATATTCCTCGTGCACATAATATGCAAAAAATCCTCAAGAAAATAAGTTTCAGGTAAACTGATGAAAAACTCAAAGCACTTTAAGTAGTAGAGCAAAACACATTTATTCAACTTACAAACAAGAGTATTTATGAAATGTAATTAATATATGTTTACATGTATTAATGTGCACAAGATTTATATGTATTCATTTGAGATGCATAAGTGCATCTTCATTAAAAAGTTTTATGTTTCACTACTTGACAAACCAAAAATATTACAGAAGTATTTTTTTTTCCACATATAAGTTGACCAATTATCTATCCTGGATTATACAGTTATTTAATATTCCTATCCTTTTTGTTTACGGAGAAAAGATCTCTTTTCACAGCTATTATCACAGCTTTTTATCGTTTTCCCTAATGGCTGGCACACAACAGGCACTGACTATTTGTTGAATACTGAATGAGTAATGAATATAGATAGTATTTGTTCAACACCGGGTTACATGTGTTAACAAAACCCAATGTTGAAAGAGAGAAGACATGCTCTAAAAACCCTCATGGAGCTTATATTAGATTCAAGGCAGTGGTCAGGCACTGAAACATGCTAAAAAAGTATCTTTCAAGTCTTCCCTTCTCTTTCTGTTACTACCTTAAAGAAGCCTAAGAAATCAACATTTTTCCTGATTACTGACATAAAATCCCAGAATACTTTTGAACTTTGGACTATGATCTATTAGCTGGCTGTAAAATCAATTTAGAGAGTTGTGACCAGTATTTTTTTTAAATAAAGAGGATACTATAGAAATATTGGTATGAATCACATTAAGGGTTAAGTATTGTTTCATGAAACTTGTGTTTCAGATATGTACTTACAATGCCTGGATGTATAAACAGACTTAATATTTGTGTGTATTTAGAGTCCATAAATGTCTTTTAAGGTTTAAATTTTCATACATTTATTTCTATATATAATCCAAACAATGGTAAAGTATAATAGCATAGTCAGCATATTTCAATAAAGGACTGACTCCCCACTCATCATTTTGAAAAAATTTGGAAATAGCCAAATTTGGAAATTTGGAAATTTTTTTTACTTATAAAGATAGCATTTACTTACAAAGTATTAGCCACTTTATTTAAATATTAATTGAATTATCTGCTGCTTTCTGCAAATTGTCCATATCTTATATGAGAATTTATTAAAAATGTGACGTTCACAAAGATTTTATGAATCTTTGTATGTAACATGCATATACAGCATAGTCATGATATAAAATGTTTCTTAATGAAAATTGTGTTAAAGAGAGTCGGTCTCACCAGCAAATATTCTTTATTGGCAACCAGAAGAGCTTTCCAAATGCCTATGCAGCCAGTTACCCTCCTATTAATAATCTCATTAATTTTCCAAACCTTTTAAGATAAAGTCTAACTCTTTTATATAGTGTATGGTCTCCTTTATACTACCTGAACTTGCTAATTTTTCTGGCTTCATTTCTTGTCATTCTCCCACTCAATAATCAAGTTATATTAAAACAGAGAAAATTTCTAAAACATCCTACTTATAACTTCATGTCTTTATATATACTCTTCTATAACATTTATTTTTCTTTTTTAGAGTATAGTGATTTAAGGATTGAGTGAACAGAGACCACAAAAGAATGCTCAGAGATATGAAAACCATGAGGAAAGTAAGATATAAGTTCCAGAAGAAAATAGGTAAGTTTAAGGAGGAAATGGACAATAGCTGAGAGAGCCAATATTACTGGTTTTAAAAAGTGTTTTTGGAAATTGGTTAGTAGTTTTATACCTCATAGGTCGAAGAGTGAATGGAAAGTATAAAAGGAAATTTGAGAAGTTTGGATTATATAAAAATTGGATGGTAGATAGGTAGGTTGGTAGGGATGTGAGATGGAGGTTTTATTGTATCTGTTTTAGAAGAGAGGATTGATTACGTATAGAGGCTTCAAAGAGGAAACTAGTAAAAAGGGAAGAGATGGAAAACACAGGAACATTAGGTCCAACACAGTACAATGTCCAATGTACTTGTTTAACAAATATTTTGAGGTAAGAACAGATAGTCATACCATATAACAAAATTTTGCTATTCTACCATCTAGAACAGTTGAAAAGTATATTTCCTGTTCATGTTCCCCAAAGAAATATTTATATTAAAATCTTCTCATGCAATAGGAAAATTGTGGTGTTGTCCTTCTGAATAAACAACATTATCTATTAAAAGCAGCAGCAACCAAAAAAGAAAAAAAAAGCAAAACTATGGCACCATTCTAGGAACAATTTTCACCTTGTGAGTAAATTCTAAAGTTAAATAACACATAATTTATTCAAATAGCAGAAACATGCATACAGTACACAAGCTTACTCCTAGTATATTCTGGCAATAATGCTTACTAGTTGGCAAGAAAAATCTACAGATTATGTAAACAAAAACAGAGCTTGATCACTTTAATTATAAATTAAGGAAAATAACATACCTCATCTCTTACAGAAGTGCTTGATTTCTTGAATAAATACAATTCTTTTTTCTTTTGTTCAATGTAGTATCTAATGTCTTTATTAAAAGAAAGAAGGGTTCAAGATTAGCATTTTTACCTTTGGAGGGAAACAATGTTATTTTCTTTCAATTGTATTAAATTTACATGAAAGAATTACCATTATAAGTATCTCCCTATGTAAAGTCTGGAACCAAGGGAATGAGATGGATACTTATATGAGATATTGTCAAGAAACTAGGATAAAATCCTTACCATCAATATGAAGAATTTTCACTCCCCATGATAAGGCATTCGATAATATACTACTTGAAGGAATGAAATCCTGTTAAAAGAAAATTTTTAATAGTTTTTCTAGAAAATTACAATTTTAAATGAATTTAATTTAAAAATAATTGGAGTTTAATGTCACTGAGGTGGTTATTGAGAACAGATCCTATAGTAATGAGGACAACAGCAGCAATGAGGACGTCAGTTTTTTCTTTTGGAAATTCTAAAATCCATCCTGCTTAATATATTCCCATACATTAGTGCGCACTGTAGCCTTACAGTTAAGTTTCAATAAATTATTCCATTTGAAAATATAAAAATGCCACAGCTTCAGAATTCTCCAGTAATATTTTAAAACGCCACAAGATGGGGACGTTTCTTCATGAAAGTAGATTCTGTTCTTCGTAAATTGATAAACAGGCTAACATTTAAGGCTTTTCCTACTACAAATGAGGAAAGAAAGGTTTCAAGATCATCCCTATTTTCTTCTTGGGTTTTTAATAATAGAATATACACTGCGAATTTTTAAAGTTCCCACTTACATGGTCCTTGATAGCTTTTTCAACTAATAATTTTCCTCTGCTCAAACACACCTATAAAAGACCAGAGAACAATCAAACATAAAGTTATAACATAAAACCTCACTGAAAAAGGTTAAAAAAAATAGCTAAATAAAAAAAGATACATTTTAATATAAATATAAAGTTTAAAATAAATTTTATTTGTACAAGTTTTAATGACTACTGACAAAATAAATGTATGGTAAAAGTGGTCTTCTTAGGGTCTTTGTAGTAAGAGCTATTAAAAGGTTAGTTTTTGGGTGGAGCAACTAACTTCAATTGAATGATACCGAAGGTCAGTTCTAGTAAATTCTATTCAACATGAAAAGTAAAATAGCTAGGGTCCTCTGAAATTGTCTATTGTCTGTAGTAGCAAGTTTACATTTTAGTTCCCCATTAAATTGAAGATCTAAGAACATGAATAAACTGTATATACATATTCACATGGTATTTCACTTTTTAAAATAAAATACTAGGAAAAGCAATTGAAATGCTTTAAGCAACAATTAATTTGGAACTAGTCACTGGTATATAATCTCATTCCTCCAATAAAACATTAACTGAAAGAATGGATAAGCCTTTTTTGGTTTCTTCTCCTTGACTTTTTTCTTCGATGTGTTTGTCTATTTTTTCAAGTGGCATCTCTTATGTAATTCATTTCTTCAGTTTCCCCCTATTTTTCCTGCTTTCCAAATGGCTTCAGTAGGTTAAAATGATAATTACTTTTCAACCTGAGATAAATGTTTTTTTTTCAATCTCTTCCTCTTCACACCTAATCAGTTTAATTTATTCATCATGATATCTCCCAACTTATTGGCAATAAAGTGGTAGGGACGTGATGTCAGTAAATCTAGAACAGTGGTTGGCAAATTTTCCTGTAAAGGGCCAGATAGTACATGTTTCAGGCTCTGCAGGCCATATAGTCTATCGCAACAATCCAATTCTGCCTTTACAGCAGGAAAGTAACCAGTTAACATATAAACAAATGGGTATGGCTATGTGCCAATAAAACTTTATTTATAGACAATAAAACTGAATTTCAAATAATTTCTTCTTGCCACAAAATATTAATTTTTCTCCAACCATTTGAAAATGTAAAAACCATACTTAGCTAGTAGGCTGTAAAAAACAGGTAGCAGGCTGGATTTGGCCTGTGCCCATAGTTTGCTGATTCCTGCTCTGAAACAAACAAAAGGTTTTCATTTCTTCTTTAAAATAATGATCCACTGTTACTTTTTAGTTGTAAATTACTCTAAAAAATTAAAACCATCCCTAAATGTAAGGGTATATTTTAAGAATAAAAGCATAACCACAGTAGTACTATTAGGAGAAAAATCACCTTTCTATAAGTCAGCAACATTATAAAGGACCAAAAAGCCATACAATGTAAATATTGTTCTACCTAAGTGAACTCTGTCTGCTGCCAGCTTGCTCTTGAAAATCATGAGATCCTCAAGCTACAGCCTTTCTGATAAGTCTCAAAGTATATTTAAGAGACTTACTGAATCTGGAGACTTAAATGAACTTCCATCATGGCTGGGATGAGGTGAAGTGGTTTCTGCAGTATATGCAGATTCTGGACTGGGTACAGGAGAAATCTGTCCAAATGTCTGTGCAAATTTAGCTTCTTTTTTATTTGAAATAAGATAACTAATATCTTTGCTGAGAAATTCTTCAACCCGCTAAAGGAAAACAAAAGTATTTTTAAGTCATATAAACCATATACTGTTTCACATGCTAAGCACAGATAAAAGCCAATTTGATGCATTTAACATTTTGTAAACTGGTAGTTATTATACTGCATTTTCTGAATATAGAGCTCTAAGAAAGTACTATAGGAGTTCCAATCACAACATGACACCGTACTCCAGATACTATTTTTAAGTACTTTATATATTCTAAGTAATTTAATCTTCACAACAATCCCATGGTATCATTAGCCACATTTTCTGGAGAAGAAAATTGAAGAGTTACACCACGTTACACCAGTAGTGATAAAATTTGAAAACAGATAATCTGACTCAAGTCCATGCTCTAGAGCAGTACTGCCCAGTAGAACTTACTGCAATGATGGAAATGTTTTTCATCATCATTACCCAATAAGAAAGCAACTCGCCACATGCGCTATCAAGTATTTAAAATTTAATTAATTTGACCAAGCAACTAAATTTTAAATTTAAATTAACTTAAATTTAAATAACTATATGAGACCGGCTACTGTTTTGGACAGCACCGTACAAAATCATAAAGTTACAATATTAATATTTCCATAGGACAAACTAAAGGCAAGGAGGAAACCTTAACCCTTAGGAGGTTAAGACTAAAGAGAATTTCCCCACTAAAATGTTTGAAAACCACTACTTAAGTGCCTGAATTTATAAACACATGTAGCAAAGTCAATTATCAAAGGTTGCTCACACCCAAGGGATGGAAAGTTAAACTAAGTAGAAAAAAATGCTACAAATCAGTAACTGTTTGCATAAATCAAGGACTTCTAAAATATTCTAAACAGCTCTAATTTCTACAGGATCTCAAAATATAAATGGGGGATAAAAGAAATGAAAGAAACAGATGAATTAATTTAATCTAAACATTAATCAGATTTGCTAAGACCAGTGCTCTCCTTCCCCACCTTGGTTAAATGCAAATCACTGCCTCCTTTTTCTCTAAGCAACACTTTAATTAACTAGTAAATAAATTAAGTATCCACATTTTATTCCATAGATTACAAACTCAAATACCTACATAGGCCAGCAGAAACATAAAGAATTTACACATCACTTTCTTCGTTTTCATAGATATGTGGCTTTAGCACTGCCACAGGTTCCAATTTTTCAAGAGAAGCTCAATCTCCTACGTAATTTTAAAATTGTGATAAAACATATATAGCATAAAATTTATCATTTTAAACATTTTTAGGTGTACAACTCAGTAGCCATAAACACATTCATAATATTGTGCAACCATCACCACTATCCATTTCCAGAACTCTTTCATCATTCCAAACTGAAACTCTGTACACATTGAATAATAACTTCCCATTCTCCCTTCTCCCCAATCCCTTTCAATATCTATTTTACTTTGTTTCTATGAATTTGACTATTCTAGGTACCTCACATAAGTGTAATCCTATATTTGTCCTTTTGTGTCTGGCTTATTTCACTTAGCACAATGTTTTCAACATTCACTCATATTGGGTCAAAACCTCATTTCTTTTCAAGGCTGAATGATATTCCATTGTACGTTTATACATTTTGTTTATTCATTCATTTGTTGATAACATCTGGGTTGCTTCCGCCTTTTGGCTATTGTGAATTATGTTGCTATGAACATTGGTATACAAATATCTCTTTAAGACCCAGCTTTTAATCATTTTAGATATATACCCAGAAGCAAACTGCTTGATCTTATGGTAATTCTATTTTTAATATTTTGAGGAACACTCATACTGTTTATCACAGCAGTTGCACCATTTTTCAATCCTATCTATCAAAAGGATTTGTTTCCCAATATCCTCGCCAACACTTTTTTGATAGCAACCATCCTAATAGATGTGAGATGGTATCTCATGTGGTTTTGGTTTGTATTTCCCTAATGATGAGTGATGTTGACCATCTTTTCATGTGCTTATTGCCCATTTGTAATCTTTGGAGAAATGTCCATTCAAGTCCTTTGCTCATTTTTTAATCAGGTTATTTTTTGTCGTTGAGTTGTAGAAGTTTATAAATTCTAGACACTAAGCCTTCATCAGGTATGTGATTTGCAAATACTTTTTCTCCCATTCTGTGGGTTTTCTTTTCACCCTCTTGATAAGGGTGATGCACAAAACTTTTTCATTTTCATGAAGTCCAATTCATCTATTTTTTCATTTATTTGTTGCCTGTGCTTTTGGTGTCATATCCAAGAAATTAATGTCAAATCCAATGTCATAAAGATTTTTCACTATACATTCTTCTAAGAGTTTTAGGTCTCATGATTAGATCTTGATCCATTTTTAATTAATTTTAGCAGAATTAAAGATACAACTTCATTTATTTGCATGTAGATATCCAGTTTTCCTAGCATCAGTTGTTGAAAAGATTGTCCTCTCAATGAATGGTCTTGACACCCCTGCTGAAAATTAATTGCCCATATATGCAAGGGTTGATTTTTGGGCTCTCTATTCTATTGCATTGGTCTATATGTTTGCCCTGATGCTGGTACAACATATTTCCTTTGGTTTTCCATTTCCTATAGCTGGAGTTATAACTCTTTAGTAGTGAATAAAATATTGTTTACAATTTGGCCCAATATAACATTGTTTCTTGCCATTTTCCTCATCTAAATCCCAAGCTCATCATATTGTAATATTAGCAGTTGCTTAAAAAAAAAATCACTTTTTAAATATGTTCTTTGCTCTACTCAGTTTGTCCATTCTCCCTAATATATTCCTACTAGGCTTTCAAGACTCAGCTCATACCCCCTCCCCCCTTCTTTAATCTTCCTCCCTCCACCCCGCACTTCCATCCCTGACCTATGGATGCTGCTGTCTCCCTTTTTAGGAACTGGATCTTTAAAGGTGGGGCATCTGCCCCCATGGGGGGAAGTGCGCACCCGAGGCCTGGCACACCCAGGATTTGGTCCATGGCTCCACCTGGGGTACGAACCCAGAACATTGCGTATGTGTGTAAAGCAGATGTGCTAACCATTATACTATGGAGCCACTCCCTCAGCTCAAACTTTATCTCTGCTACATCCTATGATTCCTAAAGGCAGAGTTAATCATTGCCATCTCTGCTATTATAATAGAAATTTCTACATAATTTCTGGTAAAGCACTAACAATGCTACAGTGTAAATTATTTAGGTATCTGATGTTCCCAGACTGAGAATTCCTAGAGGACTAGACTATCTCTTATTTTTGTATCCCCAGCATATTAAATAATGCTGACATATGGGAAACGCCTGGAAAATAATTTTTGAATGAATTTTTGAATGAATTCTTCAAAGCTGAGTTCAAATTGTGTTTGTACAACAGCCTCCACGATTTCTCAGTTGGGAGTACTCTCTCTTTTTTGACATTTTATGTTTTATTAAAATCAGCTGTACCTATGCCATCTCTACCTAGCTGAGGGCAGAATGGACATCACATTTATTTTTGAATCTTCCAAAACACTTAAAACCATGCTCTGTACTGTTGACTTAGTTTTACCATGGTTTTCAATCTATTAGCTATTGTATTTTCTGATTATTCAATATCATAATGAACATTAAACAAGTAACTCTGTCTTCAAGTTCATGATATGGCAAGGAATCTGTCCTTATATCTATATTCTTTTCCAAGTGCCTTAGCCTTATTTTAGCCCAAAGTGTTTACACATGGACCTAAATGCAGTTGGTTTCAAGTCTTTTTAAGATGGTTTTGTAACAGCTACTTTCCTTGCCATAATCAAAGATATTTCCCCATTATGTCAGACTTCACTGCTGTGCTCTCAACGGTTGAATTTGTCAGAAGTGCACTCTCCAGAGAAATAGGGTATTTAGATGTTTTCATTAATACTAGAGAAAACAAATGCATAAAGTGGACAATTAAAAAAAGGACAACAATGCAATAATCTGAAGCAAGAGAAGTTACAAAAGGATAAAGGGCCTAAGTAACACTAAAAATTAATAAGCATAATCCTTTCAAGGAACATCCATTCAACTAGGTAGTTGTTACAGTTTAATCTTAAAACTCTTAGTGTCTAGAGGTCAAAATTCCTTTATAGTTCACTAGGAGATTTTCATAAAGTGTTCTTAGTGATAGAAATTGTAAGGTCTAGGGACAGGATCAGGACATCACAGAATATGGAAAGATAATGTGGGTGGATATCAAAATTTGAATAAATTTTTTTTTTAAAGAGAAGTTAAGGAATAAAGTTAATAGATCAAATTCAGTTGAAAAACAACAGCTTGGGGGAAAATTTTGAAACTTATCCTCTTAATATCCCCTTACTTCATTGGTCTACTTCAATTTTAGGATAAAAATTTGAAGTATTTATAAAACTAAAAGTCTATTATCTAATGCCTAAGTTAATTCAAAATTTGTTTCTTGCAAGTGCCTCAGGAACTGATGTGAGGATGAGGAGAGAGAGAAAACAGGGGCATTACAAGGAGTCTCTGCACTAGCATTTCTATATTGCTATCTGAGCTAGAGCAGTTCCCTTTTCAATAGACTCCTAAATATGATTTTGTTTGAAGGATTTCACTGCTGAAAACACAAATCTAAAATCATTGATTTAGATCAGAAGGGTTAGTGAGTTATTATATCATATTTGAGAAAGTCGTGAAACTATATTAGATAACTTCTTTTAGCCATTATTTGCTAAAAGAAAAAAAGAATGGTGCAGTAACATATTAGTCTAGGAATTAGGAGGCTAATCCCACCCTGGGCCAGTCATTTAACTTCTCTGGATCCTTAAGTACCTACTTTCTAAAATGAAGGAGTCTGTAGGTAGTACTGTCAATATGGTGGCAGGTATATAAATAACCTTTTGGAATGCAGTCATATGGACATTAATGATACATGCTACTATTATGACAAATATATGCTAATGTTTTAAGAAAACAAATAGCAAAAAAAGTAGAATAGCTTTTCAAAGATAAATACACTATGACAACAATAAACAATTCCAAGAAACCTGTTATATGTTCTGCAAATTTCTATTCTAGGAAAGACATGACCTGTTGAAATTACTCAAAGTTGTTAACCTTGACAAATTTAAAGTGCAGCAGAAACCTTTTAAACAAGAATTAGGGAATAAACTCTTAACCTTACTTGCTAAAATTTACCTTAACCCTAACAAAATCTTAAGAATTTTACCTGAATTTTCTAATTTCCTAATCATTTACTCAATGCATAAAGTAGAAAAGCAGCAAGTTTTCCATATTCTTAATCCAAACTTCTGTTGCCTCGGTGACAAGTTTTCTGTTGAGACTATCACTCAAAAGCAATTTTAACTTTTAGGATTCACTTGTTCTGTAAATAACATTTTTATTGTTATACTAATCCATACAAATTTATGTAGCTCCCCAATAATCATAATGGAGTTCCTGCTATCTGCAAGATATCCCAACATTACAATAAGGCAATTGGCAGTTCCACCAGGACAAGGGAGTCTCACTTCTCACACTTTGTCAACTTTACACTAAACTAATTGATAATCACAGAAATCTGAAAGTTTTGTCAGGCTACAAAAGGTTAAAAGATAATTTTTCATTAATGATGTACATCTGGTAAAATTTTTAAGCTTAGTGCTTATATGGTTATAAGTTTTCCAAAATAAAAAATTTAAATGATTACATATTCTAGAAAGTACTAGTTACAAATTGTTCCTTTTTTGTCAGTTTATGGTTTTGACTTACCCCTCCCAGATCCTTAATGTCCTTTTGCAGTTTTTCAGATATGGTGACAGAAGGTAAGTCAATGTAAAATACTTTTCCCCAAAGTGGCTTATATTTGGATTTTTCTGGTTTGTTATCAGTTTTCAGACACTTCAAAGATGGTCTGTTTTTTTCATTTTTGACTTGGATTCCACCTATTGTTTAAAAAATTTAGAATTACATCATGTTTTCTGCAGTTAGAAAATTTTTACTAATTTAAAAATATTTCTTTATACAATGATATCACAGAGGGGGAAATCTTTATTCCATCAACTTAAGTCATTAGGATTTTAGTGTATTTCTTTGTAGTACCACTTAGAATAATGGCAAATTCCTTATGTATTTTAAGATACTATACTGTAAAACAACTATTTTTCAGTTAATAGTTGAATTTACAGTTGAATATTCAGAGGTTTACGTTTTATGCATATGAAATCTTATTGGAAAGATTTTCCTCTTTAGGCTGTAAACTCTACAGGGTATGAGCATTTGCCATTCTGCTGCACATTCAGAAATTGTGCTGAAAATGTTAAACACAACAATGCGAGAAATCTATGTTACTCAGAATGACCTAGTAGTCCTCAAAGGTTCCTGCTCAAGGTTTAGTTCTATATAGTTTGTACATTAAAACTAAAATTTCCATTTAAAGAACCAAATCACCACTATTTCATCATTTCCTTTGACGAGATCTGAGATCCAAACTGCTTTAAAACTTCACTGAGAACACAATCAGTTCATAAGTTGAAGGTTTATTTCGTGTGTGTGTATACATATATATAGGAGTACATGTATATATATATACACACACATAATATACAGATTAAAAAGGAAAGCTGAGAGGTTGGAATGTTTCACCAAATAAAGTGAATGGAAACGGAAGTTTGCTTTTGTCTATAAAGTTAAAAACACCCATAGTATGTTTAAAATACAAATACTTTCTCTTTATGAGTACATAAAAGAATAAGCCCAAAACTCTACTCACGATCACCCAAATTTAATCGTGAAGCGAAAATCCACGAGCACATCGGCTTTTGAGGATCCAGCTGCAGGCTCAAAGGGCCTGAGCCGAGTCCCAGGAGCTGTGGGAGCCCCAGGGAGTTCCCGGGTCTGCACACTGTTTTCTAGTTTTACAACCAACTGCACCACCTGGAATTTGGGGGCCGTAGGAGGGGCGTGAAGAGTGCGAGCCATCCTCAGGCCACAGAGGACGCCAAGACAGAAAAAAAACCCAAACCAAAACAAAACAAAACGGGGACCCGAAAGAACTCTGAAGACAACGATGGAATCACGGGAGAGAGGTAATGATTAAAGAGGCTTTAAGCGGAGGAGGGACTTCATACCCTGGAAATGTCCTTTGCTGTGGATCCTCATAGCTCCGGAGTTCATGGCAGCCGCCCGGCACCTACATGCTGGGTCCGGGGAGGGTGTCGCGCCGGACGGTCGAGAAGACACGGTTCCTCGAGGCCCGTAGACGGGCCCGTTGCCTCTCCGCTTCCGCGGATCTCACACCCACGCCGGAGACTCAGCGCTTCCTGCTGCTGCGTTTCCAGGGCCGGACCCGGCTTCCAGGCGCGGAGGAGGAAGAGGAAAAGCACAAACGAGGCGACTGCGGCGGTTGAAGATTTGAAATCGCGTCACGCGGCCGCGGCGCCGAGACGCTCGCCCCGCCCCCTCGCACGCCGCACGCCGCACGCCGCCCCGCCCCGCAGCCCCGCCCCGCAGCCCCGCCCCCTCGCGCCGCGCGCCACCTCGCACGCCGCACGCCGCGCCCCGCCCCTCACGCCCCGCCCACTCGCACGCCGCACGCCGCACACCGCCCCGCCCTGCAGCCCCGCCCCCTCGCACGCCGCGCCCCGCCCGCCCCGCCCCCGCGGGGCGCGTCTCCGCGCACGCCCCGCCCCTATCGCGATGTCCTCGGCTTCACATTCGCGCTCTCGGCTCCGCGCCTTCGCGCTTCTGCGCGGCCCCCAAGAGCCTTTGTGACTTGGGTGTTGACCACACGCAGTGGATGCAGTTAGTGCTGGAGGCCGTCCCAGCCCTCCCCCGGGGTCATTCTAGCCACGTAGGTTTGCCGGGGTCGCCTGCCTTCCAGCCGTCCCCACCAGGTCAGAGGTCCCGTAGCCTGGAGGCGTGGCCGCTGCGGAGGAGCCGGGTCTCAGGTTTGGGCCCGGCCGGGAGGCGGCTGTAGCCCGTGCCCAGCGCGCCCGCCGTCACCGTCCACCCTCCGGGCGCTGGACGGGGCCGCAGAGGGACTTCCAGAGGTGAGAGCAGCTTGCGGGGTGGGGGTGTCGGAGCGAGGGTGGAAGCCCTTCGCCTGGAGCGCGTTCTGATGACCTGTGCCCTTTTGGTACTTGACTGTGTGTGCTGTTCTCTTGACCCCTGTTTTGCACAGACTTGTTTTCGTTTTATTTCATTAATAATTTAAAAAAGTGGAAATCGTAGGTCTAGGCTTTGGGGTTTGATTCGGCCTCTTAATCCGCTTGTAAGACTTTTGTTAAATTTCCTAATCCCTTTGAGTCTCAGTTTTTCATCTGTAAAATGGGGAAAATAATGGGCTTAATGGGCTATAGTACGGGTTAAATTAAATTGTTATGTACATTATTTTTGTTTTGTAAATGGGAAAACGCTTCACAAAAAATGGTTTGGGTATGTTTCTGCTTGTTCACCTTTCAAGGGAGAAGAGAATTTAACCTTGGACTGTGCATTTCTTAACTCTTCGCCACTCATTCTTTACTCTTTGGTTTTCGACTTAGTGATTCCGGGAAGTTAGTGCCTATAAACACCATTTTGCAAATTAGTATCTGAAGGTATAGACAACGGTGGATTGTGATACCTATAGTCAAAAGGAGAGCACAGAGAGATGGTTCAGATGTGGATGGCTTTAGGTCGAAGGACCTGGGAGACTCATAGAAGTATTTTTATTAGACAGTTGGTAATTGTCTGTAACTGGGAGAGGTATGTGTATGTGGGATAGGGGGTTGATAGAAGAAAGAAAGATTGATTTGAGAGACATCTACAGACTGGATCGCTGGTTCGCAAACAGCGGTGGTACATAAAAGTGCATAAAGAGGTTATTAGAACTTGAGAGTCAGGAGGAGGTGTAGTTTGAACATATTCAGTATGAGATTTTCTATTTGGGAAGAACAGCTTATTTTCAAAATGTAAACTATAGAAAGAGCACCAGGTTTTTATGTTTATAAAAAGCTGTAAAAGGTTAGACACACTAATATAGAATGTAGTTACACTTCTGGGATGAAATGCAGTTGCCCAGGAGAGCAAGTGAAATAAGAGAAGTAGCAATAAACAGGGTGAGAATAGAGTGAAAGAGATGGTGAAAGGGCCACACAGAGATAGGAAGAGAACTGGGAACAAAACAAACTGTCAAAAGTTACAGAATTGTGAACATTGGGACTATGCAGGCTTTACTAACTTTATGGCTTTGAGTAATTTTGAGCCTTGATTTTAATCTATGAAAAGATTACTTCTCAGATATTGTCAGATTTAAACAAAACATTTTTGAAAGTTTAATTAGGACAGTGCCACACCAGCCCCTGTATTCTCGAGTTCAGAAAAGCTGACTTGAAAAATAGGCCTTTGATTCTGGTGTTTAAGATGTCATTAGTTTTCCTTACTAATTTCAGTGGATGGCTAAAGTAAGTACTGTACTAGATAATGATGGGTTTGAAATGGAAACAGATTAAATGTACTCTTGCAAAAAATTCGTCAGTGTAGGGAATTACAGTGATAGGAAGGAAAGATTGGGTCTTTGGAAAGTTTAAGGGCAGCAGTCCCCAGCCTTTGTGGCATCAGGGAATGATGCTCCTATAATAATCTAATGCCTGATGTTAGCGCTGGGGAGGAGCTGCAAATACAGAAGAAGCTTCACTAGCTACCTGGCAGCTCATTTCCGGCCTGGTTGGGGACCCACTGGTTTAGGGGATATAGGAAAGATTTAAACGTGTTTTTATTGAAAAAACAAACAAAACTGGAAGCCCATTTTGTGTTCTTGTGAAAGATGAATTACCTTATTTCCTATAATGAAGGATGGTAACGATTGTACCCTATGCTTTTAGATACACCATTGCCTAATTGTATGTCATAATACAAAGTTATGAAAAGCAGAAAATCTGTTTTACTGGACTGTGTTAATAACTTTCTAATCTGTAACCCAAGGTTAATTTTTTAAAAGATTATTATTGGAACTAAAATGTCTTGGTAGCCACAGGAAAAAGGACTTGGTCATATATCTGTGGCCTGTAAGTATAGAAACCTCCTTACCTATCACGTCAATAATCAGGGCTATTTGTAAGAGAATAAGGTTTATGTTAAAGCATATCTTGAAATGTGCTTCAGGTGAAAAGCCTACATGCAAGAAGAAATGAATTGGGAAAGGGTTGTTTATGGTGAGAGTTTGGTTAACGAATTCTATTAAGCAAAATAGGAGAACACTTAGAATCATGATCTATTTAAATGAACATTTAGCTGTGCATCAGGTATTGGCTCAATTTCTAAGTAGTTTTATGACCTTGGGCAAATATTAACTTTTCTATGCTCACTTGTAAATAAGGTAATGTATGCTCAGTCTACCCAACAACTGTTTGTAATTATCAGATGAGACCTAATCTGCTTGTCCAGACTGACTCACACATATCCATATATAAACTTTTTATTCTAGAGTCTGGACAAGTGGATGTATTTGCTCTTCTGTAATATCACTTTCCTGTTTTGTTTTGTTTTTTTCCTTTTGCTTAAGTCGCTCTACCTGTTTGGCAATTGTTCCTCTTTTCATAGTAAGCCTAGCTTAAATTCAGCCTTTATCTCCTCATTTGGTGCCTTCAGTAATGTTCCTGTTTGATCTATTTGCCAACTATTAAATATTACCTTCTGAAATGTGTTCTGTTGTTATTTATATTATTTTCACATTTAAAAGTCTCACTACCTGGGTGAATTGAAGGGCCTAAGGTTTTTCTGAGGTTAAGTCCTTAGTTCTGCAGACTAAGCATATGAAAGGATGGAGCTCATTAATGGCTGTCACACTGAAGTCCATATCTCAGGTGAAGGTGGCTGGGAAACCAGGGAAAATTCAGCATGTCAAGTCGGTGAACACAACTTAGGTGAAGGGTTAAAATGGAGAATGACAAGACAGGGGGATTCAAATTTGATAGTGGATCCCCTTGATAGAGCATAATTCAGAGGCTGATA
This sequence comes from Cynopterus sphinx, assembly GCA_030015415.1. Taxonomy (NCBI): domain Eukaryota; kingdom Metazoa; phylum Chordata; class Mammalia; order Chiroptera; family Pteropodidae; genus Cynopterus; species Cynopterus sphinx. The sequence continues at coordinate 31,226,749 of CM057391.1, forward strand.
TGGCACCTGTGGGAGCTGTTAAGGAATGAATTGATTCAGAGGTTATATATTCTGAACTAATTTGTAAATTCCTTTAGAGTAGTACATATTTGGCTATAAATAAAACAATCACCCACCTATCCCACTTTCTTCTTTCCTTCTATATTGATTACCTACAATGTGCTATACCTACGTGAGATAGGTTTTCTGTAAGACTCCATAGAAGTCTCATATAAATTTTAAAAGTTTTTAATACCCTTAATTCATATATGATAAAGTATGCCCATTTTAAGCATACAAATTGATGAGTTCCAGGACATCCATGTAATTACCACTCCAACGAAAATATAGACTATTTCTGTCATCTCAGGTTATTTCATTCCTTGTGCTAATCTCCCTTCTCCTGGAGATACTTTTCTGATTTCTGTTATCATAAATAGTTTGCCAGTATTTCAACTTCACATAAATGGGAAACATTTTTATGATTCATCTATGTTGCTACATGGATCAGTCAGTAGTTTGTTTCTTTTATTTCTGAGTAGTATTCCATTGTGTAAATATACTACAGTTTCTCCATTCACTTGTTGATGGCTAATTTGGGTTGTTTCTAGTTTGGGGCTGTTAGGAATAATGCTGCTGTGTACATTGTTATTCAGGTCTTTTGTGGACATATGTTTTTATTTTTCTTGGAATTACTGAATCATACTGATGTTTTAACACTATGAGAAACTTCTGAAGTTTTTAATCCTTCCCTCCAGCAGTATATGAGAATTCCAGTTGTTACACATCCTCATCACTTACTGAATATGAACTGATACCTCTTGTAGTTTTGTTTTGTTTTGTTTTTAGTTTTAGAACACTCCATCTTTACTTTGACAATATATTGCTAAAGTTTTCTCCAATGATGTTTTACCACGAAGTGATAATATACATAAAATACGGAGTATAAGTGTTGCCTTTTTAACAGCACTGTATGAAGCTTAATACCATAGGATTTCGGGGCAATTTATTGGGGAGAGATGAAATGTTTTACTTAGCTCCTGGCATGTAGATAAAGTAAAGCTTACATTAGTATTATTTTTACCATTGAATTACTCATCATTATATTGCTGTAAAATGCTTATTCTAATGTCTGTTACAATTAATGTTAATTCTCCCATGATCCACTCAAGGTAGCTTCTTTCAATCTTTGAAATTTCTTTTTATACTAGAGTTTTATTTTTCTCTACATAACAGTCATTGCATATATTTTGATCTTGATTTTTGATTTCCCAGGGGTATGTACTGAGATAGGATGGGAAGTTTATGTAATTTGATTAATAGATTTACACAGTTGTGACATTCTTATCAAAAATTTGATCCAAAGCAAAAAGGTGAAATACAACCAAAATTTGTTTTATTATTCTCATTGAGTTTTGTGAAAATAGCATGTGCTTAAAAAAAAAAAAGGTTTTAGTTGATAGCACCAAGATATTTATCTTTTCTGTTAGATATAAGAACAGACAACCAAGTCTTGGTATAAAGACCAAAGCAAGATCTCTAACCTAGATTCTTAAATTTGATACTGTCAGTGAGGTGGGTCAGCATTTGTCTCAAAGTAACCTAATTAGTTTATTTGTTGCCATTACTTTTTTTTTATAATTTTCATTTCTCTCATAGCCATTTTTTCTGGGATCCTTAATTACTCTTGATCTAGTCAACCCCTAGTTTGTCTTTTCAGATGAGAAATGCTTATTGCTGCAGTCTCTTTCAGTCACTATTCTTCCCCTTTTTTCATCATGGACAGCAGCAGTCTTCTACCAATAAATGTATTTTGAAATAATGTATAGTTTTTAAAATATTGTGAAATTTACATAACATGAAATTCACCATGTTAACCATTTTGAAGTGTACAATTCAGTGACTTCTGGATTTTTCACGATGTTATGCAACCATCACTGCTATCTAATTCCAGAACATCTTCAACATCTCAAAAAGATACCTAATATCCATTAAGCAGTCATTCCCATTTCTCCCCAAACCTGGGCAACCACTAATCTGCTTTCTATCTCTGTAGATTTGCCAATTATGCACATTTGATTATAAAATATGTGGGTTTTTTTCTGTGACTGGCTTTCATCTAGTGTGAAGTTTTCAAGGTTCATCCATGTTGCAACATCTATCATTCATTTTCATTGACTAATAGTCTCTTGTAGGAATATGCCACATTTTATTTATCCATGAGTGGAATTGCTGGGTCTTATGGTAATTGTGTGCGTAATATTTTGAGAAACTGCCAAATTGTTTTCCACAGCGGCTGCATTATTTTTCATTCCCACCAGCGGTGTCAAAGTTTTCCCATTTTTCCACATTAACACTTGTTATTATACTTACTTACATACTTACTTATTTATTAAATTATAGCTTTTTGACTGGGTATGAAGTAGTACCTCATCGTGATTTTGATTTGCATTTCCCTGAAGGTTAGTGATGTTGAGCATCTTTTCATGTGTTTATTGGTTATTATTATCTCTTTGAATAAATGTCTGTTGAGATCCTTTACTCATTTTTTAGTTAGGCATATGTTTTTGTCATTGAGTTGTGTTTTTTAAATATTTTGAACACTTATCAGAGACATGATATGCAAAATCTGTGACTTGTCTTCACTTTTTTGATAGTGTTTGATGCAGAAAAGTTTTAATTTTGATAAAAATCCAATTGTATTTATGTTTCTTTTGGTGTCATATTCAGGAACCTATTGCTAAATCCAAAGTTATTTAGTTTTACTTAATCTTCTGAGAATTTCATTCTTTTAGCACTTACATTTCAAATTAATGCATGTATGTGGTGTGATCTAATGGTCCTTCTTCATTCTTTTGATGTGGATATCTCATTAGTCCCAGCGCTATTTGTGGAAAAGATGGTCTTTTCCCCATTGAATGGTTTTTGTAACCTTGCTGAAAATCACTTGACCATAGATGTATGGGCTGTTTCAGGAATATTGATGCTTTTCTGTGACCTTTATGCTTATCCTTAGACCAGTACTACTCTGTGTTAGTAACTGTAGCCTTTTAGTAAGTTTTGAAATTGTGGTCTCAGCCAAATTATTTGTTCTTCTCCAAGATTTTTATGGTTATTTGGGGTCTCTTGGAATGTCATGAATTTTAGGATCAATTTGTCCATTTTTGCAAAACAGTTGGAATTTTGATATGATTACATTGAATTACTGGAGTATTGCCATCTTAGTGTTATATGTTCCTGTGCATGAACATGTTTTCCCACTTATTTAGGTCTTCCTTATTTTGTTTCAGTGATGTTTTTAATTTTCATTGTACAGGTCTTATATCTAAAGCATTTTATTTTTGATGCTATTGTAAATGGAATTTAAAAAAATTTTTATTTTCAGATTGTTTGTTGCTGCTTAGAAGTATAACTGATTATTGTATGTTGATCTTGTTTCCTACAACTTTGCTAAATTTATTACCTCTAATAGGGTTTTCCACCCCCCCTCTGGTGAATTCTTGAGAATTTTCTAGATGTAAAATTATGCCATCTGTGAATATGGTTTTTCTTCCTTTCAAATATGGATGCTTTTGTTTATTTTTATTGCCTAATTGCCTAGTAGAACTTCAAGGATGATGTTGAATGGAAGTGACAAGAGAGCAGACATCCTTGTGTTTTTTTTCCTGATCGGTGGGGGAGGGCTTTCAGTCGTTTACCATTAAGTATGATGTTATTTGTGGCATTTTAATAGATGTCCTTTATCAGGTTGATGAAGTTCCCTTTTTTACTACTTTGTAGAGTCTATCATGAAAGGTTGGATTTTATCAGATTATTTTTCCACATGAACTGAGTTAATCATGTGTTCTTTCCTTCACTCAATTAATGTGGTATACTTCATTCATTGATTTTCACATGTTAAACCACCCGTGCATTTCTGGGGTTAATCCCATTTGGTCATGGTGTAAATTGTTTTGATATGGTTGAATTTGGTTCACTAGTATTTTGTTAAGAATTTTAGGGTTCGTATATATACAGGGTATTTGTAGTTTTTTGTGGTGTCTTCGACTACAGTATCAGAATAATGTTGGCTGCATAGAATGAGTTAGAAATGTTCCCTCTTCTGTTTATTAGAGGAATTTGAAAAGAAATGATGTTAATTCTTTTTGAAATATTCGGTAGAATTCACCAGTGAAGCCATCTAGTCCTGGAATTTTCTTTATTGGGAGATTTCTGATTACAAATTAAATTTCTTGTTAAAAGTCTTTTGATTTTCTGTTTCTTCTTGAATCAGTTTTTGTAGTATGTGTGTTTCTAAGAATTTGTCAGTTTTATCCAGTTTATGTGATTTGTTGACAGATACTAGTTCATAATATTCTATAATTTTTATTTCTGTAAAGCTGATAGTAATGTCTCTACTTTCATGCCTGATTTTAGTAATTTGAGTCTTCTCTTTTTTCTTTGTCAGTCTAGCTAAATGTCAATTTTGTTGATTATTATAAAGAAACAACGTTTGGTTTTATTGATTCTTTCTACAGTTTTTCTACTATTTTGTTTATTTACATTCTAATTTATACTATTTCTTTCCTCTTCTTGCTTTAGTTTAGTTTGCTCTTCTTTTATTAGGTTCCATATGGAAGAAGGTTAGGTTTTTGATTTGAGGTTTTTCTTATTTTTTAATAGACCTTTCCAGCTCTAAATTTTTCTCTCAGTGCTTTTATTAGATATCTTAAATTTTGGCATGTTGTGTTTTCATATGCATTCATATCAGGGTATTTCCTAATTTCCCTTGTAACACTTTGATCTATTAGTTATGTAAGAGTGTATTGTTTCATTCCACATGTTTGTGAATATTCCAAATTGTCTTTGTTATTGTTATCTAATTTTCTATTGTGATCAGAGAAAATACTTTGTATTATTTCAATCCTTTTAAATTTATTGAAACTTGTTTTATGCTCTAACATATGATTTAACCCAGAGAATATTTCATGTTTACCTGAGAAGAGAGTATTTCCTCCTGTTTGGTGGAGTATTTAAATGTGTGTCTGTTAGGTATAGTTCTGTTTGGTTTATACTGTTATTTAGGTCTTCTGGTTCCTTGTGTATCTTTTATCTAGTTCCATTCATTAGAAAGTGAAATATTTGTTTCCAAATATTGTTGAACTATCTGTGTCTGTGTCCTGTCAGTTTTTGCTTTATATAATTTGGGGCTTTGTTGTTAGGTGTGTGTGTGTGTGTGTGTGTGTGTGTGTGTGTGTGTGTGGCAAGAAGAGTACATTCTTGAGGGTGGCCTAAAGGATGAATGTTGTTAGATAGCCTGTCTAAAAATGGAGTATTATTATGAATTCAAAATTTTTTAGTAGTTTGTAGAATTGAATCCTGTGGCTATGAGAAACCCATGTACATAATAAATAATATTGTATATCTCATACTACAGTTATTAAGTTACATTTTAGGGACTCAAATGACCAAAGTTATAAAATTCATTAAGGATTTCTTGTCTTACTTTGGTTTAGTTTGTTATTTCATTTTTGTGATAAGGTCAGTAATTGCTACGTATAAAATATCCATACCTTTTTAATAACAAAAAGAATGCATAAATTATACTCTGAATATCTGTTCAACAAATTAAAATAATACGTATTTTAAACATATAAAGAAAAATTCACAATTATAATTCATTGATCAATTATATCAAATATTTAAGGAACAAATAATTCCTACCTTATACAGACTCTTTCAAAAGAGAAAATATTCTCCATAACCTTGATACCAAAAATCAATAAGAATAGTAAAAGAAAAATCAGGAAATTAGAAAACATTTTTAACAGAATGAAAACGATAACATCATGTATTCAGATTTGTGAGATGGAACTTAAGCAGTGCTCAGAGTGGAATTTTTAGTACTACAAATCTGTATTAGAAAAGAACATTCTTAAATCACTAATGTCAACAAACTCAAAGTGAAAAGTAAAGAAACAATAAAAGCTTATGTGAGAAAGTGATATTAAAAAAAATAGAGAAAATGAGATCAAAATTTGATTCTCTGAGATAAATGAAATTTACAAGTCTCTTGCCAGATCAGGTAAAAAGGAGGAGACACAAATTAACCAATAATATTACTTGAATGTATAGCCTTTTAAAGGACAGTAAAATAATATTATGAACAATATTTTGCTCAGAAATTCAATACTTAAATGAAAAAATTCTTTGAAATATACCAACTACCAAAGCTCATACAAGAAGAAATTAATAACCCAAATATCCTTATGTCTACTAAAAATCTCCGACCCAGATGGTTGAATATTCATCAAATTAAGACAATACAAGAAAATTATGTAACAATATCTCTTATGGATATTGATGTTAAAATTTTTAGTAAAAATTAAAAAAATTAAAACCTGTATTATGTAAAAGGAATAAACATGTCATGAGGAAGTAGGGTATATCCTAGGAATGCAAGGCAGGTTGATCATTAGAAAAATCAAGCAATGTAATCACCGTGTAATCAGACCAAAAAAGAAAAACAATATGGTCATCTCAATAGATGCTGTATTAGCTATCTTTCGCTGTGTAACAAATTACTCCAGAATGATATGGTTTAAAAAAAATATATAGTATCTTATAGTTTCTGTGTATCTAGAATCTGGATGCAGCTTTTCTGGGTAAGTGTCATCTTTCATAAGAGTTCAGTGAAGCTTTTGGCTCAGGTTACATTCACCTCAAAGCTCAGCTGGGGTGGGAACTGCTTCCAGGATCACTAATGTAGTTATTGGCAAGATTTCATTTTTCTATGCTTATTGGACTGGAGGAGACTCAGTTCAGTACTGGCTGTTGGCCAGGGGCTACCATTAGTGCTCAAGTGGGCCTCTCTATAGGACAGGTCACATCATGACAGTTTATTTCATCAGAGCAAGCAAGTAAGAGCAAAGAGTCAGCTAAGATGGAAGACAGTGTGTTTTCTAACTTATAAGTGACATTTTGTCAATTTTATTCTATTCTGTTCTTTAGAAGTGGCACCAGAACAAAAGAAGAAAATAGGTAAAGAAGATATGGCGAATAACCCCATGATAAAATGCATCACCTCATTATTTCTTGGGAAAATGTGAAGCAGTGCCCAATGAGATATCATTATTCAGCTATTCAAATAATTTAAAAATTTTTAATTACTTTACCAAGTATTGTGTTCAGGAATTGGAGCAACCAAACTTGCATGGTGGTGGTAATATAAAATGATACAACTGCTTTGGAAAATATTTTGGCAACTTCTTTAAAAGTTAAACATGCATTTGCCATTTGATCCAGCTATTTTATTCATATTTATGTACTCAAGGCTATATATGGGTAGTCATGACTCCTTTATTTGTACTAGCCATCAGCTGGAAACAATCTACAATATACAAGACCTCTGTAGGACAAATTTGAAACTTTTGGAACAGCTGTAGGAAGACCTGAATAAGTAAGTAAACTGTATTAGTGGATATTAATTCTCTCCACATTTACATATAGATTCAATTCAATTTCAAACAAAATTTCAAAGAGGTTTGAAAAGGAACTTGCTAAGATTATTTTTAAACTTATGTGAAGGCCTACAGGACCAAGAGTAACCCTGTCATTTATGAAGAATAGGTATAAGGAGAGTGGACTTTCCTAGCAAGTATAAGGACTCATCATTACTCAGTAATACAGTATGATGTGGGTTAAGACCAGTAGAATAAAATAGCCGGAAATGGTTCCACACAGGAATAGAATTTAGGTATCAGAAAGTGGTATGTTAGTTTAGAGGAGAAAGAAGGGATTGTTTAATAATTGGACTTGGAGAAAGTAATTTTCTGGTCTCACATGGGAAGAGATGAAATTGGATCCCTATTTCACATGCTGTTAGAACAATTCTTCATGGATTAAGAGCTTAAAATTTGTCAATAGAAAAATTTTAAAACTTTTTGGGAGGAAACATAGGTAAATGTAGTTTGGACTTTTGAGTAGGGAAACATTACTTAAAGAAGACAAAAATTATTGTCTCTAACATTAAGAATTTTGACCTTTATCTTACACCACAAACAAAAATCAACTAAAATGGAAGACTTAAATTAAATCATAAAACTTCTAGAAAGAAATAGGGAAAGCTTTATAACATTGACCTTGGCAGTGATTTCTTGGATATGACACCAAAAGCACAAACAATAAAAGCAAAAATGTGGGACATTTTTGTCCCAGGCATGTGGGACAAGATCAAACTAAAAAGCTGTTGTACAGCAAAGAAAACAGTCAATAGAGTGAAAAGACAATATACAGAATGAGAGAAAATATTTACAAACAATAAGTCTGATAAGGGATTAGTATCCAAAGTATATAGGGAACTCTGCAACTCAACAGCAAAAAATCCTGATTCAAAAATGAGTAAAGGATTTTTATAGACATTTTTCCAAAGAATATATACAAATGGCCAACTGGAATATGAAATGACACTGAGGATCACTAATCATCGTGCAAATGAAATAAAAATCACAAGATATTACCACACAACTGTTAGGATGGCCAGTATTTAAAAAGTGAACAAAGAACCCAGAAAATAGCAAGTGCTGATGAAGGTGTGGAGAAATTGGAACCATGTATATTGTTGATGGAAATATAAAATGGTACAGCTTGCTAAGGAAAGCATAAGGAAAGTTTTTCAAAAAAAAATCTGAAAACGAAATATCAGAAAATATAACATCCTTTCCTGGATATTAATCCAAAAGAATTGAAATCTGGATCTTGAAGAAATATTTGCACTCTCATGTTCATTGCAGCATTATGCACAGTTCAAGAGGTCGAAACATCTAAATGTCCATAGATAGATGAATGGATAATGTAAATGATATATTCATACAATAGAGTATTATTTAGCCCTATCATAGGAAATCCTATCATGTACCATAACATAGATAACTCTGAGGGCATTATGCTGGGTGAAATGTGCCAGCCATAGAAGGAGAAATATTGCATGATTCCACTTATATGAGGTATCTAAAGTAGTCAGATTCCTAGAAGGAGAAAGTAGAATGGTAGTTGCTAAGGGGCTGGGAAGACCATGAAATAGGGAGTTGCTATTTAATGAGAATAGAGTTCAGTCATACTTGATGAAAAAGTTCTAGAGATTTCCTATAAAACAATCTGCGTATAGTTAATAGTGCTATTATGTGTACCATACACCTAAAAATTAGTTAAGAATGTAGGTTTCATGTTATATGTTTTGTACCACAAAAAAATTAAGGGCTTTCATTTATCAAAAGATACTTTAAAGAAAGTGGAAAGACAAATTGTAGACAATAAGATAATTTCACACAATCTAAAAATAATTTGTATTAAGAATAAAAGATTCCTCAAACTAATAAGAAAAATACAAATAACAGAAAAATGGGCAAAAACTATAAATGGACATATTACAGAAGAGACAATACATACTGGTAATAAAAATGTGAAGAGAAGTTCAGCATCATTGATCAGGGGAATGGAAATCAAGAGTATAATAAAATAGCACTTAACACATTTGGTGAAAAATTAAAAATTGTGGTGATACTAAGTATATATTGATCTGTTATCTTCTGACTTGGCTGTTGCCCCTAATCCTTTTATTAAAGCTTCTCCAGTCATCACTTGGTTGAGTAGATTTTTCTTTAATTAACTTTCATTTCTTCCCTTAAGTATTGTTTGATTCTTTATGTTTGAGAATGTATGCCATTTATACTTGAATTCCACCTTGGTGAAGTATAGGAAATCATTAATACTAACTTAAGTGGAATACATTATGAATATTAGACAACCCATGAAGATTATTGCTTCCCACTTTTTCTCTATCTACTCCGAAAAGTGTAGTTATGTTGTCCATATTTTCCATATTTTTCACATTTCACTATATTTAGATATATGTTATGCTCTTAGGAGATTGTTGATATAACTTATTTTTCTAAAATAATATGTTAAATTATAAAGTCCAATAACCTTAATTCTTGGTTCTAAGAAGTTACATCTAAATTTCTGACTTTTTTTTCTTTCTAAATAATTGCTAGAAATGTATCAGTTTTTCTGGCTTGAATTTCAGGTGAACATATTCAGGTTTCCAATTTTGCTGGGTGGGTGTCGAAGCACTGTAGGCCTTTTTATTCTTCTGGAGGAGAATGAATATACTTGTATTCGAGCATATATGTATTATTTTTTCATTTAAAAGAGCTGTGTTCGTGTAAATGAATGTTAGAAGTATGTTCTTAGATTTGAAGATTCTACATAAATTTCAGGAATTAAAAAATTTTTATTATGCAAATTTCCTATATATAGAACAGTGAAATACTTGTGGCATATTTATCACATAAACTTAACAGATTGTTAACATTTTAGTATATTTTTTCTGAATTAGCTATGATAACATTTTAGCCCTTAATACTTCAATATGAAGTATAAAGGTTATGTAAAAAGTGTCTTTTAAAAAACACTTTTTACATAACCTTTATACCTTTATTTCATTAAGATTAATAATAATTTTTTAATATTATTATTATTTTTTAGTATCCAGCTTGTGTTCGGATTTCTTTAGTTGCCTACAAACTGGCTTTTTAAAGATTGTTTACTGAACCAGGATGCATTTGTTTGTTGACTGTCATAGATTCCTTTGTTCTAGAACAGTTCCCCACCTCACACCACCTTTTTCCCCACCTTTTCCTTTGAAGAAATCAAGACCACAGTTCTATAGACTATTACACCTTCCGTTTTGTGGCATCCTTTACCATGTTAATGTTACTTTAGTCTCAGAATTTCCTGTAAAATTAAATTTAGAGCTAAAGGATTGTTTAGATTCTGATTAAAATTTTTTTTCCCCAGAATACATCACAGATGATGCTAGGTACTTAATTTCGTGTCAAAAAATCTATTTGTTCAGCTCATAATAATCTAAAATTGATCAATGTGTTCTAGAATTGTTTGTTTTTAAAGTGGAATGTATTTACCAAGATAGTGTGAAATTTTTGTGAAAATACTTTCATAACTCTAATGCTAGTTTTTCTGGAGTGTTCTTCATATTCCTCAAAGTACTTAATAGAGCATTCAATAAATAAATATTTATTTGTGTTTTACAGTTTTTTGCATGTTTATTTTATTTAGGCTTGTTTTCCCTTTCCTGTGTGAAAAGATAAAACAGCTTTCTTTTTCACTATAGGTTTTCAGCTACTGATGTTAGAAACAATAAAATATTGGAGCACAGAGTGGAGGAAAAGACTCAAAACAGGTACATAAATAATAAAAATCTAAAGAAACAATAAAATTACCATTTATTTTTATAAAGTCATTATTGGGATTATTGACAAAATTGGGATATGAACTGTATGTAGAATACTGTCAAAATTCAGTTTTCTCAATTTGATAGTTATACTTTATATGTGAGAATAGTCTGAGATATTTAGGTTGAAGAGGCATGATGTGTATAACCTACTTTCAAATGGTTCAGAAAAAACCAATGGTAGGTAATGTGAGAGAGTTTGGTAAAGTGTGGATTAATAGGAACTCATATATTGCCAGTGGAAGTATAAATTGATTCAGTCCTCTGGTAAAGCATTTTGTCTCAAGCTTTTAGTTTAGCCAGCAAACTCACTTTTTCTCCTAGAGTAATTATAGAAAGACTACAAAAAGATTTATGTGTAAGGATATTTATATGGGAATATATGAAATGAATGAAAGAATTAAGGAAAAATTGGCAAAACCTAATTAACAATCTGAGACTGATTAAAATTAAAAACTATTTAAACATTACAAATGATAATGTAAGTCTGTATTTATTGCCATAGTGTCCAAAATATTTTTAAGTATCAAAGCTGACTACAAAACTATAGGACCAATATAACACATTTTTGTTTTTCAGAAAAAAATGCATGTATACAGATACATAAATGTTATACATGTTTAATTAGATGTAAACTGCATGTATGTATGTGTGTGTATGTATACATATATATGTGTAATATACAGATAAACAACATTTGCATATTTATATATGTGGTTGTATGTACATAGCCATTTGGAAAAAGATACCTGTATGTTGCCAAAGGTTAATTTTGAATATCAAGTTTATGTGGTTTTTATTCTTTTTTATGTTAACTGACTTTTTAATGAGAGTATATTTTGCTTTTCTCACCAAATTTTTCTAAGATAATGCTTCTTATGGAAGTTATGTTTTTTTTTATTTTATACCTTTACAATAGTTTTTTTGGTATGCTATAAAACAATGCTATATTTGCTGATAACTTCATATAAGTTTGGCTTATCTGAGTAGTTCTTAAGAGGCTAAATTCACAGATTCTTAGCCAAGGTCAGCTGCTTTCTTTCTGTTGCATGGCCAGAGTATGTTTTTTTAATGCTCTGTTAACGGTCTAAAAAATGTGATTCTGCTTACACAGCTTAGCTGAAGTACATTATAAATGTTGGCAAATCAGAAGGCATGTTCTATTAATGGCTCTTGTATGGTTCCCTTGTGTATAGAACTTGTATATTTACTTTGATAGTGGTTACAACATGTGCTTTGATGTTAATACTGATTATTGTTCTTACAGTTTATTTAATTTTTAGCCAATTTTGAGGGCATTTTTAATTAAAATTTTACATTTTGGTTTTTTTTAACAGATTTTTCTTCAGTTAGTTAAAAATATGGAAACTGAAGAAGGGGGACCACAGATTATCAAAGTGACACCTCTTCAACAAATGCTTGCCTCTTGTACTGGAGCTATACTGACATCACTAATGGGTAAAATAATGTCATTGATACAGATTATGTAACTGAATGAATCAGTGAATCCATTCGAGTTTTACCATCTGTGAAATCATGGTATTGTTATTTACTCTTTATAAATGATAATTTCCCGTCATCAGTATGATAGCATAAAAAGAATCGTGGATAGAGAATCAAGAGACTTGAATTTTAGTTGTTGCTTTGTTATTGTCAAGGTGAATGCACTTTGGGATTGTTTCTACTCGTTGAGCTTCATTTTTCATCTGTAAAATTAGGGTCTTATGCTAAAAGTTCTTTGTGGTCCCTATCAGTATTAAACTTTTATATAACTCTATTATCCTTTTTTTAAAATAGAAAGCAATAAAATAGCAACATAATAACTAATACAGAATTTGGGCAATTTACAGTAGCAACAAATACAAGTGTGTTTTACTCTGCTTGCATTAATGGTGAACTTCATAAATTTCTCTGGTCTACATTTTTCTGTTTTTTTTTTTTTAGTCAGTTTCTTATAGATACTCTTAGCCAAATGACACAGGTGATAATTTAGTATTATAATAATTTTACTTTGGCAGGTTTATTTAAACAAGATAGCAGATGACTTGAACAAACTCTTGCTTTAGTATGCAGTCCATTTCCTCAGGTCAGAATGTTAGAGTTGTAAAGGCCTTAGAGGTCATCCAGTATGACCTCATCATTCTCAGATGAAGAAAAGTGTCCTTAGTACCATTATTTGGCATTTTTATCTACTTGGACAAAATACAGCATGAAAATTAAAACCATTCTCTTTTGCTGTGCTGCTCCCAAATGGAATAACACAACCTAGTGGTAAAGATGATTTATGGCTAGTTTACTCAAATTTACATTACCTATAGCTTTTATTTGATGCAGGTGAATTTAATAGCTTAGAAAGACAAACATTATTTGATTATTGATTACTTATAAAATTATTCTCAAATATTTAAATAGACTTTTGGACTAGTAATTTAGCTTTAATGTTAATGGAATTATAGTTGTAGAAATATTGCAAATGGCATGTTTTTTAAGACTTGTGAAAGAAGTAATTACATTGTCTTATTAATCCTCTTTAAACAGAATTCAAGGGCAGCAAATAGAATGTTATATTCAAAACCACTTTAAGATAAATAATCTTACCCATTATATCGTGATGAAGAAAAGTACGATTCAGTGTATTTTGTGTTCTTTGGACATACATCTCTAAATTCACATGTGTCACTTCTTAATTGAAATTTACATATCTTCATAGTGACACCCCTGGATGTTGTTAAAATTCGACTCCAAGCCCAAAACAGCCCATTTTCCAAAGGTATGTACTAGTTATCCTGAAAGTGTTGTTTCATTTTTAAATGTTACTGTATTCATTTTTATTTGAATAATTCTTTCTGTCAATTTTTTAAAATTGATTCCTCTTTTATCCTCATGCAGAAACAGTTTTTCATCACTTAGTTGTATATAACAAAATCTATATAGAAAACAAATAAGTATATATAACACTTTTATGAACCTACTAATTACAACAGAGGATGATTTTATATTTGGGTAGGTGTCTTATAAGTAAGAACAGAATTGTACTTGTAACTGACCTTAGAATTTAGCTTCCTCTTTAATCTAAGAGCTGTGCCTATCCTGGAACATTAACAGTCATCCAACTGTTGCTTGAATACAATGATAGGAAATTTATTATCTTATCAGGCAGCTTGATTAATTGCTAGGTAGTATAGTTTATGTGGAATTCAAGAAGAGTAATTATGTATTTTTATTAGATGTGCAAAAATAGCAATTCCTTGATCAATTTTTATAGTTTTATAAATATAATGGCACTTCAAAACATGTTTAAATAGCAGAAAACTGCCTGGACTATGAAGGTTCGGCTCAGACATAAATGTCACTCTGTTGAACACATATCAGTGAGATGAAACGAACAACTGGCACAATTCAGAAGAATGACAGGATAGATGGATTGTAGGAAGACACTAAAAAGTAAGCTAGTTTCCTGCATATTAAAGAAAACATTAAAAGCAGAAGGAGGCACTTGAGTTACATATTATGAAACTTATATATATGGTCAAACAGATGATCATTTTGGCATAAGAATGAGTCCAATAATGGGAAGGAGTCTGTTAGAGAAAGTGGTAAATTACATAGGAGGTGACAAATGTCTAAACTGAGCAGTGTAAATACAGAAAAAGGGACAAAGCATAACATTTATATTGATAGAGAAGAGCATTTTTTCATTATTATTTTAACTGATAAACAATTGACATATAATATTGCATTAGTTTTAGGTATGCAGCATAATGATTTGGTACATGTATATGTTGCAAAATGATCACCATGATAAGTTTAGACAACATCCATCACCTCACATAGTTAAGAAATTTGTTTTTTCTTGTCATGAGAACTTTTGAGATCTACTCTTAGCAACTCTGTGGATATACTTTAGATTTCATAATATATTTTTCTCTGCATTTCCCCTGCACACCACAGTTTTCTTGTGGTCAAATAGAGAAGACACACATACCCATGTTCTCTTTTCATAACAGGTTTTCCTTCTTTATCTTTCCTCTCCATTCCCTCACATAACTGAAAAGAATTTATTTCTGCTTGCATTTACTTGCTACAGTTCTGAAAGCATAAAATTCACTAATTTATTTAATTACTTTATACAACTGTGAATTTAGATCCCAGTGCTATATCATTAAGCAAATCAAATATGTATTTTTCATTGTCATTTCAGTTTGTTCATCAGTAAAAACAAATTTTTGTGAAGTAGTTGTTGATTGTCAGAATCTTCTTTGTTAGGAAAATGTTTTGTATATAGTAATGGACTTATGGATCACCTATGTGTCTGTGGAGAAGAAGGCAGCAGAGCGTGGTATAAGAAGCCAGGATGTTTTCAGGGAACATTGGTAAGGAGATTATATTATAATCACAGTATATTTTTATTTATATGTTTAATCTTATATATGAAAGATTTTTCAAATTTCAGGAAAGTAAAATTTCATCATATAGTTCACATACTTATCCACAAGTAAAAAGATCTTGAAGTAGGAAAAGGGAAGTACTTCCTTGCTTTTAACTATGTTGATTTTCCTTTCATCTGTTTATGATTTCTTATGTAGAAAGAAAAAAGGGAGTAAACTTTTTAAATTAAACTTTTGTATTTTAGATAATTGTAAATTATGTGCAATTTTAAGAAAACTATACAGATAGATCTTATGTACCCTTTTCCCAGTTTCCCCCAAATGGTAACATTGCAAAACAAATACAGTTTTACAGCTAGGACATCGACATTGGTACAGTTAAGATACAGAGCAATTCCATCACCACAAAGATCCCTCTATTTCCTCTTATAGTCACACTCATTTCCTTTGTGTACTCCCTTACTGCTTTTTTTTTTTTGTTGTTATCTATGGCAACTATGTGCTTTTTCTATGGTAAACAATCACTGTTATTGTTGCAAGGTTTAAAACCTTATTCACTGTGAATATTCATTTTCCTGCTTAGAGTTTTAATTTTATTTTATTATTATTTTTTAATTAATTAATTTTTATGGTGGCATTGGTTACCAAAATCCAGTAAGTTTCAGCTATACACTTTAACAGTAAAGCATATATATACATTTATACTATGTGTTCACCTCCCATAGTTAAATTTCTTTCTGTCACCACACATTTGACCCCCTCTCCCTTGCTTCATAATTCCTGGTAACTACTAGTTTGTTCTCTAGTTATATAATTTAGTAATTTCAAGAATTTTATGCAAATGGAATTATAACATATATAATACATCAGGGTTGGCACTTTCTGCTTAGGATAATTGTGTGGAGGTTCATCTAAATTGTTGCATTATCAATAGTTTGTTCATCTTTATTGCTCAGTAGTATTTTTTGATATGGATATACCACATTTTGTTTCCTGGGTGTGTTCCAGCTGCTACATATCTTGATGTACAGATTTTTCTGTGAAAGTGTTAAAAAAAAAACCTCACTATTTTTCTCCCTGAACACTCTGCTTACAACACTTCTGAACCAGACGTGGGTTTTATTCCCTCACACTGAGCAATTCTCCATTTTTCCATTGACACCTACTAGGTACCCTAGAATTTAACTCAATTCTAACATTATGTACCTGAAGTTAGCATCAGATTCTAAGGTTAAGGACTCAGTCTCACAAGATTTGCTCCTACTTCAGATGCCATTTACAAGTCCAAGTTGTCACCTGTGTTTCTGACTGATTGACTGTAAATTGAAGTTCCTACGACTCCCTCCTTGGGTTTGAAAATTCGCTAGAATGGTTCACAGAACTCAGGAAAATAGTTTAACTTACTAGATTACCAGTTTATTATGCAAGTATACAATTCGGGAAGAGCCAAGTAGAAGGGATACATAGCAAGGCTATGGTGCTTCCATTCCCTCTCCAACTGTGCTGCTGTCCCAGCACCTCCATGTGTCACCATCCTAACAAGTTTCAATCCCCATACTTTAGGAATTATTATGGAGGCTTGATTATGTAGGTGTAATTTATTAAATCACTGGCCATTGGGGATTAATTCAGCTTCTAGTCCTTCTCCTTTCCCCAGTGTCCCTGAGGTTGGGGAGTAGGGTAGAGTAGGGGAATGGGGCTGAAAGTTCCAACCTCTACAGGCATACACCATTTTAAATAGTTTTGTTTTATGGTGCTTCTCAGATACTGCATTTTTTTAATTTTTTTTTTTTTACAAATTGAAGGTTTTTGACAGCCCTGTGTCAAGCAAGTCTGTTGGTGCCATTTTACAACAGAATTTACTCACATTGTGTGTCTGTCACATTTTTTTAGTTCTTGTAGTTTTTCATACTTTCTCACCATTTTTATATTTGTTATGGTGATCTGTGATCAGCGGTCTTCAATGTTACTATTATATTGTTTTGAGGTGCCACGAATCATCTCATATAAGACAGCGAACTTAATTGTGTGTGCTCTGACTGCTCCCCTGACCAGCCGTTCTCCATCCCTTTTTCCCTCCTCAGGTGTCCCTATTAGCTGAAACACAACAATAATGAAATTAGGCTAGTTAATAGCCCTTTGGTAGCCTCTGCGTGTTCAAGTGAAAGGAAGAGTTGCATGTCTCACTTTAAATCAAAAGTTAGGAATGATTACGCCTGGTGAGGAAGGCATGTCAAAAGCTGAGATGGGCTGGGAGTTAGGACTCTTGTTCCTGGTAGCCAAGTTGTGAATGCAAAGGAAAAGCTTTTGAAGGAGATTGAGAGTGCTATTTCAGTGAACACACCAATGATAAGAAAGTGAAACAGTCTTATTGCTGATATGGTGAAAGTTTTAGTGGTCTGGATAGAAAATCAAACTACCCACAACATTCTCTTATGTCAGCCTAATCCAGAGCAAGGCCCTAATTCTCTTCAGTACTGTGAAAGCTGAGAGAAGTGAGGAATCTACAGAAGTTAAGTTTGAAGCTGGCTGATGTTGGTTCATGAGATTTAAGTAAAGAAGTGGTCTTTATAAAATAAATGTATACAGTGAAGCAGCAAGGGCTGATGTAGTATCTGCAGCAAGTAATCCAGAAGATATAGCTAAGATGATTAATGAAGGTGGCTACACTAAACCATAGATTTTCCACTATACAAAGCAGCCTTATATTAGAAGGTGACATCTAGGACTTTCATAACTAGAGAGAAGTCAATGCCTGGCCTCAGACCTTCAAAGGACAGTCTGTCTTGTTAGGGGCTGTTGTAGCTGGTGTTTTTAAATTGAAGTCAGTTTACCATTTACCATTCTGAAAATCCTAGGGCCCTTAAGAATTATGCTCAGTCTATGCTGTCTGTGTGCTATAAATGGAACAACAAAGCCTGGCTGACAGCATCTATGTCTGTAACATGGGTTACTGAATATTTTAGTTAGCCCTATTTGAGACCTACCGCTCAGGAAAAAATATTCTTTTCAAAATATTATTGCTCATTTGCAGTGCATCTGGTCACCCAAGAGCTCTGATGGAGATGTACAGCAAGATTGATGTTTCCATGCCTTTTAACACAACATCCATTCTACAGCCCATCAACCAAGGAGCAGTTTTGACTTTCATGTGTTATTATTTAAGAAATACATTTCATAAGGCTATAGCTTCCATAGATAGTGAGCCTTCTGATGGACATGGGCAAAGTCAATTGAAAACTAGGAAAGGATTCCCCATTACAGATAGATACCATTAAGAACAGTCATGATTTGTGGCAAGAGATCAAAATATCAATAATAGGAGTTTGGAAGAAGTTGATTCTGGCCTTCCTAGATAACTTTGAGGGTTTCAAGCCTTGAGTGGAGGAAGTAACTGCAGATGTGGTGGAAACAGCAAGAGAATTAGAAGTGGAGCCTGAAGATGTTACTGAATTGCTGCAATCTCATGATAAAACTTGAACAGATGAGGAGTTGCTTGTGAGCAGAGAAAGTGGTTTTTTGTGATGGAATATTCCTGGGGAAGATGTTATGAAGAATGTTGAAATGACAACAAAGGATTTAGAATATTACATAAACTTAATAAAGTAGAGTTTGAGAGAATTAACTCCAATTTTGAAAGAAGTTATACTGCGAGTATAATATTATCAAACAGCTTTACATGCTACTGAGAAATTGTTTGTGAGAGGAAGAATCAATCCATGTGACAAACTTCATTTTTGTCTTATTTTAAGAAATTGCCACAGCCACCCCAGCCTTCAGCAATTACCACCCTGTTAAGTCAGCAGCCATCAACATCATATTTTATATGCACTTATTAATTTTTTTCTTAGAAACAACAGAAGTTTATTTCTCACAGTTGTGGAAGCCTGAAGTCTGAGATCAGGGTGCCAGCAAGGTTGGGTGAGGGCTCTCTTCCAGATTAAAGATTTCTTGCTGTGTCCTTACACATAGAAGGGCATCCTGTATGCACTTTAAAACCTATATTCTGCAATTGTTTCTTACTGATATTTTATTTGTTTTATCAATTACTAATAGAGGATGTAAAAATCTTCAGTTATCATTAAACATTTGTCTGCTTTCATGTGAGTTCTGTCAGATTTGCTTCAGGGTTTTGAAAGCACTATTATTGGATACATATACTTTCATACATGATTTGTTTTTATTATAATGAACATCTTTATCACTGGTAATGTACATTGTCTTGAAGCATTATCTAATAGTAATAATAACCATTTCAACTTTCTCTTTATATGGTATATCTTTTTCCATTCTTTTATTCAAAAACAGCATGTAGTCAGGCCTTATTCTTTTACTTTCTCTGATAGCGTCTGACTTTTAATTGAAATATTTAATTCTTACCTTTAATGTAATTCTCAATATGGTTGAATGTTAGTCTGCCATCTTATATGTTCTAGTTTCTCTCTCTCCCCTCCCTCCTTTTCTGCCTTTTGGATTAGTTGAATTATGATAATATTACATTGATTCTTCTATACGTTGTCCCATTTCTGGGAGATAATTCTCCAAAGGTATTTCATATTACTGTACATCTTTTGAACAAGTTACTGAAAGCCCTTTTTTCCTGACCATCTTTTCAAGGATGTTCATATAGTGAATAACCTTGGAAGATAGTGTTTCCTCCTAGAACAATGAGAAGGCATCCTTCCTGCCCATTATAAAAGATACTGGGTTTCTAAGCTCAGATTTTTCGTCCTTTAATGCAGTCCACTGTGTGTTCCGGTGTCATGTAGCCTGTCTCACATTGCCCTATGGAAATTGGGTCTTGGAGAATTTGCACAAAAATGTGATACTCTGGCTGCTACTATTTCTTAATAAATTGTCTTCATCTCTTACCTCAGAAATTCTTGTGTTCTGCCAGTTCTTATGATACCATGGCAGGCTAATTGGTTAACTTGCAAGTAGTGTAAAATCTCAAGACCCTTCACGATTCTTTATACTATTCACTCTTTCCTCCTCTTTTGTCCTGTTCTTCATATGTAGTATATCTTCGTGCATTATAAATTCCACAATTCAGTGTTATATGTTTATTTGAGTAGTATTAATCTTTTAAAGTAGTTAAAAGAAGAAAAGGGAAAACTACATTTTATATTTACCCACATAGTTACCGTTTTTGGTACTTCCTTTTTGAAGATTTTAGTTATTTTTTGGCTGTTGGCCTTTTATTCTGAAGAACTTTTTTTAGCATTCTTTTAATGCAGATATTTTGGCAGTGTATTCTCTATTTTTGTTCATCAGCTATCATCTTAATTGAACCACATTTTTAAAGTGTATTTTGGCTGCGTGTAGAATTCTGGCTTAATTTTTTTTCAGCACCTCAAATATGACATTGCGTTGGCTTTTGGCTTCCCATGTGTCTGATGAGAAGTTAGTTTTCATTTTGTATCATCCTTTCTCTAAGTGTATTTCGTCCTTTTTTTTTTTTGCCGCCTTTGTTTTTAATTTGGCATGGGATTTTTTGAGGTTTGGGGCTCTGTAAATTGCCATCTTTCACTAATTTAGGGAAGTTTTTTACTATCATTTCATAAGGTATTTTTCTGTACCATTCTTGCTCCTTTCGTCTTTGGCTTCAAATAAAGCTATGTTATACTACTTGATATTTCCCCTTGGGCCCCTGAGCTCCTATTTATTTTTCGTTCTTTTTCTGTACCTCCTACATATCGAATAAAATCTTTCAGTCCAGTGATTCTTATTTGCTATCTCTGTTCTGCTGTGAAGCCCCCTTAGTAAATTTTTCATTTCAGGTTTAGAATTTTTATTTGGCTGTTTTTATAGTAACTATTTCTCTCTGAAATTCTAAATTTGTTTATTATGCATATATCATCTTCTGAGTTCTTGAAAATATTTATAATGGCTTCTTTAGAGTTCTTGTCTAATTGTATCATCTGAATCATCTCAGTGTTGGTTTCTATTGACTGCTTTTTCTTTGAGTGTGAGCACATTTTCTTGTTTCTTTTTGTGTCTAATGAATTTTAATTGGATAGTGGACATTATGAACACTTACTGTAATGACTGGATTTCTTTATATGTTTCCAAAGAATCATTTTTGTTCTAGAAGGCAGTTAGTTTTATCCTGATTCAAACTCCAAACTCATGCTCCCCTGGGAGGGAGGTGATGCTGCAGGACTGTGTTTTTGCACAATTTGTATTGAGCCAAGTTTTGTGGCAGATAGAGTATGCAAATTTGGGGGCTTATGCCCTTTGCAGTGCCCTCTTTTTCATGATTTCTCCCCTAACTTTGATTATTCTTCCAGTTAGGACTTTGTGTTTGCCATCTCAAGCAAATATACTTTTTGCCACTCTCACAGGCAAAAACCTGCAAATTTGCAAATCTCACTCATTGTACTTTGTCTTTTAATGGCAGACTTCCGTTTAGTTTCTGCCTGCATTTGGTTCCTCTCCAGAGATTTCAAATATTGTGTTTCAGTGATGTTTTCTCAGATTTTATAATTGGTGGGGAGAGTTAATCTGACCAGTTCTCTGCTTTCTTTTTATAATAGTCTTTGAAAAACTAGGTTTCTTAGCCCTAAGTAGGACAATCCAAAGCCAAGTAATATAGATTTTATTCTAAAAGCAGAAAGTATCATCCTGTAATACTCTACTTGTGTTTGAAAGTTGAGAAAATTCCTTTTTAAAAAAATTATATATACATAAATATGAAAAGCTTAAATTTTAGAAACAACCACTTGAGAGAATTAAATTACCACTCATTATTAGTATAAATTATTTGTATATCAGGTTCAGGGATATATTATGACTACATTTTTCTATTATAATTTTAGGACGCCTTTTGGAAAATCATTCGACATGAGGGCATTAAATCCCTGTGGAGTGGCCTTCCCCCTACCTTGTAAGTTGAAATTTAATATTTTTCTTACTAAATTATAGTGGCTGTTTTTATAATTGGCATAATTAGACAAAATCATGCATTTTTGATATTGGAACTTTTTTATTTTTGAAAGCATTTTTTCATGAGTTCCACAATCACCCATACATCTAATGACTTGCTAGGACTCACAGAACCTAAAGAAGATTATACTCATATCTGTGGTTTATTACTGCAAAAAGATATGAAGCATGATCAGTAAAGGAAAAAGACACATGAGAAGTTGATCAAACAATAGGCTCCAGACTCTCCCCTCATGACATTGCACAGGATGTTCTTGTTCCTTCAGTACTGGGCTATAGTAGCATGTGCAAAGTATTTCTGCCTTAAAGTGCACTTGAATTTTAGAGTCGAGGGCTTTTATTGGGGGTTTTGGCATAGGCATATTCTGTCTTTGTGACTAGCTCTGATTACTAAAACGCCAGACCCCCAAAATGAAAATAGATGTTTACAAAAATCACATCATTTGCACAAATCAATCTAAACAAATTGGTTTAATGCTCCAGACATACAAAAATAAAAAACTATTCCAAGAGTTAAATTTCTTGGAGTTAGCCAAAAGGCAGGCATGCAGATATGCCCTCCTGAACATTATAGGAGTTTTGAGAAACCAGGCCTGCAGTGTTGTATTTTATTTTCATATTCAGAAATTAAGAATTTGGTGTTTGTTCAACTTTTTGTTTATTTTACTAAAATAATACGATATTGCAATAATTATATTTTCCCTTTTCCAGATAATTTTCTCTACTAACTAGCTGTTATATGAATTACTGTGATAAACTAGTAAGGCTGAATGTAAAATTCCAGCTAATACCTTTCTTTCTATTTATCTTTTTTATGGAATAAATTAGACAATTTTGAGGCATATATTTTAAACAGTGCCTAAGGTCATAAAGTTCGAAGCAGATCCAAGACCAGAAGTCAATCCTATTTCTAAATTCAATAATCAAACTTCACTCCAGAACATTAGGCATTCCAGAGTATGGTCTATGAATGTCCTTTAGTTAGTCCTTAAACATAGACTGGTTTCTTGTTGCATTAATATTTATGACATGACAGTGTCTACAACTTTATGTTTACCGAATAATTCCCTCTTGACATTTTCATTTGAAAGAATGTCAGTTTTCAAATATGTCACACTATTGAAATTTCCTCAATCTCATATATAATTTTGATGACATTAATTGTAATTTACTTCCAGTTATAAGCAGGTATGATATATGGTTCATAATTCAAAAATATTTTACAGTTACTCTTGTATTTTTTACTTAAGTGATTTTCATGCTACGGTAAATATAATTGGGAAGGAAGATTTGAGAGACCAGAAAGAGAGTAAGTCTAGGAGACAGACAAGTGTCCTCATTTGTCTTTTCCTGTTTATGACTTGACTGGATGCTCTGTAACCTATTTTCACAACTAGAATGAAACCTCCTGTAGGTCAAGTACCTATTTTACGTTTAGTTGTGGCCTACTAAGTTAAACACTAATAATTTTTAAAATAAAATAAAATTTATCTCATAGGCTAATTTGCTGTGGTTTTCCGTTTATACAAAATATAAAGATTTTAGCTTGTATTTAATAATATATTTAAGACATTATGTACAAATCTTTTTATGTGTTTCTTTCTAACAGAGTAATGGCAGTTCCTGCTACAGTTATTTACTTTACCTGCTATGATCAATTAACTGCTCTTCTGAGATCTAAATTAGGAGAAAATGAAAGCCGCATACCAATTGTTGCTGGAATTGTGGCCAGGTGTAAGTAATAAATCATATTTTCATTATGATTTGTGTTTAAAGTTTTTAAAATTTTGACATTCATAGAATTTATATAAAATATAAAGTGGTGATAAAATACATGCTGCATTTGTAGTTCATATTAACTCATTAATGTTTTTACTCTAGAAGTCATATGGTATGTTAATTGCCATCAGAATGAAATAGGATCAGTCCATCCCTGCAGAATCTTGGACAGAGATTTTAGAATGATTTTAGATTTTAGATTCTAGATTGTAGAACAACATCAAATTGATGTCAAATTGATGCCCAATCATTCTTCTTATAGACTTTGAGATTCAGGGTTTAATTAGAAGAAAATATGCCTCTATGCATAAAGATATTTTCCTCTTTGCAATTGGAGTGAAGTTTTTGTTGTATTCCTAGTTAATGTGTAATATTTCTGGAACTTCCCTTGAAATAATTGAAACCAGAAAGAGTAAGGTATATGAAAGAAGATTTTTAAGAAATACCTTTATCAAAGAAGATTATCTTCACCGATATGTTGGCATCATTTGCTATTTAATTTCAAAGTTAGAAGATATATTAGAATAGAAATTTAAAATATAAAATGAATGAGATAGAAATTTTGCACGTGTATTTGCATAGTACATGGCTTCATTTTTGTTTTTTTATATTTGCTTGTTTGTATTAGTTGGTGCAGTAACTGTGATAAGTCCGTTAGAATTGATTAGAACCAAGATGCAATCTAAGAAGTTTTCTTACAACGAACTGCATCAATATGTCAGCAAGAGAATATCTGAAGACGGTTGGATTTCCCTTTGGAGGGGCTGGGCTCCCACTATTCTTAGAGATGTACCATTCTCAGGTAGGATTTTATCTCATTAGTGTCTGCTGAATTTTAGGTAGCTTTGTCTTATTCATATATTACTTTAAATCAGCTAAATTTTAAACTCGTTAAAGCTAAAGGTAAGCTATCTTCTTTAGTAACCACAAACTTTTAGTTCAATGTTGGGCTCTCAGAGCTTCATGAGTCTTAATTGAATGAATAATTTCTAATTTAAGCCTGGTTTTCTTTTATCCCTTAATTTTTTTAAAACATTAATTGGTGTGTTTTTATATTTAGATAATACAAACTATCTTTAACATTATTCTAAATAAGTCATAATTAGTAAGGTAAGTAAACTACTGCAAATCAGAATATCATAAAATATATTTAAGACCACCTGTAAATTACATGACTTCTACTTTTTTTCTGTTATTAAAGATAAAAATCTTTCTCATTCAATAAACGTCCAAAAAACAAGACTGTTGTAAATCACATAGGAGATTGTGCTAAACATTGAATTAGGAAAAGGGTGAAAATCATGAAAAAGAAGTATAAAAAACTAACAAATAACTTGTAGAATGTGCATACCTCAGTAGTATTTGTTTTGTGAATCACCAGAGTTTTCATTTAAAACCTGAAAGAAGTAATTATTGAGAACCCTTGTATTAAGGTTCCTCTTTCTTTTTCCTTTTGAGTTAGTCATTTTCTTGGGCTCTATTATTTACATCTCTGCATCTTTCCCTTTTCATTAGTATTTTTTTTTCAACATTTTGTGTTCAGTTATTCAGAAATACAGTAAGTATATAATTAAATCATAGTTTTCTAGGCCAAGTGTATTTTTTTATTATATGTTTTTGATACATAAAAAGAAATAATGATGAATATTAATCAAATGAATATTTGTGAAGTCACCACTTCAATATATGAACTAGAATGTAGTAATTTTTTAAACCATAAAACCACATTTACCCTCCACTGACATAGTGCCAGTGGTAACCACTATGCTGAATTTTTTTTATCATTGATTTGATTTTTAAAAATAGTTTATTATATATGTATTATTGCTAAACAGTAAATTACTTAGTTTTGTCAGTTTTTGAGCTATTTTACTAAAAATATTTTAAAGATTCAGTCTTATTTTTATGTGTAACTGTTTTCTTTTTTATCCTTGTTTATGTTTGAGTTCACAAGTTAAGAATACTGTTATTAAAATTTTTAAATCTCATAATCTACATGTACAAGAATTTCTCCAGTATTAGGTTTGCTGGTACACATAAATATATACATTTAAAATTTTACTAGATAATATCAAAATCTTTTCTGAAGTGATTGTGTGGCTCTACACGCCTACCATCTTCTTGCTGCTTCACTTCATAGCTTCACCAGCGCTTTTATTGTCACAGTTTATCTAGTAATTTAAAGTGGCTTTCTCACTTTAATTTTTATGATTATTAATGAGACTGGGCAGTTTCATTGGCCATTCATTTATCCATAATTGACTTGCGGGTATGGAGTGAAATAATAAGTATTCCGTTGCATTCCCATCCTTTCTTCCTGTGAATGGATAGTTATCCCAGCATCATTTATTGAATAACTATACTTTCTTCCAGTGGTTTGCATTGTCACCTCTGTCACATCAAGTTTTCATGTATTCATGGATCCGTTTCACTGGCTAATTTGTCTAACCCTGTGCTATTACCACAGTATTATCTAAATTACTAGTGCATTAGTAAAAAAAACCTTCATATTGCCTTATTTTTTCTCCCTAAGAATGTTACATTTCTTTATTACACAACTCTAAAGTGTTTTAGTAAAGATTTAAAAGTCTTCATAAAGATTATATACAATCGTTTTTTTTTGTTTGTTTGTTTGTTTTTAAGATTTATTTATAAGTATACTCACTCATCCCAAACTCTTGGTAGCTATTTTAAAATATCTATTTTTGAAAAAACGTTTCCTAAATCTTTGTGACTGGTGTTACAATCAGTTTTTGTCTGCTAGCTTAAATTTAGCTACTTTTAAAATTCTTGTAAATTCTAATTTGTCTACACATCTTTGAGGTTTTCTATATAGATAATATGTAAATTATAAGTACTTTGTTTCTTTATTTTTAATTATTATAGCTTTTATTTTTTTCTATCTTACTGTGCTGCCTAGGACACTTTTGAATAGTAGCAGTGATGATGTTGCATCACTATTGTTTTCCTCATTTTCAGGGAAATAGTTCTGTTGTTTCACTATTATTTTTTGGTATAGGTTCTCGATGCATATCCTTTATCAAGTTAAAGTTTTCTTTTAACTCTAGTTTTCCAAGAAATTTCTTTGCTCTAAATAAAAGTGTGTTCAGTGAACTGCTTTTCCATCATTTTAGATGATCCTTTGGTTCTGTCAATGTGTAGGGCATCTAACAGGCTTATTATATTTACATTACCTTTGCATTCCAATTTAGTCATAGTGTTTGATCTTTTATGAAACACTTTTGTTTTCAGTTTTATTTAATTTTTATAGAATTTTACACCTATGTTCATGAATGATATTTGCCTATACTTTTCCTTTTTCCTGCTGTCTTTGTCAGGTTTTGGAATTAAAATTCAAACTTCACTGATGTGTAGTTTTTATAAGACTGCTAGAATATTACTGAGAATTTGGTCCCTTTTTTTAAAAATCTCACCTAGTATGTGTCTGAACAGAAAGCAAGGTCCATAAAGGTCAGAATTTCTCTTTTAATATATAACCTCAACATTTTTCTTTTAAAGTCTGCATTTCATTTCTAAATATGTTTTCATTCTCTTTTTATAGCAATGTACTGGTATAACTATGAAGTTTTAAAGAAATGGTTATGTGAGAAATCTGGTTTATATGAACCTACATTTATGATCAACTTTACTTCAGGGGCGTTGTCTGGTTCTGTAAGTTTATTCTTTTAATAAGCCAGAATAATGATAATCTTATTAAAGCAGAACAATATATAATATTAGCATTTCATATCTGTTGAGAGCACTTTTGGGCTGCACTGTTTTAAAAATGTTCTATTTACTATCTATCCTATTTTGAGGAAGTAGATTATTAGCCATTCAAATATTTTAAAGTGCACTTTGTGATTATGTTTTTATTATGTTAAAAATACATTATTATATTTCTGAACAACTTTTGGTCCTTTTAGATAGCTAGATTTATGATAATAATAGTTTAAATTGTGTTCTTATTTACAAAGTGTTTGACAGTTTGCTCATTAAACGCTAGTAGGTCTGGTTAGGTAATATTTAACAGAATATCATTTCATGTATAATTGCATTGAATAGAAGGAATTTCATCCTCTGTTGCTAATTCCTGTTTCTTTGGGAATATTTTTGCTAAATAATTCTTAAAAGAATTTTAACAAAAATTGCATGCAGAAGGTAGGAATATCAAATGACCATTTTGGGTGGTCAAGTTTACCTTGTCCCAGCCCTCCACATAGTGAAAATATTCATAGCTAAATTTTCAACTCAATATAGTTGATTTCCTTTATGCAGATTCATACCACCACGATCTTGGTCACAAAGAGTTTTCTTATACCAACATACTTACAAATGAATTTATGCTGACTTAGAGTGAGGTGCTGACATACTGTAGCCAAATTAAGAGTGAAAGAGCATAGAGAGATGATGGAGATCTGAAATAAAATATTGGAGCAATTGTTATCAGATAAGAAAGCCATTGTGATTGAGTCAAAAACTTAGCTATGAATATTTATAGTTCTGAGATCTGTAAAATTAAGCGTAGTGGGTTGTAAGCCTTTTGAAGCAAAAAAAGCAATTACTTTTTTTTAAAGCAATTTCAATAGTTACAATGCCAGCAAAATCTTCTCATTATCTGTCTTATTTGTGAGGTGATTAAATGTAACTTAATAGTATTTAGTTTATATCTTAATCCAACATGAAGAACCAATACTGTGTATTTTTAGAAATTCATAATAATTAGAATTACAGCACCAATTCCATACTTGAAAATAAATGCCATGTCTAAAAACAAGTTGAATAATGGCTTTAAAATGTCTTAGCAGCTTTCTAGTAATATGAAGGAAAAGTTTTTGTATTTTACTAGTACTTTTTGACAGAAAATTTATTTAAAAAAAATTTTAATGATCTAGAAAATATTGCTGCCTTTTGACTGTATTCAAATAAAAATTTGTCTCCACAAAAGAAAAAGCGTGTCAGTGTAACAATGTCCTGGGTAGCCTAAACTGCATCATTTAAGAGTGTCCAAGAGGCTTATATTACTTTATTGCTTCTTTTTGCTACTACATGTTATGTTTTGGAGATGGAGGAACAATAATTAATTTTATTTTGAAATCTTTGAAACTGATTTTATTTCAAGAATTTAAGTTAACATTATTGGGCTGAAAAATATATAAGTAATTTTAAGGGTCATTTATGAGCATATTAGCCAAATGTGAGTTGGGGAGCAAAAAAAAAAATAAAGGCTAGGTTTTACTATACATGGCTGAGATATCAAATATTATGAGACATTCTTAATGGAATTTAATTAAAAAACTGCTTAATTTTGCTTAATTTTGTCATGAAAATAATTGACTTCATTTTGAGATGTTTTCAGAAATGTTATTTGTGAACTGTTATAACTATTTGATAAATACATTGAAATCCATACAAAGGGTATATAGAACTAAAAGTTCAAAGTGCATTTTATTTAAATTTAGTTTTTTATTTTATAATTTTCTTAAACATTTGTTAGAAAATTTTAAGTGCTTGATAGATGTTTGAGAATCTCAATTTTAAAATATGTGTTGTATTATACCTTCCGTAAAGGAATAATGGAACACACAGGAGAATCATACTGTTGCAACTGGTTTTGGAGTCAGAGAGGTCTAGTTGGAATTCTGACTCTGGCACTAGTAGTTGTGTGACCTCTCAAAAGTACAGGAACTTTTTTGAGATTGTTTTACTTCTGAATTTTGGGAGAAATACATAAGATGTGTATCTGTTTCCTTTAATAAAAGTTTCTCTTTATATATATCTGGTTTTATTTTAACTTTCAGTTTAGTTATGATTTTCAGTATTATCCTGATTAATGTACTAATTGGAAGAACATAAAAATATTTTGGGAAAAATTTAAAGGTAGATTTAAATTAATCATTTTTTTTTTTGGTAGTTTGCAGCTGTTGCAACTTTACCATTTGATGTGGTAAAAACACAAAAGCAGACACAACTTTGGATGTATGAAAGTCATAAAAGTAAGTTTAATTAATTTAAAACATTTTTAAGCTGTTACAAAATTTTTGTTTTTCTTTTTGGATACTATTAGGAATATTTAAAATAAGGATAAGATTTTTTTTCCTCTGCCTGACTCTAATTGAAACTAATACACTGTTAGAATGAAATACTCAGAAAAAAAAATCTAAAACCAAACAAAAATTTAAGAAATCTTAATCTATGTATTTTGCCTACCATCAGTTAAATCCCTTATCTCCAATATAGAAGGTTACATTATATGTTTGTTTTTCCCCAAATCTAGACGAATTAGGGTGAAGTATAGTAAATTATTGAGAAATCTTTTTCTGTTGGTGTGTTTTGTTTTGTGAATATTTGTAGAATTATTTATTCTTTCCTGATTATTTTTTAGCTTTTTTAAAATAACTATTATGTCATTTTTACTTCTGTATAACCTGTAACTACTTCTAGAAATAAAGTGTACTCTTAGTTGCATATATTAGATCTCTTTTGTCATTATTATCTGTAGAAATTATATAGCGAACACATTGGAAATTATTTATTACAAAATTGTGTTATGTAAGCCTTGTGATTAGCCTATTAGAATGTAAATAAATTGTTCTAACCCACCATACAAAATATGTGGCATACAAAATAAAATAGGTATTCTCATGTTGAAAGAAACATTGATAACATACCTCTGAAAATGAGTCTGATTGATATTAGTGACAACTCTGTCCTTGACTAACAAAAGTCCTAGTCAACTCATATTAGAAGTGAACTAAACCCTGAGAGGTAATCAAAATTTATTATCAGGGTTCTCCAGCTTAACTGTCTTAGGTATGAACCTTCTAGGGCCTGAGCCCTATCTCTTCTCCCTTGGGAGTTCAAAATTATTTTAATTTTTCCATCCAACTCATCTAAATTTCTGTTCCTCTGATAAGTGAACTATTGAAAGTAGTACAGAGATTCTTATGGTGTTACTTATCATAGATGATTGATGACTGGTAGTAGTGGTGGTGGTGTCATTGTCATCATCATCATGGTGGTCATGGTAATGGCCATCGTGACGATGAGGGAAAAGGTGAGAATCTCTACAGGTTAATTTCTTCTGCACACTACAGTTGGAGATCCACTTACCAAGGTAGATAATCATTGGAGTCACCTGGGATACTTTTTCCATTGCACCAAAGGCCGAGTACCACCCTCAGTGGATTCTTATTTAATCTAAAGTGGGGCTCCAACTTGTGTATTTTGAAAATGTACTCTAGGTGATTGATTGTACATCCTCATTGAGACTGGCACTAGGGAGGCATCTTCTTTCATTAGCTCTCACTCTTATCTATCATGACTTTTTTTTCTCCATTTAAACCCAAATGGAGAAACCTTAAATAAGCCTGGGGTCTTAATTTTCCATGATTATTATTAGTCACTTTTACTTGTTATTCTGCTTCAGCTATGAACAATTTATATTTAGCAAGATATGTTTCTGTTGAAAACTACACTTCTGATTTGAGTAATAAAAGCCCATATTTTTTCTCATTTACATTGTACATTATTTGTCCCCATGAAAGAAGTAAATCAGAAGCATCTTTCTCCATTCCAGATCTCAACTATGCCAAATCTTTTATTTCCAAAAAAAAAGAAAAAAAGAAAATACCTGTAGAATGATGATCAGTACCATTCACAAATAGGATCTCTATATCAATGCACTTAAACCACTTCTCTCATCCTTCATTAGTCAACTGTGATTAAATGCCTACTTGGTGTTGGGTACTACCATATTGTTGTATACAGATAAATGAGGTAGAGGCAGCTTAAGTCTTCAAAGAGCCCATAATCTAGTGGAGAAGCACATTAGGATGTTGTAAGTGCCAGATCCTACATTAGAGGTAACTTTCACCTCATTTATGAGTACATTATTTATATTTAATTTTTTTAAAATTTAATCATCTGTTTCAGCTTTTTAAACCTGGCTCTGATCCACCTGTTTTCCACAGGTTAACTTTTTCTCTGAACATATTCAGTATTTTAAAATATTTCAACAGAAATTTTAGAAAATCATTTTTAAAAATGGTTATACTTGGCAAATAAACTTCTAAAAAATCTCAACCTTAGTGTTAATGAGGGAAATGCCAATGAGAACAGCAGAGGACATTATATGCTCTAGATTGTTGGGGAGGATGTGGAGCTGTGGGAACTTCCATGATGTGCAGGCGGGACTACAAATTTGGAAGAACTGTTTGGGAAATAATCTGGCAATATCAAAAAATACTTTAGAACAGACAATTCCACTCCTAGATATGTATCCTAGAGAAACTCTTGCATTTCTACAGAATATTTGCTGAAGGATTCTTAATTCCCAAAAGTGAGAAAGCACCTAAATGTCCCTTGGCAGTAAGTTGTGTTAATCCATATTAAAGTAATACCAAACAGCAATTAAAACGAATAAAGTGTAGCTACAGTTATCAACATAGGTAACCCTAAAGCACATTACAAAAGTACAGTATGATACCATTTATATAAAGTTTAAGAGTATAAAAAAGCAAGAGTTTAGTTTACAAATGTGTTCAGATGCAGTAAAAATTTAAACACATGGCATGAGAAAGATTTTTTTAAAAAGACAAGAAAGTAGTTACCTCTGAGGAGAAAGGAAGACTAAGCAGAAAGGAGTATACAGGGGTTTTCAACTGTATCTGAAAGGTACAGTTGTTAGGATTTGATAAGTTTGATGGTAAATGAGTATTTTATTGTTCATGCTTCAAATATTTAATAATCAAATAGTATGTTCTTATCATGTAAGAAGTTATTAATTACCTGTAGAAATAACTATTTAATGTTGGAACTTTAAGCAGGAGATAATTTTAAGGGTCTGTTAGCCTTCTGTCATGGCTTACCTTCAGTTCTTAACTTTCTGTCCATTTTCTTTTACATTAATTTCACACTGCTGTTGAAATAGAGACCAATTACGGGCTTGGGTTCTACAAGATTAGAAATACCCAGCTATTTGGCTTCCTCTCTTTCACCAGTTGTTTCCAAAAGTTAAATGTAATATAAAGTAGAAAGTTGCCAACTTGTAATATGTTTTTATTGACTTTTTTTAGAAATTTAAATTCTATCATAAATACTTTGTTCTTGGTTTTAAAGTAACTATCCTTCCTATTGGGGTATTATACTATTTATATTGAAAGTATAGATTCTTAAATCATAAGGCCTTGTTTATGTTCATAGAGAATCTGAAATTTTACATAAATGAAACGAGATAATAAGCCCCAGTTCATTTAGTGGCAAAATTCTGAAGAGACAATTTTGAAAGATATCTGTCTTATCTTTCCCTTTTTTCCTAGGGATGCTTCATAATATGTCCTTTAATCTTTCTTAATGACTCAGAGATTCATCACTGTACACATTAATTATTTGTAGGGTTTTGCAATGCAGCTTTCAGAAGCTAGTGAGGGTAATACAGGAGTATTTGCCCATCATCTAGCTGATCTCAAAGACTGAAATCTTCAGCATGTCACCTGTCTCGGTAGTATGCCAGCTTCTTAGCAGATATGTTATTGCATCTAGTAGTCTGTGGGCTAATCCAACATCATTGGGGAAAATGAAGGTAAATGAACTTTGTATATGAACAGCTCATTCATAAGCCTTATGTTTGAACTTTAGTGACATCTATTTTTGCTGGATTTTTTTTTTTAACTAAATTACTTTTTTCCCTATGTTCTGGACATTTGAGAGGTTGCAAATAAATGAGATGTTACTGTTGAAGGATGAATCTGCCTTTTGGAGGAAACAGGGCTGGTCTAATTTATTTCAAGACTGGCACATCTATTCAAAAAGGTTTTAATAAAGTTGGACCTTACTAGAGAGAGTGGGCCATTTTCCTCAGAACTTATTTTTAGAAAGAAAAAATTTAATGTATGCAATAAAAATTTAATAAAACATGGTTATCAAGGCTTCTATTTAGCTTTGGGAACCCCATGAAGATTTTTATCTATCTTTAAAATTTTTCATTATGAATGTTTTTAAGACTTGGAGAAAAATGTAAAGGATATCCAAGCCTAAGAAACAAACATCAGTTCAGGAGAAACCTTTGGCATATTCCTTGATTCCACCTAGTTCTTATACACCTTTAATCTTATAGTCTTTTTTAAAAAAAATTTTTTAATGACTCCAGCTATTAGAAATATTTAAAATAGCTCTTTAGGCAAACAGATCTCTTATTATTATAATGAAATAATATACCCCCCAAAGCCATAAACACTATTTTATGTGTATTTGTATTAGAAATTAAGTATTTTGTAATAGTATCATTTCTTTATTTTAACATTTAGTTTCTGTGCCTTTGCATATGTCAACCTGGGCTATAATGAAGAATATTGTTGTTAAGAATGGGCTTTCTGGACTATTTACAGGTAAAAATATTTGCTTTACCAAACTTGAATAAAATGACTACTTTTATTTTAAATCTATCACCTTTCTAAATTAACTTTCAGCAGGAAGCTGCTGAAAACATTTCCACATTTATGATTTCCTCCTAAATATCTTTGCTGTAAATTTTAAAATGTTAAATAATAGAGGTACTATTAATAAGATAAATTTCTATATAAAGTAACACGGAATTAAAGAAAAGAGGTTGGGAGTGAGTTTGGTTTGTTCTGTGACACCAGTTTATGGCAAATATTTGATATATCGCTTCAATTAGATCATTTTTAGAATAAAACCAAATAAATTACATTTTAAAAAAGAAGGTAAAATTTGTTGTTTTTTTTTCTGTTTTCTTTTCAGGCCTAATTCCCCGTTTAGTTAAAATTGCTCCTGCTTGTGCCATTATGATCAGTACATATGAATTTGGAAAGGCTTTTTTCCAGGAACAAAATGCTCGAAAACAGAAATATTTGTGATGGTGTTTCAACTTGAAATAATAACCGTGGCCAAATAATAAGAAGACTCTTAGGCAAGAACCTTTTCACCATTATCTTACAGTGGTTTTATGTATTTCTTTCCTATAATTTAAATGAATAGGAATTTACACTTTGCTTCTAAATCATTTTTCTAATTTTAAAATAAAGTTTGTTATCCTAATTCTTGAGATATTGAAAAGGATATCCCAGAAATTATAGCCATTGAACATTTTTTCATTATAAAGAAAATTTAGCACCAGAAGTGGTAATTTCTGAGTTTTCAATTATAGTTTGTGGCGTAACAATCTTATGTGGGAGTGTGTCGGATACATCAAAACATTTTGTATTAAGTGCTGAATTATGTACTGTGTCTAAAAGAAAAATGCCAAGTCTTTTATACACATTTAATTATGTACATAGATAATTAAGCATTTCAGCAAAGTAGATAAATAGGAGGAAGTCTTTGCATTAGATTTTTTGTTTGAAGTCTTCACATATTTTAGGATTTCTCCGATCAATGATTTGGCTATTTTATCTTTATGAACTAAAATATAATTATTTGTGTAACGTAGATGCTGCTATTTTTGATGACTAAAGACCCTGTATTACCTATTTCTGCAAGAGAGGGAAGTTGTACTGGTTGTTTTAAATGTTCATTTACCTCAGTCAAACTTGGGTGTGCAGTGGAAAACCACATTGTGTTTAGACTCCTAAAAAATGTTTTGGCACGGAAGGTCCTCAGGTTTCAGCTGTGTTGTAATTTATGTATCACAGTGGTGTTCTCTAGGTCACTTCTGTTGCTTTGTTTTATCAAATTGGATATTAATACAATATCAGTCAAAAATATTTCCAAAATTTTCCATGATGATATATATCTAACAGTATATTAGACCAAGAGAGTTAAACAGTCAGCAGTTTCCCTGAAGAAATAGCTTTTGGTCACTGTAGGTCAGCAGTCCCCAAACTTTTTGGCACCAGGGACAGATGCTCCTATGAGAATCTAATGCCTAATGATCCTAGGTGGAGCTGAGGCAGTGATGCTAGCACTGGGGAGCAGCTGCAAATACAGATGAAGCTTCACTTGCTTGCCTGTTGCTTACCTCCTGCTGTGAGGCCTGGTTCCTAACAGGCCAGACCCCAGGGTTGAGGACCCCTACAGTGTAGGCTAATGCCTGAGTAATTTAACTTATCACTATAGGAATGAAATAAAAAGAATATGATGGCAGAATAAGAAATGATATTTTTTATATTTGATTTTCTCAGGATATATATATAAGAAAAAAACACTATCATAGCTTGTACATTTTATGAATGTGAAGCAGTTTTTTCCTCTTAAAATAGGTAATATATTTAGGTAACAAATCTTCTATAGTATTGATAGAGGAATTTATTTGTATTACAGTAAAGTGTTAATGTTTCACCAGAAATAAGCTATATAAGATTTGTATTTAACCTCTTTTTATGCTGTGTTGATTTACTTTTTACATTTGCAACATACATATCCATAAAAATATAGGTATTTATGATTTTAATTTACATTTTCATTAAAATATTTTGCTTTCTTAAATTAACATCACTGTACTTATAGCTAAATAGTCATAATGTGTGAACTTTTATCTTGAACACTGCTGTTTAACAGTACTAAACCTAATTTGATTTTGCCATGTTTTTTGATAACTGATGGGTAGAAAAAGAGAATATTTAGATCTGTGTTCTCAGAAAGCAGTCACATATTTCAACTTACTATCACTTATAAATACCAGAAAGAAATTTTCCAACCCTAACCCCAATACTAACTGCACTTATGGAAAATTATCATTTATGACTACAATAATTTAAATCTAATTCCCTGATAGTTTTTCTAACATGCTTGCAGTGTATCTGGATGAAAAGAAGGATGAAAGAAAGCTTCAGCTCTCTCTATACTTAAGTGGTTAAAATAAGCATTAATACCTTGGTTAAAAAAATTAGCAACCAAGAAGGGTTTGTCTAGAAATTATGTTCTTGGTAATGTTTCTGAAAGGAAAATTTCATTTTATTAATGGTAAATTTTCTAACATGCATATTTATGTGCAAAATTTCTTAAGAAATCTTATTCAAGTACTGTTTGCCACTTTTCATATAATACACATTTGACTTTTGAAAGGATACAGTGTTGAAATAATGACTTTAAATTCTTTATTTTTTCTGGGGTATAAATTCCAGAGATGTTGGAAAATTTAGACTTTCACTTTTGAATATTTTTTCCAAAATGAATTTTAAAAGAAACTACTGCTCTTATATTTTAATCTGTCATTCATCACTTGAGACCTTTTATGTGGTAGGTAGTATAAAAAGCACTGGAGATGAAAAACCATCACTGGCCCAAAGGAAGTTCAGAGCTATGATTGATAGAGATATAAAAGGGAGTAATGCAAACGCTCCACTAAGTGTGGGGGTGGAGAGGGTGTGCTCAGGAAATGTTCCTAAGATTAGGACAGGTGATCCAATTAAATATACCTGGAGGTGGACGTCTCTATGGGACAGTGGATGCAGTCTCAGTGGCTCGAACAAAGAGCATACATGCTTAGTGGGAGGAGATCATATAGGAAATGTAGTCAGCGGCACTGCCAGAACTACTTCTGTACTGTGCCACTGCAGTAGATGCTGTGTATTCTAAAATGTATTAGTTTTTAATATTGGTGTTTTAGGTGTTTAATATACATTTACTTAAATGTATTTAGGTGTTTAAGTAATATATATTTACCACATTTGTGAAACAAAAGTCTGTAAAATTTATCAAGTAACTTTCTGTCAAGGATAAAATAAGACTACAGATTCATGGTACAAAATGTTTAATGTACGTGCAACAAGTATAATACATCAAGGCAACAAAATACACATGGAAATATTAGCATGTAATTCAGCATTCTATTTTGGGGAGAGTCTGTGAACAGTAAACACCACCTAAAACTAAAGATTGAGACATAAGTTGTTTCCTCATGCACACATTAACAAACTTTCTCTGTAACTACTTTGAAAAGAACTGTGGAAACCTGAATTCACGTTAGCAGATTAATTTTATACCAAGAGCTCCAAGAAAGGAGGAAAAGTCATGATCCTCAGGTGTCATGTTTAAATCTGCTTTTAGCAGCATGTTAAGATGCACAACTTTTACTGTATACATTAGACAAACCTGAAAAAATTTATCAATTATGGAATCTTGAAATAACTTTCTATGTTATAAAAATGTATGGAAAAATTTTAAGTGATATTTTTAAATTATTAAAAGATAATGTCAAGTTGAGAGTTAACCATGAGTGATAAAGTTAAACATTCTGATAGTTCTTAGGAAAGCAGCAACAGTGCTTAAGGCTAGCCTAATTCCCCTCAACCAGTTTCTCACTACCACCTCCCAAAGTTTCCATTGTCCTCCTTTGCTTTATCTCCCGTGCTGAGGTACCATTTCAAGAATATTTGCATTTCTACAAGTAAAGCCTTAAGCTAAAAGAATAAAGCTCTGAGTAAGTTCTGGTACATCTAAAATAACTTATTTTAAGGGCTTTCAGGCCTCCTTTGTCCGTGAAATGACATTGTTTGAACTGTCTTACATATGAGACTGGTTTTGTTACTGTTACCTTACATTCCAAATGATGAGAATTAAGCTCTAAAGATTGCAGAGAACCACCACACTCCTACATTTCTGATACAAAGAATGAATGTGATAAGTTCAGCACTTCTTGCCTCCCCTCAATAAAAACTGTATTAGGAAGAACATTCTTCCTATAGGTCAAAGCTACTAAGTTTGAATGTAATGTTTTATTAATACAAACAGCACATGAAGTCTCCAATAAATCTTGTAGCCTCTTAATGTAAACAATGTATAAAACGACTTTGGCACAACTGATCATATTTTCCTCATATTACTTACTATAGAAAATATACTTAATATATTTTCTCTTTCAATATGGTAGAATTTTTAGGGACAAAATGTATAGTTCCAGAAACATTTAAATATGGTTCATAGCTTTTTTAAAAAAGAAAACATTTTTAACCCATAGGAGTGCAGAGATTTTTAACATTAACGTGAGATTATGACATGATTAATGACAGAAGCTGTAAAACATACATGATACAATTCATTGTTGCACACATGAGAGAAAAAACAGCACTGTAAGCCAGACATTAAGTATGGTGATCACCCTACTGATCCTAATTTAAAAGCTTCCCAAATACTTAACTGATCTTGAAATCTTTACTATCAAACTTTTTTTTTAACATCTATTCTACATTTTTTAATGTTTCCAATTTTATGGCATGTTTGATCATATTTTTAAATTGATAAACCTTTTAAGAAAATTTTGAGAAAACGACATTTATTCATTTTACCTAAATGGCCTGAAATACTGTAAAATACTTTCCCTATGACCCTAACAAATTTAGTAACTGCCTAAAGGCCCATTCCTATAAAATTTATAAAATATTAAGTGAGATTGTGATACCAAATGATAATTGTTAAAGAACAACTGAATAAGCCACTATGAAACTGCAGATGAGGACATTCTCATATTAAAAACAAGGTTTTTAGCATTAGAACCTAGGAAGAAATTAATACAAGTGAAATTGGCAAGTCATTTTTAGAAATTTTAATCACTGTAGAGAAGAGTGAAAGAAAATACTTAAGTCTCTGCAATAAACCTTGAACTATGTCTCTGGCAATTATGATATATTTAAACATTTGAAAATCAAGTGAATAAATATGTATAATTTGCAATGGATTATTCTTTTAGAGGATCTTTGAAAGTTTATTTTTAAGCCTATTCATTTTAAAATTCCTCAGCAACAAAAATAAGAATTTTAAAATGAAAAAGGGCAGGATCATTTTTTTTCACTCAAAACTTTACTTGGAGTGTACTGAACTCTCTAATGTAAGCAGTAAAATTCCAGACATGTGCCAGAACAATATAAAACTCTGAAGGTTTTCCCAGCAGTCAAAATTATATATATAGAACATTTGCAACATAAAATTTTTTGGCTTTTACATAAAAATGTTCATGATGGAGTTAGGCCTGGACTTGTCATCTCTGTTGTAGGACTTGCAAGATAGTCATTAGATTTTAGGCTTGTTAAAGATTTGTAACTTGCCACTGATGTTAGAGACCCACAAAGACCGAGTAATGAGGGAGTATCTTCTTTACCTGAAAATTAGGATAAAATAACATATGTAATTGACTTTGAAGAATGATACCAATAAGGAGCTTAAAACTTGCTATTTTACCTAATATTACATATTCTTGAATATTGTTAACAGTTCCTAAAACGTATACATAAACATGTAAAATTATAATCGATTAAAAATTTAAAAATAAGTATATTAAGATATGAGTTAATATTTTTAAAGCAATAAATTGATACGGGAGGAAGAACTTGTCAAAATTAACAAAAATTTCTAGCCCAGATGCCTGGGAGAATGGTAGTTCCTAGCAGAAACACATTAGTCATCAGGAGCAGAAAGTGGGTTTTGTTTAATAACAAGAAAGGTCAGTTTTGTTTTAAATGTATTGATATGTAATCTGAACTCCACAAGTCTTCAGATGGTGCTGCTACAAATGTTATTGTTAGAAGTCAATGGGCATCTTCTATGTGCAAGACATTGTGATAAAAGATAAATTTTAAAACCACCTCTTGTCTATAGGGAATTTAGTATATGGTGGAAACATAAACAAACAAAATTATTATAAAATGCAGTTAGTGTAGTGAGAACAGTAAGCAAGGGCATTAATGGAGGCCTAAAGGGGAAGTATCCAAACCAAATCAGAAGGTATGGGTTAGGAGCAGTTAGAGAAGTTTCAAGAGAAAATGACCACCAAACTGAATCCAGTAGGCATGCATACCCAAGGAGGCAGGAACCAGCAGAAGCTCTTCAGAGGACCAGCATGGACAAAGGCACAGAGGGGAGAATTACCACCCAAGGTACAGGGAGCTATAAGCAAAAAATGAGACTAGAGGGATGGATAAAGGCCACAGAAGACTTTAGATAGAGTTCATGTTAAAGAGCCTGGAAATTATCTTATAACCATTATAAGTTTATAGTGTGACTTGAAATCAAGTCTTCTGAATTCAGAGACTATATTCTTGGTCATACTCATAGTAGGGAGCCACTGAGGCCTTTTTTTCATAAGGGACTGCATGGTTAATTTGTATTTTAAGTTCTTAAGGGGTCTGTGAGGCATGATTTTGAGGGAAATAAAGTAGTACTTGGTGAAAGCAAAATGTTAAGGTGAGAATAGCCATGAATGACTCAATAGATTTTGAGAACTGGTAAGTGAGTGGCAAGATAGCCAACCGTAAGAAAGAAAAGTTTGGGTTGGGAAGGAAAGTGAGGAACCAGAGAGGCAATAAATATATATCCTAATTTTAAGGAATGCCTAAAAAGATACTTTAGCCACTACCAAACCCATAAATATAAGGAAAATTATATTAAGCTGTTGTGCAAGGACATCTTTTTTTGTGATCTGTGGTCAAAAAAACGGATGGTCATCATTTTGTGCAATAAAATTTTAAACTATTAGAACCAATGTGTGTTGAAATTGTAGCTGGCCAAGAGGGAGTTGTGACATAGTTGTTTTTGCCTGTACATGCATGAACTTGATCACATGTGTTCACATAGGTATCA
Organism: Cynopterus sphinx; assembly: GCA_030015415.1. NCBI lineage: Eukaryota > Metazoa > Chordata > Mammalia > Chiroptera > Pteropodidae > Cynopterus > Cynopterus sphinx. Next base: position 31,268,662 of record CM057391.1, read on the forward strand.
TTTTAATTGAGTTGCCTGTTTATATGCTGCTTAAAATGCTTTCAAAAACAGTACAAGGTAATTTGCCCTTAAAAATAATAGCTGTTCATAGAAAAGCATGAGAAAAACAGGATGTAAATTTCATATTACTGAAACAAATATTAACAATAATTACTGCAGTTCATACCTATAAAACAAAACAAAGTGCCTGAGAAGAAATTCATAAGAAAGAGAAAAACCCTGCAAGTAGATGAGGCTTGATGACATCTGCAAAGGATTGCTTATCATGCCAAGCACATAACTGAAGGCAGAAGAAAGTCCTCAGAAAAGATCAAATAAATTTTGAAGCAACGAGCAATTGGTGTGACTGATTCCTGCATCATGCAGGATTTCTGTTAAGAGGTCAAACATCAATTTGTTACAGAACTCCTGTTGCCTTTGATGAGAAGCTGTTTAATTTGCAAAACGATTTGATTTAATGAAGAAAATGAAACTATAAATTTGGAAAGTATCTGTGTAAAACTGCAGGATATTTTTTGTTGGTAATTTGAAAGAAATCCCTACAACAGTGGAGTATTTTTTTTAGAAAATGGTTCTCTGTTGGCAGAGGGTGATATTGTGAGGAAAGCTAGTCACTAACAATTTTTATTCACAAAAATGACTCAGAAAATATAGACTGAACATGAAGATCTTGATGATTCTTTTATTTTTCATATTATAGAGAAGTAAAATTTTTAAATCTGTGAATAAAGTCTAAAGTAATAAACAATTATTAAATTAAGAAAACTCATTTATAATAGCATCTAAAAGAATAAAATACTCAGGAATATAATAACCAAAGTGCAAGAGTTAGACACTGACAACCACAAAGTAACTGCAATACTTCCCAAATTGATCTCCAGATTCAATATAATTCCCTTCAAAATTTTAATTCCCTTTTTTTTTTTTTAAAGAAATGACAAGCTGATTATAAAATTCATATGGAAATGCAAAGGACCTTAAATAGCCAAAACAGTCTTGGAAAAGATCAAAGTTCTTTTCCACACATCCTGACTTCAAAACTTAATTACAAAGCTATAGCAATCAAGACAGTGTGGTACTAGAGTAAAGATAATGTGGCATTGGCAGAGACATATAGACCAATAAAACAGTATTAAGAATCCAAAAGTAAACCCACATATGTAATATATTTCAACAAGAGTTCTAGGACCACTCAATGCGGGAAAAGAATAGTCTTTTCAACAAATGGTCCAGAATCAGCTGAATATCCACATGTCAAAGAATGAAATTGTATACACTTAGCTTGCACCATACACAAAATATAAAAATATTAACTCAAAATGGATCAAAGACCTAAAAGATTTAAAACTATAAACCTCTTAAAAGGAAACAGGTGTAAATCTTCATGACTTTGGATTAGGCAGTGATTTCTTAGATGTGACAAAAGGAAACAATCAAAAAAAAAAACTAGATAAACAGGACTTCATCAAAATTTAAAACTGAATCAATACTGGCAAGAAAGCAAAAAGAAAAATGCCTCAAAATACTTGCAAATCTTAGATCTGATAAGAGTCTACTATCTAGAATATACATACACATAAAGATCTATTACAACTCAACCATAAAAAGACAATGAAATTTTTAAGTGGTCAGAGGATTTGAGTGACATTTCTCTCAAGATGATATACAAATGGCTAATAAACACATGAAAAGATACTCAACATTATTACTCATTACGGCAGTGCAAATCAAAACCATGAAGTTCTACTTGAGACCCACTAGGGATGGGTATAATAAAAGAACAAATATTCATGAGGGTATGGATAAACTGAAACCTTCTACATTGGTGGTGGGATTGTAAAATGGTAGTCACTTTGAAAAAAGTTTGGTAGTTCCTCATGGTTAAACATGATCTAACCAATTCCATTTCTAGTTATATCCCCAAGAGAAGTAAAACTGTGTGTTCACATGAAAATTTGTACATGAATGTTCATAGCAACATTATTAATAGCACAAAAGTGGAAACAACCTAAGCAACTAATGAATGGCTAAATCAATTGCGGTATATCCCAACAGTGGGATATTATTTGGGCATTAAAGGGAATGAAGCACTTATATATGCTGTAACGTGGGTGAACTGTGAAAACATGCTAAGACAAAGAAGCCAGACAAGAAGGGCTACGTATTGTATGATTTCATTATATAAATGTCTAGAATAGACAAATCCAAAAAGACAAAATAGATTAATAGTTACCGAGGGATGGGGTGGGGAGGAAATGAGGTTGATTGCCAGTAAGTACAGGGCTCCTTTACTGGGTGATAGCAATGTTCTGGAATTAGGCAGTGGTGATATAATTATGTCATGTGCCACACAAGAATACTTCAGTCAGCGACAGGCTGCATGTACACCGGTGGTCTCATAAGATTATAATGAAGCTGAAAAAAAAATTCCTGTAGCCTACTGGTGTCATAGATGTCATATCTCTTAGCGCAAAGCATTACTTGTATGGGTGGTGATGCTGGTGTAAACCTGTGCTGCCAGTTCTGTAAAAGTATATAGTACGTACCATTATGTTCAGTACATGGTACTCAAGATAATAAACAGCAGTGTTACTGACTTATGTATTTATTGTACTTTTCATTGTTATAAAGTATACTCTTTCTACTTATAAAAACAGCTGTAAAACAGTAGGCTGTGTTACTCTGGCAGCAGCCTCATACATCTCATGTTTACTGTGTCTCTTGATTGTATCATTTTCTCGTGCTTGATTTAATCTCGTGTTGTTTTTTACAGTAGCATGCTGCACAGGCTTGTAGCCTAGGAGCAACAGGCTGTACCATGTAGCTTAGTAGGCTGCACCATCTAGGTTTGTGTAAATGCACTCAGTGTTGCTCAGACAATGATGAATTTGCCTAATGGCACATATCTCAGAATGTACCCCCATTGTTAAGAGGTGCAAGACTGTATACTAAACACCATTAAATTGCACACTTTAAAATGGTGAATTTTATACTATGTGAATTACACTTTGTTGGGTTTTTTAAAAAAATTTGTATGAGTCTTTTTGAGCCAAATTGATGATACATGCTAGGAAGCAACATCTCAAATGTTCTTAAAACAAGTTATTTTTATTTTTAAATTAAATTTATTAGGGTTACATTTGTCAATAAAATCATGTAGATTTCAGATATACAATTCAGTAGTATGTCATCTGTATGTTGCATTGTACGTTCACCACCCAAAGTTAAATTTTCTCCTGTCATATATTTGACCCCCTTTACCCTTATTTACCTACCCCCCTTCCCTCTAGGAACCACTAAATTGTTGTCCATGTCCATAAATCTGTCATGTTCACTTGTTGCTTTCAGTTTTATATCTCACAGTAAGTGAAATCATACAGCTTTCAAATTTTTCCATGATTTATTTTGCTTAGGTCTAAAAGAGCTCTTAAATATATATATAAAACAAATGCTAAGAGGTATGGAAATGCATTATAGTTTAATTATTGGCATTTTTTTTCTTTTTTTGTGGTACATAAAATAGTGTATCCTAAGACCCAAGTCATGTTAGATTTGATGAAATACGGTAGCTACTAGCAGTTAATAGCATAGTACCTGTCATATGAGGGGTTTAATTTAATAAGTGCTTCTTGAAAAAAATGACAAGTTCTCACCATTTTCTATCAATAATTAAGGTGCTGTAATAAGTAGTTTGAATTTTATTATGATTGTCATTGAGAGCCATTGGAGAATTTTAAGTAGGGGTATAATACTTTCTGGTTTATGTTTTCAAAGGTTGGTGATTGCTGTATGGAAAATGGACTATGAGGGGGCAAGAATGAGAGATGAAATCCAATGAAAAAGCTGTGGCAGTAGTCCATTCAACAGGCTTGCTCCAGGTGTCATAGACTGGGGCTGCAGTAATGGAGAAGATGATACATCAATGTATACAACACATGTTGTATGGGGGCGCTGACAGAACTTGCTAATATACTGATTTGCAGTTGTAAGGGTAATAAGTAGAATCTACAGTAATGCCTATGGTGGTGTCATTTATTGCAATGAAGAAGACCAGGAAGAAACTGGAGGCATAGAAGAATGCAGGGTCCCCTGAGGTAAGAAACTGTCTCTCCCTAGCTCACACAGAGCAGCAGATGTAGAAGTGGGCAGAAGGAGAGAGAGAAGATGTGAGCACCATATAATACAAACACTAGTCCAATCCAGAGGGCTAGAGTCATAGCTCTGACCTATGCTGGGGCAGGAAAGAAAACGACTTGGAACAAACTAAGCTACTGAAGTTTAAAAATGAATGGCTTGAGTCTTGAAAACGGAAATGCAATCATTGAAAGTGGCTTGGAAAGTTATGAAATTGAACCAAGATACTGTTCAGGAAGGTACAACTCAAGGGGAAATGTAGCTGATAGCACAGCTGAAAGCAGTAAATAGGAAAAAGAAAACTCTTAGGTCTATTCCCCAAGTTTTTCTGAATACTCAACAGCAAGGTACCAAAAGTGACTCAAGAAGAGGAAGTTGCTGAGGTGTTTAATAGAGAAGCTGGAGGACTGACTTTAGCAATCAACATAGCAGTGGTTAAACTCTTTCATACGTATTAATCATTTCATTAAATGGTAGAGACACAAAATCCATTTTGGAGTTGAAAAGAGTACAGGAAGTGAGGAAATAAAAAATTAGTCTTTCAAGGTTTGCCACAAACAAGGAAAAAACAAGAACAGGTTATTTTTAATAATGGAAACTTCATCCTTAGCATGCTTCACAGAAATATCACTATTATTATTCAGCAATCCTCAGCAACCAAAGTATAGATAGTGCAGGAAAAAGTAATTTCAAATAGAATTTTTTCCTTACCTTCACTGATTGAATTTAATGTGTCCTGTTTTCCATCTCCTTGTGATTGGCCTGGATCCAGTGAAGTCTGAGAAAGGCTAACTTCAGCTGATAACTGGTCAAGACTTTGATAACTTTTTCTGTAAAACAAGGGTGTAAAACTACTTGAATATCTTCTCACACACACAAAAAAAAATTTCTAGAGATATTTTTTTCTGCTTTTCAATTTATTGAGTATCTGATTAATTTCTCCCCAATTTTTCCTCTAAACTTTATCAAGGCTGCAATAGAATCTCCATTATACTTTACCCTCAACCCTTTTAGAGTTCTGTCTGTTTAATCCACTGAAAATGAAAAAAGAAAACAATTTTCAAACAAATTTAAATCCTTACACCAATTTCTGAATATACAGCTGGTTAGGAAATAGGGACTTCTGGTTATTATCAGTTGTCAAAAGGGACTTCTGGTTATTATCAGTTGTAAAAATCTACAGATTACACTTAACGCAGAATCAAAATTGACATAATAATGACCTAGTGTCTCCTAAGCACTTAAGAATTCTTCAATGCCTTAATATTTTATAAATGGTTATTATAACAAATTATTATAAGTTCCTACAATTTAGAAACTTAAATGCTGAGTAATAAAATACCTCTTTTGTGTTAATATACCATTAAGATAATAATTAACCTCTTTCCCTCATCTATTTGCAGCTGTGAGCCCATTTTCAGGAAAATCTGTTATAAATGGAAAGTTAATGAAAGTTTATTATTAAACTGTCCTTATTTGTTTTGTCAGGATAAAACCAGCTAAAAAGATATATGCACCAATGGTGTTATTGAAATTTCAAGTAAGAGAACAGAATTTATTGTTATTTCCAAATATAAATGACCCAGGAAAACAAATATTAGGTTCAAATGATCTATTACACAGCTATTTTTACTTGCAAGAGCAGACTTATAAGTTTATCAAATGTATATAAAGTATGGGGGATATATACACTAGGTATCTTTTTTTCCTCTCAGAAATGAGGTGATGGAATAACTACTAGCTTATAGTGCAAGCAGTGTTCTCATTTTATAACATGATGACTATTCAAACGTTGAAAGTATAAAATTTCTTACATTTTTAAGTAACAGGACTTCTCTAGGAAATTTCCAGTAATTATAATAAATAACATGTATATGAGCTGCAAAGCATGTAATTAAAAATGATAATATATAGCACTTAACAAATGCTAGGCACTATTCTACATATTTTATTTACATTTATTTAATCCTCACAACTACCCTAAGAAGTAGGAATTATTACTAACCCTACTTTATAACAGAGGAAACTGAAGCACAAAGAGATTAAATTGAACAAAGAAATTAAATTAGAGCCTGGATCTAATTCTGGACCCTTACCTACTATATTATGCTATCTCCTCTCCAGTATAGGAAGAAAAGATTTGGCTTCCTATTTTATTAGAAACTATTCTTAAAGAACAGCCTTGCTTGCTGAGATAGACCATGTAAATTATACTACAGTATTTAATCAAGTCACTGCCAATTTCACTTGATTTCCATTAAAATATTAATTTACTTAGCTATAGAAGAAATCAGGAATTAAGGGAAATTATAAATAAGTATTTTCCAAAATTTTCCAAGTATTTTCCAAGGCATAGAATGGTTTCAAGTGAGTTTCTCACACAAACTTTTCATCACAGAAAACTTGTTAATGTTTCTTAAAAAATCATATATAGGAATATTTGCAAACAAGAATTAAGCAAAAAATGCTTAGAATTCCTAAGGACATAGAGCTTGATGGCACACGTTTACAGTAATGTCAGGAACTGTCCTGCTCTTGAAGAAGCTTGTAAACACAGCCTCTGATAATGGCAACACAGAATGAGCTTTCTGTGTGCCGGACGGACGTTCCTTTTAGAATATTACACTTCCAAATTCAAAATGATTTCGGGACCTTTCTACACTTTAATTTGTCACTTTTAGTGAACAGTCCTTGAGTCGATAGGCTTTACTTAACCAAATTCCAACGCTTACAGAAATAGAATTCGGTAGACGGTGCTGCTCTGCAGCAATGATAAGTTCCACGCCTAAATTAAACACCTTACTCATCAGATAGTAAGAGCAGTGCCGCACAATATCTTCCTTTCATGAAGCTGACTATGGACCCACTATCTGGGTGAAATCTAGTTCAGCTGCTTTCACTAATGACAAAGATGGGTTGGGTTTCTACATTCCTACCTGATTTCCAGTGCAACTGGAAACCCCATTTGACAAATATGTTATCATGAAGTAAAAACTTTCTCTGGGAGTTCTGTCTTTAAAAGGTCAGTGGCTAAATCTTAACTTAGAATTCTAGACTCATTAACATCACACTAAGATTTAAATGTAACCCACCAGACCTGGACCAATTAACAATCTGTTCCTATTTCTCAGAGAAATTTTCAAAATGGTAATAGCTTAATCAAAATAAGAACACAAGATAGTAAGTCATGTATTATGACTACATGAAAGTTTATAGTTTATGCCATACATTGTTAAATATAATTTAAACTTCCAGGAATTATATGTCATGGGCATTTGGGACATAATAAAATCCACTGCATTCAATATATATTTAAACATTTAAAAAAATCACTCAAATACAAATTTCAGAATACAGAATTGAGTACAAAATAAAGGCAAACTAATAGGAAAGTGAGAAATAGGGCTGAATTCACATATTAGTAAATTTTTCTACAACCTGACACTTTATAGCAGTGATCAAAGTAATGATATGGATAATCTACATCACTTATTTGCCCAATAAATGTATTGAGGTAAATAATAATTTACATTATCTAGTAGCCATTGGACAGCAGAGTGTAATGCACAAGAAACATTATCCACATGCACAAAATAAAAACAAATACATGAACAATGTATATATACTCAGAGGTAAATAAATGTGCATGAAAACAGAGTTATACTATTCTTTTTATTCTTGTTTTGCTTTTCATGTTTAAGGAACAAAATAAACATTTGTAATAGAATGTCTATATGTTCTTAATCTACTAAAATCAATGTAAGGATGCAAAGGAGCCTGAAAGAGAAGGAAATATGTGAATTGGGTCAGTATGAAACTTACAGACTGTAAAATATTTCTGCATCCTCAGTTCTTTAGGGAGTCCTCCTCCAAATACACATGGGAAGGGCAACCTCTAATACGTCTAAATTGATTAACCCTCAGAAGTCATTAAGAAAAATTAGCCTAAAGAGATCATGAAGGGCATCTAAAAGCTCATAATCCTCAATAATTTTGTATGTAATAGTGAAATTAGGAAACAGTGATAAACTTGGAAGACTGAAAGAGCTTAAGCAGAAAATATAAATATGATGACAATGAAACTGATCTTGTGGGGTGAGAATGAGTAGGTTAGACAATAACCTAACAAGATTATATAACCTGTATCTAATAAGATCATGTGACCTAGACTTTACAGATAAACATTAAAACAGAACTTATTGGAAAAAAAAATTTTTCTGTGTGTTAAGGGAATATACTTCATATACCTATTTATTGAGTTTTTACAGTATGCCAATGCTATAATGCTTGAAATTTTTAATACAATATTCCTATGTTTGAAATAAAAGATACAAAATCCAGCATAACTAATCTTGCCAGGGCTAAATAATCAAGAAATAAACTGGAAATCTTAAAAGTTTCATAAACAGTATAGTAAATAGAAAATTTTAAGATATTCTGTTGTGAAAGGTGTCCTTCCATGAGTAGGTGACTATACGGCTAAGTTATCCAATGGCTCATTTTAAAAAATAGGTGAATAGATAAAGAAAATATGGTACATGTATATAATGGAATATTATTCAGCCATAAAAAGTGATATCTTGCCATTTGTGACAACATAGATAGACCTCAAGGGTATTAATTAAACTAAGTGAAATAAGTCAGTCAGAGGAAGGCAAATACCATACTACTGCAATTCAATTTGGAATCTAAAAAACAAATAAAAAAAAACAGAAAAATTCATAGATACAGAGAACCTTTAGATGGTTGCCTGATGGGAGGAGAGTTGGAGGGTTGGGTGGAAAAAGTGAAGAGATTAAGTGCAAATTGGCAGTTACAAAACAGTCACAGGGATATAAAGTACAGCAAAGGGAACATAGTAATATTGTAATAACTATTTATGGTCCCAGATGGGAACTAAACATACAAACATACTGGGGGGATCACTTCGTAACTTATGTTAAAATGTCTAACCACTATGTTGTACACCTGAAATTAATATTGAATGTGAAATGTAACTGAAAAATATTTATTTTTAAAAATGTCAACAAATTCAAAAAATTCATGAAATCAAACAGCATGCTCTTTTCAAAGCTAACTGGGTGAATGAAGTTACAGAGCTCCTAAAGAAATAACTCTATATAAAAATAACTATAGACATCCATATTCTTAGCAAGAAATTATAATTATAATAAAAATATGATGATTCATTATAGGGTCAGTTTCTTTCTCTAAAAACAAGAGAGCTAATGTTCCTTATCAAAGTTGTTTTGGTTACCTCTTCCATAATTTGTAGGCTTTCAATAAATGTATGTTGAACTTCAGATATTAGTCAAATTAAGAAGAATTAGTGATCAGGTTAGTTCAAGAGCTTTGGCTTATATCATAAATTTGAGGAGTGCAAAAACGATCCTGATGAAAAGCTATGCTTTGTTTCAAACATGATTTATAAAGTGCTACTCTATTCTAAAAATCCATTTTTTACATGAAAAAGTTGGAAGTATTTATTCAGAACAACTGGGGACTCACTGGTCATTATAATTTTGCATAAGGTTTTACAAATTCCTAAGTAGAGTTTGGGATGTGGTATGAGTATGTATTCTCCAAACATCAAAGACACAAGTTTATGAGACAGCATAAACAAGAAAGATTATATAGAGTATAAATAAATAAAAGATTTACTGGGAAATTATTAAGTGCCAATTTATTACCCCATATTATCTGTACAATTATTTTAAAATAGGCATCACCCACAGTATTGCATATGAAGAAACAAAAGGTAAGAGAAAGTGTTGCTTAGTGTTGCACAACAAGTAAGTAGCAGAGATTACTTGTAAGTCATTAAACTCTAGGTCCAGTGATCTATTACACCCTAGGGATGATGCTGGGAAGGAAAGGGTGTTCCTTCTTAAATTAATGGAGTAACTGTGTCACGTATAAAATCTGGATCCATGCTGAACAGTTTCATTGCTTTCTTTTCTGAGACTTCAAATACTTTTGTTGCCACTAAAATATTTTTATCAAAACCAGTCATTTATTACTACATGCAAAGGTAAACTACAAATAAATTATCCACTTAGACTCCATTGAGTTCTGAAGAGGTAGCTCTATAGGTAGGCTGGGTATACGTGTCTTTTGGTGAAAATATTTTACCTCTTACTAAAGTGACAACATACATACAGCAATAAAAAGACACAGTTACTAGACTTTTAACTTGTCAGGATTTAAAATTATATTTTTGCAGTTAACAAAACAGGAACATCTCATATGTTATATATAGACAAGTGTACCAAGTATTGCTATGTATTTTGTTTTCATTCATAAATTAGATATACATATATACGAATATTCTCCCATTATAGTCTTCCATTAATTAAATATGCTACTGAAAGATAAAATTATATACCAGTATAAAAAATATATTCTAGTTATATATAACTTTTACAAGGGTATAAAAGAAAAGTTTATTTTCATGGATTAGTTCCAATCCATGAAAGACTCAGTCAACACTTTGAATCATACTAATAAGCAGCATGGTTTAGTAGATGTTAAAGTGAATTCTACTGATTCTGTAAATCATCTACTCACATTTTCCTACTTATCTCTAGCAATCAATGAAACGAAAATTAAATAAGCAATAAAACCCCTAGCAAAAAAATTAACAAAAGGTCAAATTTGAGTTCTATGTTTGATAAATGAAAAAAAAAATCACAGTAAATGCATGTGGAAATTGTGTCTGTGCTAAAACATTCCTTGTGGAAATGTCTGGCTATCAATTACCCAGTGAAAGGCACTCTAAGAAGCACAGAAAGAAGTGTGTAGCTCTATCAGTGAAATTTAAAAACAAGGGTTCTAAAAGAAGAGCAGAGAAAGAAAAAGAGGAGAGAAAAGAAGGGAGAAAAAGAGAAAAGAGAGAGAAAAGAAGGGAGAAAAAGAGAAAAGAGAGAGGGAAGGGAAGAAAGAGAACATGAGGGGTTGGAGGGAGAGCAGGGAAAATAATCAGAAAATTAGCTAAAGACAGATAGGAATATAAAGATATTGAAAAAAAAATGATCAAGATAGAAAAGTAGCTAAAAGCCAAAAGAATGCAATACAATTTACAAGTTCCAAAATGAAGTTTACCTAAAGGCAGACAGCCTAAGATTTTGCAGCTCTCTCAACATTGAGAAACGATTAAATGACATAGTTCTAAACACTGGGACTAAGGAATATGAAAGGGATCTTGGGGCCCACAGGTAAAATGATTATATCGTCTATAAACCAACAATTAGGTTGACTGAAAATTAACAGAACTCTTTCAGACCCACCAACAACATTTAAATGTCTTCTATCTTTTCATGAGATGAAATTTTGTGTTTTCTAACTATCAGGAAAATTAATCCTAAGGCAAATGCAAACACCAAAGTAGAATTCAAAAACAGCTCATTAAATAGGCGTTCATGAACTTAACTGAAGGACTGGCTGAAGAGTAACTGAAGGAGAAGCAGGTACCTGGTACAATGCTGCACAGTAATTTTTCAGATGTTTTACTTCCCCAGGGTGCCTTGGCTTCAAAACATTAATACACCACTGCCTTAATCTAATCTAACATTACCAAGCCAAAGTAGTTTTAAGTCCTTTTGCTCTAAGCTAATAATGAATTCAGAAAGAATAACAACAGAACCAAAGTGGATAGTCATGTTTTGGTACAACTAAGTTTGTAATTAGTTGGGAAAAAAAAAGTATTACACTTACTCATACCACTGTTTATTGTGTTTTCGGTAAAGCAACGTATCCAAGGCAACAGCTTTGACATCCAGAGCTCCTGGGGAAGGCCACTGGTTGGTGAGGTGGGCAGTTAACTCTTGTCTTGATCTTAAATCATTATTCTTTAGCACAGTCCTGTGAATATTAAGATGGTGAGTGCTTTTGTCTTCATTGTTCTGCAATGGCAGAGGAACCTAACGGTATCAATTCAGGCCCCCAAAATTCACCTTTGTAAAATGGTATGTTAACAGACTGTGAACAAAACTACAAAAAGGCTAGTTGGGACTATGACTTGTTTCCTGTCATACATGTTTTCCCTCCTTTCTCTGCAGGCTACAACAAATCTCTTGTGAATTCAGACTTCCGGTCTTTTCCACAGAGATACTACTGAAGGACGAAAGGACTCAAGCTGCATTTTACATCTTAACTAAAAGACAATGGTGATATCTTAAAGCTTTAAGTTATCAGATGCTAGTTAAAATATGAAGGAACATAAAAATTCCATGTGTGTGATTTCCTAGATGCAAACTTCACCAATCTATAAAAGTAATTTCATCAGTAAAAAAGTTAAATTAAAAATAAACTAATGCAGAAAAATATAAAATAAAAAAATCTGTGAGATTTCTGTAATTGTTTTTGATAGAAATGACTACTAATATATCTTCATGAAAATAATTACATCAGTCAAAACTGCACTGAACAATCCACTGGAAATATTTCAACTACAGAATAAAGCCATTATAACGATTCACGGTTTCCTTTCATTTTCGTAGAACTCTTATTTGTTAATAAGAACTTGCAAAAGATAACTTTTTGCCACATTTCTTCTTCACAAACCTACTGATCATTGTCACAATACCAATTCAACATTTGAACTGGTGGTTAAAGATAACTTAAAAGTATAATTCTGTTTGCAAAGGTCTTATTCTCACACTAGAAGACCTTAAAATGCTACAGAGGCACCAGGAGTCTATGACGTTAGTGTACCAAAATTTCTGAGCCGTCAGCTCAGAAGCAGGAACGTGTCTGCCACTATTAAGAGACAATAGTCCCGTTGTGGGTGCCAGAGTCAGTCGTGTGCTTAGCAAGACAATCCTGCACTAGAGGAAATCCACCTGCACACATCTCTGGCTGGAAACATGATTCTAATGGAATAACCGCATTTAATATACCTCTAATGGGCTACATACGAGTATTTCTGATTTCACAGGGTTATCTGCATGCACTTGTAAGTATTTGCTCTTCTATGTCCACAAAGAAATATCTGATGTAAACACTTGCTTCTCTCTCAGAATGGAATACTACAAGTGAAACAGGCAGAAGTTATGAGAATGTATCTTATTAACATAGTCTTTTAGAGTAGGTCCAACGATTTCATTTCACTAAAAAAGAACTAAAAAAAAAAATCTTTAAAGGACAATCAAGATACTTTAACATTGCTTTTAATGAAACCAGTAAAGATTTATTTGGAAAAAATTAAGAGTGACAGAAAAACTGTGTAAAGCAGTAATGGAGATTACTGGTCAACGAATCTATTATAATAAAGTACCATTATTTTGAGTTCTTTTACTAGATTTTTCACATATTACCCCACCCTAGGGTCTCCAGTGAATGTCACTGGAAAACTCCACTCTATTGTCATAACTGGCTTACAGGAAATGCTCAGAGCAGAATGTGAGAAAGACTAATATGTATCTGTGCGGAAATAACATGGGTAGAGCTCAGTTAATGACAAGTACTTGAACAACCTCCAATTTAGGATATATTCTTTCTAAAAAGTAAAAAGTTTTATACTATATAAACTGCAAACAGGAACTGAGGTTTCATCAAAAATTTTACACATTCTTTGCCCATGAAGAATTTTTGCCTAATGACAAATTAGGGTACCGTCTTTCGACCTTTGTGTTTAGAAATCATAATGATATTATTTTCTGTGGTCAGCTGCATGGTTCTCTGAAAAGGAGGTAAGAGATTTCAGTGTATTGACTATGCACAGTTTCCATCCATGCCCCATCCGTTTTCCACCTTTTATGAGGAACGTGGACATAGTAAATCCTGGCACTTGCCATGTCATTATGAAAAGGAAAAGTTCCTGGAGGATCCCTGTGTAGGGCTCTGCCTTTTACCTCTCCACTGCACTAGGAGGCAGGCAAGTGAAGTAAGTGAGGTTGAAAACCCCATTGCTGAATGTTGAATCTTGACTAGAGTCTATCTCAAGTAACAGACAAAACGTTTTATTCGTTCTGGCAATGGAGTCCTGACCAAAAATACCAGCAGAGACATTCTTAAAGTTCCTACTTTCCAGTGCTCTGAAGTAGCTCAGCTTCTCTCTTTCCTGTCCTACTTTTCCAGTCTTTCTGCCCATTTCCTGAGTGCTGATATCAATCTAACAAATTCCCTTGGCGCGTAAGAGTTGGTTGTGGTTGTGGTTGCCTACAATCAAAGAATTCTATTACTTACCTTAGAACAAACAAAATATACCAGTTAACTTCAAGACCTACTCAAAGGTAATCTAACTCATGTTAATATGAAGAATGAGAATATTTTTCTCATTTGGTTAAGCTTAAAAATAGGTTCATCTGAAATTATTCAACCATTACTATTATTTCATAGTGCAAAGTCAGTGGCAAGTAAGGGTAAAAAGATGTGGTAATTAGCATTTCACTTTAATTAAAATTCTAATCAATGCTAATGTTACTGAATTTATCTATAATCTGAATCATTCTATATGAGATAAAGTCTATGTGTCACATATTTGTAATAAAAGTCAATTTAACATTCTCGCTTTTTAAGGTAATACTTCAAAGAAAAATATACTAAAGGAAATTTGTTGAATTTACTAAGAAACTAGCAATAATATATTTCTCACAGCTAATTTTAAGAACTTTCCTGTTGTGTCTATCCCTAAATTGCTAGATAGTCAGCTAATATCTTTTCAGATTTTCAATAAGAATTATTCAGGAATTTGGCCATTAAAAAAAAACAACCATGATTCAATCTTTTATTCCTCCCGTTTTACGGAGGTAAAACTGACAAGCTAAAATTGTATACATTTAAACTATACAACTTGATGATCTGATATACGTATACAATGTGAAATAATCACCACATTCAAGCTAATTAACATATCCATCGCCTCCCATAGATGTTTTTGTTTTTGTGATGAGAACACTTAGAAAATTTCAAGTATACAATATTGTTAACTATAGTCATGTTGTCGTACATTAGATTTCCAGAACTTATTCATTTTGCATTACCAAAATTTTCACCCCTTGACCAACATTATCTCCTTCCCTTCATTTTATGCTTCTATAGCCCACATGTAAGTGAGATCCACACAATGTCTTTCTACATTTGTTTATTTCACTTAGGATAATGTCTTCCAGGTCTATCCACGTTGAAAATGGCAGAATTTCCTTCTTTTTAAAGGTGAATAATAATCCATTATGGTGTGTGTACATGTATCTAGGCACAGGGTTTTATACATATATATCACATTTTCTCTATTCATCTGTCGATGGACACTGAAGTTGCTTCTACTTCTTGGCTAATGTAAATAATGCTGACATTAATATGAGAGTGTGGATATCTCTCTGTCATCCTGATTTCATTTCCTTGGATAAATACCCAGAAGTGGGATTGCTAGGTCATAAAATAGTTCTATTTTTAATATTTTGAGGAGCCTCCATACTGTTTTCCAAAGTATCTGTACTACTTTTACATTTCCATCAACAGTGTAAGAGCATTCCCTTTTGACACATTCTCATCAACATTTGTCATCTATCGTCTTTTGATAAGTCACCCTAACAGGTATTAGGTAATATTTTATTATGATTATGATTTGTATTTCCCTGATGATTAATAAAGTTGAGCATCTTTTCATGTACCTGTTGGTTATTTTATGTCTTTTTTGGAGAAATCTCTGTTCAAGTTTGTCCATTTTTTAATTAGGTTATTTTTTTTGCTTTTGAGAGTTCCTTATTTATTTTGGATATTAACTCTTTATCAGAAAGATGGTAAATATTTTTCCCATTCTGGAGGTTGCCTTTTCACTCTATTGACTGATGCTTTGCTGTGCAAAATCTTTTTTTCAGTTTGATATAATCCCATTTTTTAATTTTTTGCTCTTGGTTGTGTTTTTGGTATCATAAATCAAGCTATTTCTTGATTTTTTTTTCATCTTCTGAGCTACTGGTATTTATTATTTATTAAAATTTTTATGGTGACATTGGTTAACGAAATCCAGTAAGTTTCAACTGCACACTTTAACAGTAAGGTGTGTGTGTGTGTGTGTGTGTGTGTGTGTGTGTGTGTGTGTGTGTGAGTGTGTGTGTGTATTTACACTATGTGTTCACCTCTCATAGTTAGATTTCTTTCTGTTACCACATATTTTGACCCTCCCTGATGTTTTTTTAATAGTAATTTTACAGTTACAGGTCTTATGTTTATGTCTTTAATCTACTTTCAGTTGATTTTTATACAACTTATAAGATAAGGGTCTAATTTCAATCTTCTGTTATGTGGGAATCCAGCTTTTCCAGCTACATTTATTGAAGAGAGTATATCTCCATGTGTGCTCTTGATACCCTTGTCAAAAATCAGTTGGCTGTAGATAAGTGGATTTATATCTGGGCTCTCTATTCTGTTCCAGTGGTCTAAATGTGTTTTAATGCCAGGACCATACAGCTTTGATTGCTGTAAATTCAGAATATATTTTGAAATCAGGAAATGTGTTGCCACCCACTTTGTTCTTCTCAAAATTGCTTTGGCTATTCGGGTTGTAAGACCATATGAATTCGGGGATTGTTTTTTTCTATTTCTGTGAAAAGTGGGATTTTGACAAGGATTGCACTAAATCTGAATATCATTCTGGGTAATATGGACATTTTAACAATTTTAAGTTTTCCAATCCATGAACACAGGCAGCCTTTCCATTTATCTGTGTCTTCTTTAATTTCTTTCATTAATGTGTGATGTATTTAAATTTTCAGTGTACAAATCTTTCACCTCTGTGGTTAAATTTAAGTATTTGATTCTTGTTGCTATTGTGAATGGAATTGGCTTTTTAAAATTTCTTTTTCAGATAGTTCGCCATTTTATATAGAAATACGGTTGATTTTTGTATGCTGATTTTGTATCTTGCAACTTTGTTGAATTTGTTATTAGTTCTAACAGTTTTTCTGTTGTCTTTGTTTTAAATATTTAGGTGATCTGATGTTGGATGTGTATATACTTATATTAGTTATACCTTCCTGTTGAATTGACCCTTTGATCATTATGTAATGACCTTCAACTCCAGGACAGTTTTAGACTTGGTCTATTTTCTCTGATAAAAGTATAGCTACTGTGCTTTCTTTTGGATGAAATTCCTCTTTTCTATTCCTTCACTTATAGTCTATGTGTATCTTTAAATCTTAAGTGAGTCTCTTGTTGAAAGCATATTGATAAATTCTGTTTTAATTTTAAATCTATTCAGTCACTCTGTACTTTTAATTGGTGAGTTTGATCCATTTATATTTAAGGCAATTGCTGATGAGTATAGATTTAATATTGCCATTTTATTAATTAGGTTTTTTTTGTCTATTTTACAGTTGTTTTGTCCCTTTTTCTCTTGCTATATTCCTTTGTTACTTGATGATTTTTATGTAGTGATTTGTTTTGATCCTTTTTATCATTTGTGTTTCTATTACAGGTTTGTCCTTTGTGGTTAGCTTGAGTCTTGAATAAAAATTTTGCAGTTATAACTTCCTATTTTAAGTTGATAATTTCAACTGCATACTTAAAACTACATTTGAAACACTCTGAGAGTGCTTTATTGTCAGTACTTACCCCCAATTTAGGTTTTAGCCTAAACTTTTTAATTAAATCTACAAAATATTTCACAGATAGCATTTTTGTAAAAATTGAAAACTAATATCAAGTAATATATTAGGTGGGCAGTGAAATATACACAAAATATGTGAAGAAACACCACCTAAAAGTATCTGTAATTATATTTTTTCATGATAAACATCCTCAAAAGAAGGAGTCCAGAAAGTACAACTTAAATTCTCCTCTTATTATATTCTACCATTCCCAATAATTGGCTTCTAGATCCTTGAAGGATCTTTACCTTGCTTTTTGTAAAAAGTTCTTTTACTTGAAAAATAAAAACATCTCATTTAAAAGTACCATTTTTATATGTATTTTTTACATGTTGAAATATATATCAGTATTAATTTTTCAATGGATTATTTCATGAGTTCTTTAAACATACCCTTAATTGTCTCACCCGAGCAAATCTTTGATGGATGAATGTAAATTCAAAATACTGTGGATTTATAAACAGCAAACCTCTCTATGAAACATGGAGTCCATCTCTCCTGTGAAATAGTTTCAAACAAAACAGCATAGTTTTCAGTTAAGGTTCAAAGAGCTGTTTTATTTTTCAAAATAATTCTTATTAAACCCTCCTTGGAATGATAGAAACATTCAACGACTATAATTTATTCCATGGACACTACTAGCTAAAGCCTGAAAAATTCCTATACCTTATAAATACATAATTTACACTATATACAAGAATGAAATTTTCCGCTACCACTTTACTTTTCCTAGGTTTATAATTATTCTTTATAGGATTATTGCTAGCTTATCTTAACTAAGTACAGTACAACACAATACAATAAGACTCAGCGTTGATCATAAACACCAAAGACTTCACTGTGAATCCTTTATGTTTATTTAGGAGGAAACCTGTTTCTCAATATTTTTAAAAAATGAATTTAGTAAAAATGCATTATTAGTTATTGTCTCTTTTTAAAATCGCATTCCACATCCAATTTGTCAATTAAGTAATTTGCTAAAATCCAGTTTGTGAGAATTTGTCACATGAACTGAGCCATCAAGAAGGGTATATTTACCCCCTCCTCTGACAATATGAAACATTGTGTAGACCTTTTAATTTAAAAGAGAGGCTCATCTCAAGTAAAAATGTATAGTCCCAATAAAAAAAATATTTCAGTCTTTCCAGATAAACTATTTACTTCTAATACTTTAGTTAATATTTTTTTAACTGATCTTTCTCATATGATGTTTTGCACCCGTGTTTCTGTATATGCTCTTCCCTTTACCTAGAATATCCTTCCTTTCTTCCCTCCTCTTGGTCACCCAAAGGACTCCTGGAAAGTTCAATTCAAATATCAACTTTTAGTGATGATTTCCCTGGACTACTACTCCTGTGCTACCTCTGTGAAGTAGATGTATTTGTGTTGCTGTGTGTGTGTGTGTGTGTGTGTGTATACGTAGGTGTATGTATATATACACACACGTTCCTATACTCTCATCACATCATTTAGAGTCAGTTGTGTAGTCGACTTTGATATTCTCAAAGTTATCTTATTCATGTTTAAATTCTCAGTATCTAGCATAGTCCTGGAACAAAGGAGGTTCTCAATAAGTATTTATTTATACATCAGAAATAGTATTTCAAAGGTTTATTTTTCTAAAATGAAAATCCAATCTGATATTGGTAAGTCCACAGAGCTCCTTAGCATATAGTCTTTTCTCATATGGAGACAGATGGAAGGACAGACAGGTAGACAGACAGACAGACAGACACACACACACACACACACACACACACACACACTCTCTCTCTCTCTCTCTCTCTCTCTCTCTCTCTCTCCCCCCCTTCCCTTCCTCCTTCTCTCTCTCTTCCTCCCTCTCTCTATGAGTAATAAGGAGCCACCACTATTTCCTGTATTTGATAGACTCTAATCTCTGTTTTTGTCTTTGTTTTCTGTGCCTAGAAAACACATCTCTTCCCATGATAGTCTATTAAATGTCTAAACCACTTTAACGGATTAGTATAAGTGTCACCACCGCCTTAAATTCTTCCCAGCTGATTCTCCTTTACAATGAAATCCTTTGTTTCACACAGTATCCAATAGAAGCCTCTATCATAGCACTTGTGACATCTTATTGCTCTTATTGTTTATGTGTCTGTGTCCTCTGTAAGCACTTTGAGGGCAGGAACTAGAACAAATTTATTTCTGTATTCTTAACACCAAGCCTAGCATCTAGGACAAAAGAGCGGCTCTATAAATGTCAGTAAAATGAACAAATGTTGAACTACAAAACAGCAAATTTTATCATTATCAAAATAAGCTGTGATCCACTCTTCTGAATCGAAAGAATAATACAGAATCTTAAAGAAAAACACCTTGAAAAATAATCTGCAAGGGAAGATTGCAAATATAGAATACTTTCTTTTTCAAAACTACCGGAAATTAAATTCCAGTGCATCCTTCTTGCTTAATATAACAAAATATCTAAGTAGCTTTAATGTTTAGGGAAGTAATTAAATTTCTGTTAAGAGTGTAATAAATATCACTTTGCTTTGCTAAATATCACAACAAACTTCTAGACTAGAGGTTCTCTACCCTGACCATTGAGTCAAATGACTGGGCAAGTTTGAAAAATATCTATACCCAAGTGTCATCATGTCTATGAGGGTAGGAACTAGACAATGGTAATTTTTAATGCTCCTTAGGTGAATGTAATAATAATTCTCTCTTGTGAAATAAGAACAAAACTATATCTCTCTGGCTGTTCCTTTTTGGTCTCTTTCATTGGTGGTCCCTTCCTCTACTTAGCCCTTAAATATTGGTGTTCCCAATGACTGGTGATCCCACTTCTAGTCTCAAATTCCTCAAACAGATTTCCCATAAATACAAAGTAACTTGGCTTTAAAAATGAGATCCTACATTCTTTTAGCCCCAAATATTATATTCATTATTTTAAAGGTAAGAGGAAAAGATAAGATTTTCAGAGTTTGGTTTCTTTCCTTCCTTTCAGAGATTAGACTCAAATCTACTTTTTACTGACAAGCCCTTTGAAAAGATCTTGATAATTCTGTACTCTATATTTTGATAGCAGTGCTAAGCCAGTTCAAAGGTATTATTGTTTTATTTGATTCTAAACTTGTGTCTCCAAGCTTGAGGGCTATCCTCTCTCCTTTGCTTCTTACCTCAGAGGCTATACCGATGACTGTAATGAAGTTATACTTTTGGCTGCTGGGTGTGTGTGTGTGTGTGTGTGTGTGTGTGTGTGTGTGTGTGTATGTACATATATGTGATCCAAGTACTCCTAAACAACCCAAAAGACCTATAATATGATGCAATTTTTAATTCTGATCAGGCAATTTGAAGCCCATAGCTATGAGTTAAGTTTTGAGCATGGGTCTAGCAAAATGCCTAACACCACTGCATCAAACCCTGGTTATTTTCTATTTATCATTTATTGTCTGATGTGCTGTCGTTCTTACAATGTATTCCAGTACTATTTGTGACACAGCACACTGAAAAAATTGTAGGCTATAATCTTCACAAAAATAAAGTATTTAATATGACTATAGTAATGCACTTTTATGCTCATGGACAGAATGGCTAGGTGTAGTGCTGAAGGTCAAAGAAAGAAAAAACCAACAAGCACAGGGTGTAACATATGCTCCACCCTGTCCCCCAACTCTCTCAGGAATGCAGAATAACAGAATTATCTACCTCCTGCTTCTCTTGACTACTTTGGAAGAGGAACGGACCATCACTCAGATGATATTTGTTTACTGTCGGTCTCTGCCGTCCACCAAACGTAAGCTCTGTGAGAAGGCAGAAACTTGTTTTATTTATTCTTGAGTTACCAGCACCTTGAAACCTAGAACAGGGCCTGGCTCTTCATACATTCTCAATAAATATTTGTCAAGTGAATAAATGTCAGAAAAGTTACAAAAGCAATCTAATACCAAGAATAATGAGAACTTACTCTTCTTAGTTACTTAAAATTTTCCAGAATTGGAAAATGCTTATATAGCTTGTGAATACTCTAATGTCTTATTAATGTTAATATAAAAATGTTCTTTGTGTTTTTGTTTTTTAATTTTAGATATATCCATATCACTTTATAATTATTTTCGTTCAAATAAAATATTTTGAAAGAAGAAGACTAAAAAGCCAGGTAGCCAAAAATTGTAAATGATTTACCTATGAAATATTCTTCCTGAAAAAGTTAAACCCAACTCTAACAAAGTCCCTTAAAACAGCGGTGGTTTTCAAAATTGGTTGTACTTTAGAACTTACCAGTGTTCTTTTAAAAGAAACATAAATGAGAATTTAGAACTTCAAAAAAAAGTTAAATGCCTCATTTCCCCTCCCATTTTAAAATATAAAATAAACCCTAGCTCCTTAGAGAACTGGCCTTCCCCAGGGCAGAAAATATACATGATGAGTCTGGGATATATTTCCTGCCAGAAAGCAAGAAAGTTATTAAAGACAAATGGGTCAAGTCAGAAAGACACAGGAATTAATATAATTATTAAGGCAAAGTTAGGATGGATAATGTGAGCATTGCAAAGAAAAATAAATGCAAGTAATAGAAACACACTGAATACAGGCCTTTCTTCCGTAATAACCAAAATACCAGAGTTCTGCACTAACACACTGAAAATAACTGGTTTTATGATGATGTTAGGAGCTGACAATTCAAAACTCATTCAACTTTCTAACTATAACACTAAGAAAAACAGCAACAATCCAAATGCAATTTCAAACCCATTTTAAAATATTTGTTAAATTCCCATTGAGAAATACGACAATAACTACAACAACAACTTTAATAACAACAAAAGAAAGGCGATTTGATGGAAGAAGTGTAAGGAAGGGCTGAGGCTGCTGAGGTTGACGTCTGTCATGAAGGTAAGGACAAAATGCACAAGCACCTCCACGTTTCGGTTCAACTGCACCAGAGGACTGCGTGGTAAGAGTGCAGTGGGGGATCGCCATCTACTGGTGGCTTGCAGTATTTGTCTGTATTAGTGCATTTTACATTTGGCTGGTGTTACTTGTTGAGAAACATTAACTTCTGAAAAAAATCGACTATGAATCAAGGATTTCTTTGTTAAACTGATATCGTCACCTTATTTATTAATCTTGTAAAAGCTAATTCACATTACAGAAGAGATTCTTTATAAAAATTCATAATATTCTCAAAAATAAAAGAGAAAGCAAAATCTTCCTCTCCTTGGTAACTGAGGAGGGCATTGGCATCTTATTCTGGAAATTAATAATATCCCATAATTACTGTAATGATAACCACCAAACAGCCTTAACTGATGAGAGAAAATTCTTCTTTATAGATGATTCATAATTGATTCCAGCCAAAAACATGGAAGGAGTTACCAATTAGGAAATCACCATTTTACAAATCTTAATGAACAATTGCTCCAGATAATGCTCATTTTTATGGTTCATGTCATTAGATGAAAGGCTGATGGGAACTTTTTAAAAAAAAATTAATACACTGTTCAATTTTATGATTACTAAAAACTGAACAACTACTGTGCTTCCCGATATGAAGTACACAGCATTCCCTATGAAATATTCTTGTCATAAAACTGAAATGCAAATTTAACCCAGCACCCAAAGAGCAGTGGTTTTCAATGCTGATGGCACATTAGGAAACATCTGTGATGGTTTGTAAACATACACTTGCCTGCATCCCACCATAGACCAATTAAATTAGCATCTTTCTAAGTAAGGCTCAGACATCCTCGTTTTTCAAAAATTGTTTTTTTAAAAAGCTTCCTGAGCGATTCTAAACATGTAACCAGCATTGAGAACCATTCTTCCAGAGTTCAGAGGACATACTTACAGGATATAGAGCACTGAGCAGTGACTCTTAAACTTTAATGTGTCAATTAATCCCAAGGATCTTATTAAAATACAGATTCTGATTCAGTAGGTCTGGGGAGGGGTCTGACATTCAGCTTCCAGCGATGCTAATGCATCCAGTCCACTTTGAGTAGAGAGGATATAGTAAAGAGGATACAGTTATCAAACAGAAATATAAGAGTCATACATGCAATTTAAAATTTTCTTGTAGCCACATTAAAAAGCAGGTGAAATTTTAATAATATATTTAACTCAATATATTTCACCAGTGTCATTTTAATATGTAGACTATATAAGAAGTATTATTGAGATATTTTACATTTTTTATTTCATACTATCTGGTGTGGATTTTACACTTAGAGCACATTTTAAATGCTCAAGAGCTACATGTAGCTAATCTAATGGCTAATATATTGAATAGCAAAGGTATAGAACAAATTACATGAACCACAAAGAACCAATCCCAAAAGATGGACGTTTTATAGGAAAAGTCTGCAAATAGACAAAGACAGGAAAGTAAAATTAGGTGAAAGTGATAAATTAAGAGGTTTAAGAAACACAACTATATGTAATATATGACTGAATACTGATTTAAAAAAACTACAGAAAAAAGGTTTTTTAGACACTTGGGAACATTTAGTACAAATAAGCATTAGATAATAAATTCCTAATTTTATCAGGTGTGGTTATGCAATTCTGTGAAAAAAAAGTCTAAATTTTTTAGAGATGTGCAATGAAGTATGTAGGAACCAACATGATATGCTTCAAAGTAATGCAGAAAAAGAAAAAAAAAAGAAAAGAGATAAAGCAAATGGGAAAAATTCTTTATACCTAACTGCTCAATTTGGATCTTGGGTAGTTAGGGGTTTATTGAACAATTCTTTCTTTTGTGTGTACTTAAAAATTTCTTAATAAAAATTTTAAAATATAATAGCTTCAGAATCTAAACGCTAATTTTAAATGCTAGCTAAATGCTAAAAAAATGGAAATAACAAAATAATGATATTTATATATTGATGTCATTTAAAAATTGTGATTTAGGAAGGTTTCCTTTTTTCACCCACATTTACTAAATAGAGATGCCCAAAGTAAGTATTTTTCTATTCTAATGAGTTTTTTTCTAGATTAAATATTGTATTGTAGTCTCAACAGTTGCTAGCCCCTGGACCACGTATTAAGGACATCTGCTCTATAGGAGGTTCTGCCAGCCATTTTAATCAAACATTATCACTAAAGGCAATGAAATAACATTCATATCAAATTAGTACTCTTTCATGTTGTAATATGTAATTTTCTATGAATCCCAAGGAAGTCCAATAGACATGGTTTTATCTAACAATCTGATACCTAGCCTTTTCCTCTTCTGGATGCATTTTCTTGATTTTTCTGTTTTCATATGGATAATAGAGTATGTAACATATACCAGCATTACTACAGTTTAATATTTTAATAACTGTTACCTGCCAAAAAATGTATATGACCAGGAACTATAATAGTTTGTCCATTAGTAACTGGGCCATGATGACATTATTGCACTCTCTTGTTAGGATCCATATCACTCATCCTAAACCTTTGGCACCAATTGTCATGGCATCACTGCTGTGTTGTTTGCAGGCTGACAGATCACACAGTCACCACCTCACTGCATCAACTTGGCTGCTGAACTGTAATCACGGCCTAGTTTCAGCAATATATGACTCTTTACTTCCACTACTTAGACTCTTCAGTTCCTTCACCAAGGAACCCTATATGTTACTATCTTTATAAGCTTTCAAATCATGAACAGAAAAATTTTATCAGCTAACTAGAAAAAAAATTCCTTATTACACATTTTATTGCTATTAATCACGACAAAGGTGTTTAAGTTTTGCAGTTCTGAAGCTGTCTGTTTCTAAGGTGTGCAGTGAGTGTTTCACAAAGCGTCATTTGTATAGTACATCATCCATCTGAAGGTCCAAATCTGTGAATGAGGCCAAAGCTTCCCTCCCACATATGGCACTCTTCAAATAACAGTGTGGTTGACGATTTCAACCTGCCCATTACACTAGCTAATGAACTCCTTATAAAAAAGAGACTTTGCCTTTCTTCTCTGTACTTTCAGTTACTCTCAAGCACAAAACTATACATTTAAGTAAATGTTCACTGGATAAAACTAAAATTAAAAAGTTTTCCACCAATGAGAATAAATATGACATGTTTTTAAAAAGGAAATGAACAGAATATATTTTGTAATCTTATGAGAAACTTTCCATATATTGATTTCAAGTATTTTTTTTTAAATAAAAATTATCGGAGTGACATTCATTAATAAAATCAAATAGGTTTCAAGTGTACAATTCAATAATATGTCATATGTATACCACATTGTGTGTTCACCTTTCAAAGTTATTTCCTCCCACCACCAAATATTTGACCTCTTTTACCCTTCCCTTCCCTCTGGTAACCACTAGTCCAGTCTGCGTCTATGAATCTGTTTGTCATGTTTGTTTCTTTTAGTTTTATATCCAACATATGAGTGAAATCACATGGTTCTCAACTTTTCCAATCTGGCTTACTCTGCTTAGCATGATAATCTCCAGATCAATTTATACTGTCAAAAATGACAATACTTCATTTTTTCTTGTGGCTGAGTAAAATTCCATTGTATATTTTCTTTATCCAATCATCTATCAATGAACACTTCTGTTGTTTCCATGTCTTAGCCACTGTGAACAATGCTGCTATGAACAATGGGGTGCATAGATCTGTGTGGATAAATGTTTTCAAATTTAGGGGGTAAATACCCAGAAGAGGAATTGCTGAGTCATATGCTAATTCTGTTCTTAGTTTTTTGAGAAACCTACATACTGTTTTTCATAGTGGCTTTACCAATTTGCAGTCCCACCAGCAGTTTATGAGGGCTCCTTTTGTGCCCACAACCTCTTCAACACTTGTTATTACTTGTTCAGGTGACAGCCACTGTAACAGGTGTGAGATGGTATCTCATTATGGTTTTGATTTCCGTAACAGCTAATGAAGTTGAGCATCTTTTCATGTCTGTTGGCCAATTGTATATCTTGGGAGAAGTATCTGTTCAAACCTTCTATTCACTTTTTAATTGTTTATTTATTGCATGAGTTTTTTATATATTTTGGAAATTAGGCCCTAATTGGAGGCATTGTTTGAAAATATATTCCCTCATTCAGATGGCTGCCTCTTTGCTTTGTTGATGGTTTCTTTTGCTGTGCAGAAGCTTTTTAGTTTGATATAGTCCCATTCATTTATTTTTGCTTTTACTTTCCTTGCCTGAGGTCAAATTAATTAAAATTCTCTCCAAATCCAAGGTTTGTGTGGTTTGCACCTATGTTTTCATCTATGTGATTTATTGCTTCAGGTCTTACATTTAGATCTTTGATCCATTTTGAGTTAATTTTAGTGTACGATGATAGACAGCAGTCTAGTTTCATTCTTTTGCATGTGACTTTCCAGTTTTCCCAGCCCCATTTATTGAAGAGGCTTTCCTTTCTCCATTGTATGTTTTTGGCTTTTTTGTTGAAAATTATTTGGCCCATATATATAGGGCTTTACTTCTGGACTCTCGATTCTGTTCCATTGGTCTATGTGTCTGTTTTTCTGCCAATATCACACTGTTTTCATTATTGATGCTCCGTAGTATAAATAGTAATCAGGCAGAGTGATACCTCCAGCCTTATTCTTTTTCCTCACGACTGCTTTAGTGATTTGGAGTCTTTTGTGCTTCCATACAAACATGATGATTTTTTGTTCTAGTTCTTTAAAAAAATGCCAATGGGATTTTGATGGGGGGATTGCATTAAGTCTGTATAATTCTTAGGAAATTAGGTTGTTTTATCTATGTTAATTCTTCCAATCCATGAACACATGAATAACTTTCTAATTCTTTGTGTCTTCTTCAATTTCTTTTAATAATGTCTTATAGTTTTCAGTGTATAGGCCCTTCGCATGCTTTCTTAGGTTTATTCTTAGGTATTTTATTTTTTTTGGTTGCAATTTCGAAAGAAATTTTTTTTCATCATTTTTTTTTCTGAAACTTGTTAGCATATAGAAATGCTATGGATTTTTATGCACTGATTTTTTTATACTGAAACTTTATTTATTATTTCTAATATTTTTTTTAGTGGAGTCTCTAGATTTTTCTATATAATCATGTTATCCACAAAAAGTGACAATTTGACTCCATTTCCTATTTGGATGCCTTTTACAGCTTTCTTTTGCCTGACTACTCTCACTAGGACCTCCAGGGTTATACTGAATAACAGTGGTGATAGCGGACTGCCTTGTCTTGTTCCTGATCTTAGAAGAAAGGTTTTTAGTTTTTCTTCATTAAATATAATGTTGGCTGAGAGTTTGTTGTATATGGCCTTTATTATGTTAAGGTACTTTCCTTATGCCAATTTTCTTAAGTGTTTTTGATCATAAATGGATACTGTATCTTGTCAAAGGATTTTTCTGCATCTATCGATTTGATCATATAATTTTTATCCTTTATTCTGTTTATTTGGTGTATCATATCAATCGATTTGCATGTTAAACCATCCCTGTGCCCCTGGAATGAAGCCAATCTGATCATGGTGTATAATCTTTTTAATGTGGTGTTGTATTCAGTTACTAGTATTTTATTTAGGATTTTTGCACCTGTGTTCACAAGGGTGTGTGTTTGTATGATCTTTACCAAGTTTTGGTATCAAGGTAATGCTGTCCTCAATAAATGAATTAGGAAGTATTGTCTCTCCAGTTTTTTTTTTTTGGAAAAGTTCGAGAGCAGGTATTAAATCTTTCTTGAATGTTAGGCAGAATTCACTGATGAAGCCATCTTGTCCTAGACTTTTTCTTTTTGGTAGGTTTTTAAAGATTGTTTCAATTTTCACACTGTTGATTAGTCTGTTTAGATTGTCCAGTTCTTCATAATTCAGTCTAAGAAGATTATTTCTAAGAACATGTCCATTTCTTCTAGGTTATTAAACTTGGTGTTATATACCTTTTCATTGTATTCTTATATGATTCTTTATATTTCAGTGTTATCTGTCATAACATATCTTTCATTTCTAATTTTATTTGTGTCCTTTCTCTTTTTCCTTAGTGATTCTAGCCAAGGGGTTGTCAATTTTATTCATCTTCTCAGAGAACCAGCTCTTTGTTGCATTTTTTTTCTTTTTAATTTCATTTAATTCTGCTTTAATTTTGATTATTTCTTTCCTTCTGCTGACTTTGGCCTTCATTTGTTCTTCTTTTTCTAGTTTTTAAAGATGTAACATTAGGTTGTTTATTTGGGATCTTTCTTGTTTTTCTGAGATAAGCCTGTAATGATATAAACTTTCCTATTATTGTGTTTGCTGTGTCCAAAAGGTTTTGATATGTTGTATATTCATTTGCCTTTGTTTCTATGTATCTCTTAATCTCTCCTTTTATTGCTTCTATGACCCAGTCAGTTTTTAGTATAATGTTGTTTGATCTCCATATATCTGTGGTTTTTCTCAATATTTTTTGCAGTTGATCTCCAGCTTCAAAGAAGTATGGCCAGAGAATATGCTTTGTATGATTGCAAAGTAGCTGCTGTCACCTTGTTTTTTAAAAGTTTTTCTTAAATTTGTTGAGGCTAGTTTTGTCCCAACATATGATCTACCCTTGAGAATGTTCCATGTCCACTAGAGAAGAATAAATAATCTGATGTTTGTGGATGAAAGACTATATATCGATTACATCCAATTGGTTTAATATATTATTTAAGATGATAATTCTTTGTCAGTTTCCTGTTTGGATGATCTGTCTATAGCTGAAAATGAGATATTTAAGTCCCCTACTATAATCTGTTTCTCCCTTTAGTTCTATTAGTACCTGCTTTATATATTTTGGTGCCTCCTGATTGGAAGCATAAAAATTAATGTGTTATGTCTGCTTGATGGGTGATCCACTTTATCATTATAAAATGTCCATCATTGTCTCTTGTTACAATTCTTATCTTAAGTCTATTTTGTCAGATATACATACAGCTACATGGGCTTTTCTCTGGATGCCAATTGCTTGGAGTATCATTTTCTACCCTTTTACTTTGAGTGGTATTTGTCCTTGTAGTTGAGATGTGTCTCTTGAATGCAACATAATAGTTGGGTTTACTTTTTGATCCAATCTGCTATTCTGTGCCCTTTTATTGGTGAGTTACATCTATTAACATTTAGGATAATAATTAAAATGTGAGCTTTTCCTATAGACATTCTATCTGTTGTTTTCTGGTAGCTTGGTGTCTCCATTGTTTCTTTGCCCTTGTGTCTGTTATTTTAATTTGGCAGTGTTTTATGGTTTTCCCCTCTGTTCCTTGTTTTATGTTATGTGTCTTAGTTCTGGATCTTGTGTGTGCTTACCATTGAATTTACCTAAAAAGTTATATATCTATAATATTCCTTTTCCTCGTGTATGCACGTCATCTCCAAATCCCTTGCAGATTCAGATATTTATTCCCCCTCTCTTTTCTGCTTAGTTGTCTTACATTATCCCTCTGTGTGCTGTATGTTCCTTTCTAAGTTGTAGTTGCTGTTGTCACCTTGTTTTTTAAAATTTTTTTTGTTTTTTACTTTTAACCATTATGTATTATTTACGCTTATAACACCCTGTTCTCAATGGGGGTTGCACTGTTCTGCTTCTGTCTGCCTGCTAGTCATCTTACTCACAGTTACCTATTTTTTACCCTTTTGTTTCAGGTAGAATGACCCCCTTCAATATTTCCTATAAGGTAGGCTTTATAGTGGAAAATTCCCTTAGCTTTTTTATGTCTGAAAAGGTCTTTATTTCTCCTTCATAACCAAAGAAGAGCTTTGCTGGATATATTATTCTTGGCTGGTATTTCTTTCTTTCAACAGTTTGAATATTTGGTTCTACTCCCTCCTAGCTTATAAGTTTTGTGCTGAGAAGTTTAATGGTAATATAATGGGTTCTCCTTTATAGATTACTGTTTTCTTTTCCCTGGCTTCTTTGAGAATTGTCATTTATTTCTGGTAATTTCAATATAATGTATCTTACAGAAGGCCTTTTTGGGTTGAGATAAGTGTTCTGTTAGATTCTTAGATTCGAGGATCCAGTTCTTTCCACAAGTTTTGGAAATTCTTATCAACTATTTTGATTATGCTCTGTTGCCTTCTTCCTCTCTTCTCCATCTGGTATACCCATTGTTCTTATGTTGCTCTTTTTGATGATGTCCGATAGTTCTTGTAGAGTTCTTTCATTCTTTTTTTTCACTCTGAAGTCTCTCTTCTTCCTTCTGCATCATTCCATATTTCTGCCTTCAATATCACTAATTCTTTCTTCCAGCTGATCTACTCTATTTCCTAAGCTTGCTATTTCATTCTTCATCTCTTTTAATGAGTTTTTCAGCTTCAGAAGTTCTATTTGGTTCTTTTTTAGTTTCAAGCTCATTGGTAAAGTAGTCCTGTTGTTCACTAATTTTGTTTCTTTAACCTGTCGATCAGAATTTTCTTCCATCTTGTTGAGTTTTTTTCAGAAGTTCAATCCTGAATTTTGCCATTCAAATTGCATATTTCTATATCTTTTATTTTCTGGAGATTTTAATTTTCTTTCTGAGCTGCCTTGTCACCTTGGTGATTCATGGTGTTTGAAGGACTATTTCTTTGTCTAGGCATTAATGGAAAAGTAATTTGCTTTTTTTTTTTTTTAATAAAGAAAATTTATTTTAGAATGTTCTTTAGCAAGTTAAGAGATTTTTCTTTTGATTTCCAGTAGGTGGCGCCCAAGTCTTTGGCGCTGCCCAAACCTATTGGCTTTTTGCTTTGAGGTTAAGAATACCTTTTTTTCTCTGGAAAGGTGCGTATCTCCTCTGTGGTCAGCCTGCCTTGGTCTCAAGGTTCCTGTGCGAAAATGTAAAGGGCGATGCGAGTCTGAGCCCCGGTACTGCTCCAACTGTCAGGTGCAATGCTCCCCTGCTTCTTTATTAATCAGTCTGACAGGATAGGGGTGGGTGGATTGGGAGAGGCAAGCTTCATGACTGTTTTCCTACCAGTAATGCTGGCTCTCCGGCTTCAGCTACTTTGTGTCTATAACCCCTCCCCTATTTCTGGGACTGGCTGCTGTGTATATGTTTCAGTTCTTTTTGCACAATATCCTCCGTGGCTCAGTGCTTGCTCTGAGAGAGTGAATGGCACAAGAAAGGGTGCGTTCTGGGATGGAGGGGGAATGCAGCCAGGCTCCATGACTCAGCTTTCTACCTGGCAAAGGCGATTGCTAAGACACAGCTGTCACCCTTTTGCGCTCAGTCTCTGGCCCGCTCCCTGGACTCCGCTGTGTGGAATATGCTTATCCCTCAGGCAGGACTGTTCAGGGCTTCAAACAGCTACAAAGCATCATATGTTGTTGTCCCCTCTCCCTCACCCAGCTGGGAGCTCTGGACTGGAGCTGCTTGCTTTGTTTCTTTCTCTCCTCCTCCCTGTCACACATGCGAATGGCCTGCCTTCTAATGCTCTGATGCACAGATCCCTCAGACATGCCTGTGTGCAGGCTAGGTGCTATGTGTTGGGATATAAGTGTTCAGCTTCTTATAGCTTCAAGGGGAGATATCAGGGAAGATCTTTCATGCTGCCATGCTCTCACGTCACTGATTCCAAATATGCTGATTTCAAACTATACCACAGATTTCAATAAAACTATGAACATAAAAAAACTATATTAATGCTATATTTCCCAATGATAACATTACTCGTAAACATAATTTTTGGAGATGTAAAATTTTTCAATATTTTAAAACTCCACCAAATATAAACTTAATCATTCAAATGTACTTTCATTAATGTCTTGTAAAATGCTCCAAATTAGTGTTGCATCACTTATCAATGAGGAAAAGAATTACAGTTAAAAGTGGCACCCATTAAGTAATAAGTCTCCCTCACATACATGGTTTATACAAACCTATACTGTAATTATAAATGTTAATCCAACTTCCATTTAGAAACTAGATCGCAAAAGTGAATTTGCTGATACCCAGGAATAACATAATCAAGTTCAAACTCATGGTTTGATCTGTAGTTTGGGGGCATGGTAAGGTAAAACATATTAAATTCACTATTTATCTTCCTGAGTGAATTTATTAAGGTGATTTTAAGGCTTCTATAAGCCAAAACAGAAGAACAGTCTTTGAATGCCCTCTTTGTCCTACCTATATTATACATGATACTATTTCATATCCAAAATAATCCACAAGGGGAATGTTATCTCCATTTTTCCAATAAGGAAACAGAGGTTCTAAGACATTAATTAAGTTTGAGCTCATAATAGGCAAGCATAAAGCCAGTATCTGAAAACAGTCCTGATTTGCAAAACAGCTTTAGGATACTCTATACTATATCATAATAACTGTACTCTGTTATCAAAACTACAAAATGTTCAGATTTTATGAGTATTGAAAGGTATAATTAAAGCACACTTTAATGGTAATTCAGAAACACTTCTAACCACTGAGAAATATATACAAAGAATAAGTAAAGTGACAAAGGATTTAAGTCACCTAATAACCAATTGGAAAAGATAACCAATATAATATGAAAGCAAATATTAGATGCTTCATATTCCATTTAATACTACTCTTCTGACCTTTTCATATATTATACATTATAAATTTTATACATTATAAATTTAATCTTCTCAAGATTAACAAAGGCAATTTCTGCACCCAGCTCTGATATAGGCCTTCCTAATTGCTTGTAAAAGAAAAAATCTCAGCAACATAAAAAAAAAAGAGCATCTACTCTCTCTCTCCCTACAGTTGCAAAAATATTCAGAGTATTCTGCACCTTAAAGATGATTCTGATAACATAGTCGATTGTGAACATTCTGAAAGGAATGTCTCTTACTCTTCTGTTCTGTATTCTTGTAACAGTTTTTGTGCAAAAGAATCTTGAAAGATACCAGTTTACACCCACCTAGAGGTTTTAGTCATTCTGTGGGAGAGTAAATCTTTAACTTCTAATTGCAAGGAAAGAGTCTTTTAATTTTCAAAATAGTCTAAATAATTTTTATTTGTTGCTTTGGTAATATTTAGTTAAAATCTCCTTAAAGGTATTAAAAACAACTGTAAGATTTCTTTGAAAAATCAAGAGGATCAATGTCATTTTTCTATCATAGATACATGATAAAACTTTTAATCAAAGGTAAAATAAATGTGATACATTCCAATTTAATTCTCAAATGAAAATATCTGATTAAATAAAAACTGATTTCATAATTATTTTTAACTTCAAACAATTTAGACAAACTAAGATTGTTTGCAAAAGAAAAATTATCTTTTTGACATACAAATGGGCAGCAGATATATGCAAAGATGCTCAACTTCACTAACTATTAAGAAAATGCAAATTAAGACCATAATGAGATACCACCTCACACCTTTTAGAATAGCTATTATCAAAAGACAAGAAATAACAAGTGTTGGAGAAAATGTGGGGAAAAAGGAATCCTCTTATACTGCTGATAGGATTATAAACTGGTACAGCCACTATGGAAAACAGTATGGAGGCTACTGAACAAATTATGACCCAGCAATCCTTCTTTTGGGTATCTAACCCCAAATTTGAAAACATAAGATTTGTAAAGATATATATACCCCTATGTTCACTGTAGGATTACTTATGGTAGCCAAAACACAAAAACAACCTACGTGTTTTTTGATATATGACTGGATAAAGATGTAGTATATATACAATGTACTACTCAGCGATAAGAAAGGATGAAATACTGCCATTTCCAACAGCATGGATGGATCATGCTACGCAAAGTAAGCCATAGAAAAGGACAAGAACTATATGATTTTACTCATATGTGATATAAAACAGAAAGCAACAAATGAACACATAAAACAAACAAACTCATAGACACATACATTATGAAGGTTACCAAAGGGGAAGTCGGGTAGGGGAAAGATGACAACGAAAGAGGTTGAACATATAGTGACAGAGGGAGACTAGACTACAGGTAGTGAGCACACAATGCAATATACAGATGATGCATTACAGAATTGTACACATGAAATTTCTATAATGTTATTAACCAATTTCACCCCAATCAATTTAATGAATCAAAAAAATTATCTTCTTAATCTTTTAATTGCAAAGAAATAACCACAAATCTCCATTGTTGGGCTCTTGATATTTTCTCCTTGCTTACAAAAACAAGGGGCTATGGAAGGTGTTAATCCCCCTCTCAAGTAATATCCCACAGGATAAACTCTTTAAAATATTTTTTAAAATATAAGAAATGATATATGTATATAATTTTTTATCAAGATACAAATGTCTACAAAATATTAAAATTTTCTATTCCTTAATAAAACTTTTTTTACTTAGAAAATCATATTTTATACTTAGCCTTCTTGCAAATTACATACTAATTACAAAAGAACAATAACTATATAAAAGAAAAAAATACCTTAACCAAATGATTAAAATTTACATAACTACTAAAAGGCCAACAGACTTCATGGACCACTGGATGTGATATCCTGAGGACATACCACTTATATCATATACCAGCCACAAATGACTAAGTTTATTCTAAACACAAGCGAAAGCAAACAAACTAAGACTGAGGGACATTCTATACAATTATTAGCCTGTATTCTTCAGAAATATCATCTTCATGTGAGACAAACACTGAAAAACTATTCTAAGTTAAAAGTGACTGAAGAGAGTGACAATCATATGCAAAATATGATCCTGAATTTGATCCTTATCAGAAAAACAAAAGTTGCAATAAGGGACAATATTTGGACAATTGAGAAAAGTGAAATATGAGTTACAAGTAAGATGAAAGTATAGTACTAATTTACTTTTCTTAAACTGAAAGTTGGATTATGATTATATAAAAGAATGTCCGTAACCTTGCAGGTGGTTCACGAGATAATGTATGTGTGTATACAGGGAGAGGGAGAGAATTATGACAAATGTGGCAAAATGCTGAAAACTGGTGAATCTAGGAACAAGTATATGAAAATTATTTTTAAAAAATTAAAAACCATTCTTGAAGATTAAGTAAATATTAATGAGAAGATTTCACCACAAACAATTGACAAAATCAAGTATGACAAAATGGTATGATTAATACAAAGGCTTTGGATAGTGACAAGTTATTCGCCATAATGCAGATCAATACACACAACTTTCTTCCTCAATAGAAGGCTCACTATGGAAAAAGTTAGCTAGACTAAACTGTGCTTAGTGATAATCTGGTATAATCTGGTAATAGTTTATGCACCGAAACTGCACTTTGAGTAGTACTGGTCTTACATACCATCTTTCTGTAATCAGTTAATTAATCAGTCAATCAATAACTAAATAAATAAATACTTTAAAAATTATGCATTGCATTTGAAAGAATATGCCAAGTTACAGGAGTTAACTCCGGGTAGCACAACTGAATGGTCATTTTTATTTTCTTCCCATATCTTATATAAATGTTTCTACAATGAGCATGGATTACTTTTATAATAAGATTTTTAAAGAACAATAAAAAGTAACTTAAGGTAGGCAGTCAGATTTCTTAGAATTTGAATCCTGTGTCAAAAAGTGACATTTTCTTAAGTTCATATATTGCCAAAATTTTTCCAAAAGGATTTCACTTACAGCTGATCTTGAAGCTCCACAATTATATATTCTAATTGTTCCTTTTCCAATTTGTGGGCTAGATCAGAATCTTCAATTCTTTGTAGTAGTGTTTTATTCTGGGAGACAGATTCAGACAGCTGGTTCTCTCGAAGTCGTAAGAGTTCTTCAAGATAACTCTGGAAATATAGATCACCAAGATATAGCAACCGCAAAATTCTAATATATATCTTGAAGATACACGCTGAGTAGCTTACATGTTATTCTTACCTATACTGTAATAAAATGATTTCAAAATATCACTGATGAAACAGTAAAAAATAACTTTTAACTGAATACAAAATGTTGCAGATGTTCTTCATTATTTAAAGCTCTTCTCTTAACATTCAATAAAATGTAATTTAAGGTAAAACTTAGTTAAGACTTATAATTTTTAAACTCCACAACAATGATAAAATACTCTATCTGCCTCCTAGTTTCAAAATACAAAATACAAACCAAATTGCAGAATAACCAATTACAAGCTGCCTCTATATAATTATTTTTTCAAAAATGGATATTAACATTTTAGTGTTAACAAATTAGTGGGGAGCACTATAATATTTCAGTAAGTTTAGGGATTGCCTAGTGTCATATTCCAGTTCTACTAGTTATCAACTATGTGTCCCTAAGTAAATTACTTAATCTCTCTGCAAGGTAGTTTCATCATCTAAAAAAGTGAGAATAAGAAGTGTGCCTAGTTAGGAAGAATAAATGAATCAGTACACATAATATGCTTAGAATACTACCTGGTACACTGTATGCAATGTATAATTCCTAGTTGTTATTATTAGCAAACACTTTAAAGATACAGGACCTCTTGGCCTAATCCATCATCTCATCCTTTTATTCATTTACTGTTTCTTTGTCCTTTTTGCTCTGCTTTCTGAGAGATTTCATTGAATTTATCCTCCAACTCCTTATACTGAATTTTTGAATTCGGAAAAATTTATTTTTAATTTCCAGTAGCTCGATCATGTTTTCTAATTGTTGGCATCCTACTTTTGTATTGCAATGTACTTTCAAATTCCTCTCAGGATAGTAAAATCAATCTTTTTCTATTAAAGTATTCTTCTATTACATTATGGTATCCTATTCATGTCATTAACAAATTGTTTTAACTAATTCACCTTTATGATAAATGTTAATAGAAACTAATACTACTCTTTCCTCATTTAGCTTCTTTTTTAGATTTTTCCTGATAATTCTCAAATGTTTTTTCTATAACAAAAATCTAAAAAATTAAAAATTAAGTTGATTCTTACAACTGAAGTATAAGTGTATACATACAGCTTAATATAAACTATATATGAATATTTATAAACATTAGTAATTAAACAATACTACCACCTAGATTACCAACTTTTAAGACCCTATAATACCCTTAGCTAATCACACCCTGCTGCCCCCTGTACAAAGGTATCAATACTCTAAGATTTGTGTTTACTATCTCCTTTTCTTTCTAGCTTTACCACAAATGTATATCTTAAACAATTATTTACTTTTCCTGGGTTTTGTCTATATCATTTTGAAACTTTTTCATTTACAATGATGGGTCTAGTTAAAGTTCATTTACTTACAATACTGAATAGTATTCCGCTGTATGAATACTGCAATGTATTTATTCACTCTCCTGTCAATGGTGATTTGGATTATTTTAGGTTTTTCCTAATATAAACAATATTACTGTAAACACTCATTTATATGTTACCAAGTTACACACGTCTAAGTTTCTAGGAAATATAACAGAATTAGTGAGGTATAGGCCATGCATATCTTTATATTTATTAGATAATGTCAAATGTTCATACTAATCACATTCCCGCCTACTAGTAATTCACATGACCTTATCTTAGTATCAAAGTTATACTAAATTCATAAAATTCATTTAAAAGTATTCCTTCTTTTTCTATCTTCAGGAACAATCAGTATAAAAGAGATTACTGTAGTCTTCTGCTTATCGTTTCTGGTACCTGAGGTCAACTGTGGTCCAACAATATTAAATGGAAAATTCCAGAAATATACAATTCTTAAGTTTTAAACTGCACTCCACTGAGTAGTGTAAAGAAATCTCTTGATGTCCTGCTCTGTCCCACCTGAGATGCAAATTATTCCTTTATCTAGCATACCCACACTGTATGCACTACCCACCTGTTAGTTACTTAGTAGCTGTCCAGGGTGGCAGACTGACAGATTGTTGTGGACTGCAGTGTTTGGGTTCAAATAACCTTTTTTCACTTAAAAAATGCCACATTTGGTGAACTTTTATTATATCATACTGTTATAACTATTCTATTTTATTAGTAGTTATTGTTGTTAATCTTTTGATTTGCCTAATTTATAAATTAAACTTTATCATAGGAATGTAGGTATAGGAAAAAATGTAGTATAAATAGGTATATGCTATCTATGGTTTCAGGTATCCACCAGGGGTCTTGGGGAATGACACTGATCAACAAAATCCAATAAATTTCAAGTGTACAATTCAACGGTAAGTCACATATATATTGCATTTGTGTTCACTGCCCATAATTAGATTTATCTCCGTCACTACATATTTGACCCCTTTTACCTCTACCTTCCCCCTCCCCCACTACCCTCTGGTAGTCACTAGTCCACTGTCCATGTCCATGAGTTGCTGTTTGTCTGTCATGTTTGTTTGTTGGTTTTAGATTTATATCCTATATATAAGTGATATCGTGGTTTTCGACTCTGTCTGGCTTATTTTGCTCAGCATGATTACCTTAAGTACCATCCATGTTACTGCAAATGGTAGTATTTCATCTCTTCTTATAGCTGAGTGATATTCCATTGTATATATGTAGGAAACTTCATTTGCTTCCACGCCCCAGCCAGTGTGAATAATGCTGTGAACATAGGTGTGCATATATCTTTTTGGATAAATGTTTTCAAGTCTTTGAGGTAAATACCAGTAAAAAGATTGCTAGATCATATGGTAGGTCAAGTCTTAGTTTTCTGAGGAACCACCATACTGTTTTCCATAATGGCTGTACCAACCTGCAGTCCCACCAGCAGGGTAATAGGATTCCTTTTTATCCACAACCTCTCCACCACTTGTTATTACTTATCCTATTGATGACAGCCATTCTAACAGGTATGAGATGGTATCTTACTGTGGTTTTGATTTGCATTTCCCTGATAGCTAATGAAGTTAAGCATCCTTTCAGGTTTGTTGGCCACTATATGTCTTCTTGGGAGAAGTGTCTGTTCAGTTCCTTTGCCCATTTTTACATTGGATTGTTTGGGGTATTTTTTATTATTCTTATTGAGTTGTATGAGTTCTGTGTAAATTTTGGATATTAGGCCCTTATCAGAGGTGTTACTTGCAAATATATTTTTCTATTTGGATGATTTATTGTTTGCTGTGCAGAAGCTTTTTAGTTTGATACAGTCCCATCCATTTATTTTTGCTTTTACTTCCCTTGCCTTTGAGGTCAAATTTACAAAATCCTCTTCAAATTCAAGGTCCTTGTGTTTTGTACCTATGTTTTCTTCTATGCAATTTACTCTTTCAGGTCTCAGATTCAAGTCCTCAATCCACTTTGAGTTAATTTTGGTGTGTGGTGATAGACAACAATCTAGTTTCATTCTTTTGCAGGTGGTTTCCAGTTTTCAAGTACCATTTATTGAAGCGGCTTTCCTTTCTCTACTGTATGTTTTTGGTTTGTTGAAAATTATTTGCTCATATAAATATGGGTTTACTTCTGGACTCTCAGTTCTGTGAGTCTGTTTCAGACATTGGTTCATGTGTCTGTTATTCTGCCAACATCATGCTGTTTTGATTACTGTTACTTTGTATTATAATCTGAAGTCAGGCAGAGTGATGCCTCCAGCCTCATTTTTTCTCAGGATGCCTTTGGCGATTCAGAGTCTTTTGTGCTTCCATACAAATGTGATTAAGTTTTTGTTCTATTTCTTTAAAAAATACCAATGAAATTTTGATGGGGATTGCATTAAATCTGAATAATGTTTTAGGTTATAAGGTCATTTTAAATGTTAATTCTTCCAATCCAAGAACCTGGGATATCTTTCCATTTCTTTGTGTCCTCTTTGATTTCTTTCAATAGTCTTATTGTTTTCATTATATAGGTCCTTCACTTGCTTCATTAGATTTATTCCTGGGTATTTTATTCTTTTTTGTTACAATTGCAAAATGAATTTTTTTCATTTCTTTTTCTGACAGTTCATCATTAGAGTATAGGTATGCTACAGATTTTTGAATATTGATTTTTTATCCTGAATCTTTACTGTATTTATTATTTCTAGTAGCATTCTTGTGGCATCATTAGGGTTTTCTAAATTGAGAATCAAGTCATCTGCAAATAGTGACAGTTTGACTTCTTCATTTCCAATACGAATGCCTTTTATTTCTTTCTCTTGCCTGACTGCACTTGCTCAGACCTCCAAGATTATACTGAATAACAGTGGTGATAGCAGACTGCCTAGTCTTGTTACTGATCTTAGAGAAAAGAAAAGGTTTAAGTTTTTCACTGTTAAATATAATGTTGGCTGAGGGTTTGTCTATGTTGAGGTAATTTCCTTCTATGCCTGTTGTGTTTTGAGCATAAAAAGATGCTGTATCTAGTCAAAGGCTTTTTCTACATCTATTGATAATAATATGCTTTCTTTCAATTTGTTAATGTGGTGTATCACACTAATGGATTTGCAAATATTAAACCAACCATGCATCCAAGGAATAAATCCAATTTGATCATGGTGTATAATCTTTTTAATGTATTGCTAAATTTAGTTTGCTAATATTTTGTTGAGTATTTTTTGCATCTGTGTTCATGAGAGAGATTGGTTTGTAGTTTTTTGTGTGTATTATCTTTACCAGGTTTTGGTATTGGGGAAATACTGGCCTCATGAGATGAATTAGAAAGTATTGCCTCCTCTTTGATTTTTTGGAAGAGTAGAAAATAGGTATTAAATCTTTGAATGTTTCGTAGAGTTCACTGGTGAAGCCATTTTGTCCTGGACTTTTACTTTTTGGTAGGTTTTTGATGATTATTTCAATGTCCATACTGCTGATTGGTCTATTTAGATTATACAAGTCTTCATGATTTAGTCTGGAAAGATTGTCTATTTCTAAGAACTTGTCCATTTCTTCTAGGTAATTAAACTTGGCATTATATACTTTTCATAGTATTCTTGTATGATTCTTTATATTTCAGTGTTATCTGTCATAACATCTCTTTCATTTCTAATAGTGAGTCTAGCCAGTAGTTTGTCAATTTTATTCATCTTCTCAAAGAACCAGCTCTTTGTTGCATTTATTTTTTCTATTGTCTTTTTGGTCTCAATTTCATATAAGTCTGCTCTAATTTTTATCATTTTCTTCTTTCTGCTGATTTTGGCCTTCATTTGTTCTTCTTTTTTGTTTTTAAGTATTAGGTTGTTTATTTGGGCTCTTTCTTGTTTTTGAGGTAGGCCCCAATAATATGAGGGTCCCAAAAGTTTTGATGTGTTGTACTATCATTCTCATTCATTTTTATGTGTCTGTTGATCTGTCTTTTA
The DNA here is from genome assembly GCA_030015415.1 of Cynopterus sphinx. NCBI lineage: Eukaryota > Metazoa > Chordata > Mammalia > Chiroptera > Pteropodidae > Cynopterus > Cynopterus sphinx. The sequence goes on from CM057391.1 coordinate 31,310,414, forward strand.
ATTTTTCTGTTACCCAGTCAGTAGCATGTTGTTTAACTTCCATGCATTCATGGTTCTTTCTGCTTTCCTTTTATCATTGATCTCCAGTTTCAAAGTATTATGATCAGAGAATAGGGCTCATATGATTTCAATCCTCTTTTATTATTTAAGGCCAGTTTTGTGTCCTAGCATTTGTCCATCCTTGAGAATGTTCCATGTGCACTAGAGAAGAATGTATAAGCAGGTGTTTTGGGACGGAAGGCTCTGTAAATTTTGATTATGTCCAGTTGGTTTAATGTAATGTGTCATTTAAAGATGTTATCTTCTTATTGATTTTCTGTCATTCCCCTACTATGATAGTGTTTTGGTCTGTTTCTCCCTTTAGTTCTGTTAGTATTTGCTTTACATATTTTGGGGCTCCCTGATTGGGAGCATAAATAAGTGTTATGTCTTCTTGGTGCATGATTCCTTTTATCATTATGAAGTTTCCCTCAATATCTTTCTTTACATTTTTTTATTCTGAAGTCTATTTCATCTGATATTAGTACTGCTAGTCCCACTTTTCTCTGAATGCCATTTACTTGAAATATCATTTTCCACCCTTTCACTTTGAGTCTATATTTGTCTTTGGAAATCAAATGTGTCTCCTGGAGGCAGCATATGATTGGGTTTTGTTTTTTGATCCATTCTGCAACTCTGGGCCTTTTTCTTGGCGAGTTCAGTCCATTTACATTGAGGGTGATAATTAAAATATGAGGTCTTCTTATAGCCATTTTATCTTTCGCTTTTTGATAGCTCAGTGTTTCCACTGTTTCCTTGTCCTTGTGTTTCTGTTTTATTTTGGTTGGCTTTTATGGGTTTTCCCTCTGGTCTTTCTTGTTTTAGGTTATATACTGAATCTTCTGTGTGTGGTTACCATTACAAACATGTAAAGAATAGTTTACATATAGTTTTCCCTTTTCTTCTGCGCGTGCCTTATCTCCATACCCATTGGTGAATTTGCATCTTTGAATCCTCCCCTTTTCAGCCACTGTTGTCTCAACTTGTTACTATGTATGCTGAATGTTCATTACTATCCTTTTATAGCAAATCTCTTCTTATTTTAAGCTTATAATGCCCTGTTCCTAGTAAGATTGCACTTCTCTGCTTTTACCTGCCTGCTAGTCACCTTCCTTCTAATTATTTTTATTTATTTATTTTTTTGGTCATTTTGTTTTAGGTGAGCCAACCCTTTTCAATATTTCCTGTAATGCAGGTCTCAAAGAATTCTCTCAATTTTTGTATGTGTGGAAGGTCTTTATTTTTCCTTCATATCTAAAGGAGAGCTTAGTTAGATACATTATTCTTGGCTAGTGGTTCTTTTCATTTAATAGTTGAATATTTGATTCCACTCCTTTCTGGTTTGTAAGTTTTGTGCTGAGAAGTCCGATGATAATCTAATGCATTTTCCTTTATAGTTTACCATCTTCTTTTCCATGGCTGCCCTGAAAATTCTGTCTTTGTTGTTGATTTTTAATAATTTTAATACAATATGCCTTGGTAAAGGCCTTTTTGGTTTGAGATAATTGGGTTAACTTCTTGAATTCCAAGCTCCAGCTCATTCCTTAGATTTGGGAAATTATCAGCTATTTGTCTGAAAATGTTTTCTAGTCCCTGCTCCTCTTCCTCCCCTTTGAGAATTTCCATTATTCTTATGTTTCCTCTCCTAATGGTATCAGGTAGTTCTTGTATTTTTCATTCTTCAGTTTCTGCTTCTTCCTTCTGATTTATTTTTATATTTCTGCCTTCGATATCACTGATCCTTTCCTCCATTTGGTCGACTCTATTTCCCAAGCTTGTTATTTCATTTTTTCAACTCTAACAGTGTGTTCTTTATCTCCAGAAGGTCTATTCGGTTCTTTTTTAGGGTTTCAATATCCTTGCTAAAAAATTATTCTGCTTATCTCATCTAGTTGTTTTTCAATTCTTGAAATTGTTGATTTGATTCGTTTCGGATCTCATTGAGTTTTTTCAGAAGTACCATCTTGAATTCTCTGTCATTTAAGTCGTATATTTCTGTGTCTGGAAGCCTATATTCTGGAGATTTCTCTTTCCTTCTGAGATGCCTTGTCACTTTGGTTGTTCATGGTGTTTAATGGACTATTTTTCCACCTGGGCAATAATGGAAGTGTGTTCTGCTCCACCACCCCCCCACCCCCCCACCCCCGCGAAAGATTACATAATGGTCCCTAGCCTGTTGCAAAGAAGGTGTTTTTCTTTTGGTTTCCAGTAGGTGGCGACTTAGCCTCTTGGATCTCTGCTGTATATAGTCTTAATAATGTCTTTTTTTCCCTTATAGATATTAATTGTGCTCCCTACCCTCAGTCTCACTTCCTGTCCGTGTTAGTGACAGTTTCAGTAGCATTTGCTCAGATTCCCCTGAGGTTTTTCATTGTTCCTTCTTGGACAGTATGGCGGATGGATACAGTGGCTCAGCCTTGGTTTTGCAACTGCAGTTGGTAAAAACAACTTGTTTTTCTGCCATCCCCATTTCTCTGCCTTTTGCTCTGATTACTGGGCATTGCAGCCGGCCGCATGGAGCTCACAGATTTCCCAGACAAGGCTGTTTAGGGAACTTGCTGCTTCTTTTCCCCTCCCCCTCCTCCTACAGGGAATTCTGGCAGCTATGAGAGGCAGCTTCTTTGTTTCTCTCAGTCCACTGCCAGACACCTGGGTTCTGACCTGTGGTAGCTCTTATGAGCAGATCTAACGCTCAGATGTGCTGGTGTGCAATTTGGGTGTTTTTTGTTGAGTTTTAGATGTTCAGCTTATTGTTGTGTCAAGGGGAGAGATATGGGGACGTCTCTCACTCCACCATGTTTTTCTGCATCCAGAAGCTTTAAATTGGCCATGATGGGACTATTTACCCACAGAGAATCAGCAAATACTATAAATCAGGGCCCCTCTATTTCCTCTTAGAAAGCCAGTTGTTCAATATTTTTTAGGACACCAATTCTACCCCACGTTGTTCATTATTATAGTTGTTATTTCATGTAGTCAAGGTTCATTTGCCAATTTCTGTGCTTACTCTGCCATTTTGTATCTCATTCCAGCCTTCTGGGTCAAGTATCCATCTTGAATGATAGTAGGCCTAGATCTACTGTCCCTGTTGGTATTAAAATGCAAGTATCCAGCTTAAGAAAATAGTTCCTCACCGCCAGCCCAAGGGGCTGCAGTGGCTTTAAGCCATGACTTATTCCTCTTGTTTTTAGGTCTTTCTAGGTTTCTGGTCCTTAGCAAGCTCCTATTCTTTGAGGGAGCAGCTCTGCGTGAAAAGTTCTTTTAAAATTGTATTCTACTCAGCATTTTCAGATTTTACAATGTAAAGGCTTTCAGATTATCTTAGTCTGAGGTTGTCTTGGTACAAGAAGTCTTCTTTAACAGGGTATTCAAGTTTTCTTCCTACAGATTATGTGCATTTTTATAGCTATTATAAATGGAATCTTTTTCTTTACATTTTCTAACCAGTAGCTGTTTGTCTATAGGAAATGTATTCATATTTGTAAATTGACTTTGTAAGCATTTTCCTCAGTGTTTTTTTTTTATTGTTCTAATATTTCTATCACACATTCCATCAGGCTTTCCTATGTAGATCATCTAGGAATAATGACAATTTGAAAGGTAGAAAAGAAAACAGATAGTGTAGTAAAAAAGATGAAGTTACAACTCCTTGATACAATGGAGTTTATTTTTCTTTTTCTTATATACTCTACCTAATGCAGTGCTTAACACATAAGAACTGTTAAAATAACTAATTAAAAAAGAACAAACAAGACATACATGAAATTTGATTTAGGCAATCACTAAGTTTTCACAAACCAAATGATCTTTTATGAAATTAATCATAAGAACTAAAATCTCAAACATATAAATGAAACTGTATACAGAAGAATAAGTGTCTTATTTTCACATTAAAACGTAAAATTAGAAAAAGATTAACAACAACAACAAAACCTTGCCCAAAACTTTGCCTGGTTTTTAATTAACAGGAAGACAATTCAAGAATAGAAAGGAAGAAGCAAATACTTTCATTCAGTCAGAAGATCTTTTGGCATTAACAGTCTGAAGGCAATAACTAGAACCAAATTAAATGAGTTTTGACAACTGATAAATACCTTCTGTTCCAGGGTTAGTTGATACTTCTGTTTAACTCGCTTACACTTGTTGAACCAACTATTCTCATCCATAATAAAAGGAGGCCCGACATTCTCTGGAGTGCTGCTTTCACTACCACTGCTCCCCAACGTCCTCAGCTCTTCCTCATCACTGCTGATACTATCAGAACTGAGAAGATAAAATTTTAAAAAGAAATGAAGTTAATAACATGTTCCACTTTAAGAAATATTTCTGTGTTTGTAAGCTACTGGTGAGCAAATTCTAAAATATTTAGCACCAAATATATAATTATATTTAAAAGACTTTAGCATTAATTAGAATATTATAAAGATTTTAGCTTTCTGAAAAATCTTATATTTTCTAATTTTTCTATAATGAATATGTATTACTTCCTAAAAATATTAAAAACTTCCTAAAAATATTACTTCCTAAAAAATATTAAATTTAGGGAGGGATAGAATTTTTAAGGTTTCTTAAAATTAGGAACCTATACAGTTTTAAAAAATGTGTCTGATATAGGTATATTTAAGTGCAAGCAATTCCACTTTTAAAATATTGGTTTAGGACAATTAGAATAGTTTTAAATTTTTCTAAAAAGAAAAGCTCCATGGTCAGTAATGATAACTACTTTGTGACTAGGTTGAATTGGTACTTCTCATCTCATTTTAATATCATTCATATCCTTTAGTATGTAAAGGGGAGGAAGCTATACATATATTTTTGGATTAGTGCATTTAAAAAGGAGGAAATTGCATAAAAATTCAGACAAAAAGTGGTCTATCAGTTGAGGACACAGAGTATATATCATCATATGTTCAATCTCAGGGCACCAGTTGAGAAGATTCCATTATTGCATCTTTTAAAAATCTTCTAATAATTACTACAGCCTCTCATGTAAATAAGGGATAAAATTAGTATTCACATTTTTCTTTATATATTTGATTTAGGTCCTTTCCTAAATCACTAAAAAAAGTCTTTCCATCTACATGTTGATGACCAAACTCCTATCTCCAGCTATTATGTTGCTCTTCAGTTTTACATTTGTTGCCCACTTTGCACAAATTACTTTTTTGACTATGGACAAGTTACTTGACCTATTTGTGTTTCAGCTTTATCATTTGTAAAATAAGTATAGCTACCTCACAGGCTTTTGAGGATTAAAGAGTTAATAAAAGTAAAACACTTAGAACAATGCCTGATATAGAATAACCATTCAACAAATATTACTATTATTTTTACTAGCATTCTTTTGAACTGTTCATTATCTTCCTAAAATATCCTATGATCCAACTTGTCCCAAACAGTATAATTTTATGCCTATTCAAGACATCTTGCTTTATTTCTTTTCTAGATCTAACAGTCTAGAATTATCCCTTTCCCTAAAGGATACACTTACTTAAGTTAGAAATCTTGGTAACACAATACTCTATTTCTCCTTCTTCCTCATCACCCAAAATATCTTCACATTCCTAGCTCTTAAATAATAGTGACTTCTTACATTAGGCAGTGATTATCTTGGAATGGGGATTGTGTTCTTTTTCAGAAGTTCATGAAGTTCCTGTACTCTCAACATTTATGTATCCCTAACTCCAAGGAAAGTTTCTTTCCAACATTAGGTACTCCATAAATACATCTTGATATTATGTGTGGGTGTATTACATATATACATATATTTCTCTCTTATAGCTCTGCCTGATCATGACATTTTAGAAGTATATAAAGTTCATTATTTTATTCAGAAAATTAATTAATGCAAGCAGACCTTGAGAAAAATCTATAGATTTCATCTGATTCATTTCCAATGCTGATCGGATTGGATTGTAGGAAATTCATAACTCTCACACAATACTTGTAGTAGGATAAACTGGCACAATTCTTTTATAAGGATAGGCTGTAAAAGCCATAAAATTTTTCATTGTATTTACCTTGCTTAATAACTCCATAATTCACAATAGAAACAAAAAGAAAATCAATTTTCACAAATATTGTTCATTATTTTCTTAATAATGGAGATAAAATGGAAAATGATCTAACAAATGAATTGTAGTTTTGAAATCTTGATGGACTATTACAGAGCTATTAAGTTTATTACTAGAATGGTTATAGCAATAGAAATACATACTATTTTTTAAGAACTATACTGATGTTGAGATTACAATTTTGTAAAAAGTATATATACACATAAACACCAAATACGCAACAGTTTATATTTTTGAATGATTTCTGATATGAAATGTTTTATAAAAAATAATTTTAATCGGATAATATTGTACAATAAGACATTTAATAATAAATTAAGATTACAAAAACATTTCAAAATGTCACAAACCTTTGGGTAAACTTCAAATATGGTGTATAGTCTATTACAGCAGGAAAGTTGCCATCCAATCCCTCTCCTTTTAGGCAGAAGCTAAGACAAAAGACAACAAATATTCCATATTAATACATAAAATCTTAAATCAAAGTTAAGTGTTATAAAGTATCTCTCATTATAGACATTGGTTTCATCAAATTGCCGGTGAATTTTTTTTATTTGTAATTTCTATGTTACTTGTTACAAATGAACATCTCAATAAAGATATTCTACCTTCAGTACCAATGACAAAGAACTGTACAAGTTAATACATTGCTATATATATTATGCAAAAGTAAAATTTACTGAGAAATCTTTCCAAACATTGTTTATTTATTTCATAATATCTTAATCTTTATTAAACCTTTTAAGATGTCACTGGACATTTTTCAAATGAAGATTTGTTGTTCACATTTACACACAAATTCTCAGGTGACACTGAATACTCCTGAAAAGATCTGAATAATTAGAAAATGAGGGTTTTCTAAAGTTCTGAATAGGTGAAAGGACTTGGATCTTAGACCTAAAGTGAATACTAAAAATCTAATGTTCAGCCAATATTTTTGAGGCCATGGCAACAAAATAGGTTAACTGACTTGTCATATCGTTAAGTCTCATTAAGCCAGTAAAGAAACTAGATCTCCTGGTCCCCCCATTCCAATAATCTTTGCTTTGTATAATAGTCTATCCAACTAGATTTTTTTAAAGTATTTACTTTTAAGATTACTGCTATTTGAAGGAAAAATTATATCTTCTAGAAAGATAAAGGGATATTTAAAAGATGTAGGTTAATCTTTCAGAGGAAAAAATTTATCTATGAACTTGTACTTTCTGGTATCTTTGGGAAGTTTGCCAATTGAAACATTTGTTCTAATATATTAATATCAAAGGTATATATGTTTTTTTTCAGACAAGAATCAAAGTGGCAACATTTTTATATGGGCTTTCCTTCATTTACAGAAACATTACCATATCTTTAAGACATTTGCTTTCAGCTGATTATATAGTATCAAAGGGTTACAACAAACCAACAGTTCGTTTTGGTATCTCAGGTTTTTGTTTTTTTGTTTTTACCAAAAAGTAAAATTATAAAGAATTTAAACAGAGCAAGCGACATATCATATAAATAGTTAACACTTTTAGAAGGATCATAAAGACAACCTTCATACTGCATTTATCAAGTTCATCCTAAACAATTAAGCTAATTTACCTAACACTACTATATGAACTACTAAACAGTGAAAATTATAAAGTGACAAATATTTTGAAAAGTGATTTACTAGAAAAAAGGTAATCTCAGTAAAACTGTGCAGCATTACTTTTTAATTCAAGACCTAAAAGTAAATTTTCACTTACGTTTACACTTATTTTACTAATATTCCTGAAATCTTAAACGATATATTTCAATAAAAATATAATATTTCCTTCATTCTTATGCTTTGGATTTTTGTTATAGACAAACTTTTTACTTTTAGTATAATATAAATCTTGGATCGATTAGAGAAATGCAAAAAGATGCTTTCATAAATCAAAAAAGAACTTACAATGTCCCTTTTTTAGCACTTATTAGTCTGAGCTCAATTCATCTTGCGGACAATAAAAGCAAATATCAACAATACTTTTTATATTCTATATACATAACACAAGAAACATGATACTGTCAGGATCTTCTTCATCTGAACAAATGAGATAAAGAAAATCTTTCTGGCTTTGAATCTACTTTTAGTGTATTTCTTTACATTTTAAAGTGGTAGCTGAAAAATACTGAGAGATAAGATCCAAAACCTTCCTTCAGTGCTACCAGAGTACATGATTTTTCTTCTTGAGGAATGTAGTCTAAGCTTTCTTTTTACCCATGTAGAGAGCAAGCCTGTCAGTTAATCCCTTTAGTTTGAGTCTCTTTTCAAAAGGTAAACCCATTTAGAAAACTTATGTCATTTGAAAGAGAACATGAATCACATATCAGTATCCAAATGTATGCTTTTCTCAGAAAATTGAAAGAAAAAAATCCTAAGAAACTATTATAAGGTAGAATAATTTAGAAATCAAACACATTTAGATTAAGTACCTGAAATCAATAGCATTGAGCCCAAGTAGCATGCCAGCAAGCATATTTGCTTCCTCACCCAAAACAATCGCTCCATCTTCATAAAATCTCCTAAAATATAAATGTAAAAAAAAGACTAAAATTTCATTTAGAGAAATCACTTAGAGCCCAAACTAAAGTAGAAAGAACTAAATTTTATTTGTCGAAATAAAAACATACTAAAAAATAAATAAAAATAAACAAACACACACTTGGATCATCCAAGTCTTGTAAGTATTTAGAAAAAGAAACTGTCCCCATAACAAAAAATTTATTCTGTTTCCAACTCTTTCAAAAAGAATCCCCAAATTGACTCTTTCAATGGGCCTAGACCACCTAACATTTTTCCCTAAATAGTGAAACAATATAAATGTAATCTGAAAGTTGGCAAATTCAGCCATTTATACTGGTCTATTTTCAAAATGATGTAGATATTGTTCTATACATAGAACAAACACAAACATACATTCTGCTTTTCTGTAATCCAAGAGTTATTACCCAAATTAAGAAATAGGAGGATGTGATTATTAGTACTTTATGCTAACCTTTAACACTCCAATATTACTAATAGGGCAGGTGAGCTATCGAGGTGGTTGCAATTGAAAAAAAAGTACAGTATTCATTATCTCTTTGACAAAATATGAATATAATATTTTTACTAATCCTTGTCAAGACTTCTGTTTTGTCTGTTAGTTTTTAAAAAATCAACTTTATTTTTAAATATTTAAAATAAAAATTTTTAAAAACATATCAAAAATGGGCCAAAGGTATTTTTCCATGCAGAATGTAAGATCACTGAACTTACTTTAACAAAAAAACTAAAATACTATGCAAAAATTAGTTTATGTTTGGTAACCAGAGTTCATTAAATTGTTATATCTGTTTATATTACATGTGGACAGTAAACACTAAGCTATAACACCCCACTAACACCCCATTTAGTAGATAAAATTTGTCTTGCTTTTTTCTGTATTTGAGTTTATAAAAGCTGTAAAAGATTTTAATGTGTTCATAATTCCACCACCAATTTTGAATAGTTCACCGTTTACCAAATACTTTTGCCTACATATAATTCAATGCTTGCAATAAAACCCATGAAGTAAATGAGAAAGAAATTGTCATTAGTTTTAAACTCACCATCAAGAAAAGAATTAGGTTAAGACAATTTTCTCAAGCTCATGTTGATGAACCGCTCAAGGAGGAAACCCAATTCTTCTTACTTTAAGTTTTATATATCTTCTATTAAGCCATACTACTTCTTGTAAAACAAAAATATTTAAAGAATTTAAAATCTATTATGGTTCATAAGGAATTTTAAATAAATAGAAAGTACACAGGAAAATAAGACACCACTATTTACCCTCTAACAGCTGTAAGGCTGAAAACAACCATGGTAGGAAGACTAGCTTGGAATAGATGTTAGCTGTTTCCTCAGAAACATGGGAATTGTTATTATTGATTTACATAAAAAAAAAAAACCTAGAACTTTCAGCTTAACAAAGACTAGTAAAATAAATGGAAGTAATTTCTATATATTCAATTGAGGTGTTTCCCAAAAAGGTAAAGATACCTAGACAACTCTGAGATTTTCCCCCCTACCCCCACCCCAATGGCTAAATGGGCTGTTGACAGAATATTTTATTAACTCCTGGAAGAACTATGTCCAATAATTCTAAATCACCAAATTCTGTGGGACATATGCTTTAGAAAATAATTCTATTTTTTTGATACTGGAAATTACCCATTATTCCTAGTATTTCCCTAAATAAGGTCTATTTTTTTTTAATCTCCCCATCTTAAGCCCACCATGTTTAAAAGTACATTCTAAGAGTCAGATCAAAACTATTCTTTGTTTTCTAATGTTGATGTTGTATTAGGGACTGTTTAAGAATACTAAAAAAAAAAACACTAATTGGTTTTAGAAATTTTATTTTATGTATATATATATATTGTTTTAATAAATTTTTTGGTGTTAGTGTTATTAATGATTTTTTTAAAGCTAACCAATATAAGTGAAATGCTTGTTCTATGTGAAATTGAAAATTCCACTCAAATAAAACCATACCTGAAGCATAATATTGTACAGACTTGATTAAATATAACAGTCTTTACTGAAACTGAGGGGAGAGAAGGGCAAATAGAAAAGGAAAGGCTAGTTAAGAGAATCCTCCATTGTCTGCTGAACTTTTTCATTACTAATTCTGGTAAGAAAAAATATTTTTCAGAAGTCTGAAATAACATTAAAAATAACTCAGTCTATAAAAGAGTACTAAATTAATCTGAAAAAGATTGTATTTTAATCATTTAATCAATGACAAGTCATTCATATGTATTAAAGAGGTAGAAGCTGTTAGGAAATTTTAACTTTTTATTTCCTTAAACTAACACATCAATAATTTTGACTGAAAATCTGATTCCTGTTATCAACACTTTCAAAAACTTCAAAAGACTGTAAGTTTTCAACTTCTTCATTTTTATCTGTAGAAAAATTGGAGCATTAATAATGTTTGTTTATATAACCAAGGTTATGTAACAAATGAGCCAAAAGTAAAGTCTAAGATGACTAACCCAATAATAGCAAGGTATACACAAAAAAAATTTCCTTTTGTTGAAAATATTTTTTGTTCTAAAGAAAATATTTGTATGAGAAAGGTCTAACCAAAACAGTGTGCTGAACTGTAAAAAAACATTAGAAATACTGAAAGTACCTAGGTGAAAAATATGTATGACTTCCATTTAAAGGTTTATATATTATAGTATATCTTTTAAAAAGTTTTGTTTTTTAGAAGCAAAGGAAAATTGTGAGCAATTATTTGATATGGCTGTAAACTGAAAGAAAAGTCTCCACTTGTCATTAGGTATACTTTTTCCAATCTTTGTATACTGACAAGAAAAATATTAGAAACTATAAAAGTATTTAAAATAATACTCTAATAAAAATAATTCTTTTTTCTCTTGTAACATATAATTTAACTGTTATTGAAATATGTCTCTATAATGCTATCCTTAGTGTTCATTCTGTAAGACTATTTTAAGGCTTTTCAAGTACTTCAAAAACAAATATCCTTTGGGTGAGATCCAAAATAAACAACCAGTATAAACTATGTTATTGCACATCATGTTTTCAAAATTTCCTTTTTTTAAAATCAGAAGTTATTCTATACATTAAAAGTACATATTAAAATATGTGAAACTTATCTTAACCAAAGAAAATTTTTTTTTCTCTTCCCTAATTTAGTCTTTATATAAGAAACTTTGAAGAGATAAGGTTCTCCATCATGACATGCAAAACACATTACAGCATTATAAATAAATGCTATATTTTATTCAAATTCAAATTGAATCAGAATGAAAAACAAAAAAGTAAATGTCCAAAGGTCTTGCTAAAAATGTGAGATTCACTACTCATTTAATCAAAAAATATAAAATAAATTCCTGCTATGTAGCAAGAACTGTTTTAGGTACTAGAGTTAAAATGGTGAAAAAGCTAAACATAGCCCCTCACTGTGGAGCTGATAGTCTAGGAGAGAGGACAGGCAACAAACAAAAGAAAAATATAATTAGAAATGATAAGTAGTATAAAGTAAATAGGTTGCTGAGATAAAGAAAAATTGAAGGAGAACCCGAATTTGAAGAAAAGCATTCTCAAGGGTTCAGCCTAAGAATTTGGGGCCCCAGAAGTCTGATCACCTAGGGTTTTGTAGGCCACATAACTTTAAAAATAATTGTAACCATTTACTGAGTGTCAGGCATAGTTATAAGTGCTTTACATTAATTATCTTCTTTAACTTTACCACCCACATATTGTGCCACAGAAGATTAAGCAAGTTGCCTAAGATTCCACAGCTAGAAAGTGGTGAAACCAGGATTTGACTCCAGAAAATGTTTGCAAAGACTGCTGGCTAACATAATGAGAAACCATTAAAAAGGAATTAACATTATCTCTTTTTCTTTTAAGAAGATTGGCTAGAAGCTGGATGGCAACTAGCAGAAGGCAAACTGGAAGCTCAGTTGGGAGGATAAGAGGTGTGTAGGTGGGAGATAAAAGAGGTATGCATTACTGTAGCAGTCATGGAGATAAAGATAAATGGATATATTCAAGACAGATTTTGGAGGGAGGATTGACAAGACTTGCTAATGGGTGAGGGAGAAAGAGGAATCAAATATAAATTTTAGATTCTGACTTGATCAGCCGTACAGGTAGGTAGTGAAACCATTGCTAAGAAAGGGTAAACAGAGTTGGAGTCGGGAAGAGGAGTCAAGATATCTCAACTATTTATCTAGAGATTAAAATGCAGTGGATTATATTGGTGGCATTTAATACCACAAGCAGATGAAATTCTAGGAAGAGAGACAGAAGAAAAATGAAGAAAGAAGAGAAGACAATGGAGAACTAAGCCCAGAAAACACTGACACTTGGAAATTGTGAAGAGGAAAAGAAGCCTGAGAAAGAGCAATTATAGAGGGAGAAGGCAAAGCCAATGAATGTTCTATACAAGTTGAAAGCAAAGAGGTTTTTCAAGGAAGAAGTATTCAACTGTTTTAGCTGGACAATGGAGTACAACATAGGCAGAGAAATGTCCATTAATCTGGTAGCTTATAGATTACTGGTATTCTTTAAAATATTGTCATTGGTGGAGTGGTGAGGGGCAGAAGCTAGATAAGAGTAGAGAGAAGAGTAAGGTGAGGAAATGATGATAGTATGTATAAATATTTTTGAGAGTTTAGTAATGAAGCAGGAGATGGAAATGAGTAGTAAAGGGAAATAAATATAGGCTTAATGAAGAAGTTTTTCCTTTTAAGGTAGAAGATAGCAATATATATTTCTATATGGTGGGAATGGTCCAGCAGTGGGAACAAGTCTGAGGATGAGAGGAAAAGGTGATAACTAAAGAGGTGAATGAGGACAGGATTCAGAAGAATGTGGCCTCTGATAGGAGGAGAGACATTTCAAGACAACAGAAAAGCACGAAAAGCATATGGTTAAGGTGTAATTGGTGATAGGAATAACAGAATTCATTTATGATAGGTTTAATTTTCTAATAAAAGGTCTTTTACTAATTAATAGAAATTTATAGTTCTCTCTAAATAGCAATTTTTAAAGGACAGTTGAATGCTTGCTACTCTCAAGTTTCATGTCTGTATGGAAGACCAGGAAGATTATTCTTATCTTTACTATAGAATAATGTCAAATATATCCTGAAGCTTTTTCTTACGTGTTTCCAGGAATATGTAGATTTACTGACAAGAACAAATTTTAAACCAAACTTATTAAAAAATCTTTTAGATATTTAATAAGTCAAAAACTATTTTTAAAGACCATGCAAAAAGACAACAGTTGAATAATTACTCAAAACTTTTAAAACTGAACTATTCTAAAGACAAATTTACATTTGAGATTGTTTTCTCTGTGAAATAGTGGCACTCTATACTTCCTTTCTTCAGTTATACAAACCTATATTAGTTATCTTTCTTATCCCAATTGTAATTCAATAACCCTTAAATAATTCTTTTTAGGGGCGAGATCAAAATATTTTATTGAGGGCCTTCAGGGGAGAGTCAAAGTGCCAAGAGGACAGTAAGATCCAACGTCTCCGGCCCAGCTGGGACCTCTCCAGCTTCAAAGCCACCGAAAGTAAATAATTTTAAAATAGCCTTATTGATATATAGTTGCATACCACATAATTCACCATTAAAAGTAAAAATAAATGGTTTTTAATATATTCAGATATTTCTACTACCAAAAAAAGATATCATGTACTCATTAGCTGTCATACCCCATCCTTCCAAAACTCTCATCCCACCTAGCCCTGCCCACACAACCACTGACCTACTTTCTATCTGTATAGATTTACTTACTCTAAACATTTCATATAAATGAAATGATATACTATCTGGTCTTCTGTGACTAGTTCTTTGACAATGTGTTTTCAAAATTCATCCATGTTGTAGCACATACTTCATATCTTTTTTTAAAAATGTTTGAAAGTTTATTTAAACAAGATGTTTGACTTGAAGGGAAAACTAGGATTCATTTATCTTGAAGCAATTTATCCTGAAAAATAGGTTGACCTACATGTAAATACCTACATGTAGCTACATACAAAAGTTATAAAACTGTCCTTGGCTTTATGATGATAAATGAAAAACACTAAAATTTTCCAATCAAACAAGGTGTGCAAAGATTTTATGTTCTTTCTCTGTTAAACAGTAAAAGCAAAATAATGTACTGGAATATAAAGACAAGAGCTAAATGAGCGTGAGCACAAGTAAAAGGGGTATTTTCACTGAACAAGTATTTTTCAGATCCTGCCTTCATTTAATGTACCATAAAGGAATGGGAATGGGGAAAATGAAAGAACAGAGAAAACTATACTGTAGTAGTCAGGATGTGGCAGAACCAAATTACAGTTTTCTGAAAATGTATTCTTGGTCTATAGAAACAGAATTCTGTAGTAAAAGAACAGGTCCCCTTTTTAGTGTGTGTTGTCGGATCCTAGAACACATCAATTGTACTTTCATGTTCCATTTCCTATTGAGTGTGTGTGTGTGTTTCATTAATTGGCTGCTCTTCAAATGGGAATCTGATGTGTTTTGTTGACAAACCCTGTCTTTCACAATAAGCTTTCATTAAGCTGTGTATGCCTCTTAATCTTATACTGCACCACAAAACCATTCTGGCCCACTACCTGCAAATTAATAAAATCACTGTTCTCAGTCTGGACTTCTTCCTTGGGCTTTACAATGGCCATGGTAAGCTCTGGAGTCTCAGCTACCCTTTCACAAAAGAGGCCAGACCCACACTGAACGAGCAACCAACTGTGCAAGTACTGGGAGCAGCAGCAGAAGTACTTCATTTTTTTGGATGATTATCATTCTACTGTATGGAATACACACTTTGCTTATTCATCAGTTGATGGCTTGTTTCGACTCTATGGATATTATGAATAATGTGTGTACACATTTTTTTTGTGAACATGTTTTCAATTGGTGATCTCTCTCTCTCTCTAGGAGTCAAGTACTGGGTTATATGGGAACTCTATGTTTAACTTTTAGAGAAACTGACTTTTTTTTCAAAGGGGCTGCATTATTTTGCTTTTCCACCACAAATGTATGAGAGTTCTAATTACTCCAAATCCTCACCAAAACATGTTATTATGTGTTCTTTTGACTGTATCCATCTCAGTGGGGGTGCAGTGGTATCTCATTGTGGTTTTAATTCATAATTCACCGATGGTTAAGGATCACCTTTCATGTGTTTATTGTCCATGTGCATATCTCCTTTGGAAAAATGTCTATTCAGATTAGCCAATTTGAAATGTTCTCTTTTGATTACTGAGTTGTAAGGGTTCTTTATTCTAGATACAAGCCACTTATCAGTTCTAGGCTTTGCAAAAATTTTCTCCCAGTCTATGGGTCATTTTCACTTTCTTGACAGTATTCTTCCAAACACAAAGTTTTACATTCTGTGTCCAATTTATCTATTTTTTATTTATGGATTATGCATTTAGTATCAATCTGGAAAACTATTGCCTAATCCCAGGTCATGAAGATTTACATCTATGTTTTCTTCTAAAAGCTAAATTTAAACCTGAATCATTTTGAGTTAATTTCTGTATATGATTTGAGGCAGTAGTCCTCTTCACGTACCTTTTAATGTTTACTTTTCATCTTAATAGTGTAAAATCTTTAGACAGATTCAGATTGCAAAAGTCTTTCTTGGCTCTTGAAAGATTTAGTAATTTATCACTATTCTTTCTACTTTTTGTAACTGAGAAAAATGTTTATCAACTCATTTTTTTTCACTTCCTGATAGTTTGGTAATTTTTGAAGTTTTATACTTTACTCCTCTTACTCCTACTCTAATACTGAGAAAATTAAATTTCTTCTGGACACAACTTTTGTCATTATAAATTAAGTTATAACTGCAAAGTAATAATCAGATCTTTATAAAGTTAGTTTTATCTCTACTTCATATTTTCCATATTTGTTACCTCAAGTTTTCAGTCTTGTTTCATATGTCACACTTGTATTTTTAGCTTAATTTTTCTAATTATTTTTCAGACTGTAGGTGGGAGTAAATTAAAATTTCGAGCAAATTAATTCAGCTTCTACCTTACTTCTTTATTTCTAGGTCTTCCCAGTAACCTACTAAAATAGTTTTTTTTTTTTTTGCTCCGACTTTGATATTGACTCTGCCAACTTCCCAACTCTGGCTATTTTCCAATAACATCCCAATCTCTAAACCATAAAACTCTTGAAGCTTTTTCGATTGCTCACCAAATATCCTCTATCTTAGCAAAAAGATCACATGAATTTCTCTAATACACTGGAGCCATCATCATTTACTCTAAGACGGGGATTTACTGTGTTTCCATTCCCCACAGTCTCTCCACCCAATCTTAATCTTGGATTTTCACTGATTAGTACAAGTTTGCCTGTCTTAGCTCATGTAGCTCCTCCTTCTGTGCTGGGTTAAAAACTTGTATCACCATTTTAAAGGACATCATTACTCTTTATATCTGTGAAGAGTAGAAGAAGAAATCACTTGATTCAGAGACTCTCAAGATTCCTAAAGGACGAGAGATCATTTTTCATTTCTACATCACTATGTCAGAGAGTAAACAGACAAAAGGTAAGGTTCTACTATGCTTTCCAAGTTTGCTTGTATTTCACAAATGTAACCTTCCAAACAGATATATTTTGTCTAAAGATTCACAATCACATTTATTTATAATTATAAAGAAATTTCTTCAGTTTGATTTCAGTAAAAGAAAATGTAAATAGTTTTTAAAAAGACTATCTTTCGCAACTGTATTTTTCAGTTAACTTCAGGAACTCCCTACTTAGTTCTCTTCTGGAGAATTACAAAGCCATTATATTCACATTTAAATACTGTGTGTGTTTATGTGTATGTACATGTATTGATGTATGTATATACACATATACTAAGCCATGTTTCTGTTTGAATAATATACGTTTACATATAGTTGCAAAAATGTTTTTACTTCATGGACTTTTTTAGAGCTGAATCATTTCCTCTTTATCAAAAAGGATAGCTAACAACTGAGAACAAGGCAAAAAGCATTTCCCTTTAAATATTTAAACTACTCATTCTAAAAATAGTCTATTCAAGGGTGATTTCTACCCCACCCAACTGCCTAAACTAAGAAACAAGACTAACAACTTAGAGATGTTATTAATACTTTAATTTCTATCTAGAAATCATAACTTTACTGTAACCTTGTTATTGTATAGGAGATGATTATTGTGTAAACTTGGTTTTTACTTATTAATTTAGAATTTTTAGGTTTGATCTATGAGTTTTTGATACTATTTTTATTTTCAAAGTCTTAGTATCCTCAATAATTAGCATCTTTCACAATTAAATTATTTGCTTATAATGATAAATAAAACAAATGTTTAAGATTCATTTCAAATATGTTAGAGTTATTATCACCCCAATGTCCATCTTTAGAAATATCTCAAGCATATCATATTGCTTTAAAAGAATTCAATGAGCATATATGAGATTTAGTTTATGCAAATAGTTCTTTTAGTAAAAACTCTTTATATCCTGGTCAAAATTTTAATTATGATAATGTTTACCTTCCAAATGAAAAATTTACTATTTTATTACCTAAAAACATAGAGATACCTAAGTAAAGATATTGTAATTTATACCAGCTAGTCAGCTAAAAGAATGTCATAATAAATGCCCAGATTTTCTCAAGAACTGCATTAGGACATGGAAATTACGATTCCAGATTGGATTTCTTTATATATGTTCCTAACTTTCACTATTAAAACTCGTTTATAGTTGTCATTCTTTTCTTCTCTTTCAGAAATATGATTAACAAGGTTGAAAAAAGTATGGCAATTTAAACGTGTCTAATGCACTGCTGTCCAATAAAACTTTCTATGATAAAGCAATGTTCTATATCCATGCTAATTCAGAAGCTATGAGCTACACACAGCTACTGAACACCTGAAATGTGACATAGCAACTGAAGAAGTGAATTAGTAATTTTATTTAATCATAATTAATTTTAATTTACATAGTGGCATGTGATTAGTGGCTACTGTACTGAACAGTACATTTCTAGGGTATTAAAATTATTGAATATTTTCATTTAAAAACACTTTTAAAATGAAGGAAAGTGGTTTATATTTAACAAAAACTATAAACACAGATTAGACCAGAGAGTAATAGGAGCAATTTTTATCTTAATATGAGCCCTTTTTTACCACCATCAAAAATTAATGAAGTCCTGTTTTCCACATGGCACATTATGTTCTCTCTCAAATGTACATAACTCAGAACAAAACATTGGTACAGACTGCCCTAAAAAGACAATCAAGCAATCAATTATACATATATGTGAATTAAATAAATGAATGATCTATTTATATTCTTTATAAGCAAAGAAATAAATGTTGTAATGCAGAAAGAGAGAGAATTCTATAAGAATTTCATAGTTATATTTTTCTTTAAATTGGTCAGGGAAAAATCTGTGGAAAGAATGAAACTTCAAGTGCTGAAAAAGTAAGAATGACAAATAATTTGAAGGGATATTCCAGGCATAATGTGAAGCCTGAAAAGATAAACCAAGGAAGATGTAGGCTTAGTTGACAAACTGCATTTCCTGAGAAGATGGTGGATTTATCTGAGTATTACTAAAAAGAGGAAAAAATGAGGACTCTAGAAATGAATGAGTCTTATTTCTAAGTCTTTAAGTGACTCTTATGAGTATATATTGGAAAATTAAAAGGATTTTTAAACCTGGTTGTTTTGAAGTCTCTCAGAGCTGTAGAGATGTATTCAGATAAATGTTTTTCCATGAGTGCTACTCTGATCCAGGCTCTACCCTAAAAGGAAGAATGAAATATGAAAAAAAAATTAGAAGTTAAAAATTGTTTTGCCATTGCACCACTGAAAATGTAAGCATTTTAACATGTAAAGAACAATTCATTCGGAAGATACATTTGTTAAAGACTAAAAAAAATTTGTGAGCAGATAATAGGGAAATTTTGATTATATATAGTATCTATTTTGTTTCTCTGAAGCTATAGGGTTAAAAATGTCAGATTAACTTTATTATTTAGGTTAGGAATATCTTTTGAATCATGTATTGTCACAGAAGACATAATGCTTTACTTCCACACCCAAATCAACATGCTAAAATGAGTCCCCTTATAATACATTAATAAAATAATACGTTAATAAAAATAATCGCTCCCATACCACTTGTTTAAGAAAATTTCTCACTCATCTCTCTAAAGGGAGGTTTTAGACAACAAATAATGAAACATATTTCATTATCTAGCATGCATCCAAATCATGAGATACTAAATTTGGTGCCCCCAGAGCATTCTAAAAAACAATGACCAAATATTTAAACCTGAAGAAACAAACACACAACAAAAGTATTTTAGAAGCATAATCTAGCACAAAATCACAGAAACAGACAATTCTGACTAAATAAAATAATTTAATTTTATTTATAAAAGCGGTAACATCAGTCAATAGTTGCAACTAACCAATTAATTTTTATAATCCAAAGCATTTCTGCTGGATTCTGTTTAGAATAAAAGAGTATAAGAGATTATATTTATAGTGAGAATTTAAAAATTCAATTACTTTTTTTTATACTCAATCCTTTCACAAATCTCCACAAAGTCTATGAAGATTGACTATATACAAAATCAAAACACTGCAGTGGCAGCTGAAAATAAGGGTGACACTAATCAATTTATGTGACAATCAACTACCAGTATGGAGGAGGAAAAAGCATTCTTTAGAAATGACTACAACTCAAATGAATTCACAAAACTCATGGATTGGAAGGATCAAAAAAGAGTTAATCCAGACAGTGGTAAAATCTGTCAGGTTAAAAGCATCAGTATTGTTGGGAAAAGAATGATATGGTGTGGTTAACATACCAGTCAATATGCCCACCAAGCTTGGCCAGGGCTCACTCCACTCTTCTTGCTGAGTAAGCCCAGGGGAACCTAAAATTAGCTGTGACTGATTAGAAAAGAAAAAGAAAGAGGCAAGCCACTGGACATCAGTCTTAAGATTCTCTCTTAAAATTTCATCTAAAAGACAGGCTAGTAGCAGTGGCCTGAAACAAAAGTCCCGGATTTCACCAAAACAGAAGCAGAAAAAGTTGCTCTCTAGAGAAAGCTACAGGATACTATGCTATTGCTAGATAGAAAAATGGAGAAAGTCCTGCTTCTTAATTTATCCATACAAAACTGGGCTGCACCTATTTTCCTGTCCTTGGAGGTTTGTGGAGTTCTGTTAGATTATAAAATAAATTGTGATGATTTCAACAATTTCATTTCTAAACCCAACAAAAGAGCAGGATACAAACAGACTTATTAAGGTTGGGTACATGAGTGAGAAAGCTGGAAATTAGGTTTAACATTTTAGACTTTATCAATAAGATAAAGATAATGATTGGGTTGTTTTTTTTTTTTTCAAAGACAGACAAAATATTAATGTGTTTGCCACTGAAGTTTTTTGAAAAAAAAAAAGTCAACACTTCTTAATGTAATTAATGTACGCTTGGCTCTGTTTCAAGAGCTTTATATACACATTAAGATATTTGACTCTCTCAAGCACTGTGTTAGGTTTCAACAGTATCCCTAACTTTACTATATGAGGCAACAAAAAACAGATACAACTAGAAGACAGGAAACTCATCTACAACCACCAAACCAATCAACCTAATTGATTTAACACCCATTCGCTCTATTTTCCCTTCTATTTTAGGGATGAACTATAATCACTTAAGAGAGTAAAATGGCAAATCACAGAATGGCAAAGATATTTGCACTATATGTATTTGACAAAAGACTCTCATTTATGTAATACAAAAAATTCTTACGAATCCACAAGAAAAAGACAACTGAATTAAAAATGGACCTGGAAGTGGAAGATTTTTTAACTACAGATTCGATATCTTTAGCAGATATCAGAATTTAGCTATTTCCTTCCTTTTTGTTAGTTTTGTGATACTTTCAAAGAATTTGCTCATTTTGCCTAAATTTTCAAATTTACAGGTATGAAGTTATTCATAATACTTTCTTTTGGGATTTTTAATGTTTGTAGATCTATGGAATTGGCTTCCTCCTGATACTTTTAATTTATAATCTTTCTCTTTTTTTTAATTCTTAGTCTTGGCTAGAAGCTTATCAATTGTATTAACCTTTAAAAAAACATCAATTTTTAGTTTTGTTGATTTTCTTCTAGTGTACATTTGTTTGAATTAAATTGGGTTTTTTTTCTTCATCACTTCTTTCCTTCTACTTTGGGTTTATTACTTTAAAAAAAATACAGCTTCTCAAGATGAAAGCTTTGATCACTGATTCTTAGCCTTTAAAGAAAATACATAAATACCTATTTGAGCCTATTTTCCACTAAGCACAAGTATTATATTTTTGTTATCATTACTCTTTAAATATCTTTCAATTTCAATATTTCTTCTTTCATTTGAGTCATTTAAGTCCTTCTCAATTCTGACTTACACAAGCATTTTCCAGTTATTTTTTTGTTATTAATTCTAGCTTAATTCTAAATTATTTAGAAGAAAAGTTTATGATATTAATCCTCTGAAATTTGAGATAAATTATAACTCAACAAATAAATTTTTATGTAAGTTCTACATGTGTTTGATAAAAATGAATATTCTGTATTTTCTATCTTGATTTTCTTAAATATTCCAGTTCTCTATTATTATTAATCTTTATTTGTATTTTCTTGATTTATTATAATTACTTAAAATTCTGTTATCTGCATCTCCCATAGGTATGTTTCAATTGTCTATTTTTTATTTCTTAGTTTTGTCATTGGATGTTGGTTCCTGATATGCCTGGTGATTTCTGATTGTATACTTGACCCTGTATGAAAATTTGTAGCAGCTTTAATGCCATCTACCTCTAGGGTTGATTAGTTTTTCTTCTAGTAGGCAGACAGTAAACTTGAAACTCACCTTGTATCATTTCAGGGTACCACTTTTAAACCTTTTTTAAGCAGGTCTTCATATGAATTTCCTTGGGGTCTCAAATAAAAGCCTGGACAGAGACCCCTGAACTTGACTGACCTTGAACGCTAACCTCTGGTCTCTCTAGAACAAGACTGTGAAATCTTTGATCAGCTTTTTAGCCTTCTACTTGTTGCTTTCAGCTTTAGAATTATGAGATTTTTGCCACGTGCTTCAGAATACTAAGTTGGCAAACACGTCACAGGAAAACTGCATGTATAACTTCAGGCACATTTGTCTGCAGTTCTCTTCTCTTGACTAAATCCTGGTTTCGCCAACAATTCCAAGCTCCAACTTCTGTTTTGCTAGCCCCGGGAAATTAATCCAACCATCCACCACCTGCTATTACTATATTATGCCTCAATACCCATGAAATGAACATAAGGCTAAAAGCCAAGTTGAATGTAGGGCTCACCTCATATACCATCCTTTTCTCCAGGATTTTGGCCACTCAAGTTCTCATACCTTGGTTGTTCTCTTATGTTTTAAATTAGTTTCTTTGTGCATTTTATCCAACTTTTATTGTTCTTCTTGGCAGAAGAGTTCCTGATATAAGGTACTGTTATTTCTGGAAGCAGTTACTGATTCACTTCTTACCTCCAGGATCATTTCTTTTTAGGCTCCAATAATACCCTTCTAACTTGACTCTCTGCTCCCAACCCTCCTGTTTATGAATTCCCTATACTGAAGCCAGCTGAACATTTAAAAATGTAAATCAGATTACAGAACTCTACTGTTTAAAAAAAAAGTAAAAACGAAACCCTCAGGTAGCTCCCTACTGCATTGAGAATGATATCCAAACTCTTAATCATGACCATATCTTCTATGCTACACCTTTATTCCTTTTAATATTATCTTATATGTTCATAGCACACTTCTTTTCATAATTCACACCCTGAGAATGCCTCTGCCTAGGAGCTTTATTTTTAAAGCTCCCCAAATATTTCTGACATTCTTCCAGGTTTGGGGACATCACAATAAATAAACAAAGGATAGGAAATATCAAGTAGTGTTTTAAAAAGGAGACAGATTTATGAATAGAAAATTCTCATAAAAATGGCCTCTTTGCATTATTATATCTTATTGTAAGGGAATCACTCTGGTGTATCTGTGATAAATAACCCCTTTGCCTCTGCTTCTTCCAGTAGAAAATTTGGTTAACCTTCCCCTGAGGCATATCAATGATAAGACCAGTTTCTCAACAACAGAAAAAGCAAACAAGAAGATGAGACCAAAAAAAAAAAAAAAAAAAAGACTAGGAAGAATTAGAGACATGTGTTATAAGAATGTATTAATGATTACATTCACAATTCTGACATGGTACAGGTTCTAAATAAAAATTTATCAGATGGAAGGACACATGGATATATTGATGGTTGACATGAACAGTATACTAAGATATTGGTCTACTATATTAAATTCAATAACAGAAGGACTGTATAGGGTGAGTAACCACAAACTAGTGAAGATTCTTAGCCAAAAACAATCAACTGTTCACTCACACTCACACTCACACACACACACACACACACACACACACACACACACACACATACACACACACACACACACACACACACGAAGGTAGGAAAAACTGAAGCAAAGTATGCCAAAAAAAAAAAAAAAAACTAAAGGAGATAAAGAATTTCTTGAGCTTGAAAGCAGTTCGAATGCTAAGAAAACCCAATGGAAATACCTGCAAGGTCAAAAACAATAGTAACTAAGAATCTAATTTGGGGAGTTTCTATCAAAGATTATGTATTGTGCTTTTAAGTCATCAGCCTAATAACAGACGGGGAAGATGGGTGAGGATAGGTGAGTTCAGAAGGGAGTGAAATAAGTGCCTGTTGAAATGAAACTATTTTTCTAAAAGTGCTAATTCTAGTCTGAAACCTAAATAAATTAATGTATAGAAATCCTGTCTCAGAATCTCTGCATATTACAGAAAAATAGCTGTAAATATACGATGGATAGATTATAGACATGATTTTCAATTCACATTTTCTATTCCATTGTTAGGCTATGTTTAGGCACTGGAAAATAGGTTGACCTAGACACAGACGAAACAAAGAAAGAGAATAGTCTGCATTTCACAGCTCTTAGCTTAGTGACTCAGTATCAGATCTGCCATGTTGGCAAGTTTCTACAATGTGAATTTAAGTTGTACAGTGGTACCAGGAAATAGACAATCCTGATTCAATCAATTCAAGTACATTTAAAGAAAGTTTCTATTCTG
The DNA here is from genome assembly GCA_030015415.1 of Cynopterus sphinx. Classification (NCBI taxonomy): domain Eukaryota; kingdom Metazoa; phylum Chordata; class Mammalia; order Chiroptera; family Pteropodidae; genus Cynopterus; species Cynopterus sphinx. Next base: position 31,335,271 of record CM057391.1, read on the forward strand.
AATTAATCATTGCTCCACAGTGTATCTTGTCTTCCACTGCTTAAAATGACATTCACATAACCATAAATGTGTAAGCAGAGTGAATCTGGCTTCTTATATAGAATTTAAAAATTAAGCTCTAAGTGTTTTGGTCCCAACTACATTGAATTGCATATTGTTCAGCAAGTAGGTTTTATACTTTGATTCTAGTATGTTTTCTCAAGTGTCTAATCAGAATGAAAGTACTATACATCAAGGGCTCCAAACCCCAGTACTGATCCATGGCCTGTTAGGAACGGGGCTATCCAGCAGCAGGTGAGTGTCAGGCAAGCAAGTGAAGCTTCATCTGTATTTGCAGCTGCTCCCCAGTGCTAGCATCACCCTCTCAGCTCCACTTCAGATCATTAGGCATTAGATTCTCATAGGAGCACAGGCCCCTGGTGCCAAAAGTTTGGGGACCACTGCTATATATATGCTAGTAGTCACTCCAGACTGAAGATTAAAGGCCCAATAAACCTGCCAATTGAGGTCCTGTTGAATCTTTCAATCCTGATACTTGGCAGGTATGATTTACTGAGTAGATTAAGTACTTTACTCGTCCCACTGCAATGAATAAACTGAGGCAACCTCTGCCTCCAGATTTTCCCCAGAATAACCAGGTAAATCATAGATCTCTCTTTTCCCACTAAATATAATATGTTTGAGGCTTGATCAAAAACAAAGACATAAATACAGGATTTGGATCATGATTGTTCTGTGGTATTTTGATATTCAACACCAGTTTTTTACAGAATAAATATTAACTCTGCTGGCCAGCATCTTGCTGTGCAAGGCCTAATCCCAAGTCTCATTAAAAGAGGTGGTGAGCTAGGGTTTGGGTTTCTTTGGTACACTCAGGTTCAAATGCTACATTTCTAATGTTTGTTAACTTCTCAATTACTTTTGCATTTTGGGGTGTGTTAGTGCTATAAATATATTTTCTCCCATATTGAAGGAGTTTAGAATACACTTGTCATGTTAATCTCTCCTGCTTTCAATTTGAAAATAAGAAAATAAAGTTTATGTACCACCTGGGTACTTCCTGTTTTTATAGACTTGATTCATTCAAATTGCAGCTAGTTTTTTTATCTTAACCTACAGAAACCAAAATATTATTCTTAAACTACAAGAAAAACATGAGAGAACTGATACAAACTCAATTAAGACGCAAAGGAGAATTCAAATTCTACATTTTAAAAATCTGTAGTCAATCAGACAATTAGAAAGTAAAGAAATAATTAAATTCAAAATTTGAGAAAATGGAGCCCAGAGGACTATGAAGACAATAGTTGTGACTAAAAAGAAATCTGTTAATACAAAATAAAAAGCAAGATGAAACATCTATGAGAAAAGTTTTTAAGTAAAAAAAAAGGTACAACTAATTTAAAAATGAAGACATTGTTGGCTTAAAAAAAATATATGAGGCAGAGAAGAAAACTGATTCAATCAGTTAGAAGATACCGAAGTATAAAGTTAACTCAGGAGGCAGTGAAGGAGAAAGTTGTGGTTTTAGAAAGATGACAAAATCACAGCTATCATCACCTCTATCCAAAAATACAATTCCATATTATGAGTTTTAAGCTGTTTAACTATGTTTCTAATTATGTCACTATATTTAAATATTATAAATCTTGTTTTTAAAAACTTATTTAGTTCGTGTTTTACAAAATGTTTTAATTTCAATATATATTAGTCAATTTTGTGAACCAAAAATTTTCCAAGAGAAAAACTTCATAAATAAAAATGAATACAGGAATAATAAACTGAGAAACTATACTTTTGAAAGATGATTGTTATACTTTTGCTTATTATCTATAACTTTGTAATTGTGAAATAATGAATTATGTCTTAATCTTAAAACTGTAAAAATCTATTTTCAATTTTTATTTTCTACATCATTTAATGAAGTGTCAAAAATAGTAAGAAAAGCTACTATGACAATCCAATTTAAAAAACCTCCTAAAGCTGACATAGCTTATATCAGCAGCTAAGACACTTTATAATCTTAAAAATTATTGAAGACTCCACAGAGCCTTTATGTTAAGTTAAAGCTATCATTATTTACTGTATTATAAGTCAAAACTGGAAACTTAAAACATTAAGTAATTAAAAAATAAGCCCATTATGTTACCATAACATTTTTATGAAAAAAATCTTTTCCTAAGGAAAAATATTTGTGAGAAAATGGACGTTTTACATTTTTCCCTTAATGTGTGGCTTAATAGAAGAAACTAAATATCTGCTTCTGCATTCAATCTGTTACAGTGTGTTGTTTTGGTAGAAGCATATGAAGAAAATCTAGCCTCACTCCAAGATTCTGCAGGACACTGAGAGCCACTGGTTTAGGTAATTCAAAAAATGCAGAAAAATCACAAAATAGAAAATATTTCATGTGCCACACAAAAAGAAACAGTGACTAGTTTTGTACTTTCCCACTATTCATAAGTCGAAATATTCAAAAGCATTCTAAAATAACTGCATGTAATAAAAAAAAAAAAAGAAACAAACCTCTGAAAGATATTAAATTTGGTCAAGTGCTTAATTCCAACAAAGAAAACAGATATTTATTTTCTGTAGCAAAGAGCTCAAAATTTTCTATTTGGGTCAAACTGCTTAGGATTACACACATTGCATATTATTATTTACATCTTACCTTAGCTCTAGAGGAATTGACATTTTCCATATTTTCAATGCTGCAGATACAATTCTGTGAAACTTTCCGGCAAGCCACTCTGATATAGTCCCAGAAGCTACGAGGACTTTCATAACCAAACCAGGTTACTTGACCTTTAGGAGACAAATTTTAATACAAAATAAAAGAAAACCAGACTAGAAAATTCAAAATGCAAAAACAAACTCTGAAAAATAAAAGGCAGTGTGGTGCGTTACAGTAGAAAGGGCACTGATCTCAATATCTAAAAGCCTAAATCCAGGCCTGTTCTACCTGTACCTAGTTGTATTACTTCAGACAGTTTATTTAATAAATCTGAATTAGTTGTTTCAGCATAAAATCAAACTAAATGAAGTAAAAAGGGCGTACACTAAAAAAATCTCGCAGTTTAATATCCTATTCTAACATAGTCTTTTAGATATTACACAAATAATTTTCTGTGGTTCCAATTAAGCATCAATTTAAATGTGACCAGTTGTATTCTGAAGTGTTCTTTATTCAGAAAAACAGAAAAAAAACATAATTACTTTTCTCCTCTTTATAAGGATACTTCAAAAAAATAAAATTCGTCTATCTTATAACTAAATATAATCAATTAGAATCCATAATCTTCTACCCACCCATTTTCATCTATAAAACCATAAAGTTCCTCTGTAACTATCATTCATCTGCTCTCTTCTAGTCACCAACCCATCTAATTTTTACAATTCTAATTTTTCAAATTTGAGTAATTATGTGTCTGCTCATGAACAAGTACCTTTTGCACGGATCTTATATTAGCATTAATATTTCTAGGTGGGACTATTAGTAGATCCTTAGGAACTGTTTTGTACTCTCAGTACTTTTATGTGAGATATGAGAAACATCTTAATACTTTCTTCAACTGCCTTGAATAATGGCTCTTACCTAGGGAAGTTGTTTAATCTTAATGTAGAAAGATTAGCCTTTATAGTTTTAAATCTGTGCTTGTTTTTAATTTATTATTTACTTATCCCAAACATTCCATTTCCCAGTAATAGTTCCTCTCTAAGCAACATCAGAAAGTGTTCTTGTCAGCAGGCATCATTTTAGAAGCAGTTCCTGAAATGATACTTGAGTGGTTTCCAACCACAGCAGCCTGTAAGAATAACTGGTTTAAAAAAATACTCATGGTTGGGCTCCACCAAAACTAAATAATCAGAATCTTTAGGGGAGGGCTTAGGCATTGGTATTTTTAAAAAGATGCCCCTGGTGTTTCTAATAAGATACTTATGATTTATCAACTAATATAAAGCCTATATATGGTAATAGGTAACTCCGATCATCATTCAGGACATTAAATGCCTCCTCTTCTTGTAAGCCATATGTGATATCCAAGTGAGCCAGTCCTTTCCTATGTCCTGGCAGAGGATCCTGTACTTACTTCTCCTTATAATTACCTGTTCGCTTGATTGTCTCACATATTAGGGGGTAAAATCACTAAGGCAGGGATCGTGTCTTATTTGTCTTTAAATCAATCTCCAGCACTTGACACAGTGCTTGGCTCACAGTAGGTATTCAATAAATATTTGTTAAATTAATTGGTAAATCAACCCAAAACAGATTATCTTAATTGCAATACATATAAAAATTTGAATTTAAAAAATCTAATTAGTATCTTTTTATAGTAGTTTAATGACAATCTGATATCAAGATGTCACCATGCTAGATTACAAATATCAAATATTCTGACAATATTTACTCTTGAATATATATCAATAAAATACAAAGGAATCTATAAATCCTTACTCAAATGTCTCTTTAAAAATCAAATATTACTATCAACAAATATAAATCTATAGGAATATTTCTAATCTTCTATCTTCCCCGCAATCTCTCCCCATCACTTTCCTTTGCCCCCTCTTCTTTAGTTAAAAATTTCCTGGAACAGTATCTCAATATAGTTTGTCTTTAGGGCAATTTGCATGACATCAATTTGTTAGTCATTTGAAGAGGAAGCAGGATGCCTAGGTAAAGTCAGGTAGACTTTATTAGATCACTTTCTGGCTACGCAATCTTGAACAAATGACTTCACTCTATAAATCTAATTTTCTTCTATAAATTGACAATAATTGTAGTACCTACATAACACTTGCAGATTAGGTGAGCATGTGCAGCAATCAGTACAAATGTTAACAATTATTACTATTGTTATTGCTACTATCATACAAACAGTTAAGGAACTAAAGCTCCCCTTGTAATACAATGTGGGAATGAGATACAAAGTTATTTTTCTCATTACTTGCATAGAATCTAGAAAAATCTTTAAAATCCAATCTCTTCCCACATCAACCATTCTAAATTTGCCTCCATAAAGTTGGTCTCAAGTAATTTTCTTTGGCTTATATTAATTGAGATAATTCCATAATTTTAAAAAGGTATAGCTGCTAGACTTCCCTCAGGAAATGAAGTATATAATACACTGGTGGGGGTTTTAAAAAAGGGAGAATCACAAGGATTCTCTGGTGACCTTACCTTAAACCTCCTGAGTTTGATATGGCTGAGGAAGATTTATGAGAAGTTTTAAAGTAATTGAAAACAAAAGAATATAATAACAAAGTCCAATTCTGGAGTAGGGGAAACGAAGATATAGAAGAAGTAACAATCTAGAATTAGGTTAAACACAAGTCTGAACACTAAATCCTTAGGCAATGGGTAGGATATGCTTTCTATAAGATTTTTACCCAAGAGATAATGACAAGATTCTCCAGATTACAAAATGATAAACGAAACAATTATGAGAATGCCATATAATTATGACTTGCAGGGCCTTAAATAAACCAATAATATCTTTGTAACACTTCTATCTACTCAACAAACTAGATGTGAGGATGACTTGGCTTGATTCTGCCTTTCTTCCCCTTCATATGCATCATTTCCAAAGTGAAGTTCTTAAAATCAAGACACTGAAATTTTCACATTCAGAAGGATCTGCTTTAAGAGAGGGTGGGTTCCCTTATTAGAACCTCTAAAGAAACTCACATGTGAATTGTCTCTACACCCTCAACTTTTATTTAAATGAATAAATAATTTATGCATCTATAAAAAGCAGTGAATTAAAAATAATACAAGTGTTCAATGAGTTATTTGAGATATTATTACTTGAACATCACTTTTACTCAAACACGGATTAACTGCTAGCAAAAGACATACTTGGGCTGTTAGTTTGTAACCAGTATTCAATGGGAAAATTAGGGGAAAAAAAGCTACAAGCTGATCATGCCTTTAAAAGTAACTACTGAACTAAAAATCACTCCCAAAATATTCTCATTTCCTTTAATAGCCACAAAAGCAAATCACAGTACAAAAACTGACTAGTGTGTATCTTGAAGAAATTTTACTTCAGAAAGGAAATATGCTGTCATTAACAATTCTCTTTTTAAAGCTCTTGATGAGTATAATATGTATAATACACTTTCGATTATGTCCATTCTTAGAAATTGACTTTTTACCAATTATGAAGTTAAGCTTTTCAAAATGTATTCCCACTCCATGAAGCCAACTCTAATTCACATTAGGTGCAGAAATAAGTGGTGAAAGTCTGCTATACTATTCAGGCAGTCTGCTACTAAGTAGCTGTGTGATGTCTTTCCCACTAAGCTGCCTCATCTTCAGCACCTAAAAATAGCATGTGATCTCCAGGATCCAATGATATTCTAAAGTTACTCATCTACATTATTTAAATTAGACCTCTATTCACTGCATGCAATGTGTTTATGTTTTGCTTAGATCTTATTTTACAGCCAGAATGAAACTTAAGAATGAGAACTAAAATTTCTAAGCAGCAGCTAATGAAACATCATCTTTTGATAACATAAAATATAAATGAGTTATTAAGTGCTTTCCTTTCTCCACCCTTTGTATTGGTGCTGGGTTATAAAAAGAACAAACGAAAAACTGATCTCATAAGCTGAAGTTTTATTAGCATTACAATACATCACCTAGATGACAATATCAAAGACTATTGCCTTGGATGGCTATTCATCGAGACAAGTAATATATAGTCACACTGAGTTTTTAATCATTCTGATATCACTGCAAATATTTTCAGATACTTAAAGGAAATTGATTACTTGTGGATTTATTGTTGCCAGTATATTAATATTTAGATATTTAACTTTTACTATACATTTTATAGCAGCAATCCTAAATGTCTTACTGCTAATTTATAAAATCAGTTTAATATTTTCAATATCTTTTTACTAAACATAGAAAACTCTTATTTCTGTTAAGAAGCTAGAAACTCTTCACTTTTTAAAAAAAGTAGTATCTTTAGTTGAAGTTTACATTTATTAGATTCTGCTTTGGAGATAAAATTATGACCTTGATTAATTTTCTAAATAAAATCTCATATTAATGATTAAAAAAACAAATTTAATTACTTTAAAAATAACTTCAGTTACATTCAAGCTGAATCTTAAGAAGTCCGAGTCTAGATTAGAAAACTTTATTTATACCGTGAGCTTTGCATGTTACTCATAGGATGCTTCAAGGAAATCATTTAACTATGAATCACTAATATATAAAATATAGTTATTATCCTTTATTACTAACAATTAATGTCTTGTTCACTAGTAAAGAACTTATTACAAATAGCAGATGTCATGTATCTATACCATAAAATGAGTTAATTATTAATCTTCTAAAACAAAAATACTAAGTAAGATAAACAGGTTTACCCAAAAATCTGAAAACTGAACTTGACTTAATAGACTTATTTATCCCAGTAATTTTACCATCTTTCCAAGTAGAGTACAAGTTTTGCTTTTTCCTCCACCAGTGTTTTTAATATAAAGTTTAGAATACTGGCAGATTAAATTAGAGTACCAAAGGCTGAAGTCCATACAGAGAACCACATATAAATGTGTAGACCTGAAGAAACTGAGTGTAATTTGTTTCAGTAATGATTAAGGTTCTATGTAGGGAACATAAAACAAAAGGAATTGTTTAAAATGATTGCTTGTGGGAATTAGGATTGAGGAAATGAGAAAACATTTATTTCTACTTTCTATCTTTTGTCTTACCATAATCTTTAAAAATAGAGTATGTATTTCTTTTCCAATTAAAAAATATAATAAAAGGCAAGGTCATAAGTACAGAGGCCTAGCAGTGTTTTGCATGCAGCAGAAACTAAAAAAATTTTGAATAAGTGAATAAAGGTATGTATTCTACCTGGGAGAACGGAAACTAAGCAATATATTCCCACTAATGGTTCAAGAACAGCAAACAAGTTATTTTTGATAGCAACCATGTAAGGTTTACTGAGTGATTTTGGAAAATTCAAACAGCTTGCCTCAGCCTGTTTTGCGTATAATACAAATATTGTTACACAGCATTTACAAAATTGAGGAAATAACCAATAAATCTTATATCATGGAGAATTCTAATAAAATATAAATAACACAGATACATTTGATTAATAAAATAGTGCTTAAAACTATGAAAATTAATAGAAATATATGTAAGAGAGAAAGGGGAGTAAATGGATTATTATATTGTGTGGGTTTACAAAAAGATTTTAATTTAAAAATTAGCATAAGCATACTTGTGCCCTCTGAATTAACAAAAATAAAAATAGATAGCTTTGCAAAACCCATGCAATGTACTAAAAAAGATCACTTAACTGATACAGCCCTCCCCAGTAAGTCAATTCCATGCTCCCGTGCAGCTCAGTGGCGGGAGACATCACCAGCATAGAGTACCTTGAAGAGGTATTTGGAGATGAGCCAGCCATCTGCAACTTTGGGAAATCTCTTTAAAAAAAATAAACAACAACAACAACAACAACAACACAGATATTTAAGAAACCTGCCATCAAGTTGCAAACTGAATAGCCCAATTAAGATGACTACACATAATGTTAACACAGTAAACACTAAATTCAATTAAGATGAATATGAGCTATACTCAGAACATAAATCAAGCTAGTTGGTCCCTTACAGACTATTCTGTTAGAGAGACTGGGTGTATGTAAGTTATAGAAATAAGTGAGAAGAAATTGTTTCCTATTTCCTTCCATCTCCATCATTCTTTTCTAAATAAACTGACAACAGAATGCAAAATGAGCAAAAGCTTGACTAATTTGCTGGATTTACACCTCAAATTTATGTTTGGTTAGGAAAATTACCCATTGAACTATATGGCTGAGAACATCTTTAGCTTTAGAAATACACTTTTTTACTGTTAACTTTTCTAAAGGTTATAAATTCATTTTGAAGAGTAGTTCTCTTTTTGGGGGCCTAAGAAAAGTTAAAGTTGAAACTTTTTTTTCCCTGAATTATGAGAACAGCACATAGATAACTTGGTAAAATGTTCTCCGGATTAACCAACACTGACCAAATGCTTAATCTACTCAAAACATTGTTTTATTTCCTACAGCAGCTTCCAATTATTGCCTAAGAGTAGCCATTTGGAAAAGTACCATCAATTTTTACTATGTTGTTTGGCACTTCTGCATATAATTATAAAGGAAAACTTCAAAGCCGAATTTCTGAAGTTACACTCCCAACAAATATTTTCTTCTCTCATAAGCAAACACTGAAATCTCCAATAGGACATGGTCCCACACCTTTCCAAATACTTACGCCCTTTATGAAACCAAACAAAAACCAAACACACAGTAATGCATGAAAACAAAAGGAAGGAGATGTACAGTTGTGTGCTGCTGGCCCCATCTATGTCTTTACCACTCATTCTCTATCCTCCTACTTCCATTTGTAACATCTTAAACAGCTATTAAATTTGGAAACACATATCCAAAAGGATCTATAATTTGGTACCCTGGTTGAAGCCCATTTTAGAATGTAATGCTCTTGCTACAATTCCAACAAACAAAAATAAAAATTTCTCAGCATTGAAATGTAAATCAGAACAGAATGCTTTTTACTGCAAATATTAGGAACACGATAATTATATACGAACTATTAAAATATCAAATTTTAAAAATTCTTTAAAAGAATACCAATTCTAAATGTTTAAACCACATTTACCATATCTGCCCTGAAAACAAGGTTATGTATTTTACCTTTCATTTATATAATCAAAAAGTTATCAAAGTCAAAACAATTTCTGGGAAAATCTTAAAAATGTGGCAAATGAGATATATCATATCCAGAGATTCATGTCATGTCTTAATCAATCTGTGGTATAAAGTGGGAGATAATTATTAAACCTATTATAAAACTAATTTCATAGATTAGGCTAAAAAAAATTTAGTATATTAGCTTTTATACCCTGGTCATACACATTATTTTGATCTTGGGTGTGAAACACCACATGGAATTTTAAAAAATTAAAACATTTTCATTTATTTGTAGTCCTAATTGCTTTAATCCTAATTTAATATGTCATTCTAGGTCAGTTATAAGCAACCAGAAGCATCCAGACCAAATGACAATAAATCAGATTCCAAAGTATCTGCAATCAAATTTCAACACCTCTCTCATTTTATAAATGAGAAAAGAAAAATGCAGAAAGAACCTGCCTGTTCCCTGTAGCCTCATGTTGATCTACTCCTTTGGCTCGAGACAAGATGTGACAGGTGGAGGATAGTCAGTCATTTGGTTTTCCTGGTTGGTTATGAGTTTTCACCAAAAGCCTCAGAAATAGGAAGGGGCAGTAAACATGTAGTATAACTAGGGTGAATATTTTTCATATAAAATTTAAATCCTTAGGATAGTTGCTTATGTACATATATATACACATTTATATACATACACATGTATGAACAACAAAGCTCACATTACTTCAAAGTGGCCCAAAAAGTGCTTGTCTATAGAAAATGTTCTCATTTGCAGTTGAATACCTTTGTTTTAAAATATATAATATTAAATATTTACGTATAGATTTAATTTAAATATATTTATTATAAATAAAATTTGATTATATATTTAAAATACATAACATTAAAACAGTATTTTAACTGTTAAATACCTTAGGAACACAGTTGAAACAAAACTGAATAAACCAAATAAAAAGAAAATGTTTTATTCAAGAACAAGACTCATTCAAATGCATCATTATAATCATATTATATGTAATGATATTACAAGTTGTTCAGTTCATGAAATTTCAGTCTAAGAAAGAATCTATGCAAAGATGGATATGTAATAGAAGAATGCTTAATCATACTGAAGAAACAATATTTTCTAACTCCCAAAGTATATAATTTTCAAAAACAAATAACTAAAGATAAATGCAACTTTATAACTTTTTTATTAATGCAGAAATTGGCCCTCACACAGAAAAGATTACTGAGCAATGCTTTAAATAAATGAATTGGCCTTGGTGATAAGAATAAATATAAATCTAATCCATGAATATTATATTTATTCCTCCATCTTTTTCCTATTAGTCTTTGTTTCAACTATACTTTTCTATTCATTTTGATTTCTTTGATAACTGAATTACAATATCATGATAGATAAAAACTGATGTGTTAACAACTATGAAGAACGCAAACTTGGGTCTTTGCTATATTTAGTCTACTTTTCTCTTTCTGCTTGTGTATATAATTTATCCAATAAAGTTATAGGTAGATGGCTTTATATTAAATAATACAAGATGGATTTTTGAAGGACCCTAAGGTGGAGCAATTGTAAATTGATGGTCATTTGTAAGGCAAATAACATGACTAATTATAAATTGTCAGATAGTAATTCTGAATTTTCCTAAGTGTTCTTTTTAAACTGGCAATACCACTTGTAATTATTCTGTCACTGATAATATTAATACAAGTTATTATGGTTTGAAATTTTGAATCTTCAATCATATATTTATAGGTAAGAGAAACTTATTCAGTGAAACAATATTTACAATTACAATATGCATTGTAATTTAGTGAACAATGAATATTATCTTCTTTTCTATATGGCTGTTTTTCATTTCTTATTAGGTTCTAAAATGAAAATATTAGATTTCATAAACAAGCAACTCATTGAAATTAGAAACCAGAAAGATGTAGGGACTGAAATTGTGATGATGCTCTCCAAAAAGGAACTAAAGTTCCATTAAATTGTGTAATCTTTTCCCTGTTCTATAAAACGAAAAATATTTACTTCTTTTAAATTAGTAATATTTGAACATCAAAAGTTATCAAAACTGTTGCTGAAATTATGTAAGAAGAAAAAAATAACAAGAAAGCAATTTCTATACTGAAAATAAACAAAATATGACTTGATAATTACAAGTACTATAAGTTGTTCTAAGCTAATTTTCAAAAATTATAAGGTCAAACAGGAAATGTCCCATTATTTTCTGGCAGAAACTCGAAGTGCTACAGACACAGATAAACACAAACATGAACTACCATTAGAGACCATCACTTCCTGTTAAGCCCCTAAATATGGATTAACTGGTATTATCATAAATTTCATTAATGCTCATATATTAAAAAAACATTAAAAATATCTTAGGCACTTTTATCAATAGTAGGTATTATATGAGTCTTTTCATAATAATTTCTTTATTTGATACTTCCCCTCAGAAACCAAATCTAAATTTGCAATCCTTTGATTTGAAAGGGTTTTAAAAGTGAAGTTCATGTAAAATAAACCTGAAAAATTCTCCAGGTATAGCAAAGTTAAAACCATTAATAAATCTCTCATTCTGTAAATATTTTAATTTAGGGTTAAAATGATTCCTTGAAAATTCTGTTTTGGTTACAATATAAAGACCATTTTGTTTATATCTCCTAATACATAAGTACAAATACTAAAATATTTTTCTTGTTCTTCATCTAGAAATGCCTATAGCAAATACAATTAAGAGTACTATGATAATCACATAGCTCCAAAAAGAAGCAAATAATGAAGTATTTGAGAATGAATAATGTACTTTAGAAATTTAGACATTCAATTTTACATAAAACATTACAAAACTAAGATAAGAAAAATGTTTCAAAACAGAAATAAATTCTCAAATGAAGAATAAGCATAAAGTGAAATAATAAGCTACTAATAGTAATCATGTAAGACTAATAACAAAAAAAAATCATTATTGATTAATATGGGCTATATAAAAACTAGTTCCATGTGATGTAAATACGTTTTTTTCTATTTTAGGGATAATTAAAGAAACTTACTCCACAAAAGAAACAGGCAAAGGTCATAACCAGGAAATGAGGGGGAAAAAGATTAATAACTGTGAAAATATATTCAATCTCATTTGCAAATAAATAAAAACTAAAATAATAAAATATTTTATTTATTTCATATTAATAGAAAGTCAAAAAAGTTATTTCCCCTTATCAAATTAAAAAATTTTCAATAATAATAGTATTATTATTGGCTATGAGAAAAATAATCTCATACCGTATTGTTGGTACATCTTTCTGGTATACAGTACAGCAACATGTATAAACAAAATACAGTACATATATTAAAGTGTGTATACCTTTAATTTCAGTAATTATAATTTTAAAAATTCATTAGCTATTAATAGGAAATAATTTTAAAGAAATTGTAAAACTATAGATAAATGTTTAGTGATATATAACAGTATGTTTATGAAAAAAATATGGGAAAAAATAAACAGAAAATTAATTGATTCATTTATATAATGAAATATTATGAACTTGTTAAAAATGAAATGAAAATATACTCAAAAGAATAGAGAACATATATTCAAGCAAAAAACTGCATATGTTACTGTAGTATTATTTATAAGATAAAAAATGCAGAAATAACCTACAAGTCTGTTAAATAATTAATTGATACACAAAATGTGGTTTATCCATATGATGGAATATTATTCAGCCATAAAAAGAAATGAAGTACTGATACATGCAACAACACAGATGAACCTTGTAAACATTACACTATGTGAAAGAAGCCAAATATATTTTATGATTTCATTTAAATGAAATGTCCAGAATAAATAAATTCATAAGGACCCAAGTTAGATTAGTGGTTTCTAGAGAATGGGATAAAAAAAGGAAGTAACTGCTTAATGGGTATTGAATCTCATTTTAGGATGATGAAAATGTTCTGGAACTAGACAATAGAGATAACTGCATTTTGAATATATAGAAAACCAATGAATTATACTTTAAAATTGCTAAAATAGTGATTTTATGTTATATAAATTTAATGTCAAGTTTTAAGATACTAAAAAAACAATATAAAATGGAAAATATAGTATGGCCAATATACTAAGGGTGAAATATAGATCATAACAAAGGAAATATAAATATATATACATTCATAGGCATATATACAATATACATTATGAAGGTGCCAGCTAAAATTATACCTGTGATTTCTGAAAGTTTTTATCACCACTTCCTATAACTTTATAACTTGAATCTCTTGTCATTTTTGTGAGAAGTATGGGGAAAAAGGCAAAAATGATTGGTAGTCCATAATGACAAAAGTATATATACAGAAAGTAATTAAAATTAGGAATTGTGATAAAGCTTTTTTTCCTTTCCTTCCTTCCTTTTTTTAAAAAAAGTACTAGACTAGGAATGTAAGCAACATTAAGTAGTCTATATGGCTATTATGGGATAAAAATCTTAAAATGAAAAAAAGGGGCTTTTCAAAAGGCATCAGAAAAACAAGAAATGATGAAGGCTACATGCTTAAGAGTAAATAAAGTACAGGTATATGACTCCAATTAAAAATGATACATGAAGAGTACACAAGTTTGAAGGATACTCAAATTTTTCCAGTTACTAACCTCTTTCACCATACTTGGTTTAGGGACTAAGGCTTTCTGTTTTTAGAATCTACATAGTTATTTATTTACTACTGAACCTTAAACTTATTATAAGTAGATTAATTTTACTCCCTATGCAATTTAAGACACCGAACTAAATATACCATACTACATATAACCTTGGATGTTTCAAAGTCCCTTGAATATTATGAATTTCTAAGACACAAAATCTGCTGAAACTTGTGTAGACTCCCAGGTACATAACTTAAAAGGGTGTTTCTCAGAGTAGCCTTGTCCATTGTCTGATAACCTTCAGAGTCACTTTCTTATCTACTGTATCATTTTTTGGCCTACGTATATGGGTTTTTATTGAGTGAGTTGTGTTCACATGTTACTACAGAAACAATTTAAGTCTCATTTCGTGTCCAAACCAAGAATCGAAAGTTGGAAAACTTTCAAAAATGAACAAAGAAAATTCAAAAGCCAAATGAACAGTTTTATCTTTACTTATTGTTTCTGACAGTGTTTACACTGCACTTCAAAAGGTGGCCCCATAGGGAGGTAACTATTTATCATCTAAGTCAGGAAGAGCTTTGAGGTCCAAGCCAGTGTTCCTGAGAAATGCTCAGGTATCATAACAGTTCAATTAGACTGAAAAAATTCTAAAATGTCAAGTCACAGGCGTTCTAACTCATTTTAAGAGTATGAACCCAGATACTATCATGAAAAAATAAAAACATATACACTGAGATTATTATTGTTGCAGCAAGAATTCTATTTTCCAACAAATATTCACTGAATGCCTACCACATCCCAAGCACTATTCTAGAGATTTGGGATACATCAATGAGCAACACAAAGATCTTTGTCCTGGTTAGGCTTACAGTTTAGTGGAGATAAAGAAAGACAATAAACAATAATCATAATTAGTAAATTACATAACATGATAGAAGTTAAGACTTTAAAAAGTAGTAGCACAGGGAAAAGAGGTCAAGAGTGCTTCAGGTGAAAAGAATGGAGGTGAATCCTAATTTAAAATATGGTGAAAAGGTTGAGGCCTCAGTGAGCAGTTTTGAACTAGATTAATCATTCATGTTATCTACAAGTATTTTCCATACAGAGGGAACATGCAAGGCAATGGTGAAGGAATGTGCCTGGTGCAGTCAAGAAAAAGTAAGACCAATAATGCTAAAGCACAGGAATTTAAAAACAACAAAAGGATTCACTGTATACTAGTATAACTGGAAAACAATGCTCAGAGTCAAGGCAAAATCTAAACTGAATGTGAGTCAGTAAGCCCAATATTAAGTATAATTAGCAGACTAATTCATAGGAAATTTAACAGTGTCTCATTATACTTACTCATTTTTCTTTCATAAATTACTAATTGATATTCTATAGTCTTCTATGATACCCAGATTTTCATTTTAATAAGTTATTTTCCATATAACCCCTACAAAATTCACTAATGTATCTCATCTCCATACTACCTAGCTGAAGATTACAAGATTGTTTCTAATCACTTTATAGCTAAATTTCATTTTTCTTAAACTATCTGGCCTACTAGTCCATAATTAAAGTCACAGATACATTTAAAAAACAAATTTTAATTTGAAGCACTTTTATGCCTCTTTCTTGTGTTAAGCCTTCCCTGACCCATCTAAATAAAATTATTCACTCTTCTGTGCTACATCATGCTCATTAATACTTCTATTATGACCCAATGCCAGTACTATACACTATTATTTGTTAATGTATCCTCCTTCTGCTCTCCAAGATTGAGTTTCATGTGGAAGCATACCTTAATAATCTTTGTATCCTAAAATGCTAGCACAGGGCCTACATGGATTGCTAAATAAGAGAAGAAATGTAATAGTGTATGTATATGTATGGAAAACTGTAGGGGCGAAGGGAAAAGGAAAAAAGGAAAAAATGGGAAGGCATATGTGAAGTGTCAAATTTAAGGCATCTGCTCCTGAAAAAGAATAGGAAACATATGCTATGATTTATTTCCAAAGCAGAGGAAAAGTAAGTTACATTTAGTCAAAAATAAGGAAGGATAACAGTACAGGAATGCTCCTTGGGGTTTCTTTTTACTATGCTCCATAAAAAATTTCTTAAAGCAATTAGAGATGGAGTGGAAATTTTAAATATTACAATGAGAAAAGTGAGATCCCTTCCATTTTAAAATGTATTAATGTGAAGCACTAGAATTTGGGGACATTATAAATACATTTTTAAGTTTATAGTAAATTTACTTTCGGTATACAGATCTATATTTTTGAAAATGCAAAATTCCTTCATATAGACACTATATAATCAACCCCACAACCTCTAACCTTTGATAATCACTGATCCTATTCTGTGGCACTATAATTTGGCCTTTTCTAGAATGTCACATAAATGGAGTCATACAGTATACAACATTTAGAGCCTCTAATCTTACACTTAGCATAGTGCATTTGAAATTCATCCATGTTGTGTGCAGAAACAGGTTTTTTCCTTTGTATTGCTGAGTTTGTCCATTGTACGGCTATATAACCTTTATCCATCTGTCACAGGTTGTTACCAGTTAATGATTACGAATAAAGCTGCTATAAAACAGGTCTTAGTGTAAACAAGTTTTCATTTCTCTTGAGTAAAGGAGTGAGCCTGCTGAAAGACCATTCTGCACTCATTCCAACCAGTAATATAAGTGATGAGAATTCAAATTTCCCCACATCCCCACCAGAACTTGGTATATAGGTGTGTAGTAATACTTGTGATTTTAATTTCATTTTCCAAATGACTAATAATCCTGAGCAATTTTTTATGTATTTGTTGCCATTTGTGTCCTTTCTTTGAAGTATCTGTTCAAATCTTTTGCCCATTTTTAAATTGGGTTGGTTGTTTTCAGACTATTATGTTTTTATAATTATTTGTATATTCTACAAAAGATATAAGCTTTTTATGAAATATGTCATTTGTATCTATTTTTCTTCCAGCCTATGGCTTGTCATATTCTCTTCACAGTGTCATTTGGAGAACAAAAGCTTTTAATTTTGATAAGGTCTATTTTATTTTTTGGATTATGCTTCTATTGTATTTAAAACTTGTTTGCCTAATTGAAAGTAACAAAGATGTTCTATATATTTTTTTAAGATTTTTATACTTTTTAACATTTAGTCTATGACCCATATTGAATTAATTCTTGTATATGGTGTGAAGTATGGGTCAGATTTCAAAGATATCACATTGTCCCAGCAATATTTGTTGAAAAAGATTATCATTTCACAGTGAATTGCCTTTCAACTTTGTCAAATACCAATCAAGCATATTTGTGTGTGTCTATTTCTGGACTTTCTATTCCATTCCATTGATATATACATTCATTCATACATACATGCATACATACATACATACATACATACATACATGTGTGTATACACATGCTTTCACAAATAACATACTATTTTAATCACTATCTTGACAGTAAGTTTTGAAAACAACATTTGAGTGTGCGATTTTCTTTCCTTTGTGAAACTGTTTTACTGATTCTAGTTACTGTCTAGCCATATATAGAATCAATTTGATACATACACAAAAGCCTGATAAGACTTTGATTGAGATTGCACTGATAGAGCAATATGGATAGAATTGACATCTTAACAGTGTTGAGTTTTAGAAGAAACATTTCATCCAAAATGTCAATAATACTAAGGCTGGGAAACCCTACTGTAGGCTTCTGTAGCCGCCTGTTACAGGCTGAATGTTTGTGTCCTCCCCTTCCCCACCCAACACAATTTAAGGGATGCTGAAACCCAGTCCCCAATGTGACAATATTTGTAGGTAGGGCCTTTGGGAGGTGATTAGGTCATAAACCCTCATGAATAGGCTTAGGGCCCTTATAAAAGAGACCCTAGAAAGGTCCTCACTCCAGCCATGTCGAAGACAGAAAAAAGATGTTAGTCTATGAACCAAGAAGCAGGCCCTCACCAGACATTGATGCTGCCAGCACCTTGGATTTCCCAGCCTTCAGAACTGTGAATGATAAAATTTTGTGGTTTATAAGCCAACCAGTCTATAGTATTCTGTTACAGCAGCCAAGACTAAGACAATGCTCTTTAAGGAAGTTCTCTACCTAGTTTGCAAAGGTGTTTTATCATGAATGGATGATAAATCCTGTCAAATGATATTTTATGCATCTATTGAAATGATTCTGTAATTTTTATTCTTTATTTAAAAAAATGAAATATATGAACTCATTTAAATACTGCAACATCCTTCCATTAGGGTTTGATTTGTTAATACTTTATTGAGGATTCCAGTATTTATGTCCATGAGGGATACTGGTATGTAGTTTCCTTTTCTTGTCATACTTTGCCTGGTTTTGCACCAGACTAATGCAGACCT
This sequence comes from Cynopterus sphinx, assembly GCA_030015415.1. Classification (NCBI taxonomy): domain Eukaryota; kingdom Metazoa; phylum Chordata; class Mammalia; order Chiroptera; family Pteropodidae; genus Cynopterus; species Cynopterus sphinx. The sequence continues at coordinate 31,354,025 of CM057391.1, forward strand.
CAAAAAATAAGTTGTAATGTTTTCTCTCCTTTCCTATTTTCTGGAAAAGACTGAGTTGGTAGCAATCAACAGTAAAACCATGTAGGCCTAGAATTTTCTTTGTTGGAAGGTTTTTAACTACAAATTTAATCTTTTTAACAGATTTAGGACTAGATTACTTAAGTGTTAGGTTTTGTCTTTCAAGAAATTCATCCAGTCAAAACTATTCATAGTATTCATTCACTAATCCTTTGAATGTAGGGTCTGTAGTAATATGTTCTTTCATTCCTGATATTGGCAATTTGTGTCTTTTCTTGGTCAGTCTAACTAGAGGTTTATAAATTTCATGGTTTTCAAACAAAAAGCTCTTCATGTCATTGGTTTTACTGTTTTTGTGTTTTTAATTTCATTAATTTCTGCTTTTACCTTTAATATTTCCCTCTTTCTGTTTGCTTTGGATTTAATTTTCTTTCTTATTATCTTAAGGTGGAATCTTAGATTATTGACTTTAGACCTTTCTTGTTTTCTAATATAAGCTTCAAATATCCCTCCAAGTACTGCTTTAACTACATCCCATAAATTGCCATAATGTATTTTTCTTTTTCATTCAGTTCAAAATTCTAATTTCCCTTGAGAATGCCTCTTTGACCCATGAGTTAATTTTTTTTTAATTTCTATATATTTGGTGCTTTTTCAGATCTTTCTATTCTTAATTTCTAGTTTAATTCTGTTATAGAGAACTTGCTTTGTATGATTTCAATTCTTTTCAAATTTTAACATCTGTAACTTCAGAATAAGATCTTTTTAAATGTTCCATTTGCTCACAAAAAGAACACAAATTCTGCTATTTGGGGTAGGGTGTTTTATAAATGTCAATTAAGTTAACTGGTTGATAATGTTGTTTGAATCTTTTATATCCTTATTGATTTTCTGTCTACTTGATCTACTAATTATTATTAGAGGAGTGCTGAAGTTGCCAAGTGTCACTGTGGATTTTTCTATTTTCTGATTCTCCGGGCAGTTCTATCAGCTTTTGCTTTTTGAGGCTCTGTCGTAGCTGCATACATTAGGATTTGTTATGTCCTCTTAGTAAACTGACTCTTTTTATTATTAAATGTCCACCTTAAATCCTGTCGATTTTCCCTGTTCTGAAATCTACTTTATTGCTATTAATAATAGTCACTCCAACTTTCTTTCAATTAGTTTCTGCATGGAGTATCTTTTTCTAACCTTTTTAATCTATCTTACTATAAAGTGAATTTCTTTATATACTGTTTTTTTAACCCAATCAATTTCTTTTCATTGGTGTCTAGTAAACCATTTATATTTAATGTAATTACTAATATAGATGGACTTAGGTCTAACATTTTATTGTTTTCTGTTTATCTTTTTGCTACCTTCTTTGGGATAATTTAAATATTTTTAGCATTCCATTTTAATTTATTAGCTTTTTTTGCTAAATCTTTGTATTTTTATAGTTACTGCTATAGGGGTTGAAATATAAAACCTAACCTTTAACAGTTAACTTATAGTCACTACTTTTCCACTTCAAATAAAATATGCCACCAGACAGGTCCCTTTACTTTCCCTTCTTTAAATGTCATTTATAAATGCAAATACTGAAATCTGTCAAGCAATGTTGTAATTTTTGCTTTCAATAGTCGTATTTTAAAGACCTTAGGAAGAGAAAATAAATCTGCTATATTTACTCAGATATTTACCACTTCTATTACTCTTTTTTCGTTCATGAAGTTCCAAGTTTCCCTCTGATCATCTCCATTTAGTCTGAAGACCCTTTGTTAGCATTTCTTTTAGACTGGGTCTACTAGTAACAGTTCTTAGTTTTACTTCATCTGAGTATATCTTTATTTTAACTTCATTCCTGAGGTATTTTTTCACTGGATATAGAATTCTGAGTTGGCACTTCTTTTCCTTCAGAATTTTAAAGATGTTGTTTTTGTCTTCTGTGGTTCCTAATGAAAAATCTACAGTCATTGGAATTATTGTTCTCTATATTTAATATATTATATTTCTTCAGCTGTTTTCAAAAATTTTTTCTGTATCTTCTACTTTCAGAATTTTGATTATGATGTATCTTGAAGTAGTTAACTTTGAATGCATCTTTTTAGAGGTTTGCTGAGCTTCTTGAATCTGTAAATTTATGTCTTTCCTCGTTCCAGGGATTCATAGCTATTGTTTCTTCAAAAGTATTTTCTGCATCAATCTCTTTGTCTTCAACTTCTGGGATTCCAGTGACACAAATTTTCTATCTTCTGCTATCATCCAACAGGCCAATTTCTATTCTTCAGTTTGGGTAATTTCTACTGATGTATTTTCTGATTTATACACACCTCTATTATTTCCATTCTGCTACAGTACCCCACTTAGTGAATATTTTATTTCAGATATTGTACTTTTATGTTGTAAAATTTCCATTTGGTCCTTTCCACAAGCTTTACCTGCCCCAAATCAGAAATTCTATTTTTCTATACATTTCAAGAATGTTTACCTTACAACATGGGCATGGTTATAATGGCTGCTTTAACGTGTTTGACAGATAATTCATCTCAAGACTGGCATCTCTGGTTTTCTTTTCCTTTGAGAATTGTTTATATTTTCCTGGTTCTTTGTATATGAAGTAATTTTAGGTTTTATACTAACATTATCTTTAGGCTCTAAATCCTGTTAAAATCCTCTGGAGGATGCTGATTTTTGTTTTGATAGGCAATCAACCCAGTTTAATTCAGACAGCCAAGTTCTTTCCTGCCTTATGAGGGCAAAGCTTCCAATATAAGTTCAGTATAACCTTTGCTATGCTTCTTTGGGTCTGACCATATATATGCCATTCTGGAACTTGGCAGTGGTTTATATCTTAATGCAGTTCTCAAAATCTTGGGTGTGAGTCCAGGACTTATGCTAGTCATTAACATGCAGAATTTGGGCATTCCCTTTTCTAGCTCTCTCTTCCCTGATACACTCTTGCACCCAGGTCCCTTCTTTTCTTAGTTCTTCTAGTCTTACAAAAGGTTTCTCTTAGATTTTTAACCTACCACATTGTCACAGAGTTCTGGGCAATTTGAACTGCTCTTGGGGGGAAGCAGTGAGAAAAAGAAAAAGAAAAATTAGGAAGCTCCCAACACTTTGGCTCACAGAGGCTCCTTTTCCTGATACTCTGGCCAGAAAGAGATGGTCACTGTTGGAGTTTTTACTCTTTGCATCTTTAGTACATTAAGGACCAATGTCCCCTTGGCTTAAAGCAGAGAACATAAGAAGGAAAACAATACATAGGACACTCACTCCTATAAAGGTTCTTTTCCTCATTTTGATGTCTCCCCCAAATATTGCTGATATTATTTACTTTTCAAAGTATACAGTAATTACTTTTAGTCTTCTGCCCATAATTTTTAGCTGCAATCAGTAAGAGAGCGCTATGGACTAAATTGTGATCACCCAAGTCATATTTTGAAGCCCTAATACGCAACATGACTGCTATTTGGAGATGGCTTTTATAAGGAAGTAATTAAGGTTAAATGAGGTCATAAGGGTGGGGTCCTGATCTGATAGGATTAGTGTCCTTATAAGCAGAAACACCAGAGAACACTTTCTCTGTGTCATATAAAGACACTGAAAGAAGGCAACCATTTACAAGCCAGAAAAAGAGTTCTCACCATAATCTGAATTAGGCAACACCTTGGTCTTGGAGTTCCTGGCCTCTAGTACTGTGAGAAATAAAGTTCTGTTGTTTAAGCCACACAGTCTTTGGCATTTAGTTATAGCAACCAAGCGGACTAAGACAAGATAGTGGTGGATTTACTCCATCTTTGTTAGCTTCATAAGTTCAGTTAGCTTTTTCAATTGCAACATCTAAAGGCTATAATGTGGTAATGTGAACAGCATACTAAAAGACAATATAAATAGAATCCATCTGTCTTAAGAAGGATACAGTAGAAAAATAAGAGAAGTTTTCTTAGGAAATTGGTAGAGATGAGAAAAATGAAATACAGAGTTCAGAATGTAGTAATATATAACAAAAGAAAGAGAAAAACCACTTGTAATAAAAGCTTATTAAGAACTGGCTAGATCAAAGGGAATAAAAGAGAAACAGAATGAAGAATGCAGCTGAACTAGAAAATGAAATGGCTACCCCAAAAAATTGCTTCAATGGGTAATGACCCAGAGTAGATCTCATGGTCAAATGGAAAAGAATTTCCTATCTACGGGAATAAAAAGTAACTAAATGCCAAGGCTAGAGGATGGAAATGAGTTATATATAGAGTGACATAGGAAAAAGGGGGTGTCTAAACTTAAAAAATATATAATACATTATATACCCTATTACAGAAATACTACCTATAATATAGTGATTATACATTATTATAGTACTTGTAACAATATAGAATATAGATATGTCTGAGTATTTTTTTAATGAGAAATAATTACATGACAATAGAAACTATCTAAAGGCACTAATAAATACTGCACACAGTGGTCACACTTGTTTTACCTCAGCATTACATACTTTGTCCATTAAATATAATTGTTCACTCCAATCAACAACAAAAATCAAGGATAACTTTCAAAGAAGAGTTTAGAACTCTCTTTAGAGATAGAAATAATTTGTCCATGAGTGAAAAACATGGAATTTTAGAAAAATTTTCCTGCTACTCAAAACAAAAGAAAAACAGAAATGCTGGGCAAAATAAATATACTTTTAAACATAGAAAGCACATACAAAAATTACAGAAATATTTATATTTAAGAGGCCAAAAATGAACAACAGAAAATAAGATAATTTATTTAAAAAAAACTAAAACTGAATGCATCAAAATATAGACAGTAAAAATAGAGATATCTATAAGAATAAGTTGTTGATAAATCCATGATTAATAAAATTTTAAAACTTCTAAATTATTAATTCATCTAGCTGACAAAAATGTGAATAACATTTGAAAGACATATCATCAACTGAGAACACACATTCTTTTCAAGATGGACTATTTAGTAAAACTATCCATAAGCTAGGCCATTAGCCAAATCTTTTAAGTTTCAAATACCTACCATACAGATCAAATTCTCTGACCATAATTCAACTAACATAGAAGTAAAACTGAAAAAGTAAAAACTCCAATTTCAGAAACAATACTTTCAAATAACACATAAGTCAAAGAAGAAATAATGAAAAGCAGAAATTACTTAAAAATAAAAATTAATGAAAATATTATATACCCAAAGCAGTACTTGGAGAGAAGATTGAAAATTAATCTGCTAAGAGTCCGACATAAACAGAATACACTCAAAGAAGATATAATGAATAAAATAATTTCATTAGCATACATAAATTATCAACAAAGCCATAAATCAGGTATTTGAAAGACTAATAAACTTAAAAAATTTCTGGCAATACTGCTTAGGAAAAAAGAAAAAAAGAACTAATAATATTAAAGATGCAAAGGGGGACCAACTAGCAGACTCTTGCATGGTAAATAATACCAGGTATTTATTGACGGAACTTTCTTTCATTTCTCAGCAGCAGCCTGAATTAAATATGCCATATCTTTCAGAAGATGAGGATGCTGACAAATAATGAGAGTAGGGAGTAGGTTTTTTAAAAAACAGAATCTTAGCTTTTAACAATGTTATGACGATATGAATATTAAGTTTTAGTCTTTATAGCTCTTCAGAGAGTTTTATACTTTTCAAATCATTCAGTCAAATTTATCTATTTTAACTGTGTTATACTGAAATGAAAAATTGTAACTAAAGATTAAATAATTAAGATATTTAAAAAATCAACACTCTAAACAGAACTATGAGCTTTTTAGAAAGTAAAACACACAATCTGACCCAGAATTTTTACTAGAAAACTCTACTTAATATAACAATTCCAAGCTTATGCCAAATTATTTTTAAAATTCTTGAATTGGACATGCTTTATCTTAGAAGATATCCAACAGGCTAATATATTCTTGTTAACAGAAACCAAAACAAGTACAAAACAAAAAAATTAGACAAATTTTACTTATATAGAACCAAAACTCCTAAAATATTAGCAAACTAAATCCTAAATCTGGCATAGTATATTAAAACAATATATAAGGCTCAGGTTGATTTAACCCAAGAATATACAGATGATTAAACATTAGAAAAATGACTGATGTGATTCTTCACATTAAAAAATTAAGGAAACTTATTGCCAGACAAAATAATGTAAATCCACTTTCCTCCATTGAATATAAGTAAAAACCCCAGATGTGCTATATAAAAGAAACAAGATGACTCTGAAGGTGGAGAATAAAAAAAAGACTGGCTAAGGACCTTGGAACTCAAGAAATGATACAGCAGTAAGTTCCCTTGTCTCATATATTCCAGACTGTGTGCTGGACAAATCAGCAACCTGAAACAATGGGCTTGTCTTCTCTTCTTGAGTTTTCAAAAATTATAACTCTCTAACTTGGTCCTAAATGTATGTAGGGAAACTATTTAAAACAATTATATTATAAATGGGGGCAAGTAAAAGAACATGAAGAAAGGTAAGGTTTTAAATTTTCAGATGAGAAAATAATGACACTAGTAGACAATGACAAGTTATGTATATATAACAATACCTAGAACCACCACAAAAAAAATCTATATTAAGAGATATACTCAAAAACACTATAGATAAGATGGAATTCTAAAAAAATGTTCAAGTAACTCACAGGAAGACAGGAAAAATAAAAAGAAACCAGAAGCAGAGAGAAAAACAGAAAACTAAAAAATAAAATGGAAAGCCTATGTATTTACCCTTATTTTTGTTTACCATGTTCTTTCTTCCTTCTAAAAGTTCCTATATTTATCATTTCTTTTATGCTTAAAGATTCTTTAGCCGTTATTTTAGTGTAAGTATGCTAGCAACAATTTCCCTTAGTTTTCTTACATCTAAGAATGTCTAGATATTCCCTTCATTACCAAAGGAATTCTGCTGGATATAGGATTCTGTGCTGACATTTTTCTTTCAGCACTTAAAAGAAGTACCTCTATGGTTTCTGATGAGAAATCTATCAGGCAAGTTAATTTTCCCTTATAGACAGGGTGTCATTTTTCTCTGGCTGCTTTCAACATTTCTTCTTTGTCTTTATTTCTCAAAGGTTAATTTGATGTGTCTTGGCATGGACTTTTTTTGATTTATCTGTTTTGCTCAGCTTCTTAAATCTGTATGCTTATGTCTCTTGCCAAATTTGGAGACTTTTCAGCCATTTTTTCTTTGAGCACATTTTCATTCCCTTCCTTTTTTCTCCTCTCACGTGTCAGATCTTTCATTATAGTCTCGCAGGTTACTAAGGCTCTGTTGGTTTAAAAAAAAAATTTAGCCTATTTCCTAATTTTTGATTATCTCTGTTATTCAGATTAGGAAATTTCTATTCTGTTTTCCAATTCATGCATTCTTTCTTCTCTCGTTTCCGTTTTCCTGTTGAGCCCATCCAATAAGTTTATTTTGGTTTTGTATTTTTCAGTATCGAAGTTTCTACTTGTTGCTTCCTAATAGCTTCTATTTCTTTGCTGAAGTTTCCTATTTTTTCATTTTTTTCAAGCATATTTGTAATTGCTCACTGAAGCATTTTTATCATGACTGATTTATGATCTTTGTAATTCTAACACCTCTGTCATCTCAGTGCTGACATCTATTGTCTTTTATCATGCAATCTGAGATCTTCCTGGTTCTTGGTATGACAAGTGATTTTTGAATGAAAAACCTGGACATGTTCATACTATATAATTAGATTCTGGATGTTATTTAAACTTCTGTTTTATATGGCTTTCTATGTCACTGCTCTATCAAGGGAAGGTGGAGGATGGGGGATACCACCTTGTTACTGCCTAGTGAAGGTAGAAGTCCAAGTTTCCCAGCTGGCCTCCAAAGATGCTTGAGGGGGAAGTCCTCATTACTGTTGGGTGGATGTGCAAGTCCAGGCTTCCTGCATGGTCTCCACTGACAATGCACTGGAGGGTAGCTTTGTTACCACTGAGTGATGATGACAGATCTCACTCTCCAATAAGACCCTTCTGATACAACCTCAGAGTGGCAGGGAAGTGGTATCTCATTACTTCTGGGTAGGAATGGACTCCCCACTGACACACTGTAGGAGTGGGTGAGAGAGAAGGCTCACAACCAACCAAGAGAAAAGAAGTCCCAGCTCTCTTGTTGGCCTTCTCTGATACCATTCTGATTGTAGTGTTGCAATACTTTGATGGTGGTATCCTAGGTTTCCCATTTAGCCTTTTCTGGCCTAGCTAGGGTAGTGCCACAAGTTTTCTGTTTAAAGTGGCTAATATAGAGCAAATACTGTCTAAAGTTTTCCATCTTGTTAGGTTGTTCTATTCCTGGTCCTTTAGTTAGAGAGAAGGTTCTTGTTAGAACTTTTTGTGTGTGCCTGTAGACATTTGCAGTCTACTGATTTATTGAATACCCAGTTTTAGATATATGAGGCAGCCAAAAAATCCTAGGAACCACTACCATGTCATCCCTAAGGTCCTATATTCCCTAGACAATCTATCTTCTACCTTTCAGAGTCCTCTTGTGTTTGTTTTATATACAATATCCATGGCGGTTATACTTAGTGGGAGAAATAGGGCAAAGCATGCCTACTTCATCTTCCTGGAAGTAGATATCCTTCTAAACTTCATTTTTACAGCCACTTCTTCCATCTCTAAAGAGTGGATAATAAAGGGAATAATACTGCATTTACTCCTATCAAACTTGAGCTCAGGAAACTAACTTAAGATAATCTAAAAATAAAACAAGCAATAATTTAGTTTTTAAAAAGCCTCAGAATTTTACTTGGCCTCAGTTTCAATATGGACCAAAAATGTGAAGTGAGATCAAATGTAAATGCAATCTTAAAAATCTGACTAATACAGAGTTTAGCTTATTTGAAGAACTTTCCTCAGATCTGTGTACCAAGTATCAAAAGCAATATTAACAAACCAGTGATATCAAAAATAAAAACTAAGATATGGTTGTTCCACAAGACTGAAGGAAGTAGGATACCTTACTGGAAGAATGATATCAGAAATATCATTGAGTTGACTACTTCAGTAGGAGAGGGACTATAGGAGTGATTTTAAATCCATGATCCATGGCACTATCTGAAGCAGCACTGTGGCCTTCCAGAAGGGGGTGGGTGCAATTGCTGCTGAGCAGATAAAATGTCTAATTTCCCCACCCTGCTTCAATAAGGCATCCCACTTATATATCCAGTATCTATGTTGGCTTTTATTAGCAGAGGTGGGAGTAAGTTGAGAGAAGGATTATGCTTTAAAATAAATGGAAGTTCAAAAATTACTGAAAAAATTTCCTGGACTAAGGGCTTTTTGAACTTTATATTCTGTGATTAAGTCATAGTTCTCAGCTATATTCCAAAAAAGTAGTATCATCATCTTCTTGAGGGATTACTTTAAGATTAATGTATGTGATTTTAAAAGCTGCCTTTTCTTTAATAACAGAACTTTCAGAATGAATTAGGTAGATAGCTGTTTCAGCTCTCCACTTTAACTGTATTAGCACAGCCGATTTTGTGCCTGGGGGTGAATTTTATCTTACTGCAGAAAAAATTAATAGTTAAACTAAATGCCCTCTGGTCAGGCACCAGAGTCTCGCTAACGCAAACCCTGCTCCATAGGGCCAGCCACTCACCATCCAATCCTCAGAACCAATCAGTCCCAGGGTCAATACCTACTAATGATGTACAAAGAGTAACCAATGATCAACTACAACAGGAGGGCACACACAACCCACACAAAGGACACATCTGGAGCATCCAGCTCAGGTAACTATACCACTGTGCCCCATAGCACATCTGCTACATAAAGCTACTAAGACCAGGAGACATAGCAGCCCTACCGAATACATAGAAACAAACACAGACAGAGTGACAAAATGAGGAGACAAAAAAAAAACATGTCCCAAGTGAAAGAACAGAACAAAGATCCAAAAAAGAACTTAACCAAATAGAGACAAGCAATCTACCAGATGCAGAGTTCAAAATACTGGTTATAAGGATGCTCAAGAACCTTAGGGCAAGAGGAGATGAACTGAGTGAGAACTTTAATAAAGAGATAGAAAAAATAAAAATGGAGCTCAAAAACACAGAAAATAACCAGGTAGAAATGAAGGATACAATAATTGAAATGAAGAATACATTAGTAGGTTAGATGAAGCAGAGGATCAAATTAGCAATTTAGAAGGTAAGGTAGCAAAAAACACCCAATCAGAACATCAATGAGAAAAAAGAATCCCCCCCATGAAGCTAGTTTAAGGGGCCTCTGGGACAACATCAGGTATAACAACATTTGCATCATAGGGATACCAGAAGAAGGAGAGAGAAAACAAAAAATTGAAAACCTATTTGAGGAAATAATGACAAAAAATTTTCCTAACCCGGTGAAAGAAATAGACATACAAGCCCAGGAAGCACAAAGAATCCCAATCAAGATGAATCCAAAGAGGTCCACACCAAGACACATCACAATTAAAATGCCAAAGCTTAAAAATAAAAAGAGAATTTTTAAGAGCAGCAAGGGAAAATTTTTAAGAGCAATTAGTTACCTACAAGGGAGCTCCCATAAGACTGCTAGCTGATTTCTCAACAGAAACTTTGCAGCCAGAAGGGACTGGCATGAAATATTCAAAGCAATGAAAAGCAAGGACCTACAACCAAGATCATTCATTCTACCTGGCAAAGCTATCATATTTAGAATCAAAGAACAGATAAAGAGCTTCCCAGACAAGAAAAAGATAAAGTAGTTCATCACCACCAAACCAGTATTAGGAGAAATGTTAAAGGGACTTCTTTAAGAATAAGAAAAAAAGATAAAAAATATAATAAAACAGTAACAATTACATATCTTTAAATATAAATTGATTTCTTTAAATATAAATAGATTAAATGCTCCTATCATAAGATAGGGTAGATACATGGGTAATATAACAAGACCCTTACACATGCTGTATACAACAGACTCACTTCAGATCAAAAGACACACACACATTGAAAGTAAAGGGATGGAAAATGACTTCATAAAAATTAAAACCATCAAAAAAAAAAGCTGGGTTAGCAATATTAATACCAGACAAAACAGACTTTAAAACAAAGTCTCTAACAAGAGATAAAGAAGAATCCAATAATCCCATTTCTAGGTATTAATCCAAAGAAACCCAAAATACTTCTTTGACCTGACATGTGAATTCATATGTTCATTGTAGCATTACTGTATTACAATAGTCAAGATATGGAAGCAACCTGGGTGTCCACAATGGATGAATGGATAAAGAAGAGATAGTATATATATACAATGGAATATTACTCAACCAAAAAAAAAAAGAATAAAATTTTGTCATCTGCAACAACATGGATAGACTTAGGTAGTATCATGCTGACTGGAGTTAAGTCAGACAAAAGACAAATGTCATATGATTTCACTCACATGTGGAATCTAAAATAACAAAATAAACCAACAAACAGAAAAAAAAATGAAATGCTCTTTTATTTAGAAATAAAAATTAGCTGGAGAAGAGTAAATCTTACAATGCATTAAGTTATATACTTTGAATTTGTGTCCTCCAAATGAAAAAAAAAAAAAAGAAAAATTAGTTGTTATATAATTGTTTTAAGTGAACACAGAGTACTATCTTCTCCAAAACTAATCATGTAACTTCTCCATAAATAAAAGCAATTTGTTGCATAATACTAAAAAACAGAATATATGGCAGCTTCTACATACTTGAATCTTTAAAATACCTCATCTTGAAAGTTATAGATTATTTCATGATTCATGTTTATACTAATAACAGTGACCACAGTAGTCAATCTACAGGTAATTTTTTAAAAGAAGTTTTTGAATATTTAATCTTACCTAGCTTAAATAATTAATGTCTCATTGTATCACCTTCTTACTGTCTTAATCATAGTAATTAATTCTTATTCAGATATCAACTAGACTACGTTTTCAATGTAGCAAGTAGTTCATTGGCTGTCAGAATAACATTCATTGTTATGAAGTAATCTAAGGGTCTATAATCAATATTTTGTTGAGGCATAACTCAGAAGATGGCAGACAGGTGTGCAGAAGGGGTCCATTTATATGGTAGAGAGTCTACCCAACAACTTGGCATAGATATCTCAACATAGTCTAATGTTTTCTGTTGATAGTTGTTTATGTGTTTTGTGAGTAATCAATCATACGCTAAATGGTATATATGGAATCAAGGGAATTCAGGTCTACTCATAAAACACTTGTGAATATTAAGATACATTAAATTTTACTGTAATGCATGTTTTTAGTCAAGTACTATTTATAAATTTATATAAAAATTCTAAAAATATGATCACCATGTAATATAGTAACCACAACAATATCAAAATACTCTCATATCCTTTACTTTTATAAAAATTTATTCACTTATAAAAAGTAACATATTAATGGCAGAAAATTTAAGAATACAGAACAAAAATAAGAAAAAATAACCCTTTTAAAATGCAAAATAACCAACTTATAACAGAAAAACATTAGTGATTTTATAGACCCTATTTTAACTTGCAAAGAGCTGACTGAATTCAAATTTTGTTCCCCCAGGTGGTTAAATTCAACTCCTTTTTATAAGCCCAGGACTGTTCAACTGTGATTTAAATACTTATAGTAAAACTTGATGCTTTCAGTGTCAAAAAGCACAGAATAGAATTAACCTTCAGCCTAAATTTGAGATTCTCATAAATTCTATTACCAAAGCAGATTACTGATTTGAAACTATACCATTAAGATTGTAAAGATATTAAAAACCTAAGTGAAAACATCTCATAATCAAGTTGCTTTAGGAACACTAGATTACAGAATTAATGTGATAGTTATTATTTAATACTAAGATTTATACTACATAATGTTTTGATGTTATCAGCTATATTTTACATATAATTTTAATTTTAAAATATTTTATAATTTTGAAAGAATGTAGCTCCCATCTTCCCTTTAAATTTTTGAGATTTATGTTTCTGATGTAAATATATTAATAGATTTATTTTAAGAAAACCAAAGTTAAGCATCTCTTTACGTACCTCTTTTTTAACTTACTGCTAAAAATTTCTCGAAGATTCCAAAGTTTGATGAAGTAAAGGTTAAGCAAACAAATGTAATGCCTGGATGCTTCTTTGTAAACTGATTAAAATATCTAGTAACCTTTGAAGATCAGCTATCTTTTAACTTAAGCTTTTATTTTAGAAGGTTTAGAAATAAATATAAATTTCTGTATGTTACTTATAGAAATTCACTCAGTTCCTTGTATGTGGCAATTAATAAACTCAGTATTTTTAATCCATCCTGGAAATGGGTATAAATCCAAAAATAGAGATTATTTTACAGGATGCAGGCCATGGACTTGGTATTCTAAAATCAGTTTTATGTTTCTCAAGATGCAGCATGGCTGCTATCTAAATAACAACAGATTGTATGGTTTCTAAAATTTCAAACTTATTTAAAAGAGAGTTGTTGAAAGAATAATGCATTGGTGCTGTTACCTTTTAGCCGGTGACTTAGAATCTGTTCCAAAATAGCTGCAAAATTGTTAAATTCTGGAGAAGAATCATCAATTGTCTCAAAGCAGGACCGATCAATCAAAGTCTTCACTGAAAATCTACGAAAAAAAGGAGATTATAGCTTTTAAGCAGATTTGATTATTTCACCCAAGTAGAAAAAAAAATGACATAAAAGCATTTTGGGGAAGTATTACAGAAATACTTTATAAGATTATATATTCTGAAAATTCCCTTTATTGAAATTCACTCTGTAAACAGAAAATTTTACAGAAACATTAGACTTTTCACTTATATATCTACTATCTCCTGACTACACTAAGACAGGAATAGCTTACTGTCCTTATAGCCATTAAAATCAGAATAAAAAATGACCTCTATAATTAACTCCAAAATACTCAAAATCTATAATACTACTTGCAAGAAATTTGAGCATCAGACCTAAATACTTTTAAGAGTTTTGGAGCACAAATTTAATAAAATTGGATGTGAGTATTTGTGAAGTATAGATCCAAACTTTTTATGAGCTACAAACAGGAAAATTTACAAATCTGAAAAGCACGCTATATTTTTCCCTCTCATCAGAATGTTCTTTGTTTCTATTTTTGACTGCCAAAAATCAATGCATTTTCTAAGACTCAGCTCCAATGCCATCTCTTCAATGAAGAATTACTGTCCTACATACTCCTAGCACAAACTAGCATTTTGTTTGTAACTCCCTTAAGAGACAATTACAATTTATCTTACTGCTGTTTTTGATGTTCTCTATGTCTGCCTTACTAGAATATAAATTCCTTCAGGGCAAAAACATATCTTCTGCATGTATATATTTCCTCAGTATATAGGACAATGCCTTGAACATTGTACTCAGTACTTGTTGATTTATCTTTAAGCACCATTTTGAAAGAATGGGAAAGAAATATCTAATGCCACTATCATAGCAAGACAAAAGGGTTTATAATTTTTAACATATATATATATATATATATATATATATATATATTCATGTAACCACCATCAAAATCAGGATACAGACCAGTTCTGTCATCCCATGCTCTTTATAGTCATACCCTATAAAGGGTGACTGATAAGTGCCTAAAAAGACAAGTGAGGGAATGAAGAGGGTAAGTATGACAATTGTAATTTATGTATGAGAAATGTAAACTATGAGGAAGACAAAGGAATACAAACTGTTCCTTAGGTTTTAGGCTTGTTGGTGATGCTACTGAATAAGGACAGGGAATACTAGAGACAAGTATAAAAGGAAATATAAAGAGATTTGTTTATATGCGTTATATCTATCAATATTTACCATATTAGAAATTAAAGCAAGAAATTTTAAACATAGGCAGCCTTCATTCTGCATGGTAGTGCAGGACCATAAAAATCACTCTGTAAGCTGAAACCGTACAAAGTAATCTTAATAACAATGGAAAGGATTACAATTTTTTTGTAACCTTTACCGATTTTTGTCAAAACATTAAAATCCTCACTGCCAGTTATAATGTATAGGGAAATGAAAAAATAGAAAGCATATTCAGTACACTGTAATTTAAAACATTAGAAACAGTGAGAATTAAAGTGTCTTCTTTGTGATAAAAATCTCATCAAGAGCAGTCTTAATAGTGCTTGCTTCTCACTGAATAACTTAAAATATGAAGTGAATATATTTTTAATGTCTTGGCAATGTATCATACTCCCTTCTAAGGTTAAATTAGTTTCCAACACTTTATCCTTTGCACTTTCAAAGTCGTAAAAATCTCTGAGAGCCCCTATAATGAATGTGAGGTGGTTTGCCGGCATCACTTCCTCTAGGACATTTTCATCCTTTTTGTCACAAACATTTTACTGATTTATATCAATGTGTTTGTCTTCAGTAAGTTTCTCTAGTTGCATATCTCAATTCTCTTAAAAAGAAGCAGCATCAACATTCCTGTAATCGGCTATTTCTTCTATAGCTCCATTTAGAGTCAATTCACTTCAGCATTATCACTTTCTGCTTCTTTGCCATGTTTTCATCTTTGCCATGTTTTCACTCTTTCAGTTATCCATTTTGTAAAACAACAAGTGGGTAGATCAACAAGAGGCAAAGAGGCAACACAACTATGGACTTCGATTTCTGTGCATGAATTAAACACAGGTGCCTAGTGACCAATCCTAGACACACTTTAAGAGGTGATGTGATGCACGCCACTGATCATGACCTGCATTTGTTTTTTACATATAGTGATCTGAGGACAAAAGAGCTAGCAGCAAAATTTATTTTATGCAATTACTCACAATTAATGTATAATGGTATTCAAACTAGAACTATTGTGAGACTGGTATTATTTAATTAAATTATGGTAACTGAAATTAGTGTATAATGGAACTGTGCAAAATGAGGACTGTTTTATTTATTAATTACAAAGAAAATAAATCCATTTTATGTTGTTATAAATATTTTTGTAAAAACTATTTTCTAAAACAACAAAAAAGTGACAGGAATAGCATTGTTTACATCTTTACAAATATCTTTAATGTCATGTTTAATAAAAGATAACTTGATTCTTACACTTGCTTCTGCATTCAATCTATTCTAATATCGTATATCACGTAGCCCTTGGAAAATTTCAATGTATACTTGGTAAAAAATGTGAACCAAAAAAGCAAACAGTGTCTTAGAACTATTAAGAAAATAATTGTGACCTTTTGGACCTATGAAAGGGTCTAGGCCAAAGAGCACACTTTGAGAATCACTACCCTAAGGCCTTCTTTGTATGTAATGAAATAAATTTTATGAAACTAGACTGATAGTAATTATATATCCTTGAGAAATTAAGAAAATAGTTACTCAAATAATTTTCAGTCTTCTTTGGTTCAGAGGAATAACCCTGACTGAGAAAGTCTGAGACAATACTATGTAGCTGAACATTAACCTATCTGCAACAGTGATGGAGCTCAATGAAGGAAACCGTTATGTAAAAAATAAAAAATAAAAAATAAAGAACATCTAAGAAGCAACATTGATGACGTTAATCTCTTGTACCTAAAACACAGTCAAGTTAGATAAATACTATATAAAATGCATGAGGAAATGAATAGAAATAAAAAAATAAACAGGAACCAGGTTAAAGAGGGACTTGAAAACTCATGTTTCATACGTTCATTTCACTGACAATGCACAAAATAAATGCTGCAAATTTTCAGCAAACTCTTAGTAAGAATAAATAAGTATATTCTTATTCAGTAAGAGTATAAAATAGAAAGTGTTCCCAAAATGAATTAAAAAAAAAGTCTCCACTTCCACTTTTGACCTAAATGAAAGAAAACTTCTGACTGTCTGAATATTTCTCTCTAATCTTTATGAGATAGAATGAAATAGGAAAGCCAATTCTGTAATCATAGTCAAGGTAGGAGTAACCTACTACTTTAGAAAATAATAGCACCTAAGATAGTAATGAACATTGGTAAAATAAAATGAAAATTCTATTTAAAGATAAAACTAATAAAGTGCTTATTTCATCAAAAGAGCTAGGTTAGAACTTAATAACCACCTGTATCAGCCTGATAAGATTTTAGTCACTTTATGAATAATACAAAATTACCTGACAAATGATCTACTTTGTAAAATGTAATGGAAAGAAAAGGCCATGGAGAGTAACAGATTTTTGTAGCATCCAGAACCATATACAGATGAATCAGTAGTCAATAAATGAGTCCTTTTTTTTTGATCATATTATCTGCAGACTGTATTTCATAGAAGCCATTATCTGCATGACAAAAACCTAATATTGTGAATCTCAGAGCACCAAATCACATCTAACTCAACATTTGTCTAAAAACTAAAACAAAAGCAAGGTCCAAATATTCCAAAGCATATTATTACACACAATTTCTAATGTTATTCCCAAGCATGAAGATATTTTAAAGGTAAAAAGCATTTTAAATAATTTCTATTACATAAAAGTTAATACTGAAGAAAAATAATGTTTTCCAACTTTGTTTCATCATGTATAGCCTGCCTTTCTGCCAACACAAACCAAAATTCCAGAAGGCAAATTAGTTCCACAGAGTCCATGTTTCACTTTTAGCTAGCCAAGTCCTCCCACTCAGCACTTCTCTAGAATTACGTAGCTACCCCCATTATGCCAGAATAATGAGAATCTCTCCCTCCATAACATAGTAAGTAGCTAAGATGTGCTATACAAACCAAGTCTAAAAAGAATTTTAATACATCTAAAATATATCACACAGATGCCGAGGTATTTCTTGGTAATGATGACATTAATATTAGTCATCTATTTTTTGAAGAGGACTCACTTTAAAATAATGAAATGACAATTTGATGAATGTCTAAAAAGTCAAATCAAGTCTAATAGCTTTTACATAAGAATTTTAAAAATAAAAAATTTACATAAAAGGGTCTTATAATTAAGTGTAGCTTTTAAACTGTCTGTGGCTTAAAAGATTCTCTTTCCACCTTCAATGTCCAAAGAAAATTTTTGTTTAGTTTAGAAATAAGAATGATTGTGACTAAAACCTTCAAACCTAAGAAAGCATGGACTACTTCTTCCCTTTGCCAATGTACCAAGAAATAAGACAGTTACCAAAACTGTTAAAAAATTCTTCACTATACCCATATTAAATCAATTCCTTCCACAGTTCACAGATTTCTAACATAACTGTAACTACAAATAATTAAAAAGCAAAAAAGTGATAGTGAAATATAAAATCATTTGTTAAAATTTCTACAGTATTGGAAAGAAACTATTTAAAAAGTGGAAACTCACTTTTAATATTTAGGAAACTTATTAGTAATATACACATATATATTCACATATATACAGAGCAATTGAGTAGAAAAGAAATGTATTCCCATCTCTTTTCAACAAGTTTATATAATTTTAACCATTTATCAAATAATACTTCAGAAAAAATAAATTTCACACAAAGATTTCTTTTTTATCTATACTGTTATATCCCATTACATGGTAATATATGTGAAGGTAACAAAAGTACATTAAAGGCATCTAGAATCATCACATTATAAAATTAAAAGGGGTTCAGAAAAATTAAAGTTCGTCATTCATAAAAAGAATATTATAGAACATAAGTATCCAATATCCAAATTCTGATAGAATTCTTTCCAATATTTCACACTAAATTTATAGGATTTCTTATATTATTACTGATACTGATATTCAGCAAAGTTGTGGAGTAACTATATCCTCTGCCATTAATATCCATCATCAACAATCAATAAGGAGATGGCTGCCAAGAGTTAAGATACAATCCACCCCAAATATAATGTAAAACTGTGACTATCGATAATGAGCACAGTAACCACATATCTGCTCATGGAAAAACATATCTTTTCTTATATTTTATACAAGAAACCACCCAAAATCTTTTAGATAAGCAAAGAGCCTTCTTTTATCAAGTTTAATGCAAGTTAATAATTCCCAATCATCATGTGCCATTTACCTCTTTATCTTTTAATAATTTTAATCTATTTTGCAGTGAGAAAAAATACTTTTCACATATCTTTTTAGCAGCAGTCTGCAGATTACTGTCCACAGGCCATATTCAACAAGGTGCTTGTTTCTATAAATAAAGAATTATTGGGTCTACGGCTATGCTACCCTGAACAAGCCCGATCCCATCTGATCTCGGAAGCTAAGCAAGGTTGGGCCTGGTTAGTACTGGACAGGAGACCACCTAGAAAGTGCTGTAGGCATAAAAAATGAAAAAATAATAATAAGAAATTGTCAGCTGACAAGGTCCTTGCATTCTGTGAGGTCAACTAAGAATTGCCTCACCTTAAAAAAAAAAAAGAGAGAGAAAAAATATTAGAACACAGAGAAATAAATTCCCAACAATCTTCTCTAGAAATTCAAGTTTCTCTCTTATCATAGTGATAATCGTTTTTAAATTTTTTACTCAATGTAAAAATTAAAAGGAGAAACATTTTAAAATATTTTCCTCACTTGTTCTGCCAAAAATTTTTTTTAAAAAAAACCGTTGATCTAGGTACCTTAAGGATGAAATACTATATTATTAACATCTTGTATTGTTATGTAAGCAGATTGATGACAGCAGTTTGCCCAACATGAAAAACAACACTGGAAACACTATTTTTTTTTTTTTAAAAAAAAAGCAAAAAAGAAGAAAAGAACACAATTTTTAAAAATCATGTATCTAAAATTAGAAAGCAATCAAACCAAGAAAAGTTCCCATCTTAAAACAGATTAACTCCACTGATCTCATATGAAGGAACTCTCAATTTAAATCAGGGGTCCCCAACCACCCAGGGCCACAGACCAATACACCTGACCATGGCCTATTAGGAAACCAGGCCAAACAGCAGGAGGTGAGCAGTGGGTGAGCAAGCGAAGCTTCATCTGTATTTGCAGCCGCTCCCCAGCGCTAGCATCACCGCCTCAGTTCCACCTCAGATCATTAGACATTAGATTCTCATATGAGCATGAACTCTATTGTGAACTGCACACATGAGGGGTCTAGGCTGCATGCTTCTTATGAGAATTTAATGGCCTGTTTATCTGCAGTGATGCTAGTGCTGAGGAGTGACTGCAAATACAGATTAACATTAGCAGAGAGGTTTGACAGCACAGGAACCATAAAAAATCAATTGCTTGCAAATTCATATCAAAATCCTATCAGTGAATGGTAGGTGACAATTAAGCTGCATCTGGTGGCAGGCTTTAAGTTGTAATTGAACACTTAACTTATTTTAGTCCGCAGGTGGCCAGCCCATTATTTTGAAAGAGACCTATCCAGGGCCTTTGTTCTCCCAGCTGGTTTATGATCACCTATCTCAGTTTTCAAAAGAGTTTAAGCATTACTTCCCAACCACAAAAGGCTCCCAAACTGGGAAGGAATGGATCCACAACCCATTTGTGAACAGGTGAATCAACTTTGTCCCTGATAGAAGAGGATCAACTGCTTGAAATCACAGATGATGGTGGCCTTAAAAGTATGTTTGAGACAACTTCAAATCTCCATTTATTCTAAGTCAAGGCAGAACATCCTGAGATTGCCACAAATGCCTGAAAAGTCTGCTTCCATTTCCAACCTCCTATCTTTGTGAAGCAGGGTCTTCTGTTGTGACTGCAACCAAAACAAAACCATAGAGTAGAATAGCCATAAGCAACGCACTTTGTGTGTCACTGTTTCCAATCATGCCCAGATGGGGCTATCTAATTGCAGGAAAACAAGCTCAGGGCTCCCACTGATTCTGTATTATAATGAGTTGTATAATTATTTCATTATAGATTACAATGTAATAACAATAGAACAAAGTGCATTGGATCACACATCCCTTTGGAATCCAATTGTTCTTTATTCAATGACATATGAAAATATTCAAGAAATATACTTTAACATAATTAATCTAATAAACTAGATATTCAAGGCAGCAGTATACAACTGAGGAACCGTGCTTTGACATCAGAAGGCTCTGAATTCACACCTGGTTCTGCTATTATCCATTCCTTGTCAAAACATTTAACCTCTCTCAATCTCAGTTTACTAAATAATCAATTATCTTATTATTGTGAAGATTAAAGGAGCTTGCACATATAAAGCATTTAACATAGCATTAGCTAATACAAAAGTTACTATATGTTAGCATACATTCCCTTTCTTTTTAGAACAGCATCATTACACTTAACATCTAAACAGAGAGAGAGAGGCAGGAATTTCCAGTGCCTGAATGTAATACAGTGATCATTAATACCATAAATGCTAAGAAAATGAAGATTCTCTGTTTCTGGTTCTGAGACTCAAATACAAACATGTGTACACACACACATGCACATATACATGTTTGCACACACACAAACACAAACAAACTAGACCCAGTTGACCTATCATAGACATTCAAGGCAGCATAGCATAAGGGGAAAGGATAGGTTTTGAAACTAGATTTGGGTCTGAATTCTGACAATGTTACTCCTAACTATAAAATAAATCTGATTAAATAAAAATTCTTTTAATTAAAATTTTCATCGTAAGGTATAAACACTCAATTCAATATTTTTCCTCCAAAAAGTATATTTTCCATGCATTATATAAATTACATTAATTTCAAAATCAAATGTTAAATTTAAATATTTGGGGGATATTTATTATCCTATCCTCTTCTAAAGGCAATCACCGTAATTGAAGAAAATGATCAGTCATTTTATTCAGTGTAAACCACAAAATGTGTGCATTATAT
Source organism: Cynopterus sphinx (assembly GCA_030015415.1). NCBI lineage: Eukaryota > Metazoa > Chordata > Mammalia > Chiroptera > Pteropodidae > Cynopterus > Cynopterus sphinx. The sequence continues at coordinate 31,375,787 of CM057391.1, forward strand.
ACATTTCCTATCTTTTATAAAATATTTTCAAAACAGTATGAATTTTAGAAATTTTACCTATTTCCTGCGAAATATATTTTATAAAATAAAAATTAGATTGCTTTGGGAAGGTAAGTGTCAAAAAATATATCGTTAATTTAGTTCAGCCTTCACCCTTCTTTTTTTTAAATTCAAACACTGGAAGAGATTAATAGTTTTTCAATTCTATAGTAAATTTTAATTGAATAATTCCATTCAACAGTCATGCATTCTACTGCTGAAACTATTAGAAGTTAAAACTCTACTATCATTAGAGATTTGTCATCAAGGTGACTTTTTAAAAACAAGTGAGGATGGTTCTTTAATTCAATCTTCTATGTTATTCTGGAAATGTCCACTGCTATTATTCTTCACTAGTAAGAGAAAATTACCTCGTTTGTTAAACATGCCTGCTATGCACTAGAATCTGGGAATAAACTAGATACTGAGTAAACTATAATTACTGTACTTGAGAAATTCATGTTTTGATAGAAGACAAAAAATAATAATTAGATTACAGCATAATGAATGTTATATTTACCCATTCTAAAAATGTCCTGAGAAGAGTTTACTTATGGGGGCATATAAAATACAATAAATTGGCTGCATAAATTAAAACTGGGATGGGAGATAAAAAAAATGTGGCAACAGACTTCCACTTCCAGATAGGATGGAGTAAATAATTAGACCAGGGCTCCACAGAGTACAACTATAAAAACTATGAGGAAGGGGGAATACAGAACTTGTATGTTTGAAGGCTGAAGAAGTTATCAAAACACTAAGAATTAGAGAGGCTAAGACCCCAGAAAAAGAAAGGGTAAGCTCAGAAAAATGAGTTGACTGCTACAGCTGCTTTTACTCAGGAGTGTCTGCCAATTCTGAGAGCTGGCAGGTTCTAGCTCCCTCAGAAGTCTGCTAGTGGGAGACAGAAAAAAAAACAAGAAAGCTTTTGAAAGAGATCTGTGAAGTCCTCAAACACAGCATGATTTTCTCTTTATCAGGAGATTAAAATCTGATCAGAAAGTCTCCGAAAAACAGAATAAAGAATTTGGTAGTTTCAGAAGACAAATAATAGTTCAGGGTTACCAGAGAAAGGGTGCTGGAGAATATGCCAAACCTAGGTTATAAATTCTGGAGAGCCAGGGGCAAACTGAAAACTAAGATTTACCAGGGTTGAAATCCAGCCTGGATTTGGCAGAATCCCCAACTGGATGAAGGTAATCAGCCACCATTCTTTCAGAAGAAGATAACATTAGTAAAGGAAACTTGTACTATGGGCCATGGAAACGAGTATGCTCTTGGGCATGATTATCTCAAATTGAATGGTGCATTCCATCTATTTCCTCCACACTGTGGTCTCTTTCTGCTATATGTTATGTTGTGCTGAATACTCATGACACATAATGATCAACAAAAGGGTAAGTATAAAAGTACCAAAAGAACAACAAAAGTGCTAAAGAAAAGTTTAATATGTATAATCTGGCATTCAATAAAAAAAATTCTAAACATGCCAAAAGACTATATAACAAAAAGAGAGTGAGAAGAGAAGGAAAACAGACAATAAAAACAGGTATAAAGATGACCTAAATATTCTATATCAATGATGAGAACTTTAAAATAACTGGTATCGTCAAGAAAATAGAGGAAAAGATGGATTATAGATGAAAAGATAGGTGTTTTTATCAGAGAATTAGTGCCTATTAAAAAGAATCAAATAGAAATTCTAGAACTATCTGAAATTAAAAACTCATTTTATAGATGAGAGAGACAATAGACGAGACAGAGAAGACATGGTTAATGACCAGGAAGAAGAGTTACTAGAAAATATATAAAATGAAGCATAGAAATAAAAAAGAAAAATAATACAAAAAGGAATGAGTTAAGTGGGGTTTGATAAAGTTTAACATAGATGTAACTGGAATGTAAGAAAACAGCAGCCTAAATTTTTCCAAAAATGATGGAAGAGCAATAAAAAGGGTAAATAAATATGTGGGTAAATACAAATGTGTATTGCCTTACTATCAAGTGTAAAATACAGTAATTAAATAACCTTGCAGAATTTAAAATATATGTAGATTTTAAAAGTATGTCTTAGGATGTGGGTGAATAAATGGTTCTAACATTACCAGAGAAACAGTACAAGTTAAATTACATTAGATTATAATAAATTAAGGGTAATTGCCAAAAAAATAGAAATAAAAATAAAAAACACAAATAAAAAAGAACATATGACTAATGAGTTCATAGAGAGAAAAACTGAAATAGTGGAATAAATGAAATAATAGAAAAGTACTGTTAATATAAGAAAGCAAGAAAAGAAAAAAGTGAACACAAAATAAACAGTAAAATGGTAGCTATAAATACAAATATAACAACATTAAATATAAATGGGCTAAATATTTTACATAAAAAGCTAGATAACATGTGAAATTCAATTCCATCCTGACTACAAGAAACACTTTAAATTTAAGGACCCAGAAAGAAAGTTAAAAACAGAAAAAGATGTATCATACAAACTCTAAAAGAAAGCAGTTTTAACTAGGATATTAATAGCAGACAAAAAATAGACTTCAAGACAATAATAGTATTAAAGGATATTACATGATGAAAAAGGAATCAAACCGCTAGGAGGAGACCGCAATGCTAAATCTGCACACATCTAGTAACCGCAACAAAATATTTACAGCAAAAAAAAAAAAGACAACTAAAAGGAGTAGAAAATCTACATTCATAGAGAGAGACTAACACACCTCTCTCAACACCAGATGGATGAAGCATACAAAAAAATTAGTAAGAATGCAGAGGATGTGAACAATACAACATATTGGATCTATCTGGCATATTAGAAGATACAATCAACAGTGAGAGTATATATTATTTTCAAATGCACATGAAGTATTTATCAAAATTAACTATATGCTGCTTCACATAGCGAGCATAAACAAAATTTCAAATGTTTAAAGTCTCAGAACATATTCTCTACACAGTGGAATTAAGTTAGAATGCAATAACTAAAACCAGAAAATTTTCAACTATTTGAAAGTTAAACGATATCTTTATAAATAACCCACGAGTCAAAAAAGAAATCCCAACATAAATGAGAAAACATTTAAGACTAATAATGAAGATACAACATTTAGAACCTTGTTTGCTATTCCAAAACTGTTTCAAATAAGGGAATCTGTAGCCTTAAAATGCATATACTAGAAAAGAAAGCTGAAAAACAATCATCTAAACTCCCATCTTAAGAAATTAGATAAAAGAACAAGAACTGAAAGTGACAGAAAAAATGATAAATACAAAGAGAATCAATGAATTAAGAAACAAATGTACAATAGAGAAAATTAACAAAGACAAGGTTGGTTCTTTAAAAAGATTTAATAAAATTTCTAACTCCTAAAAAGAAAAAAAATGGGAAAAACAAAGACTAACAATATCGAGAAAAAAATGAAAAATGACTACAGGTTTTTTTAAACAATAAAAATAATAAAATATAAAGAAAAGTTTTAAGTTTAATTTTTTATTAAAGTGTAGTTGGCATACAATACCACATTAGTTTAAGGTGTACAACATAGTGATTCAACATTTACATAACCTTAAGATGTGATACCTAAGTCTAGTAACCATCTGTCACCATACAAAGTTATTATGATATTGAGTATATTCCCTGTACTGTACACTACATCCCTGTGACTTACTTATTTTATAGCTGAAAATTTGTATCCCTAATTCCCCTTCACTTTACAATGTAAATGAAATGGGTGCATTCCTTGAAGAACTTGCAGAAACTGATAAAAGCAGAAACAGGGAGCCTGAACTGTTCGGTGCCTTTTGAATAAATTAAAGCTGTTACTAGAAGACTTCCCACAAAGACAATTTGCAGTTTGCATTTCTTCCCTGGTAAACATTTCTATAAGTTTGAGAGAGAAATAATATTAATCTTACACAAACTGTTCAAAAGAATATTTCCCAACCCGTTTTATGAGGTCAAATAATCTTTTTTTTCCCTCCCAAGGTCAGATATTCTTGATGATAAAACTAATCAAAGACACTACTGGAAATTACAAAGACCACTATCTTCAATGAACAGATATGCAAAAATCCCAAACAGAATATTAACTCATCAAATGCAGATATGTAAAAACAATTATACAGCACAACTGTTTTTTATTCCAGAGCAGTTTAGCATTCAAAGGCCATTCAATATAATTCACTAGACAGAAAAAAAGGGAGAAAAGTCCTATGTTCATCTTGAAAGAGAAAGTATTTGATAATATAGTATTCACTCTCCACATATAAAAGTTCTCCAGAATCTAGAAGTAGAAAAGAAATAAGAAATACCTACTGCAAAATCCTACTTAGTGGTAAAATTGTTAATGCTCTCTGCAACACTGTTGTTCTAGCCAGTGTAGTAAGACAAGAAAGAAAAGGCATAAAGTTTGAAAAAGAAATAAAAGCAGATAACATGACAGTGTACTCAGAATGTTAAAAAAAATCTGAAAAAAAAACTGTTAGTAAATGTGGTAAAATTACAAGATTACAAAACTAATATTTTAAAAGATCGATTTTATGTCTATATCAGCAAAAAAAACCCCAAGAAAATAAAAAATTTAAAAATCTGTTACAAAAATATAAAATTATCAAAAACGGAAGAATAAGTCAAAATGATATATCTTCAAAACTATAAAACCCATTAAGAAAAATTTCAGAATAGTTAAATACACAATGGATATATTATGTTTATAGGCTGCATGGAAGTCTTAATAATGTAAAGATGAAGTTTCCCAAAAGTAACCGATTCACTGCAATCTTAATGAAAGTTCCAGATTTTTAATGGAAATTGATAAGGTGATTCTAAAATTTAGTTTGCAAAGGCCAAAAACAACCAAGACATCTTGAATAAAGGTAGAGAATTTATATTACTAAACATCAAGACATTATACAGTTATTAAGCCAGTATAATATTAGCTCTAAGATAGACATATAGATTAAGAGGAAAAAAGAGAATTCAAAAGTAAACACACGAATGATCCTGTAACCTGACTTATAAATGTGACATCTGAGTATAGTGAGGAGAGCATGGTTTTGTTAGTAAACGGCACTAGGTCAATTGATTTTCCTAAAGGAAAGTATTAAATCTTGATCTCTATATTTCACAGCATTAACAAAAATAAACTGCATGTGAGTTGTTGATATAAATGTAAAAAAATTAGAACAATAAAATTTTTAGAAGAAAACAGAAAAATATTTTCATTACTTTGGAGTAGGCTGGTTTCTTAAGCAGGTCACAATAAGCACTAACTATGAAGGAAATTTATGGACTACTTTATGATTACAAACTTCTATTCATCAACCACACTATACAGTGAATGAAAAATCAAGTCACCAAAAGGGAGAATATATTTGCATCACATATATCCAGTAAAAATCCTGCACACAGAATTGCAAAAATTACACATCAAACAAACAAGAAGTCAGAGAGCTCAGTTGATAAATGATCTGAATTGACATTTCACAAGAAGCATATCCAAATGACCTATAGACTTTTGGAAAGATGCTTAACTTCATTAGACATCAGGAAAAACCACCATGTGACATTCCAGCAAACACACCAGAATGGCTAAAATGAAAGACAGAAAAATTTAAAGTATTAGTGAAGATGTAGAGCAATTGGAACTCAGACACATTGTTCACTAGTACATAAATTGAACAAGTCCCTTGGAAAACAGTCTGAAGCTGAACATATGCATGCCACGTGACTCAGTAAGCCCACTCCTAGATATATACCTGACAGAAAATATGTACATATATTCACCAAACTACATATTCATGGATATTCGATTAGCAATAATTAAAAAATGAAAATTACTCAAATGTCCATCAGGTAGAATGGATAAATAGTGAATAATAGATAAATTCATACAGTGGAAAAATACACAGCAGTGAAAATAAACTACAGCTATGTGAAACAAAAAGGAGGAATCTTATTAACATAATTGTGAGAGCAAAATAAGCTAAGCTGAAAAGAATACATACTGTATTATTCCACAAATTCAAAAAGAGGCAAAACCAAACCATGGTTGAAAGCTAGGATAATGGTTATCCTTAACAGAGGTAATCATTGGAAAAAAAGCAAGAAGAGGTTTCTGGGGATTTGGGTAACGTTTATTATGATGATGACAATGATGATGATGATTACATCTTAAGGACTAAGATCTTAAAACTGGAATTTTACACCTTTTGACCTTCACCCCTTTCATCCGTTCCACACACCCCACCCCACCCCACCTGTGGCAACCACCAATCTGTTCTGTTTCCATGAGTTAGTTTAGTTTTAGATTCCACATATAAGTGAGGTCAAGACAGCATTAGTCTTTCCATGACTTATTTCACTTAGCAAATAATGCCCTCTGTGTCCATCAATGTTGTGACAAATGGCAGGATTTCCTTCTTTTTATTGCTAAATAATATTTCATTGTGTATATGTACCACATTTTCTTTACCTATTTATCCACTGATGGACATGTAGGTGGTTTCCCTGTCTTGGCTATTGTAAACAATGCTGCCATAAGTGTAGATGTCTTTTTTGAGACAGTTATTTCCTTTCTTTGGGTAATGTTTTTTTTCTAGACTTGGTGCTAATTACAATATTGTTTCCTCTTTGCAAAAAAAATCACTAAGCTGTAGATTTATCCTATGTGCATTTTTCTATATGCATAAGTCAATTAAAATTTATATTAAAAATGGGAGCAATGTTGTTAAAAATACAGCTAAATATGTTACTATGATGATCTATATATGTTTTACAAGTTAGCCACAGATTTAATACTAAGATTTCTAACAGCTGAATGAGATAAAGTTGTTAGTTACACATTCATTTTGATCCAGTAGATATAAATAAATCAATTGCCTAGAGATATAGTTCTTGGCACTGAAGACATATTTCTCATAGAAATCTCCACAAAAAGAAGGTATTTTTTGACAGAATAAACAATGATCTGACAACAGCTTCAAGAAGACCCTCTGTGATTGCTTCTTCTGATGAAATCTTACCAATGCACAATTGAACAAAAGCAACTGGGGACAGGAGAGTGTGACACAATGCTGTTTTTACATCCGTAGCTGCTCTCTGATGATCTGGTCTGACCCAGACTTATATTTTATAAGCCTGTAAGATTGAATGCAAGAGTGGATAAGCTTCACATATTGTTCCTTGAATAATATCTCTCAACTGAGCTTCTGACATTTATCCATCAACAGTGAAGTTAAAATAATATGCTCTAGGAAATGTGTGGAGACAGCTATTCTCTTGTCAGTTGAAGATGAACCCAATTTAGCTAGGGGATAGAGATGATGATTTTCTGTGAATGCTGAGAGGTCTACCTAGGATCAGTAGCTGAAAAGATGATCACCTCCACTGTGAGCACCTCCTATTAGAACTCTAAGAAGCCTTAAAAAGACTGAACCTACTCCAAAACAATATAACTAATGGTGATCAAACTCCCAACCCAAAGTTCTACTACATCGAGCATGACTAAAAGAACTTTAGCCAAAAACATAATTTACCGTATCCAAAGTATGAACAGTTATATGAGGCATACTAAAGCAAATTAACAACAATAACAACAACAAAACTAATTAATTTAAATTTATTTAAATGATTCTATCGCTGGAAATATTCAGTAACATATCACCTATCTGCATTTCACCCACCAATTTCAAGCATGGTAATAGACTTTTCTCTGATTATTTACCAACCAGAATGTGAAAAAGTTTAGAGTGCTGAAGCTCACATATTTAACTCAGGCTCCTAGGTGCTTTTACTTTTTAACACATTATAAATTATCTGCTTTCATAATTCACAACCAATTATAATGAGCAAGTCAGGATGGGAAGCTGCTAGAAATAGGCAGAGTTGTAAGTAACTTGATAGAAAGAGAAAACAAATGCAAAAGCAGATGAAGAACTCCAAACGATACTTTGAGCAAAGTAGTAAAAAGCTCCATGTACCTCAAAAGCTTCCAATCAAAGCCACTGCATAGGGCATACTCATAGAAACAGATCCAGAGTAAAGTCATCAACAAGGATTATATTATGCTATGCAGAGACTTTTTATAGAAGGAGGAAAATGTGGAATCTTTTTTTTTTTAAAGCAATTCACCCAAAATGTTTAAAGTTATTATTGTTTACTGTGGTTTAAATCTGAAATTATAAGCTTCAGTTATACAGAAGACAGAGGTCCACTATAAATCCCAAGTAAAGCACTACAGTTGATGGGAGAATTTTAAGTTTAACTCAAATACTAGTTACATGGAAAATATAAGCACCTCACTCCCTACTACACTAGAAAAATGAGGCGTTACTGTTATTTGAAATAACATTCAAGTTATGAAATACTATCTTGACTTATAGAAAACAAAGATCTATGTACACTATTAAAAGTACTTTAGTTTGAAAATCATCATTTGTCTCCACTTTGCTTAGCCCATCACTCAATCTCCTTCAGTCACTCATTCATCCTCTAGCCACAAGACAGGAAAACAATGATTTTGTGTGGGAGTTTCTCTTAAAGTATTGCTTTAAGAGTTAACAAATGTTACTTTTAAATCTGCTTATGCATATACACTTAAACATGTATATTTTAATACTTTTCTCTTAAAACAATATTCAGCCATAAAAGATCATTTAGATTTTAATTCTCTTTGTCAACAGAACTAAAATCAAAGGAATATGTAAGCTTTTCAATAACCCAGGAAGCTTAAAAATGACAGGAAAATATAATACCTGATTTCCCGTGGATGAAAAATGCAGGTTTAAAAAAAAACCTGAAGGATTTTAACAACTTAATTTTTCAAAGTTCTAAATGGTATAGAATATACAGGAACAAATGAACGTTAAATGATGTAAAACCAGTCATGACCAAAATGGAGAAGCAAAAGGAACAGTACCGGCCACTGAATTTATTCATTCGATAAATATTTTGAGCGTCAGGTGCTATAGTAGAGAGTAAGAATTTTAAAAAGACTGAGCAAAAAGCAGATATGGTTACTGCCCTGTGCAGTTTAACTCTGATGAAGCTTTTTATGAAACACGTTAACCCCCAAGAAAGTGCTGCATATGCTGCAGTTTGCTTGAGACCATCCTCTTTTTAAAAAATTTCTTTTTAATATTTTAAAATAAAGGTAAGAATATTAAACTTCTTATTCATCTATTTACCTAACTTAAAAAAAAAAGATTTGCCTAAATTAAAAAAATTTAATACCAGCCTATCTTCCTCAGAAGTTTGCACCCTAGACAGCACAAGTTGTAAACTAAACAGATTTCATATAATTTTACTGGTTATAACTCCAAGAGCCATAATAGTCAGTGAGGCAGCTCTTCATGATAGATATGTAAACATTTGTAGTAGTCAAAGTCAAACAACAACAACAACAACAACAAGTCAAAGTTATTGACAATATGTCCTAGTATAAATATCTGTATTCTGCTTTGGATGCTTAAAAACGTTTTTACACAAAGAAAAAAAATACAGATATAAATCGCAAAAGAGGAAACAGTGTCATCATTCTCTGATTCTTAGCTTATCAACTGCTGACGATGTAGGGTTTGATTTAACAGAGTACAGTAATTTTTAAAAAACTTAAAGAAGTTCCTAAGAAGTGGATGGCCAGGACTTCAATTTTTTCAATACTCAGAAATAAGACTTAAAGAAAATGTCAGCATGTTAAAAATGAGTTATTTTTTTAAGATGAGGCTTGTAGATAGTAATCATTCCTTTATGTTTCTATATTCTCTACAATGAAGCCATACTACATTTATAATGGCAAAACATTTAAGGGAAGGCAGACCTTGGAATAAATCACTGAAACGAAGACTGGGTACCCTCCACAGTCCCACGCTTTTAACAACTGCAGAAACGGCTCCAGCACTGCTCACTACACAGTGGAGAAGAAACGCGCGCGCGGCTGGCACCTAGGAGGCATGGAACGACGGAACAGACGGACGTGAACACGCCAGAACGAAAACAGAGGGCACTCTGCCTCTGAGAGCACACAGTAGACAGTCAGTAACGACGACCTTCCCGAAAGCCGGCGGACAGCTAAACGCGCACGCAATGGAAGAGCCCTTCCTCCTCGCTGCCCTCCTCCTCCCCTCTGGCACTAGACTCTGCACGTTCAAAACCAATCCTCCCCCCTCCGCCCCCATCCCCTCTGCTGCTCCAGCTCTGGAACCGACGGGAAGTCCGGGGACGCGGCCGCGCGCAGACCTGGGCGCCCCTCAGGGCGCTCCCGCCCGCGGACACGCCCGGCGCCCGGAGGCCGGGGCGCGGGCTGCGGCTGCCCGTCCCCGGGCCCGCGCGAGCCCGCGGCCCGCAGGGCGCCGCCGGCGGCCCCCGCCCCCATCCCGCGCCGCGGCCGCGCCGTACCTGCACACGGTGATCAGGTTGCGCCTCTCCACCGCGGCATTGCGGGCGCTCAGGCTCTTCTTGCCGCCGCCAGCACCTGCGCCGCGGCTGCCGCCCAGGCCCCCCAGGCTCCGGGAGGCCATGGCGGGCTGCTCCCCGAGCCTCTTTTGTCTTGCGCGACCCTGCCCCTCCTCCCCCCACACCTGCTCCCCCGGCTCCCGCTGCGTGGGCGACCGCAGCGGCGCGGGGACTGCGGGAGGCTGTGGAAAACGGCGGGGCACGCACACCGGGGACGGACGGCTACAGGCTGCGCGCCCGAGCTCCACGGGCACACACGCTCACGCGCACTCACGCACGCACCCCGCGCCCTCGCGCGCGCCGCCGGCCGCCGAGCGGCGCGTGGGGGGAGGCGTCGGGCGCCCCGCTGCTCCCCGCGGGACCCCGGCGGGAGGCGCGCGCGCGCCCGCCGACCCCTCGCGCCCACAGGAGCCGCACTCGGCCTCCCCCGCGCCGCCCAGCCCCCGCCGCCGCGGGGTGGCCGGGGTCCTCGCGCGCGCATCCCTGCCGCGTCCCTGCACCTATCAGGCCCACGCGGCTCCACCTGGAGCCAATCGCGGGGCGCAGGGGGCGGGGCCTGCCGCGCGGACCTTTAAAGCGACGTCCCTGAGCCCCGCCCCAGAGCGTGGGCAGCTGTCAAGACGCCGGGCTCGCGCCCGCCGCGGGCTGCGGCCGGCGGTCTGCGCGCCGGGGGCCCTGCCGCTGTGGCGAGGGCATTGTGGGATGCGGGGCCCCGGAGCGCCCCGAGGGCCTTACTGACCGTCACCTAGAGCCCGGATTTAATGTCTAGGATCTCTGGCTTGAACCGCGCATCACTGATTGTCCCGGTAGCCGACACCCAAACCCTGTGGCATCAGTAGCTGTGGCACCGAGTGAGGCAGCGCGGAGCCCCGCGCCCGACACAGGCCCTGACTCCTAGGAAGAGCGCGGGCTTCCCTTTGTGCTCACGTTCTCCCTTGGCGGGATAAACAGCGACAAAGAACCCAAGGAGGTATACTGCAAGTAGAACGAACATTCGTCTTGGGTCGTGCGGGGGTAGGATTTCTTGACCCTCTCCAGCTCTTGCCCTGGTTGTCAGCGCGGCCTGCGGCGGGGACTGACCGCCCACGTAAGAATGAGCGCCGGGCGAGTGCACAGTCTTCTCCCTGGGCCCTTCTACCGTCCGGGGCCGGGACGCAGGAATTGGAGGGGGATGGGTTCGGTGACCATGAAGGGCAGTTCGGCCTTGGCCAGACCAGGAGTGACGCCCTCGTCGTGTGTGTGTGTGTGTGTGTGTGTGTGTGTGTGTGTGTGTGTGTGTGTGTGTTCGTGTTCGGAAACCCATTTTGAAGAGCGTGTGTATGTGTGTGTGTGTGTGTGTGTTCGTGTTCGTGTTCGGAAACCCACTTTGAAGAGCTGCTCTACCGCCCCAGCCTGACCAGGGGGAAGGTCTTGGCTTGTGCCCTGCGTTCAGTGGCCCTCACCTAAGTCGGCCAGTTCACTCCTGCGTCAATATGCCCAGGTTTTAGAATTTAGAAATCTTTAATGACTACTATCCCTGTGGTGCCTCCTTAGCATGGGGCTGTGCATAGAACAGGTTCTCAATTAACGTTCATTAAATTTAACTCGAAGTCACATTTGGCATAAGTTTTGTATAATAAAGCTGTAGATGACTAATTTCTGAGGTTGTAAAAAAATGTTAACTTTCTGTTTAAGGTCATCAGGGCAAAGGCTGAGCCTTTTCGGATACTAAATCTAATCGCAATAGAATAAAAATCTGGAGGAAAGAATATTCATCGTAACTAATTTACTACAATAAATATTCACATGTTAAAATTAAAAGAAAACAATTTAGAGAGAATTTAAATTTTATCTTTCGCTAATAAAAGCAGGATGGTTTTTTAGGTCGGTGTACTTGTTCCCAAACATTTCTTCTCCATGATGACATAGAGGCTTGTAAGGAGAATCATCCCCCTAGCAGGTCCAACTTGTCCCTTTGCTAGCCCAAAAGTTTGAATTTAGAAGTAGCTACCAGGAAATATGCACTGACTATGCAGGCAGCTTCAGCAAAATATTTGTACTGGCAATGACAACTACTACTCAAATTGAAATTGTTGTTTAAACAGATGAAAACTGCATAGGAAAAGGAGTGGAAAGCCATCAACTACCAAGAAAATTCCTAAACACCTAGGCTGGTTTGTCCTGGGGGAAAGAGAGAACACACATGTCTGAAACATTTATCAAGAAGACAAAATCAAATGGTCATGTCAACTAGAGAAACATGAGGTGTAATTATTCTCGAAATTAGCTTTCTAGGCTTAAATACAGCTTCATGTTAGTTGTACTATGAATTTATACTTATAACTAAAGACTTAATGAAACTCCATCTTAGATGATTAGATAATGTTATTTTTCAAATGCTACTTTTAGAGGGACATTGGTACTTGCTGAACAAGATTTTGCCTTAAAAGAAGCAATTTTTTGTATGTACAGTGTGTCATTAAACTGCCACATGGGGGCCTTATTTAATAAAGCTTTTTCTTAATTATACTGAGCAATATGTCCTGGGCCTCATTCTTTCTCTAGATTAATCTGGAGATAATGAATTATATCTAGTATGAACTATAGTACTTCTATAGAACCACCTAAATTTTACACTTTTTGAACTTCTTTCAGTACCATTTGTAATTATCTATCTGAGCATTTGCACAGAGGTTATTTAGAGATGTAAAAAGACTCAAAATAAAAATAACAAAAAAAATAACCATAAATACCAACTTTAGCCCCTAAGAATTCTTTAGAACTGAATGGGCAGACCATACTCATTCACCATTTTCCCAACCTCCTCTTTCTCTCCATCAAAAAAGATAAAATTACAACTGTAACATATAAAATGTTCTCAAATCTAAAATGCCATAAGCCAGAGAGATTATGAAAACATTGTTTATTTTAATTCCAAAGAAGTGGACTTCCTAAGACACCCATATCTAGCAGCCATACAGAAAAGATTGATAAAATTGAAAACACAAAATTTATTTAAATCCATGAACAAAAGAAAAATGAAAGATTGAAAAAACACTTGAAATCCATATCATGGACAAAACTAATTTCCTTTATGTACACAGTACTCCTGCAGATCAATAAGCAGGGTTTAAATAGAATAATGAAGGTAGAAGCCAAAAAGAGAGAGAGAAAGTCAGTGGGAAGTATTGCATACACAATTTTCATTTTTATTTTTTAGTTTATTTTTCAGTTGCAGTTGACATATAATATCACATTAATTTCAATGTAACACACACCTTTAAAAAGTTGTGGAAAACGGCAAAATGGCATAGATGATAGTGGCCTTTTTTATCTGCTTTTACAACCACATCAAAGTTGTGATAGAAACATAGAGCAAAAATCAAGCAGAGTCACCTGGGTTCTAGATGAACAGATGCACTACAAATAGGGAGAGAAATAAATCATCCTACAACAGTAGGAAGTAGCAAAGACATGAGGTTGTCTTGTCTGGTCCAAGCAGTGCAGCTGAGTGGGACAGAGGCTATGGCTGCTGTGGATGTTCCTCTTAAAGGGGATGTGACTCAGACCAGACTTTCATGGGGACAGACTTGCTTGCTCTGAGCATCAGCATGGGGTTGGCTGCTCAGGGGACACCAGGGACTTACAGGGGGATGCTGAGTTGTCTGAGCAAGGGTCAGAGGCGAGGCTTCCTCCATAGTAGAAGTACTGGTGATATCCATTGTTCCCTGTTGAGCCCTCCCCCATCCCAGTGTGCAGACACAGTACCATCATAGCTGAACGTCATCGAACTGGATAGCAGAGGTCGCTCAGCCCAAAGGATTCCCTGAAACTCCCCTTTCCCCAACTCGTGGCCCCACTCAAGCCACATCCAGTTGTGTCCTCAGAGTCAAGTGCTCCTTGCTGAGCAGCGCCTAGATTCACACTGATGGCAGCTGACCTCGTTTTCCAGTGTTCTCTCTTGAGGCAACTATAAGCACAGCATCTGTGGATTGCTTGCAGAATCTTAATATGTGGCCCTGGAGAAGCACAGACTGGAGCTAAACTTGGCCTGCTGCTGACTGGACACATACTACACAAAGCTGCACTAATAAAACTGGGAGACTTAGGGATAGACACAGAAAGGCAGCCAAAATGGGAAGACAAAGAAGCAGAAACCATATGAGAGAACAAACAGAGGTCCAGAAATAACAAAGTCAAGCAAACTAACAGATGCAGAGTTCAAGACACTGGTTATAAAGATGCTCAGTGAATGTAGGGGAAATGTAGATGAATTCAATGAGAACTCTAGCAAAGAGACAAACATAAAATAGAAATAGAAATTATAAAAGGGAATCAGTCAGAAATGAAGGACACATTATCTGAGATGAAGAGTGTATTAGAGTGAATCAACAGAATGGATGAAGAAAAAGATCAAACCATCAATTTAGAGTATGGAGAGACCAAGGACACCCAATCAGAATGGCAAGAAAAAAGAAGCCAAGGGTGTAATAATAATTTAAAGAATCTAGGAGACAAAATTAAATGTAAAAACATCTGTGTCATAGGACTACCTGGAGGAGAAGAGGGAGAATAAGAAGTTTAAAAGCTCTTCGAAGAAATAGTGATGGGAAACTTCCCTAACCTGGTGAAGGAAATAGACATAGAATCGCAGGAAGCTCAGAGAATCCCAAGAAAGAGGAACCCAAACAGGCCCACACTAAAACACAATTAAAGTGTCAAGGGTTAAATACAAAGAGATAATCTTAAAAGCAGCAAGAGAAAAGCAATTAGTTACCTACAAGAAAGTACCCATAAGATTGGCAGCTGATTTCTCAAAAGAAACTTTGCAGGACTAAAGGGCTTGGCATAAAATATTCAACATGATGAAAATTCAGGACCTACAACCAAGAATTCTTTATCCAGCAAATCTACCATTGAGTTGAAAGACAGATACAGCCTCCCAGACAAAAATAAGTTAAAGGAATTCATCAACACCAAACTACTATTACAGAAAATGTTGGAGGGACTTCTTTAAGAAAAAAAAAACAAGTATCAAAATCGTGAATAAAAAATGGTAATAACTACATGCCTATCAACAAGCACCTCAAATGGAAAAGAAGTGCTCCAATCAAAAGATAGAGTGGCTGAAGGGATAAGAAACGAAGATCCCTACACATGCTGCCTATAAAAGACTCACTTCAGATTAAAAGACACAGACTAAAAGGAAGGGGAGGGAAAAAGATATTACCTTGATGGTCCTAGAGGGTATTGTGCTATAGGAAGTAAGTCAAATAAAGAGATATACCACATGAATTTATGTACATGTGGAATCTAAAGAACAAAATAAATGACAGCAAAAATGGAAATAAACTCATAGATACAGAGAATATTTTGAGGGCTACAAGACAGGAGACAGGTTGGAGGGACAATGAAAAGGGCAAACAGATTAAGAAAAACAAATGGATAGTTGCAAAATAATCATGGAGATGTGAAGTGTAGCATAAGGAAAATAGTCAACAATGTTGTAATAAATATGTAAGGAGAAAGATGGGCACTAGATTTAGCGAGTGATCACTTAAGCTTTAACCACTCTGCTGTACAGCTGAAACTAATATATTATTGTATGCCAACTATAATTGAAAAAACTCAATGAATTGTGCAATGTAAATAAATATGAGCAACTAATTGTCTATTATGTTTCAATAAATCTGGGGAAAAAAGAAAAAAAGTTTTTTGTGAACAGGTAGAAAAAGAGGGGAATATCATAAGAGAACAGCAAATTGAGAGATGTTGGTATTTTATCTTGGTTATTGTTACTGTTCACAGAATTGAGTTGAGCACATTTCAAAACTGTTGGAATAAATCCACTGGGGAGTAAGATTAGTAATGCAAGAGAAATATAACAAGAGTGTGATTCTAATATACTTTAAATTGGACATAGACGGAAAGAAGAAAGGAGAGAAGTAATAGTTTGGGGTAGAGAAGAGGGATCAAAGGACTGGATGATCTGTTGAGTACAATCATCATGAATATAGGTGAAACAAGCAAACCAAGAGAAGAAATTGAAGATTGTGGTCAGAGAGTGGTACGCTTAAATTAGCAAATTTTTAGATAGAGAGATTATGGGTAATGACAAAATCTAAGGTTTATAATCATGGTGATGTGTGGCAGTGCAGGGGTAGGTCAGGTGATGAAAAGAGTTAACCAAAGGAGTTAATTAACAAAATTCAGAAGACAGAGTGTCGAATGGCTGTTCATAGTGTTGCCAAGTCATTCAGAATTATGACAGGATTTAGAAAACACAGTAACTGCTGTGTTATCTTCCTCTCAATAATTTAGGGAGAGTAAGTACAAGTTTAGTAGGTGACAATATTGTCAAATCACCTAAACATCAAAGACTGAGAGCAAACTTTGTTGATTTGCTTGCTTTATCTTCTCCTCTCCTTTCCGCTCCCCTCCCCTCCCCTTCCCTCCCCTCTCCTCTCCTCCCTTTCCCTTCCCCGCCCCCGACTCCCTCTCTCTCTTTACCAGAGGGTGGAAAAATAATGGTTTAGAAGGGGCAATAGAAACCAGAGAGAACAGTATTCTTTGGCCCTGGGGTAGGAAACGAATAAAAATATTTTAAAACAAAGCAAAAACTTCTGTGTGAGAGTACAGAGGAGCAGAGTTCACAAGGGAGATTCAGGTCTCCGTTGAGGAAAGAGGGTGGAGGATCCACTCAGAAGATGTAGAGGATATAAGGTAGTATTGGTCATAGAGCAAAAGTTCTAGATGGCATCATGGAAGGGGATGGCAGACAAGGTTAAGGTCAAGGAAGTGCAAAATACCTTGGTACAATGGAATATGAATGGTGAGGCTGGCATTACAGGCTATATTGAAGAATACCTTAATAAGTTTCATAAATTGTTCTTTGTAAAAGGCTTACTCTTTCGGTAAAGATTGATCAAAGCAAGATGGATTTGGTCTTACAGTGTCTTTGAGGAGGGCAATCCAGGCGCCTAGTTCAGAGAGCTTCTTTTTTTTTCTGTTCTTTTTTCTTTTGGAGAGGAGTGTTAAACCAAAAATTACAGACTCCAGACATTGCATGAATTATATAATCAATTAATCTTCAGAGCCATTCTTTGAAGTAGAGATTGTTATATTTTCTCATTTACACACAAGGAAACAGAGACTTAGAGAGGTTAAGTAACTTGCAGAAAGTCACACAATAAGTGACAGAAACAAGATTAAAATTTTAATATATTAGATGCAAAATAGATCTATTAGATCCATTCTTTTTTTTTCTAACGTTTTACTGCCTTTTTTGGAAAGTAATTCCAGGTGATTTTTAAACCCAATACCCCTGCTTTGCATACATGGTGCTTCAGAATCAAAAGAGATTGTATACAATGACCAGTTGCATTACTGGTAGAATGTAGTCTCTAGAGAACTGAGAGTAGCACAGCTCAGGCTTCCACAATAATTTATAAAAAATACGGAATGAGTTTTGTCATTGAAGCTAGAGATGTAGTTACCTTAGGGAGGACAACATTTCTTTCATTTCTTTTTTCTCTCTTACCCTTCTCTTTGGACTAGAACCTTAGCCTCAATTTATACCACATTGATTTATTTTATACCATAGGGAATTGTTGTCAGCATTCTCCGGTACATTAATTTTGTTTTCTACCTACTTCCCACATCTTCTGTGTTTCTATCACATATCGTCACATTTTTCTAAGCACCTTAATTACAATACTCTTCTACAACATCATAATAAAAAATAACATCCTATAATGTAGTTATATCATGATTTACTTAATCAGCTCTGCATTGTTGAACTTTTAGCATGTTTCCTATTATGTCATTACAGACAGCATTTGCATAGCAATATCTACATATCCATGATTAATGCTTTAAGAGAAATTATTATAAACACTTGATTCAGAAAATGTGAGTTAAGTTAAAAGAGATTTGTTTTACCAATTTATGATCCAATTAAGCATTTTTCTACAACGTTATTCACTTGGAATTATTCTCTTTACTGTTTTTTCATATAATAAGCAAAGGGCAATATCTTATTTTATCATTAGTGAAGTGCTTTGTTTATTTCATGTGCTTATTGGTCACTTAATATTTCACCTTTGGATTTCACCTATTCATATCCTTTGTCTATATTTTCCCAAAGAGTATTAGTCTTTTTTAGAGTGACTATTGTCATATTGGTCTATTGTATGTACAGCAAAGACCTTTCCTAGTTTGTTGTTGCCTTGTTTGTAGTACCTATAGAGTTATTGTATATAAAGATATATATTATGGTTTTTTTTCCCATCAAAAGAAGTTCATCTATTGTTCTCATTTAAAAACATTTTTGTAAAAATTTGTATGCACCATGGCTCCAGGAAAACAGATATCACACTCATTATGGTTAGCATCTGGCACATCATTGTTAGTATTCATTAAATAGTTTTGAATGAAAAAAGTGTTTATCTATATGTCCAATTATTAAGTGATCTATCTTTTCCATATTGATTTAAAATATTAAATTTATCATGTAAAAATTTTAAATAGAAATTTAGTATCTGTAATAAAGATTTGTGCTCATGATAATAAATTCACAGAAACAACTAATATAAATTCTTGCTATCTCTCGAGACATAAAATAAAGATATATATATCTAATCTTACCTAGATGGACTCACGCTACATACAGTAGACATATATTTTCATCATCTGTCAATATTTGTATATAATGTTTTCTTCCTTCAAAAGTTTTATATTTTTATACAGCCAAATTATGTATTTCAACTTTTATGTTTTCTGGGGTTTTTATATTTAGAAATGCTTTCTGTGTGCTTAAACAATAAAAATGTTTACCTATGTTTCTGTGGTATGTGTTCCTTTTTTTGTTTTTGCATTTATATTTTTGATACTTGTGGAACTTATCTTAATATAAGAGTCAGTTGGTAAAAAAGCTTAACTTTTCCAGATGACCAGTAGTTACCCAATATTGATAGTAAATAATGCATTTTTTTCCTACTGATCAGAAATGCTACCTTTGTTAGGTACTAAGCATTTGTATATATTTGAGTCTAATGATGAATATTTTATCCTGATTCATTGATTTATCATTCGTGAGAGAGTGGTACCAAACTCTAATAAGTACTGGAGCCTTATAATTAATTCATTTAAATATCTAGTTAGCTAGTATCTCCTAATTATTCCCTTTCAGAATGTTCTTAGGTAAATTCATAATGTCTATTCTTCCATATAAACATTAGAATCATTTGACACATTCTACCCCCCAAAAGCCTATAAATATTCTGATTAGAATTGCATTATAAATTAATTTAAAAAATGAACATCTTTGCAATATTTGTGATGTTTCACTTGGTGGAGATTTATAGTTTTTGTCATAGAGTTTGAGATTGATATTATAACTAGGTTTTTTCTTATATTTCTAACTAGTTATAATTTTACATAGGAGAGCTATTCATTTTTTGCACAATTACCTTTCTAAGTGTACTTATTGTTTTTCATAGGTTTTCAGTTGATTCTCTTAATTTTACAGGTAAATAGTTATATCATCTGAGTTAATTTATGTAGCACTAATAATACTGACAGGCACTTGGTAAGTACTCAATAAGCATTAGTTATAAGTAATATGATATTTATATTAGTAAATTATCAGAATGACTAAGATTTCTGTGATGAAGTAAGTAGGTTTACATTTTTGGATTTAAAAAAAATGATTCTAAATTTTATCTGTAAGCATAAACAGGAACAAGACTGGCAAAAGAAGAGTAATGAAGAAAGATTTGCCTAATCAGATATTAAAAATATTGTGAAGTATACAAAAGCACATAATAAAATAGCAAGATACTAGCTCAAAAACAGAGAGATTAATAGTGAGGTTAGTGGAATTATACACAAATCTTTTTAACATCAAGAATTTATTTTCATAGCTAAAAATATGTGAATAGTAATTCTACAAAGTAATTTTTTCTAAGTTATATTGGGCAATTCATGAAAAATAATCATCTTGAGAAAATTTTAGTAAAGCCTAAACATCAGTGAGAAATGGGTTACTAACAAACTTTTTAAAAATGTATTTCTTGATTATGGTTGACATATAATATTATGTCAGTTTCAGGCATACAACATAATGATTAGACATTTATATACCTTATGAAGTGATCCCCTAGTACCCATCTGACACCATACACAGTGTAATGACTATTACTATAACTGGCAGTTTGTATTTCTTAATCCCTTCCATCTTTTTCACCCACACAAATTTCTATATAGGATTTTAAGCTATGAATGTCAAGCATATTAAAAACATATTGCTTTAATTCTTTCTGAAGATAATGATGTTTCTCTTAAAACAATTTTCAAAAATATGCTTCCTGAGAGATTCAGAAAATCAAGAGAATTAAAACACATTTTAGTACCAGTTTATGTACACAGCTGCTTATGCAAGCTGAAAATATATCAAAATGGCAATGATAGTAATGATTGCTCTCTGAGTTTTTCAAGGTCAATTTAATCATATATATCTATATATACATATACTCATATTTATTCAAAGGATTGTTACTGTCATTTGGGTTCATAATAATATTTAGCACCTTCTACTAGCTTGCTCCTCATTTTAACCAATATATTCTAAATAGTTTCAAAATGTTTTAATTTTTGAAGTTAGTTCTATACTCCAAAACAAAAAATAAAATTCTATTATGAGAAAAGGAAAAGAGCCTGATTGATATTTATGTTCTGAAGCTTACAACATTTCCTAGTTTATAACATTTCAAAATTCATGCATGACCTTGCATTAGAAAGTATCAGTTTAAATAAAGATATTCTTCAAGGTGAATATCCATTGAGTAAGAAGAACATTTTAAAGGACATATTTTTCTTCATATTTTTTATATTTGTATAATAAAAGCAAACTCATTAGTTACTCACTATGTGCTAGGCTATTTTATACATTATTTTTTTTAATTTTTATAAAAACCTTATGAGATTTCTTTATCTCCATTTTGTAAATATGAAAATTGAGACCTAGTAGAGTAAAATGTAAATTATTTACAGTAATATGCTCACTGGTCAGTACAGATATAAACTTTTTGTTTTTCATGTCTGCTTTAAACATTTTCTCTAATCTGATTTGCCTTTCAATTATTTTTACCAACAAAAGTTTTATGTATTTGTGTTGTCAATCTGTCAAACCTTCATTTAGTGATTTCTTTCTCCCTATTACTTCTAAATTTAGGAAGACTCTCTTTTTGGCAGTTTGATGCATATCTAATTCTCTCTTCTAATTTGTATTTTCTGTTTACTTTAAAGCACATGTCCAGAAGTACCTTGGTAGGTGGTTTAAGTTTAAAATATCTAAATGGATCTATTGTCACCTAATTAGCCAATTATTCAAACACAATTTATTTAAAAAATCCCTTTCTCTGTCATAACTTGTGATGCTTCTTTTACTGCATGTTATTTTCTAATATGAACAGTTTCTGTGTTACTAGTTCTGTTCTCTTGATTTAATTATCCAGTTTTGTGCCTGTACCACATTGCTTCAATTACACTAGGATATGCTAATACTTCCTTAATATTTGTCATTAAATTTAGACATCTTTGACCTTTGGGTTTTAGTATGTAAGTTTTGTAGAAAGAAACAAAGAAACATCTATGATTTTTTTACAGCTAAATTATGTTCCGTAGATAAACACATTTCAAAGATCTATTGTATGGTGACTAAGCATTATTTCTTAGATCAATATTTAAAAGAGATTGCTTGCTTTAGTGTGTCCATAAACTAAGGTATCCAGGAGGCAAGGTATTCATTAACCATCTGACTGGAGAAACTCAGACTAAAAGACAATATTGTAATTATTTCCTTGATTGTATAATAGCTTATCATTAATTTTTCTTTTTAAAAAATCATAATTATTGTTATATTCTGTGAGAAAAGTTCTATTTTAGGCTGAAGTATTCCTTCTTACTACACACCATGTTTAGGAAAATGAAGATATTCACTGAATATAGTATTATGCAAAAACATTGTCTTCCATCAACCCATTAGTAAAAATTATGGCATTAAGGTATGTCAGAATGGTAAAAAAAAAAAAAAAAAGTCCTTAGTATATATGCATTTGTGCCTTCCCACTTTACTCTGTCTTTCCTTATTCCTCCAGTTATCCCCATTTCCCCAGATACTTCCTTTGCTTTCTTTAAATAACCACATAAATCCTGTAATCTTCTTGATGTAAAAGACTTATTTAGAAAGAATAGATATTTTTTCCTTTTTAAAATGTCTATGTTCATTTACATCCTGCTTTTGACTGTCTCATCAGAACAGATAAGGCAAATTTTTATGAAGTTTAATTGTAAGATTGAGATTCTTAGAGTAGAATTTTCTCACTGTCACATTGGTTAAGAACTAAACCAAGCATTGTGGATGAAAGATTTTAGGAAAGGTACTTTGAGAAAACTGACAGATTAACTCTCCCGGATTTTGTTTCTTATCTGTCCTTTCTAAATTATAGAACTTCATCACAAGCCATTAAAAAAGAATACTGTTGTTTCTTCATGATCCTATACCCTCGATTCTAGAATCAGCATATAAAATACTCTCTTAATCTACACTCAAGAAAACATCAAGGAATACATGGAATTGCACAATCCAGCCATCTTAACTAAGGTTCCATGCCATCACTACCAGGCTGACAGCAATTGTTAACACTTTTACCATACACACTTTACCCAAAGAGACAATACCAATCTTTCCATCATCTCCCAAGGCTACTTTGAGTACCATGTCATCAAGAAATTGTCTGAACCCTGATCATTAAATTATTCAAACACACTGCAGCTCTTTATTTTTAACAAACCTAATTTAACATTTAAGACACTGTTGAAATCTATAACTATTGCTGGTTCAAGTTGGTGTGAAGTCTTCATGAACTTGGAAGTTCCCTTCCAACAACGAAACAATGCACCTCAAATATTCATTCTCTCAAACTCTAATATAACTGCATTTTGCATTAACTTATGTAATTTATTTAAGAAGAAAGATTAAATGTATATATATAAGCTCTCAAAAAAGAAAGATGCCGTTAAGTAGTACACTAGCTATCTGAAAAAATCTCAATTAAACTTCTTGAACATATAATGTTGTTTTGAACCTGAGGGAGCATAAAGAAGTGGCCAGAGATGTGGGTTCTAGAGTTCATATTTTTGTAGGGGATCCTGGATTCAACTGACTATGTGGTATTATACAACTTTTTAACTTCACTGAATCTTAGTTTATTCATCTTTAAAATAAATATAATCACAGCCTTATTTATGTCAGAATTAAGTGGGAAAATATCTGATTTAGAGCTCAATAAATATTAGTCATTATTTTCTTTATTTTCTTTTCTCAAATGCATTAGCAGCTCTGTTGAGGGCAAGGACTAACTCATTTCTCTTACTATCTAGAGTGCTCAGAGCAATTGTTCAACATATGTTTGTTAAATTTTGTTGTCAAAGAGTTGTTAGATCTGAGGGAACCTCCTGTAACATGCTATAAAATTTTTTTTAAATAATGTATTTCCTGTGGAGCAGGAGCAGGGAACTCCTTCCAGTGCTGGTCACAAATCTTGATCACACCTGAGTCTCCAATAAATTTTCAAATTGTGTAATATCTTTCTCTTCAGTATAAGTGATTTGCTATATGAAACCTAAATAAAATTAATTTATACCTCTGTAGCCTTTTTAAAAAAATGATTCCTTCATGAAACCCCATATCCTGATTCTTTAATTTGCAACATGTACACAAAACTGAAAACCAAATCCTCATAGCTCAAATAATTTGAGACATGCTATAAACATTTTTAAATATGAAAGCATTATTTTTTATAGTCTCTAAAGATGGGGCTCTTTATGTCAAATGAAGGTAGTGATGTTTGCCAGCTAAGACCTTGCAATATTGTTCTACAGATGTGAAATGAGGATTGAAAAAGAAAAGTGCTCAGTAGGATGTAATGAGGGAAAAAAACAGGGGAATGAGCAATGACATTAATTTAGCCATTTTTTAATTCAGTAAATATTTATTGAGTGCCTACTATGCTTCATTTGTTGGGAAACAGAAAAATAGAGCACATATATCAATGGGAAAGACACATTCTGAAATGTGCAAAAATTGCAATTGTGACCTATAATAAGAGGGAGAGGTACAAGGTACTTTGTGAACTACTAATCAGATGACCAGATCTAATCAGGAAATGACTTTTAAACTAAGCCAGAAAAATGAATCCATGTTATCCAGGTAAAATGTGTGTGTGTGTGTGTGTTGTGGTGTGTGTGTGTGTGTGTGTGTGTGTGTGTGTGTGTGTGTGTACCACATGCACGTTGGGGATTTGGGAGAGGTGGAAGACAGTAGAGAAAGACTGCATCTGAAGAGCAGGCAGCAGAACAGAGTGCACAGCAAAGGTCGAAGGAGCTGACAGAATGTCACTGTGGCTGGATCACAAACGAACAGGGAGAGAAGTAGACTAAGGCTAGAGAGGGGAGCAAAAGCCAAATCACAGAGGGCCTTTGGAATTGACCCAAGAGCAATGTAAAGCTATTGCAAATCTTACCTGGGGCTGTAACACAATCATATGTGCATTTTTAAAAGTTACTTTGGCTGCCCTGTGGAGAGCAAATTAGAAGGAATGTAGAATGAATGTGGAGAAACTAGTTAGGAAGCTCTGATGATAGCCCAAGTAGGAGAAGATAGTGGTTATAGTGGGTTGGAGAATGTTATTGTCACTAGTAAGAAGAAAATGGTTTTGAATTGAACATAGAGAGTAAGGCAGAAGGGGTTCCAGAGATGACTCCTCTCCAACCCCACTCCCCAGGTTTCTAACAAATTAAATGGTAGTTCTGTGTATTTAGATGTTGAAAGAAGAGAATTTGGGAACAGGATCAAAAGTTCAATGCTTAGTGTGAGACACATTAAGCCCAAATTGGCAATTTCCACAACATAATCTTTAGGGTTCACTGTTTTTAACAGTAACAAAGATGATGAAGAATGAGGAAAACTTGACTACAGAGTAGTAAGAAGGTTTGCCTTTGCAATATGATAAAATGGTAATGTGGATGATATGCTTGGCTTGGGTGAGCACTATTTGATTGTAATGCATAGTAATCAGTGAAATAAGAGGAACAAAGCGAGAAATGATATAAGGTTATTAACTGCAAACTAAATGCCAGTTCCTAAAAAAGACCACTGCGTATGACTTGCAGTTAGAAGGAACACAATATCTACAAGGTCATGCAATAGAGACAGTTACAGAATTACAGAGAAGGACTAACGCAGGAGAAACCAACTAAAAAGATAAGAATCAGAATTCATCAGTGTCTCAGGGAAAGATAACACAATAAATTCAAAGTTTTGCAATTTTTTACATTACTATGGTTAGTATTATCCCCTTATTTTCTATGTTAATATCATTTAAAGTATTTTAATAGATAATTCTATTATTAGTCACAACAACAGTGCAACTTTTAATGAGCAATATTTCTTTCACTTTTTTTTTCAAGTATTACGCAATAAAGTAAGCCTCGGGCCTTAGTTAACCAGCTTTGGAATTTTCGATTATTGTACTGCAGATATTAGTAAGGCAAATAGAATGCACTCTGAAATCTATAGCTCTTCACCTGGGTCCTGAAGAAGGGTAATTAAAACTGGCTATGTTGACTAATCAAGAACAAAAATCATGATGAGAGAAACTTTACATAAAGGTGAAGTAAAACAGCCAGAGAGTCTGATTACACCTGTCCCCTAACAATTATCCCACACTAGCCAATTTGAAAACCCCAACATTAGAATCTTTTCTCAACATGATAGAAAGAACAACACACTCAATGTCAGAAAACCTATGTTGTTAACTTTACCTCTTTCTGTGTGGCCTTGGTCAAGTTGCTTAACATTTCAGAGGCTCTGTGTAATGAAGAAACAACACAAAATGTCCTCCAAATTCTTTACAAGCCTAAATATCCATAAATCTAGAGAGAAACACTGGAACATGAGAATTACCCTAGAGTAAAACCCATTTTACAGAAATGATTTTGAAAGCATTAATATTCGAGGATTTCCAAGATATTTTTACCATTCAAAACTTTCCCCAGCTCTATTCTGTTTTGAAGAAAATTAACTTAAAATTGTAATCTCCCTGACTGGCACACCCAGTCTCCTTCCTCTGCTGTTTTTCCCCATAGCACATTCCACCTTTTAGTGAACTAAGCCACTTATTTTTTGTGTGTTTTTTGTCAATCTGCCCACCCCTACCACCAAACATAAGTTTTACCCACTCAGGAAGTTTTGTTTGTTTTGTTCATGGATGTATGCCAAGCACGTAACATATGATAGGTGCTTACTTAATATTGTTAAATGGATGAGTGAGTGAATTCCTAATATAATGTAAAATGAAACAGTCCCAAATTAAGTAACAATTGCAAAAGCAGATCTAACTAACTATGCATTGATCTATTGGCACAATGTTCCTTATATAGGCAAGCATATTTTAAGTAGTTTTGTCCTTTGAAATAATACAAACCTTTTTTAAAAAAATAAGCATGTGAACATTAGCTCATTGAACTGATTTGACCTTGTTCTCAGGAGTGAGTTCATTGAAGATCAGAAAAGTTCAAAGTCAATGAATCATAAAGCAATTAAAAACCTAAAAAGGAAATCACATGTTTTATGAACTGCAAATACAAAAACCATTTAGGGTAATATAATTTTATCAGGAATTCCTCAGTGATGTTGTTTAGGGGCCAAAAGTTTAGCTATATAGTAAGAGAATGATTAAATTGGTGTATACCAGGATTGAACCAACCAAATAAGTATTGGACTTCAAAAGAATTTCCCTTTAGGAATAATCTTCAGAACAAATTTACTAACTACACAAGAAAATTGGGCTTATTATTTTATTATAATCAATTTCATTTTTAACTGAAACTTCTCAAGTAAATCATTCACTAATCTATTAATAACAATGATAAAAATAACAGAAATAAAGAGAATTTCAGTTGCAATAAGAATAAATTGTCCCATGTCAAATGACCAGAATTTAAACTCAATCTGTTAAATGCTAAAGCACAAGTTCTTCCCTGAAATACTAGCTTGTCTCTTGTTTCTAAAACTTAAATTTATCCATAGAAAACTTTTTGCTGCTTTTGAGGACATTTAAAACATTTCTGTAGATTCTCAAGACAAATACACACACACAAAAGAATCCTTCAAACTACTTTATTTTTTTGGCAGGAAGACATCATTGAAATTGGTTCATAGCTTCCTTGAGTATTTACTTTGAAAAAGATAATGCTCATTTGAGATGTAAAAGTTCAGTTTGCTTGTAAAATACAAAAACAAAATGATCACCCTGTATACTAAAATTACACTAATAATTTTCATCCTTAAAAACACAGACACAACTTGAAGGACTGTGTGCCCTTTCATCTTCATATCGTTAGCATCTAGCAGAGTTCCTGCCACATATTGCTCAATAAAAAAGTTAAGAAGACTCAAGAAAGAAAAGATTGTTCCAGCTAAGTCCATCTTTATTTGTGTGGGTGTGCATTAGAATATCAAATAATATTATTAATGGGAATTTTTCCAAATCCACTCAATGAACAGAAATTGAGTGCCTACTATCTGTGCCCTGCTTTGTATTAGGCACTAGCCATATATCATTAAAAAAGAGACAAGATCCCTACCCTCATAGAACTCCACTCTTCAGGGGAATAAATTAAGTGTCTAATTGGTCTTCCCTCCTCCTAATTATCTTCCCCAGGTAGAGGCCTGAGGTGGTTAAAAAGAAAAGAACCTCTAGACTTTTGATCTAGATGATTCTTTGCGGTTGATATGGAAGCAGCAATTAGATAAAATACATCTAAGTTACACAGATAGTGGATGGCAAAAACCAAAGCTAGAATCAAGTTATTCAGTCTATATTTTCCTATTTCTTAAAGATCATCTCTATTTTTAGTTCTTTCTTTCCTTAGAAATATGTTAAAGAAATTTTCAGGAACATAAGAATTTTCAAAGAAATGTAGAATATTGGGAGTTCTTAATGCTACTTATTTTAGCCAGTTAATTTTGGCCTTACACTAATTGTGAAAGCTCCTTAAAAATAGAAAATTCCGCTGAGATGAATAACAATAACTAGGACCCTCTTCCTCATTCCGATCTCAATGCTTTATAAAAAATCTTATTTTATTATTTTCATTGTAAAAATAATACACTTTTAATATAGGAAATATATAAAATACAGAGAAGTTTAAAGAAAAAACTGACCTAATTTTCATCACTAAAAAACAACTCTTCACATTCTTATATATGTTTTTTAGTATTAGAGCAGTTAATTGCTTTACATAATATCATGCTGTCACAATTTTCTCCTGCCCTTTTCCTTGCATATTAACAGAGATATTTTCTAATGTGATTACAAACTCTTTGTAAGCACATTTATATGTTCTTAAAGTGAATGTGTCATAACTTACTCAGCCATTTATTCACACATGGTTAAGTATTTAGGTCACTTCCTGTTTTCACTATTATCAAATAAAGCAGCAATGAACATCTTTCTGCCTGATTTTTCCCCCTGTTCTTTGGATTATTTCTTTAGGACAGATTCTCTAAAGTTGAACTAAGATAAACATATTTAAGGTATTAATTTCCACATTGTTTCCTTAAGCAGTTTAATAATTTCACTTCTCACCTATTTTAACTTCACTCTTGTGGATGCTGGACAGCCTCAATTTTCAAAATGTCTTTGCTGGTTTAATTAGCATTTCTTTGTAGTTAGTGTGAACATTTCACTATATCCTTGTTTGTTCACCAGTGTACTATTGCCTTTCTGGGTGTCAATTTGCATTTTTTGTTCAGTTCTATTTTAGCTTTTGAATTTTCTTGTTCATTTATATGAGCTCTTTATGTATTAAAAATAGTAACTTGTGCTATTTGCAATAAATAGCTATTTGGTTAGGTGTTGTCTTTAAATTTGTATTTATTCAAGATAATTTTTATATTCTTTTTGCTTTATTTACAACAATTATTTATCATTCTTTCCATATCATTTCCTGTAAGTGCCCTTCACTAGCCCTTTCTAGTGTTAAAAAACAAAATCCAACTGAGTAAATTTGAAGGTCTAAGGGACTTTATTAAGCAATTCATAAATTAGGCAGCATCCCACCTAGCAACTGGATGAGCTCTCTTTAGTGTTGTTCAAAATGAAAGGAATTTATAGAAAAAAGGGTTGGGCAAGGGATCACAGGATGAGGGTGTTGAGAAAGAATTGTTTTGAGGTTGGGACACCTTTACTTTGGGAGAAGGGAAGGGGAAGTTTTTATTAGGTAGATTGCCTCTTCTTTCTATGGGGTAGAGAAAGGGCTATGTGACAGATTACTGGTGTTTGACCAGAACACTATATGCTGGGTAAGATTATGTTTCTGGGAGAGGTAGAAACTACCATTAGACTATATTTTGTATCACAGGCTTTTAGCACGAGTGATGCCATTTTGGGCTTGAATTTTTGTTTCTTTTTTCTTTAACTCTAGTCATTATGCTTTCACTCTTCTAATTTTTACTCCTGTCTTGGTATTCCATTAATCATCTTTATTAGGATATCTGGGTAAAAATACCATTTACTCAATGCCAAACACTTTTCAAATCTTACCTGATTTACTTCTTACAAAAACCCTAGGTGGATTCTGTTACTGTGTCCTCTTTAATGATACAGAAATCAGGGTTTTGAGAGGCTTAGTAACCTGTCCAAAGCCATTCAGCAAAGTGAAGTTGGAATTCAAATCCTTCTGAGCCCATTTTTTCCACATCTTTCCCTTGATCTTACTCTTTTGTCCTCTCTCCCATTAAGTTCATAATTCATTTAAAAAGAATTTTGTGTGATAATGGTAGGTTTAATAGAGGTCAGTGACTTGCTCACAGGGGTAAGTTTCTAGTGGAGTTTTAAGGCTGGTAGAGGTTATAGAACTGTCAAGCATCCTAATAATAATTTAGCAAGTAAGGCCCTACTGGTCTAACTAACTTCTATAATGTCATCTCTGATATCAGAATCTTGACACTTAACATTTTTAACAACATTTATTGAATCTTTATTTTTTATAATTTGCAGCACTGTTAAAATATAAAAAGAAATTCCTAGTCATTTAAAACATTAATAATAAATACAAAATTAAGTATAGCTAATGAGCAGGATTAGAGAAGGGTAGAAATCACTTCTCACTAATGTAGACAGAAGGGTTTACAGAGAAGTAAAATTCAGGCTTCTATTTGCTATTGACTTGACACATGACTAGGTCACTGAATGTTAAATTAAGTCAACTTATTATCATCTGATTGCCTTTTCAATGTTGCAGCA
Organism: Cynopterus sphinx; assembly: GCA_030015415.1. Lineage (NCBI taxonomy): Eukaryota > Metazoa > Chordata > Mammalia > Chiroptera > Pteropodidae > Cynopterus > Cynopterus sphinx. The sequence goes on from CM057391.1 coordinate 31,406,639, forward strand.
TTGGCTGAATGAGGTTAAGAGAAATAACCTCTTTGAAGATAATTAGAGTTACACTGAGAGTCTGTTTATTTAATTTTATTTTATTTTATTATTTTTTATTTATTTTATTTTATTTTATTAGTGCACACGTACACAGAAGCAATCTGATGTATCCAACGTTGAGCTTAGGTACAGTCATTCAATGTCCCTTGTCATTAAGATAGTCACATGCCCTTTATAGATAAAAGTTAAACCCAAATGTGTGGATCCTTTATTGTTATTGCCATGACTTGGTCATTTATGTTGCTCTTTGGACTGGAAATCTCTAGTATATTCTTTCTTTGACTCAGGTCAAATATATTCATCAGTGGTAACTTGGATTCCTTCTTTCACATTATTGAACCTTTAATTCATATTCAGACTGGCTAAATAGAACTAGGAGAAATAGGAAAATGGATTATTGGAAAGATAAGGGGAAAAACTCTGTATTTATAATAAAAGAGGCATGGGAAGAAACTCCTGAAGAATTAAAAATTCCTTCCTCAAGAGAAGAGAAAGTAAGTGAAAAACATAATAGATACTTTGTAAGAGGGTCCTGAGAAAACAAAAGAGCTAGGATGTGAATATTTATCTGAATATAGAACCAGAGAGCCTGCATGTTTTTTAATGACACATTTTTAGTCAATGCTTGTTAATTGAGAGAAACACTTGTAATGGATTTTCTAATAATGGCAGAATTTAAAATCTGAAAATTCCACATTAAAAATATAAACATTTATTAAGAACACATTTAAAGTAATTAAAAGAAAGAAATTTGAACTAAGGTTAATTTGTGTACTGTTTAATAGGCTATAAGACAAAAAGAACTAATGAGAGTAGCTAAAACACTGGTAGGTCTTTTACATCTAATATCTAATATTTCAATGCACTGGGAGAAACTCACTGTTTAAGGGACTTATATGGCAAATACTTTTTACATTTAAGATTAAGTTGTTTGCAGATCTTTGCCTATTAGTTTTTATTGAAGTAAGGTAGAAAGATGCGTTTCAGAAAAGGTTAATGTTATTTTGAGCAGTGAACTGTTTCAAAGAAAATAAGGCAACTAGCCTAACAATAGTATTTATAGAACTCCTACCACTGGAAAAGCACTGCACTTACTGTTATACAAATAAACAAATAAAACACAATCTCAGTCTATCTGGAACAATATAACTTCTACAAATAAAATAATCTACCATCTCCCTGAAGGCAGTTTGTAACGTTTAAATCACCTAACATTGTAATTTAGCACAATGTTTAGTATATGGCAGGCCCTCAGTAAATGTTTGTGGAATAAATTTGGCCTGATTTTAAGCCCAGATTTATGGAGAAACATCTCAATAACTATACATTAAAATAATTTTAAAAATTTTAAGCAGCATACAAAAGAAGAATAATGTTCTATCTTAGAATCAAAAACCTTTATATAATTTTGTACTTAGGCCACACTTTCCTGAGTCAACCTGTTAATTCACTTTTTTCAATTCATTCATTTAACGCATACTTATTGAGCATTTACTATGTGCCAGACATTGTTTCTAGGTGGTTCAAGCAAAATAACACAATGTTTGAGTAGATTTGAAAAAATGAGGAAATGAGTCATACTGTGCAGCTAGCTGTTTCAGGCAGAAGAAATGATAAGTGCAAAGGCTGTCAGCTAGAAGTACGCTTAGGTATTTAAGTAACAGAAGGCTGATGAGACTGGAACATAATAAGAAAAGAGTAATAAGAGATGAGGTCAGATGTAAGAGGGAGCCAGATCACACAGGGATTTGAAGAAAACTTTGGATTTTATTCTGAGTAAGGGAGGGAATAGTGACAGAATTTGACCTGACTTACTCTTAACAATAGACCTAGCAGAGGGGAGGTTGGAGGGAGACTGTTAAAGAGGATAAAAGATAATAGCCAAGAGTTTTGATATTATTGCAATATTTGTGGTGACAAATGCTGGGGGAAGTAACAACGAAGATGCAAAATGGTGTTATATTTGTTCATATTATTTAAGCACTGGCATTTCTCCCCTCTATTACTTTACTGAATAGATTGCAGCAGGGACAAATCTTGAGTGTTAGGAGAGTACAGACAAGTTGATGAAAGGACTGGTGGAAGGCAAGAAGATGCAGAATTACGGGAAGGCACACTTCAAAAGGAAGAATAGCTACTTGAATGAAGGTGCGTGAGTTAAGAATTCCGAAAGGGGCTTCCCCAGAAGTGATTGGCAGTAATATGAGACAGGAATCAAAGTCTTTAAAGGTCAAGGACTGTGGCTTGAAAATAGCTAGAACTTTTCATTATTTTAGGCTCATCATATTTTATATCCATATTTTCATGTCAGTGGAGCAAAGAAACTAAAAAATACATATTATTAGAATAGAGCTTTACCGAAAACTCTCTGGGCTATTCTGATCCTTAAACTTTGTGTGTCCTTGATAGAGATTTTCACTTGAAGCTCAAGCCTGGAGGCATAAATAATTGACATAATATTATACTTTTAAAAAAACACCCTGCATTGTTTTAGGGAGGATTTAAGGTAGTTTTGAAGTATACAGAGTATAGCAAGATCATGTATGCTAATGGTGAGGCAAAGTAAAACAAAAGTGGAAACAGAGCAGAGGCATAAATCAGATTAAAAATGCATGTGATGAGGAGAAAAACTTTATACATCTGCCCCAGATGGCCCAAAGGGTGCAAAATGGTGTTATATTTGTTCATATTATTTAAGCACTGGCATTTCTCCCCTCTATTACTTTACTGAATAGATTGCAGCAGGGACAAATCTTGAGTGTTAGGAGAGTACAGACAAGTTGATGAAAGGACTGGTGGAAGACAAGAAGATGCCTTTGAGCAGTGAACCAATGTTATACACATGCATATCCAATTAGAACATGTAGAAAATTAGTGGCTTGTTAGAATGTCTAATTAACAGTTTGTAAAGAAAGAAACCTGCTATACAGCTAAAAAAAATCAAGGCAAGGAAAATTTGTAGTAAAAGATAGAAAATATGGCTTTGAAGTATGACTTAAAGCATAGAAAACAAAACTATGAAGTAAAAAATAAAAAAGCGTTTTTTTTTTTTTTAAACTTCTCAGTGAGCTGAATGGCAACACGTGCAGAGAACACGGACTAAGGGTCACAAAAACAGTTATTTCCCCTTGGTTTATAAGAAGTACGGAAAAGTCTGATGTGAGTTTTCTAAATTTGAATTGCGAAGATTACACTTACTTTTCATCAACTTAAAGAAGACAGTAGATGGGAAAAAATAGTAAAATGGTAGCAGTGAATATGGAATTATATTAGAACTAAAGTAATATGCTAAAGAACATGATACTTTAATAATCCAAATGAAAACATAAGAGTTTTAAACCGCCTGGGGAAAAACAAGTGCATTGACCTGCTGGCTAAAATTTGAACATATTACATACTTTTAAATACTATTTCTACCCTGCAAATTCCGTTTCAATTTGCATATTAAAACATCTTCCTATTTATTTTTAAATTTATCTTTAATAAAAAAACGAACACATAACCTCAGGAACTGCAAATATCCTGAAGACTCTTGCAGAAAAATTTCAGCTGGCCTTTTTAAAGGAGCTGTTAGAAAGTAAAGTTTAACTCGTTTTAACTACAGAATGGGCGAGGTCGGCGATTGTTTTATTAACTGTTTTAGATGCGATGCCAAAGAAAGTTTCCTTTATTGACTTGAGACCCAAGATGCCAAGTGTATATGGGCATGGAGACTTATATGGACAAGCAGAGGCATAACTCTATAAATGTAAGCGCCCTAGATGGTTCATCCGATAGACCTTTTTCGATTTGAGGAGGAGCCAGCATACTCCTCCTGGAAATTAACTCTATTTCGTAACTTGTCGGGAGGGGCGGCCGAGTAGTCGGGTTGATTGGCCGGGCAGAAGAGCCGCAGGGCTCACTTTGCTGCAGGAAGCCGGGGCACACTCCAGCGCTGGCTCCTCCTAGCTCGAGGAAGCCAGGGCTGACGCTCACATCCTCCGGGGCGTTCCATCCAAATCCACGTCTTGGTGGACAATCCAAGGAAAACTCGAGGTAGGGGTGCGCGAAGTTGGGGACCGGATGGCGACAGTTCGCAGGAAGGGTCGGGCTCTCCAGTTTCCTGAGCTCGGTCCCTGTGGAAGAAGGGCTTCGGATGAGGATGGAGGGGGATATCCTAATTGGGGAGTCCGTGCAGACCGAGTGGGGTGAGACCTAGAGTCAGCCACTCGGGGAGCTCCTGGAGCACTCCTGGCCCACAGTTTTCGGCGCTAGCCACGCGCGTACTAGATTATGCGGTCCCGCTAGCGCGGTCCCAGAAGCGGGGATCTGAGCCAGAGGCCGGGTGCACGGAGAAAGCATCGTCTGGGCGTGGGGAACCAACCGGGAGCGAGAGCCTCGGTGTCCGCGTGCAAGTCCAGGACCCGCCGCCGTCCTCCAGCTCTGCTGGCCAGAGGAGAGCCTGGAGGGCCCGCGCGCAGGGCCCCTCTGGGGCGACCCTCAGGGCGAGCGCACCGCCCTGCCTCTCGCTCCGCTCGGCGCGCGAGTGAAGCCGTCTCACCCCCGTCTCCTGCGGATCCCGCGTTTGGCTGCTCATCGGCTGTGGTTTCTCCTCAGGTCGCGATGGATCATGAAGCCGGCCAGAATGGGAGAGCAGGGAAGAGCTTCTTGAAGCTGGGCAACAAAAGGTAGCCGATTTGTTTCTTTCGTATGATCTGAGAGATCTGGGCAATTCATTTCTATCCTCCAGCTCTGAAAGAAATGAAGAAATGATGATGATGATGATGATGATTGATGATTGATGATGATTTTAATCTTAAACGCTAGCGGTTGCCCTGCAGAAGTTTGCTGGTTGAGCACAGCGTTTGCGTTCTCCCTTCGCCTTCGCGAGTTTTTCCCCCATCATACTGGTTTCAGGCCAATGCACACATTCTTTATCTGTGTTTTATAACCTTGTTTACAAGCCATGTCGATCAGCCCTGTTGATCGTCTTGGTGCCTGAACCTTTGTGCTCTTCTGCTCTGTAGGCTAGTAGTCTCTTGCTTCTGGTAAAACAGTCACATAAACTTTACATATTTGTAGCATGGCAGATGGGACAGAAGGTTCAAAACTACATTTAGGTGTTAATGTTTTTTTTAAAAGGCAATGAATATCTGACCCTTGTAGAAGAATATCTGAAAGCAGAAGACTGCAGTATGGAAGTTACTCTCATGATGTGAAATTATCCAGATTGTATATAAAATTCGTACTGTAACCTGCTAGGAAAATAATTATTTTAAGTAAATTTTGATCACAGTGCAGTGTCTGTACAGGAAATTTAAAACCTCATACAGTAGGTTCATTGTTAGTAGTAGATTGTAAAATAAAACAAGCTGGTAAATATGTTATTATTAGAGACTGAACTTTTCAGTGTAAGCGCAAAGAAATACAAATGTGGATACCAAATAAGTTTTTTAAAAATAATGGTTAAATTTGAATTGAAAGCTTCAAATATGGACTCAATTTTAAAGAGTTCACTTTCTGTCCACTGAAAGGGATAAAAGCAATGAACACGCTGAGAGCCAGATCTTGGTTTCTAAATACCATTCCTCACTAAAAGGAATTGGAATGACATAGAAAAAGTGGCTAATTCTAATCAGGTCTGGGCAGAGAAAATACAGATTGAGCATGGAGTATCTTGTGGTGCCCCAAAACAAGAATGTAGAGTTTAATAAAGTCAAAAGGACACAGCAGTTGGCTTGAAGGGGCTTCCACTAGTCAAATCTGGGACAGTGTGAGCAACACTGTACTTGATTGTGAAATACTGAATACAATCCATCAGTCCTTAATAAAATTCTAAGAGGAAGAGGAAAACTAAAAAGGTGGGAGTGGTAGAAAGAATTAAGGAAAATTCTTTCCAGAAAATTGCCAGCTATCATTTTTGTAACCTTGATTGTTATCATCGATTCAGGCAAGAACTGGATCCTAAACCACTCAGAGAAAACTGTATCTAAGAATTATCCAAATTCCTACTAATTGGAAAAAGAAAAGCATGCTTTTCCAGTGAGGAGATTTTGAGTTACCACTTTAGCCAAGTGATTATACCTGGTATTGCTTATGGTAGAATATACTGTGATAGTGACAAGACACCACCTAGGAAGTATGTTAGGAAAAACATTGAGTCTGAACCCAATTAAGCCTCTAGACTGATGCTGTCCAATAGAAATATACTGTGAACCACATTTGTAATTATTAATTTTCTAGTAGCAACATTAAAAAGATAAAAAGAAACAAGTGAAATTCACTCTGAAAATATATTTTAAGAAACCCAGTATAATACAAAATATTGTTGTTTCTACCTGTAATCAGAATTATTAGTCAGATAGTTTACATTTTCTTTTTCATACAATAGCATGCCCTCCCCCCGCCTTATCCACAGAAGATATGATATGTTCCAAGATCCCCGTTGGATGCTTGAAACCAAGGGGGAAGTACCTAATCCTATACACAACAGTTGACCTTTGAACAGTACAGTTTTGAACTATGCAGGTTCACTAATACTATTTTTCCAATTGACCTGTGCAGTTCAAACCTGCATTGTTTAAGGGTCAACTGGCAGTTGGGAATTCAAATATGCAGAGGGCCAACTAAAATTACATGCAGAGTTTTGACTATGTGGGCAATTGGTGCCTGTAACACACCCCTACCCCAGTACTTTAAGGCTCAACTGTACTACTATATTTTTTCCTATACATCTATACCTACGATTAAGTTCATTTATAAATTAGGTATGATAAGAGATTAACAACAACAAATAATAATAAAATAGAACAGTTATAATAATATACTGTAATAAAAGTTATGTGAATGGCTTTGGGGCCATTATTAAGTAAAATAAAGGTTACTTGAACATAAGTACTGCAATACAGAGACAGCCAAGCTGATAACCAAGATGGATACTAAGTGACTAATAGGTAGCATATACAGCATGGGGATGCTGGACAAAGGGATGATTCACGTCTCCAGCTGGTGGACGTAAAATAGTACCACTCTACTCAAAACGATACACAATTTTAAACTTATAAATTGTTTATTTCTGGAATTTTCCATTTAATACTTTTAGACCACAATTGACCATGAGTAACTGAAGCTGCAGAAAGTGAAACCACAGATATGGGTGAAAGATACTACTAAGTCCTCATATCTGCTGTGTATTTTATACTTAACTGCACATCTCAATTTGAACTAAGTTTGAAATGCAAATTTGAGATGTGGGGCATTTTGTAAGACATCTATTCTTGTGCCTACAAAAAGTCAATGGGGGTGGGAGTGGAGGGGCAGAAGAACTTATAGATTTAAAAAAGTGACTAAAAGGACAAAACCACCAAATGTAATGTGTGACCCTTGATTACATCAGAGATCAGAAAAGGAAAAACCCATAGAAAACATTCTTGGGAAATTTATGGATTGGATATTATATGATGTCAAAATTGCCATTAATTTTTTTAGATGTGCTACTTGTAGAAAACATATGCTATAATATTTACAATTTACTTCCAAATGATTCAGAAAATATTAACAATAATATATACTTCCTTATACAGATAAAGAAAATATTGACAAAATGTTCATTGTTGAATCTAGGTGAATGCTATATGACTAGTAATCATTACTATTCTTTTAACTTTTCTGTTCATTTGAGATTTTTCATAATACAAAGTTTTCACATAAACCAAAAAAGAAAAAAGACTCCATAGAGTGAAGGGAGATAATTCTCTTTTTGTTTTAATTAAAAAAAAAACAACAACAAAACTTGGTACCTTGAAGACCTATGTACTTATGACACAAACACTTGAAGTAGGAAGTGTTGAGGATATGTAGAGGGAAATGATAAAGAAGGTATGTTCAAGCCTATACATGCCTTCATTCTAATATTCATTTTGATGACCTACAGGCTGTTTCCAAACTTTTTTCAATAATTTTTAAAGTAGTTCTTAATAAAACTATGTAATCTGTTCTTAATAAAATTATGTATATTTTTTCCAGTTTTACTGAGATATAATTGACATACAGTACTGTATAAGTTTAGGGTTACAGGATAATGGTTTTACTTACACATATTGTGAAATGATTCCTACAATAAATTTCATTAATATCCATCTGTCATCTCATACAGAAATGATAAAAAGCAAAAGCAAAAAAAAAAAAAAGTTTTTTTCTTGTGATGAGAACTCTTAGGATCTACTACTCCCTTAACAATTTACCTATGCACCAAAGAGCAATGTTAACTACAGTCACCGTGTTGTGCATCACATCCCTGGTACTTTACCTTATAACTGGAGATTTGTACCTTTGGACCATTTCCCTCTGTCCTCACTGACCCCACACCCCACCCCCTCCATTAACCACAAATCTGATCTCTTTTTCTATGAGTTTGGTTTTTTTAAAACTGTATATTCTAATTTGAAATTATAAAGAAGCATGTGGCTTTGTTGGTATAGTACTTAGATAATTGTGCCATTTGGGATATCTTATTTTTAAAAATATTTACTGGGGTGACATTGGTTAATAAAATTATGTAGGTTTTAAGTATACAAATCAATAATACATTATCTATATATTGCATTGCGTGTGTTGTGTTTTGAGCTGATGGGATAAATGAGTGATCTAGCAAGGGTGAGAGTCAGTGTGGAAGTGTATATGTTCATATAGTGCACTCACGCAGAATTCTGATGCTGCACTGAGTGTCTCGTGTTGACTTTTCAGTTTAAATTTTGGCTTTGTTCTAGTTATGTGACCTTGGGCAACCTAGTTAACTCATCTACAGTTTTTTCATCTCTAAAAGAAGGTCAAAAATGTGCCTGCTTCACAGAGATTAAGATTAAATGAGATCATTTATGGAGAGTGTTTACTTAACCTCAGGAACAGTATAAATTCTCCAAAGTAACAGCAGTTTTAGAGAATGAAAAAATAAATAAAAGCTTAGAGCTAAAACTTAATTTTGTACGGCTATTTTTCTCCTCTCATCCTGGTTCCAGGGTCACTGAAACCATGCCTTTACTGGGAACAGGGTGAGACCACATTTGAAGAGTTATGTTTCTGTATTGTGTGTGTGTGTGTGTGTGTGTGTGTGTGTGTGTGTGTGTGTTCATCTAACATCACTCCAAGGCCAAATATGGGGTAAACTCTGGATTTTTTTTTTTAGAAGTCTCTTCAATTCTGACCTCATTTAGTATTAAGAAACAAAGACAACGATGAATTTACATTTAGAATTTGAAAAACTGTGTAAAAATAATGCAGTTTTTCTCTGAAATAGCTTTTCTTTTGTATATTTGAAATTATAGATACAGAGGCTGGTCATGGTTGGTTTACTGTCATGTTCTGGGTAGCAATTACGTTGAATGGAAACGAGTTACAAAGGTAGATTTATTTAAATCTGCGTTCAAAGTAATATTTGACTTTCTTATGCCTGAGGACAGCTTTTTTGCAGTTTACAAACCATCTTCTCTAACCATAGCTTTTCAAGGTTGCATCTATTGCCATAAGTAAGGGCTGCAGACATCTTTCACAATTAGATTTGTCCATAGTGATTTAATTACTTCTCTTGTTAGCTTGTGCCTAGCATTTGATTGCCATTACTTTCCAACGATAAAAATAATAATAGTAGATAGAATAGCTATTTCTGGGTAGTAGATAGAACAGCTATTTCTAAAATTACTCTTATGATAATTAAAGGGATTAGGTTGTGAGAACGTGAATGATTTTGCAATTAGCATAAAAACAGGAAGCTGTCTCTTTAGAATTTTTTCAAATTGCAGAAGTTGTAAGTTTGTGTATTTATCATAGAAAATTAGGAAATACTAAAGGCACAGGAAGAAAATATTTTGATAGAAATCTCAACATCTGGTGATAAAAATATATAGATTTCTAAATACATGTAAACGTGTTTAAAATTTATAAATGGGATCATACTATAACCTGGAGTGTGTGTGTGTGTGTGTGTGTGTGTGTGTGTGTGTGTGTGTGTGTGTTTACTGAATAATATATTGTGGACATGTTATAAGCTCTATGTAAATTTGTTAACTTGAAAACCTATGTCATTTTAAAAATTTTGTGTAATTCTACTGCTATGTTTTTCAGTAAAAAAGATGAGAAGAAAGAAAAGAAACCAACTGTCAGTATACTAGCAATGGTGAGTTTTGAATTGATTCACTATTCAAAATGCTTTGGAAATTTGACTTCTCCTTACCTAGAGAAGAGATATTGCACCTCATATAATATTTTTTTGGAGAGTATGTTAATGGAGAGGAAAATGGTTTAAGTTTTTTTTCAGAGGAATGCTTATTATAACTTGCCATGAGAATTGAGCCTCAATAGCTACACTTCTTGTATTAGATTTCAGTTTTCCCATAATTAGTTATGTCATCATTGATTTGTTATCTACACAAGCACTTCTACAGTTATCTTAGTACAGATAACAGATCTCTCAGCCATAGGGATAGAGAACAGCCACAGGGAGTGTGGTTCAAGTAGGACACAAATTTTCCTGTCATTAATGGCTCTGATATCCTGGCAGGTTTGAGGTTATAGTTCTAGTTATCCATATAACATCAGTTGAAAACAGCTCAGTTATTACTCTGACTAGTACAAGTTATCATTCCTCCGTGCCGAATAACTGAAAATCTAGAATTTGAAAACTTCAGAATAATTCTTTATCTCATTTCTGGTTTCATGGTGGTTGCTTACAAGCCTTTCTTTAATCAACTTGGAATAAGACAGGGATTTTATAGATGTGACTAGTTGATGGTCTCTACCTGAATCCTTTTTTTCTAAGAGTGCAGACTTAGGTGAACTGTGGGATTAAAACCTGGAAGACTACTGGAACAATCAAGTCTTGCAGAGTACTCTTCATAATTCAATCATAACACAACAGACATTTTTTGAAATGTATGGAAGAAGGATAGGCTGTCTTGTAAAATGGATATTAGTAAATTGAATGTAAAAATAGTTATAAGCAGGAAAAAGCAGTCACCTGACTTTTACATTGAGGCCTCTGTGGTCATCTCATATGATCTTCATCTTCCTGAGCCTCAATTGCTCTGTCTATGGCTCCATCTTTTATTCTATCTCCACTCTGTTTGAAATTTTGGGGAGATGAGATTATATACTTGGATCATTCTCAGGAAGACTATTTGAGTGACCAAGTGACAGTTTTTGTTTGTTTTAGGTTTCATTGTTTTCTTGTATTGAAAGAAGCTTTTAAGTTTAAGATAGTTTTATTCCTAAGATTTAGTTTCATTTCTGTCATTTCAAGACCAAACATTTCTGTCTTTTACAGATTTCTTTTTATTATTTGTAGCTTTAATTTCAAAACAAGTCTTATATTTTGGAAAATTTAACAGACCTAATACACAGAGGTAATGCTATCAATACAGGTTAAGCCACAAAAGAATAAAAATCTAGAGTTTGAATGTGAGATAATAATAATACACATATAGTACCAAATGCCACATATTGTTCTCAGCACTTTATATATGAACTCATTTTCTTGTTGCAACTCCCTTCGAGATAGATACTATTATTAGCATTTAATAATAGATACTTGACCAAGGATACACAGCAGGGCCAGGATTCAGACCTGGAAAGTTTATGTTCCAAGTCTCAGTGCTCAGGATAGAATTGAAAAAATATATTCTAAGCCTTTTGACAAATTGCTATATTATTAATGTGGCTTTTCCTGTGTCATTTCCTTAAGAGTTGACATAGAAAACTATGAACTTCACTTATGCATAAAATATAACCACAAGGACACATTCAAAAAGTTAACCAATAAAATGCTGATGTTATTGGCATTACTTATGAATAACAGTATCCGACTGAGACAAAAACTCATGTATCAGGGGTTTCCAAGAACCCCAGGTTTGATGATTCACTAGAACAATCCATAGGACTCAGCACATAATCACATGGTTAAGATTTTTACAGCAGAAGGATACAAAGCCGAATCAGCCATGGGAAAAGGCTCACGGAGAAACATGCAGGAGAAACCAGGCACAAGCTCCCAGTCTCCTCCCAGTGAAGTCTTCGCTATACAAAAGTGATAACAGGCACTTGTGTTATCCTTATACTCCAAATGATGAAGCAGAATCAGAAAAGTTAAGCTATATACTCAAAGTCACAGAGTCACATAGCTAATAAAGGAGCAAGCCCAGGGTTTTACCCAGATCTGCTTAGTCTAGAGCCAAAGCTTTTAACAGTTTTAATCATTTATTGTAGTTTATGACTGGATAAGCTTTTATCTGCCCAGAATGGAAGAACCCTTTGATAATGCTATTATATTCTGACTTCCTGGTCATTCCTCAGTCATTGAAGGCTTTGCCACCTGGATCAGTGTTCACACTTTTCATCCCTGGTGCCTTTGGGTAACGTTTATGCTATTAAGGATAACCACTCCTTGATCTTCATAGCCACAATAATCTTTTCCTCCCCGTAATCCCAGCCTGGATTTTATTGTTACTTTAAACTGTTCTATCTCCAGAGTGACCAGTTGAAGCAGCCAGCTTGAATTAGCCAGCCATCGGCTCTCTTTTCAATCTGCTCACTGTTCCCTCTGGATCTTGAGCCCACTGACCCATTAATTTCTGATCAGCCCTTTCCTGTCTTTATTCTGTTTCTTATCCAGCTTTAAGTGATGACTATCTCTTTAGTTATTCTCTTGCCCAAACTATAAATTTCCTTTCACTTGTCTTTTGTCATACACAGTCCAAGCAAAATCAGCCATCTGCACCTGAAATCTGATTGATGCAGGAGAAACATCTCACAACAGGGTATACCCAGCACAGAAATCCTCTGCTTTCTTCTCACTGACAATGTCAAAGCTTTACTCTTTTCAAATTTCCCACTTCTTTCTCCACCCCCAACACCTCCTCTCACTCTTGGTGGATAACCTCTCCTTTTATTTCACAAACAAAATGGAAGCCACCTGACAGAAGTACCTCAGCTCATCTCTCCCAATTTACAAAACATGTCTATAGCTAGATCAGTTCCCTCTTCCTTTTCTCCTATACAATAGAAGAATCGTTTGGTTCTTAAAACACCTCACTGCATCTTCAATCTCTACATCTCAACAGGGTCTTTCCCAGCAGTATTTACACATCAAGTGTTTTTAAATCTCACTAATGCCCTCCTTAAAGTCACCCCTCTCTAGCTTGCTTCCCATACAGGAGTTGCCTTTGCTCTGTCTCAGTTTCACTTTGCAATCACTTCTTAACATATTATAATTTGGCTGCTGTCTCCACCACTCACCAAATTCAGTGGGCATGTTTTGATTCTTTCTGGCTTGTAAGTTGCACTTGATACTGTCCACTATATTCTTTCTTCCCTTGATCTGTGATGCCACAGTCTACTGATTTTCCTTTCAACTCTTCAGTTTTTTCTTGTGTCACCTTTGCCTGTGAAGTTAGAATTCCACAACCTTTTATCCCAGGAATCAATGATGGTGTTGGCATTTCTCTAATTTCATGCAGCTATTTCCTATTGTTTTCATTCAAAACTCCTTTCTCCTCTGAGTTTCATTCTGCACAATAATAGTATCTTCTATCCGTTTTCAATAGTGTCCTTCTGATTTCTAGTTAATTTTCCTCTTCCATGGAGAACGCTGGCATTTGATTGCTTCTGTTTTGTTCACCTGTGCTCTCATTATTGTTCTATTTTGGTAACCTTATTAATTATTCCTGGGCTTAATGTTTGACCTCTTCAGTTCCAACAACCTTCATCCCTACTCTCTAGGAAGGTATAGTTGTAGACAAGTACCTTGGGCTTATTACCTGGATGGACACCCATCTATAAAGCTATAAACTCAAATGAATGTCACCCTCAATTTCCGATTCCTTCTAGCTTGGCCATTCCTCTTTATTATCCTTTTTTTTTTTTTTTTTGACATTATGCATTTATTTCCTATTGCTTCATAATGAAATATCATTAACTCAGTAACTTAAAACTACATATTTTTACTACCTTAGAGTTCTGGGATCAGAAGTCTTACTGGGCTAAAACCAAGGTGCCACTAGGGCTGGATTTCTTCTGGAGGTTCTAAGAGAAAAGCTGATTTCCTTCACTTTTTTAGCTTCTAGAGGCTGCTTGTATTTCTAAACTCATGGTCCCTCCCTTACATCACTCCAACCTTTTACTTCAGTCATCATTTCTTCTGCTACTGACTTTGATCCCTTTGGTTCCCTATTATAAGGACTTTTGGGATTACATTGGGCCCACTTGGATAATCCAGGATAATCTACCCATTTTAAGGTCCTTAACACCTGCAAAGTCTCTTTTACTGTGCAAGGAAACATATTCACAGGTTCGGGAATAAGATATAGATGTGTTTGGTGGGAGAGGGGTATTATTCTGCCTACCACACATAGTTAAGACTTTGCTCTTGCAACCACTGTCTTTACCTCTAGTCCCCTTCCTCCATTTTTGCTCTTCTAAAAACTATTCAACCCATAGTAGCTACATTAAATCACCTAAGTTCCTCCCTTAAAACACTCTGACATGCTTTTCCTTTATACTTCCTCCTGTAACTATAAATGGACCTCCATCATCTGATCTATGTCCCATTTCTGACTTCACTCTAGACTCTTTATTCTGCTCTTGCTGCAGTGGTACTTTTGTTTGGTCTTTGAAACACACCAAACTATATTCAACCAAAGACCTTTTCATTTGCTTCTCCTGCCTGAAATACTGTCTCTGGATTATCACATGACAAACCATATCCTTCCTGTCACTGAGGTCTCACCTCAGATGCTGCCTTCTCAGAGGGATGTTCCTGACCAGCAATCTAAGCCAGCTGGCCCCACCTATCACTGTGATCTAAGCTCCATGAGGTCAGGGGCTTTGTATGTTTCTTTACTGACATACTCCAAGTGCCTAGAACAGTGTCTGGAACTTTAAAACGTACTTAGATATTGAATGAATGTTTAAAATACATCTATTTCCTCTTTTTACTATTTGCACTGGAGTGCAAGCTTTATGAGGACAGGAATCTTATCCTCTGATGCTTGCAGTACTTAGTAAACTTGACCCCTGTTAGGTGCTTAATAAAGATCTTTTGAATGTTAAATGCATGAATGAATGAATGAATGAATGAGTTCACCAGCTTCCTCCTCCAGCTCAGGCACTGTGGTAAAGTCATATTCTTTGTTTAGTCTGCTATATATTTCTAAACCACTCTCCTGTCAGCACTTTCTACTTTCTTGCCCTGGGAAGCCCAACCTTTGTCTTTCAGCATGGATCAACTTTCCTTCCATGTGATTATGGTTCACCACCTCCTCTTCCTCTTATCAGCATCTAACCAAACATTTTCCATGTCCTTGTACTTAAATGGCTCTGATTATAGTCATTTTATACTTCTGTCTTACATTTCACCTGATATGTTACAACTATTGTTTGTCTACATGCTCCTTCACTGTAAGCTCCTGAAAAGTCTTATTAATTTTTACATTTCTAAAACTACTAACAGGACCTGCTTATATTGAATATTTTTATATTGTATGCCCAATAAAAGTTTCTTTTATTGTCTCATTTTTTATCCTCAAAACAACTGTGTGAAGCTTGATGTGTATATGAATATTGTCCTTATTTTATAAATGTAGAAATTGGGGTGCAAGATTATTAAGAGAGCTTTTTCCCCCCAAATCCTCTTCTTAGTAACTAATAGACCTAGGACATTTCACTGAGCTTTTGTTCTACTCAGCATTATGTTGTCACTTTCCTCAAATCTTCTCAGCATTTTCTCTCTAGAAGTCAATTTAGCCTCGAGTCACAAATATGAGCTTCTGAACTCTCAATTTTGTCCAAAATTTCTGAAATTCTTGGAAACTTGTTTGTATCTGTGCTCATTCTTTGCTTGTTCCTTCTAGCTTGAGATGAAGAGATATACCTTTGCCTATTTGAGAACCGTCCTCCCTTCATTTACCAAGTTTTATTCTTCTGGTTTGCCCTAGCTTAGTGAAGGCACTTCTTGCTCACTCAGCTTTTTCTTGCTGCTTCTATACCTCACACCTTAAATTTGGAAGACCACAATCTTCTCGAAGCTTATTGTAATTGTACCTGCTCTGCTTACTGCTCTTTCTGGCTGGAATGCCTTCCTTCTTGCCTCTGAACACTTGCTGAACTCCAAAGCTGGGAGGAGGGATCACCTCCCCTGTGATGTTTTTCGACAAAGGACAGAATAACTGCTCAATTTTGTGTCTGCTCTACTTTGTACAGTGTGCTGTCAAGGCATGCAGAATATATACTGCATATACTTTTTAGCTTTGCCTTCCTCCTTCTCCTTAAACACACTGAATGCAGGGATTCTGTATTTTCTCTATTTGTCTCTGGACTTTATCAGTCATTGAGTAGGCATTTAGTAAATGTTTATATTCGTGGCCTGCTTTTTTTTATTATGGCCAAGGCTTACTTTTGGGGGTAGAATTTCTTGTGGGGGTGGTGTTAAGAGGAATCCTTGCATGTCGACTATCTTCATTCTTCTACTGAGGCATTTAATATTTTGTTCACTTTAATAGTCTCTAAGAGACGATAAATGGTTTCTGCTCATCTCTTCCTCCTTATTTGTGATTTTTTTTTTAGAGGTAGATGAATGCTAGTCAAGACAAAATAACCAATGGTAAAATTTAACCTGTGTTTCAATAAATTATGAAAAAAACAAAAAACAAAAATAATCACCTTAAAGGTTTTAATTTGCAAAAGGGATGTTTTTAAATTACGTAATATGTCATTAACCCAAATTATCCTCACTTGATTACATTTTTAAGAGCTAGAAAAAATTCAAATGTGAATACTTAAATATGTATTAGATATTTTTATACCAGACTTCAATTTTCACTAATTTTGTAACTCAGCTTCACTTTTTCTTTCCCGTTTTATGGACTGCCATTCACTACCGCCAAAAACTATTCTGCTCTTTGTTTTTTCATTTGTCAATTCAATACTTATTCCCATTTCTTACTCCTGTAAATTCCTTGTTAGTTAACTTTAGGATTGGCTTCTACCTCTTTATGCAGTATACATAAGCTAAACTTTTACTTTCTGTTGCTGTGTCTTTTATGTTGCTTGACATTGATGTTTGTTTTGATTTATGTACCCTGACCAGTCCTATGATTTTTTACTCAGTTTCCTCCCTACTAATCTGCTGATCACATCCACACAACAAACACCTGCCTTGGGATTTATCCACAAACCCCCACAGTTGGCTTCATTCTATTTCTGTTTTTGTTTTCTTTCATTTGGTTTTCTTTTGGTCCTGAACTAGTTCCATGAATTATACAGGCAAAGTATTAATTGTTTCCCAGTGAGCCTGTTATAGAGCCCCAACCCTATTCTTCTTACTGTTTCCTCTTTTCACCACTTTTTAGATCCAGAGAAGTCTTTCTTTTATTTTTGTGACTGGCCTGCAATTAAAGAGATTGTGCCAGGTCTGCATTTGTCAGTTGCTATGGCCATATTTTGTCTTCTCATTATATCTGCCTGTTATTTGGTGGGCATGTATCTTAACTTGTTCTTTTTCTCTTCTGTCTCACCATTGAGGCCTGATCACATTAAAATCATGTAACAGTTATGCTAGTGCTATTTTGTAGCAAATCTGTGACCCAGGCCACTTTCTTAAAGCAACAGAACATGTTTCCTCAGAGAGACTTTTGGCAATCAAGATTTCTCTTGACTAAAAATTCTTGAGATGAAAAGTGGCTTTGGCTTCTATCTTGGAAATCAGAGAACAAATACTATGTTTCTATTACTGTACCATTAAAGACTTTTACAGTTTCCCAGAGGAAAGACTTATCCCTCTCATCAAACTTCATGTATAAGAAAAGGAGACATACTGGGTCCAATATGAAGAAATAGGTTAGAACTCAATAGAAGAATCAAATGCCCATTTCTAATTAGGTTATTGCAATAGTTTAGCCTGGACCAGGGTGGTAGCAGTAGTAGTCTGAGAAATGTTTGGATTTGAAATATATATGTGGAAAATAAAGCAACTCACCCATGAAACTGTGCTGATTGTTCCTATTCTCTACATTTTCTTTTTTTTTCAGTTTCGCTATTCAAATTGGCTTGATAGGTTGTATATGTTGCTCGGAACTATGGCTGCCATCATTCATGGAGCTGGACTTCCCCTTATGATGCTGATTTTTGGAAACATGACAGATAGCTTTGCAAATGCAGGGCAATCAAGAAACACAACTTCTGCAAACATTAATAATCAAAGTAAGTCTTGTTCGTGTTACTGATTTTATTGGAAGCTTGAAGAAAAATCACTTAAAGAGATGTTTGTAGAACCTTTACAAACATTATTAAATATGCACTAGTGTATTTAATGTGGTGGGAGGTGGAGGAGTCTGAGCTATAAATCATTTGTAAAGAGTTTGAGAAGGTGATATTCACAAACATTAGAATGCGTAGTGGAAGTGCTGGCAGAGATATAGAAAGAGACAACTCTAAAAAGTCAGAAATATCCCAGGAAGTTCTAGGAAGAGGTATAGGAACCTAACCTGGTCCTTGAATAATTAGAAATCAGATGTGAGGTTCTCTGGCATTTTTTGATGTTGGCATAAGAGACAGAAGTCCTGGATGATTCTAAAGTTTTTAGCCTGAGAAATTGGATAAACTGGATGCAGTTGCCATCAACTGAGAAGAGGAAGGTGGATGGGAGATTAGGTTTGAGCAGTAAATATAGAAATTTAGTTTTGGACATTTTCCCAGGTTGAGCTCTTTGGAAACAGATGCTAAAATGGAGAAATTTGGCCAAGAGAAGTGTGCGTGTGTGCATGCACACGCACATGCTAAGAGCAATAATAGCTTGTTTGTCCACTAAAGGAATGATCCAAAAGAGAGGAGAAAGTGATACTTGGAGAGAGAGAGGGAAGAGATTTTCTTGAGTGATATACAATTACAAAGAATGAGATCTAAGGCTCAAGAAGAAATATTTGCTTTAGGTAGTAGTGCCACATAGTTTACCTACAATAACAGGTGGGAAGAGAGAGTATTTGAGTGCCAGTGTCCAAAAGTCGGTAAGTAAGAATTTGAAATTTTTCTTCTGGTTACTTTACTTTTTTCAGTACAGTAAGAAGCAAGACGTTTAGCTGATAAAGAAGGGAGATCTGAAACAATGCTCTAGGCAGTGAGAAAGTGAATGGACTGCCAAACTACTTTGGGTGTTACATACATGCTCTCTAACACTCTCACACTTGATTGAGAAGGGGCTAGTCGATATCTCTGAGCTTCCAAGTCAACTTTGGTTAAGCATAGATTGATTTAAACTAAGATACCCAAAGATTTACAACCTAGTGTGTGCTCAAGTAGAAATGTTGAAAACACCTCTCTGAGAATACCCTTGAGAATACAGTGATACCATATAGCTTTTACAATGATGCTTCAGTGATGCTTTTGGACCTTTCAGTCTCTGATGAATGCTATGAATCCTTTCCCCAGAAGCATGCATATAAATATCTGTACCAATTTGGGATATTTATGGATCCTTTGATACCCATCTGTGGGTCTTGAGAACTACTTCTTTGTGATTGTGAAGAACACATTGTTTACCCCAAGGCAGGACTCCTCCAATTCTGTGAATGCAGGCTGGAAAATTTTGTAGTCTGTTTGAGCTATAAAAAATTCTTAATTCATTTATTACATCCTTTCATGGCATTCAAAGGTACCTACCGAAGTGTTGTACTATCTTTGAATTGGCACTTTTCTTTTTTACCGTTCACCAAAAGGAAGTTCTTGGTGTCTTTTGAGTTAGGCTGGAAAATTTTGTAGTCTGTTTGAGCTATAAAAAATTCTTAATTCATTTATTACATCCTTTCATGGCATTCAAAGGTACCTACCGAAGTGTTGTACTATCTTTGAATTGGCACTTTTCTTTTTTACCGTTCACCAAAAGGAAGTTCTTGGTGTCTTCTGAAATCGTTGGTTCCTATGCATGCTATATTTGGCAATATTCTTTGGAGTCAGTTCTCTTACACTTTACAGTGGAACAATCAAAAATTTCAGTGTTGTCTAGTAGTTCTGATCCTACCCACTTTTTTATGAAGTCCATATATACACATTGATCTAACTGTGAGATGTATATACTAATCACGTACTACCTAAAGGATAGTAGCTGCTGAAATCATCTATATTTATAAAGAAATATTGGGTTTTTAAAACAACTGTTGAAGTTTGGCCCAGTCTGGGAAGAGCAGACCATTAAATGGCTAATTGAAGCTAACATAGGTGAACTTTGGCCACAGTAAACTCACTTTGTGCTATGTCCATTGATATTAAAAAAAAGAAAGAAAGAAAGAGAAAAAACTACATTAACACTTGCATACATTATATCTCCATCACCCAGATATTACTTGGCTTTTTTTTTGTAAAAAAACAATTAACCTATTTAAGTAGAAGTACTATCTCTTGGCTTTACCTGGACCATATATAGATGTGTGACATAGACAGTAATCTAACTTAGTTACCTAATAGCATGCATAAGATCCCAGATAATGGTCCAATTGTAGATACTCGCTTCCTACTATGCCCATGTGTCTAAATACTGATCAGAGTCTCCCAGCCAAATAATGTCTGCATCAGCACACCTCGTGAGCTGGTAATTTGGACTTTATCTTTGTAGATGTCTGGATCACATGGTTTCCAATTGTCATAGTTCACATTGCATTCCTTGCTAATCCTTCCCAGACAGCACACTTTGAAGCTTGGAAAATTCAGAGAAATATTTGGAAATTTGCCACTGTCGACCTCATAAGAGATACTATATTTAGGGATCAGAGAGTAGTTCTGGAATTGGACTCCCTGGCTCTAAAACCCAACCTTTACCACTTTTTATTTGGGAGGGTTGGGGAATTTCTTCATCTTTAATTTTTTCTTTTATGAAATGTTGAATAACTATAGAACCTATTTCATAGAGTGGTTGTGAGAACAAAATGGATTTAATGTCCAAGGCTCACAGAATAGGGCCTAGTCGTAAAAAAAGGGCTCAAGGAATATTGTTGTTGTTTTATTATTATTGTTGTTGTTGTTGCTATTATTATTATTATTAATTATTATTATTATTATGAATGACAACCAGAAAGTCTTGCTTCCATGTTTTTCACAAATTAACCTGCATAATTTGTAATAATGATATGGTCCCTTATATCATTTTGTCTTTATAGAACTCGGTGATACTACCTCTGTTTTCATGATTGTTGAAAGCTCAGATTATTCCTAGAATTACTCAGTATTTGTTACAGATGTGAATACCCATTCCTTTCAGCAGCATTTCCTTGGTAACTGGACCATTAGCCATGGCTTTCAAGGAAGGTGGGGGTCCTCAAACTATGGCCCATGGGCCAAATCTGGCCTATTGCCTTTTTTCACACCACATGTGAGCTAAGTATGGTTTTCCCATTTTTAAATCATTGAAGAAAAATCAAAAGAAGAACAATATTTTGTGACAGAAAACTGTATGAAACTGGAATTTTATTACTCATAAATAAAGTTGTAATAGAACACAGCCATCCTATTTATTTGCATATTATCTATGGCTGCCTTTACACCACTTTGGTGCAGTATTATAGTTGTGACAGAGACAATATGGACCACAAAGCCTAAAATATGTACTATCTGACCCTTTACAGCAAAAGGTTGCCAATCTCTGAGGCAGGGTATTGAGCTGTATTGAGGGGTTATTATCTTCAATCAATCCATCAGTCAATTTGTTATTAAAACATTCTATGTGCCAGCCATGGAAAATGTCCTAAGTATTAATTCCCAAACCCCAAAAAACCTAGTATAGTGAGAGAAATGGACAAGCAAAACACCAAAGGCCATTGTATATAATTAGTGCTTCAGAGATACACAACATGCTTGGGAAAAGAGAGCAAGGGCATCTAATTCTATATTTAGGAGTCATGGGAGGCTTCCAACAGGAGGTGATAACCAAGTTTAGTTATCACAATACCTCTCTTGTGCACAAAATAAAAATGTTCTATGTAACAAGTGAAACCATTTTAAAAACATACTAAATAAAAAATAAAGTTAATAACTCTTCCCTTATCCCCACTCCTTATTGACGTTCCCTATTGTATATCCTTCCACATCTATTTAAAGACAGCATGCTATCTCTACTGTAATTTTTAGTCCCATCACTAATCTGCTTGTCTGCAAATTCAGACTGAATAATCTGCCTTTATATGTTGCCCTCTCTAAGACCACCTTCAAAACCTTTGATGCCATACTCTAAAGCCTACCTTGATGGAGGGTATAGCATCAAAGCTTTTGATGGTGGTCCTAGAGGTGAGGGCAAATGGACTCTCTGGTGCCTCTGGAGGGATAACCAGCCTACTGAACTCCTGGGTCCCCAGAAACTCTCAGACCTTTCTTCTTGCCCTTCCCCTGGTAGAACCTCATAACTTCTCCATAGGGGTAGTTTGGGTACCAGAGCCTCCTTGTTGGAACAGAAGTATTCCTTCTTCAAGGAGACTTTGATATCTTAAGGCTCTTGAAAGTCTGAGAGTTTTCAGCTAAACATTTTAAATAGACAATTTAAATAGACAGCTCTAAAAACTTTTGAATGAGCAGTTTCTTCTCTGCTGCTGCATTAGACCCCTTATAAGTTTTCTCTCCTACTGATGATGCCTTGCCCTGATCATCAGATACTGGCTTTTGTCCTGCTCTTTTTGATGTGGAGCTGACTTCCTGACACCTGACTTCCAATGATCTATCTCTTGTTGTTAGCATTTGCCTTTGTCTTAATATCTCTGATGACTTGAGCCTAGGGAACTCTCTGGTCTTGCCACACCCTTGTGTGAACAGAGCTGAACCACTGCTGAATTTCTATAGTATTCTGTGAATTCTCATCTTCCTCATGAGACTGTCCACTATCAGGAAATGAGCCAAGATAAAGGTGGTTGTGAGTTTAGGCATTTTGTGTTGAAGGGGACAGGTTGGGAACAAGTGTAAATGACATACAGGCAATTGAAGAAATGAGACTGAATCTTGCTATAAAACCTAGGATTAGAGATTTGGCAGTCTTTGAGTTGAAGGGATATTAAATCTCCTGAAACAGGATGTGGAGAAAAGTAGAAGGAATGAGAATCCTAAGCCTTGAGGAAAGACTCAAATATTAATGATTACTGAAGTTAACATCTACTCAGCACTTCGTATGTGCTGGGCTTTATGTATATTCACTCCTTTACACCTTTCAAGCACATGAAGTTGATACTATTGTCATCTACACTTAACATATGAAGAAACTGGGCCTACAGGGTTGAGTAAATTTAAATTGCCTGAGATCATAGAGTTGACAGTCAGTATATGAACCAATGTAGACTGGCCCCAAGTTTATGCTCTAAAGGAAACAGAGGACATCAGGAAGGAAGACACTGAGGATAACATGCTAATCCAGAAGTTAAAGGACAAGGGAGAGATTTGCCAAGTCCCATAGTGGTTAGCCTTAAGGAGTAAATATTCCTTATATAAGTTGTTGATTGTTTATTATCTCTAATGATAATAAACACTGATGGCCTTTCTTTTTCTCTGTTTCTATATTATGGTTGTTTCTGTTTGGTCTCCTACCAATTGTGGGCTAAGGAAAGGAGGAAATGAGACCCTCAAATTCAGATAAAAAGTGGAAATAGCTTATTTTTGTATTTATCATCATATTTATTATTTCTATTCTCACTGCTATAAAACTCATATAAGGAACTATTTGTAAAATACCAATTCTCAAAATCATATCTATCTTTTGCTGGTTAAACTATGAGTGCAAAAATAATATATAAATCTTATTTCAGGTCTTTGGTGTTTGACCAAAGAAAACATTGCCATCTGTGTCCTCAAGGCTATCATTACTAGTATGCTCCATACTATGTTAGCTAATATTTAAATTCTAAACATGTACTTCATAAAAGTTTCCATAATGAATTTTCTTTTACTTGCTCAATGCTTTCTTCTGCTGCTAACTATTTCATTGGAAAAAATCTTAGAGAGATTTCTGGAAAATTTAGTACCAAATAATTGCAATGTACTTCAAAGTATATTGTTTAGTGTGGCAGTTTACATTTTAAGTTTGAGTTAAAACTTAAAATATGGCTATTTTTTCTAGAATTAGTGGAATACAGTCAGATTTGGGGAGGGGGCAGGTTCTATTGAGGGAATGCTTTTCAGCCAAAACATAGATTAGTCACAATGTAATATCTGTAATATGTTATAAAAACAGCAAAAAAAAAAAAAGATGCAGACAGAACCTGACTCATTATAGGTGGTTAAAAGTGGAATGAATAAATGAAAGCCTGAATTATAGAATTTTGTAGGTGAAAAAGAGCCTAGAAATTACCTGGCCCAAACCCATAATTTTGTAGATATAGAAACAGATGTACAGGAACTTGAAACAATGTGGCCGCAGTGGAATTACTTGCTAGGATTAGGAAACTGAGTTCCTGGGCCAGAAATCCTTCTTTAGTCTGGTATTTTTTCCACTCTACTAGTGGTTTCAAACTCTGCCTAAAATTACAGCAAATAGCATTTTTACTTTTTATTTTCTCTTTAAGATTCCATTTGTATATTTGCTTATGGATATGCCAGGCAGGTCAGACACAACGCATAGTTCTTCAGGCCAGAGATGTGAAAGCAGCATGCAGGAGGAGATTGTGGCTCCTGGAGTCACCTCTGTCACCTTCAGTAAGCCCAACCATACTGAGTGGCAGGCAGTAGCCCGGGCAAATGCCAGAAATATCGATCATTTAGGCAAAAGGTCAAATTCCTGCAAAAGAGGACTGGAAAAATTGGGAGCATAGTGTTTTGAGCTAGAAAAGACCTTGTGCCTCATTTAAGTCAATGGTTTACAAACCCTTCTACAATCAGAGAACCACCTTGTGTAAATAACATCTGTCATGGAAGTTCATCAGGTAAAATTTAAAAGGGAAACTTCTTTGGTTGACAGTGGTGGAGGGGAGCCCACAGCCAGGACATCTGCAGGTTGTGCAGATTGCATGCTCTTCTATCATCTGGCAGAAGTGCCAAGGTCACTCATAAAGCCTACCACGTATACTGCTGGCTACAACCTGTACCCAGAACCGTCTTAATCTCTTGCCTGCACAACTGTAACTTCTTAACTCCTCTCTGTTTCTACTCTTGCCTACTTGTATCCAGTTCTCTACATACCTCGACATTGAGCTTTTACAAGCATCTCTCCCAATGATTTTCCATAGTATGGAATACATACAAATTTCTTACATTGGTCTATATGTCCCACATGATCTGGCTGTCTCCTGTCTTGTCAGTCTCATTGTTTAATACCTACCCAGTATAACCCACCCACACTGGCCTTCTTTCTGTTCTATGAACACTCCCTTCCTGTCTTCGGGCCACACAGAACCTGCCCCATCCCTCTGTAATGGCTTCTTATCATTTACGTCTCCCCTAGGAAGATCTTGTGTCAACAAACCCATCCCAAAGTCACTATAGCATCTCTGCTTTATTTACTTACTTAGAATTATTGCTCTAAAATTATCTTGTTAATTTTATTGGTTAGTTTATTATAGCTTCTCAAATGGGAAGAAAGGGAAAAAAAGGAAGTTCCTAGGAAAAAACTCTTAGCTATTTCAGCAGTGGTACCCTGTCACATGAGGTTTGGGGCCTAAAAGTCAAAAGATTTCCTGATTGCACAGAAATCTAATGAGAACAAAAATATTAGGCTGTGTCCCCACCAGCCAAAACAGTTCCTAGCAAGAAGGCTTTGTGGAAGATGGTCTGAAAACTACCTTTATAATATAATCTTGTTTTACTAGTCAGGAAATCATAAATAAATCCACATCACATATTTTTTATTTATACTGTCCTTAAGTCTTCAGTAGTTAAAACTACTAAACATGGTGAAGTATTTAGGTCACATAAAATTATACTGTAATCCTTATATGGTATAGAGTCTTTTGTCATCTTGACAGGCACTTTTTAGTTGTACATTTCTTTGAAGTTTTTCTTGGGTTTAGAAAAGACTTTCCTTACTGGATAGTAAGACAGAGGTCTGTTGTGTCTTTTTAAACCTTAAAATATGTGAAGCACTTATATACAAAGTAGAAGATGGTTAGAATATTTTGATATAATGTCTGCACATATGGCAGCACTGTGAAATCACTTGTAAATTTTTGAGATAGGCTAGGTTACAGCAGATAGAATAGGCTGTCCACTGAAGATATAAAGATAAGTAGGGCATAGTCCAGTTCTTTAGAAGCTCATATAAATGGGATTGGGAAGAGGAGATAGGTCATCATATTTCTATTATAGAACTGACTTAGTTAATGAATCATGTGTCATTTACTATAGAATTCTACGACAAGATTAATTCTTCTGCTACAGGTAAACCATTTGAGAGAAGGTCATATTTGAGCCCATTCATGGAAGGGGAAAAAATTATAGTAAAGGCAGTATAGGTAGAGAGAGAAGAATGGATAAAGGCTTGGAGGAATAAAGCTGTCATTAATTCTCTACCGTATCTCTTCTCAATATGTGGAAAACATTTTTAGTCTAAAAGAGTAGTGCTTACAAAGAAGTGAAAGACCTTTATTCTGAAAATTATAAGACATTGAACAAAAGAGATAGAAATGAATGCTCATGGGTTGGAAGGATTAATATTATTAACTTGCCTTTACTACTTAGATATATAGATTCAATGCAATCCTTATTAAAATACCAATTTCATTCTTCTTAGAATGAGAACAGCTAATCCTAAAATTTATATGGAACCACAAAGGAGCCGGAATAGCCAAAGAAATTTTGAGAAAGAACAAAGTGGGAGGGATCATGCTGCCTGAGATCAAGCTATATTATAAAGCTAGAATGATCAAAACAGTATTGTACTTGCATAAAAACGTATATATGATACATGCAAAAAATAAAATTGGAACCCCTTTCTTACACTATATATAAAAATAAACTCAAAATGAATTGAAGACTTAATGTTAGACCTGAAACCATAAAACTCCTAGGAGAAAACATCAGGCAGTAAACCCTTAAACATTACTCTTAACAATATATTCTTGGATTTGTCTTCTTGGACAAGGGAAACAAAAGAAAAAATAAATGGTACTATATCAAACTACAAGGTTTTGTAGAGCAAAAGAAACCATATGCAAAGTGAAAAGGCAATGCACTGAATGGAAAAGATATTTACAAATGATACATCTGATAAAGGGTTAATATTCAAAATATATAAGGAACTCACATAACTAAATACCAAAAAAATCCAATTAAAAAATGGGCAGAGGATCTGAACAAACATTTCTTCCAAGAGTATATACAGATGGCCAACAAACATATGAAAAGATGCCCAACATCATTAATCATCAGGGAAATGCAAATTACAACCACAATGAGATATTACCTCACATGTGTCAGAATGGCTATCATCAATAAATCAACAAATAACAAGTGCTGGTAAGGATGTGGAGAAAAGGGAACCCTTATACATTGTTGAGATTGTAAATTAGTGCAGCTACTATTGGAAAACAGTATAGGATTCCTCAAAAAATTCAAAATAGAGCTGCCATATCAACCAGCATTTCCTCTTGTGCTTGTTTATCTGGAGAGAAAAAAAGCACTAATTCAAAAATATATGTGTACTCCTATGTTCATTGTAGCATCACTAGTATTAGGCAAGATATGGAAGCCATCTAGTTGTCCAACAATAGATGAATGGATGAAGACAATGAGGTATATATTCTTGCCTAGAGGGTATTATGCTAGGTGAAATACCTTAGAAAAAGACAAATACCATATGATTTCATTTATGTGTGGAATCTGAAAAACAAAACAAAACAAATGAATAAAACAATATAGAGAATAAGCTGATGGTCACCGAGGGGCAGGATAGTGGAGGATGGGAATAAAAAATGATGGAGGGATAACAAATAAAGGGATTTACTGATAAAAAAAAAAATAAAAGGGTAAAGCTTAGTCTCATGGGATTTAAGCAAAATATTTTGATATGCTTAGTTTTCTCTTCAGCCTCCAAGGGCACAGACTTCAGGATCACAAGAGTGGAGAAGAAACTTAGGCACATTTTCTTTTACGTAGCAGCAGCCCTCCCTCCAGCCAGTGACTGCCAAGTGCCCTAGCCACTGGAATAAGGAGAAAGGTGTGGGGTAAAGAAAACATCTTGGAAATCATCGGCTACCATTTCAAAAATGTTACCTGTCATGTGTACATTGTGGCAAGATCACAAAGTGATTAATATGACATGTTATGCATCTTGGACTTAACCCTTTATGCAGTGAATGGTCATTGAGGATTATTAAAAGGAGCAATATTATAGATAAAATTCGGTGACTATAGGAAGATCTCATTGGAGTAGAAAGACCAGTTAGGAGGCTCTTCTTAAAGTAGAGGTAAAGAAAGCCATAGTCTGAACACTTATTGGACATCTTTAATTGACTGTCCTTGGTACCACAGAATAACAGTCTTCAAAATTGAACTAACATCTGACCAGACCTGTATTTATCAGATGCTCAGACTTGAGATCTTGATTATATTTTCATTTTTACTATCTTAACTTCTTTTCCATAGTTGCTAGGACCTATAACTTCCCCTCTATAGATATTATGGATACTTTCCTTTTCTATTCTCACTTAGATGGGGACCTGAACCCCAGAGCACTGACCACAAGGCAAGATAGGATTTGAATAGCTTCTGTATGGATATGGAGTCACTGAAGCTGAGAGCATGCATGTAATTGTGGGAAACATCAGAATGCAGCGAAAGGGGTGATGAGCATGAGAAACCAGTTATTGAGACTAAAAGAGTGGGATCAAAGTGGTGGAAGAACCAGGAGAATGAGGTTCTGGAAGCAAGAGAGGAGAAACTGGTTAAGAGTCTAAGCAAGTTATTTTATGAAAGCTACACTTACATATTTGGCTTTCCTGTACTGATTATTTGGCCGATATGGTTATATAGCCCAGAGAGTTTCTGGCTTTTCTCACTAAAAAACAATATTAATTTTTGGATGCAATTCAAATATATATATTCTTTATAACTGTAAGTTTGAACAGTAGCCCTTTGAGATTGATACAAGTAAAATGTTACTGGGCTATATGATCTCTAAGATCATTTCAGTTTGAAAGATTTTATTTTGTGAAAGCATTCCTAAAAATAAGAATTTGTGAGAGCCTCATTGAAGAGAGAAAAATTTCCAGGCCAGAGAACTTTTAATTAATAAAAGTTGATTGGAGGAAAGGAAAATTGAATGGTGGAAGTCTAAAGAATATAACATCTTTATTTCATTCTTTGCACAGTAGAGATCATCTCTGTCAGAGGACTTGAATGCTCCATTTTTATTCCAACTGGTACACTTTAACATTGCTGAAGCACAAATAAAGTGTTGGTTTCTGACAACTAAAGCTATGGATAGGTAGGTAGATGGGTAGGTAGGTAGGTAAGTAGGTCGGTAGGTAGGTTGGTCAGTCAGTAGGTAGATAGGTAGATAGATGATAGATAGATAGATAGATAGATAGATAGATAGATAGATAGATGATAGATAGAAGGCTATATAGTATCATTATATCATCATATATAATGTAGTTGTACATGTAAGCATAAAGGAGTCACTTTTGACCTTGAACATAATTTTTTACTTTCTGATCTGTGAAAAAGTGACTGTGGACCTTGAAGCCACCATTGTCAGAGAATATTTGTTTAAATTCTCTTAGTCTTTTATCTCTAAAATTGAGAAAACTGGTAGTAGCAATTAGAAAAAATATTTAGAGTTGAAAATTTGTCTTGATTTGGTAGTAATAAACACTAGTGACAGTTAATATTATTTAGAAACATTTCCAGCTAGATAAATAAGATAGAAAATCTCTATTGAGAGATCTTCCAGGATTGATGAGGAGAAAAATTCCTACCCACTATTTAATATCCTGTTTTGTCTTTGAAAATATGGAGCAGATGCAATCATGTCACTGATGAAAGAAAAAAAGTCAGTCTGGACACATTTATTATTGCATTGACATCATGTGAAGCAGTCATGGTTCTTTGCTACATGTTTGCTATGTCTCTGTGTCCTTTTATTACTTCCTTACTTTCTGTATTACCCCTAAATGTGGTTTTACCTAGGGCTTTGTGTTTGCTTGCCATTTTCTCCTTACATGCCTTCCTTTCCTCACAGATAAAGAGAGATGCCTTCTTCCTTCCTGAATTTAGTTACGGCCTCTAGCACATAATTCCTAAATCTTCAGACTTGAACTCTCTCCAGAACTGGAGAGCCAGAGTATGAACACTTTTTGGACTTCTTTAATTGAATGTCCTTGGTACCACAGAATAAGTCTTCAAAAGTGAACTAACATCTGACCAGTCCTGCTCTTTTTGCTGACTTATTTTCCACCATGACACCAGTATTTATCACGTGCTCATATTTGAGGTCTTGATTGTTTTTTCATTTTTACTTTCTTAACTTCTTTTCCATCAGTTACTAGGGCCTATAACTTCTCCCTCTCTAAATATTATGAATATTTTCTTTTTCTATTCTCACTTAGAACTTCTTTCCTTACGTAATTGCAGTAGTTCGAATCTCTTAGTCTCTCCCCTATTTTGCTTAATCTTTTACCTTGCTGCCAGCTAAGTCATTCTAGACCACACCTCTAATTATGTTCTTTTCAGTGCAAACCACTGAATAACTAACTACTAGTTAGTTATTATCTAACTAGTTATTATCTTTCTAAACACATATCCACCTCTTCCCATCCTCACAACACACGTCACAGCCCAGCTGAACTGCCTTACTCATTCTTCAGACTTGCCGTGGAATTTTTTCCACATTGTTCTCTTTGCCAGAAAAATGACTCCTTCCCTTTTCCACATCAGTCAAAATCAGGCTTATCTGAATTAGGCCTTCTCATTTATAATGTAGCTTTTGAAATGACTACAAGATTTAAAGTAAGCCTCCTCAGTGATCCAGCAATCTTGATTACGATAATTTATCCTGTAAAAATTTTTACTATATATTCATATATAGTATATGTACACAGGTATGTTTAATACAGCATTGCTTGTAGCAGTAAAATACTGGAAACAACTGAAGTAGAAGCAATTTTAAAAAACTAGAGATACACATATATACATACATACTAACGTGGAAAATTGACTACTGAATGTGGACTGTGATTCTGGTTTTCAAAATAAGCATATATGTGTATTTATTTGTGTATATGCATACAGAAAAGAAAATATGAAAAAATACACATCAAAATATTGAACAGCGATTATTGTGTGTGTGTGTTGGTGTGTGAGGAGTGTTAAAGTTTTAATGTACCTTGTCCAACAATGTTAACAGTTGTTAATACTATGTGACAAGCTCTTTGTGCTTTTAACATTATTCTTTGTATTTCATATATTTTCAATAAAAATAAAAACTGTAGAAATGCAGAGTTAGATTTTAAATACTAGGTACTTTAATGTCAGGTATGCACTTATATTTATCAGGACAGAAACCCTAGAAAAGATTTTTCTGAATGTCATCCTGGAGTGATATTTCATAAAATATTTTAATTCAAGAATACCGGTATTCTTGTTGATGGACTGCTCCTTAATAAATGTGGGTTTCTTCTTGCAAATAAGCTTCATTGAATTTAATGTTTATGTAGTTGCACAACACCAGCAGTCGAGAATTTGAATGAATGCTCTGATGTTATACAGAATTAAAACTGAATCAGTTTGAGCTATTTTTGTGTAAATTGTTAAGCAACACAAGTTTGATTCATTTTTATATGTTTTTTAAAATGGAGAACAAAGAGACATAATGGTACATGTTTGTTTCATGGTGATTTAGGTAAGATCAACGCTACAGATTCCTTGGACAAGCTGGAGGAGGAGATGACCACGTAATTAAGTATTTTTCTTAGTATTGTTAAGCTTTTCTGTATCAGTCTAATTGTGGTAATGTTTAAATTTTTGCATATAATAAAGATTTAAAGTTTTGAGGAAAAAAATACCATTGTTAGTTTTCTAGGAGAATATAATGTAGAATTTTTTAAAGAAAATAATTTGCCACATAAAAAATACTTAAGTTAGGGATAAACCTAGATTAGATGTATGTATACATTGGTATATATAGAATAGCATACACAGGGAAATTAGAATTCACAGTGGCCTTTAAAAATGTAATTAAGAATCACATTATTTTCTTTTTATTTTATCTATCTATTTATTTATTTATTTATTTTCATTTCATTTTATTATGGTGACATTGGTTAACAAAATACATTGTTTCAAGTGTACACTTTAATGGTAAGACATATATATTTACACTGCATGTTCACTGCCCATAGTTAGACTTCTTTCTGTCACCACATATTTGACCCCTCTTACAACACCTACCTCTTCCCTACCCCACTACCCTCTGGTAACTATTAGTCTATTGTCCACATCCATGAGTCTTTATTTGTTTGTCCTGTTGGCTTGTCGCTTTTAGGTTTACATCCCACATATAGGTGATATCGTGTGGTTTTCAACTTTTTCTGTCTAGCTTATTTCACTTAGCATGATTATCTCAAGGTCCATCCGTGTTGTTGCAAATAGCAGTATTTCATCTCTTCTATGGCTGAGTAATATTCCATTGTATTATGCACCACGTCTTCTTTATCCAGTCATCTCTTGTAGGACACTTTAGTTGCTTCCATGTCATGGCCACTATGAATATTGTTGCTAGAAACATGGATGTACAAATACTTTTTAGGGTATGTGTTTTCAAGTCTTTGGGGTAAATACCCAGCAGAGGAATTGCTAGATCATATGGTAGATCAAGACTTAGTTTTTTGAGGAATGTTTCTACTGTTTTCCATATTGGATATACCTGTTTGCAGTCCCATCAGCAGTGTATGAGGGTTCCTTTTTCTCCACATCCTCTCCAACACTTGTTATTACTTAATAATAGCTATTCTAACAGGTGAGAGATGGTTTTGATTTGCATTTCCCTAATAGCTAGGGAAGGTGAGCATCTTTTCATATATATGTTGGCCATTTGTATGTCTTGGGAGAAATGTCTGTTCAGGTCCTTTGCCTATTTTTTAATTGGATTGTTTTTTTGTTGTTATTCAGTAGTATGAGTTCTTTGTATATTTTGGATATTGGCCCTTATCGAAGGCACTGCTTGCAAATATACTTTCCCATTTGGACAGTTGTGTCTTTACTTTGCCAATGGTTTCTTTTGCTGTGCAGAAGCTTTTGAGTTAGATGTAGTCTCATTCATTTATTTTTGCTTTTACTTCCCTTGCCTTTGAAGTCAAATTCATAAAACCCTTTTAAGTCCAGGGTCCATGAGTTTAGTTTCTATGTTTTCTTCTATGTATTTTATTGTTTTAGGTCTTATATTCAGGTCCTTAACCCATTTTGAGTTAATTTTGGTGTGTGGTGATAGACAACAGTCTAGTTTCATTCTTTTGCAGGTGGCTTTCCAATTTTTCCAGCACCATTTATTGAAGAGGCTTTCCTTTCTCCACTATATGTTTTTGGCTTTATTGTTGAAAATTACTTGCTCCTATAAATATGGGCTTACTTCTGAACCCTCAATTATGTTCCACTGGTCTCTGTGTTTGTTTTTCTGTCAATACCATACCATTTTGATTATTGTTGCTTTGTAGTATAATTTGAAGTCAGGCAGAGTGATGCCCCCAGCTGTGTTCTTTTTTTCTCAGGATGACTTTGACAATCATTGTTTTTTGTGCTTCCATACAAAACTGATGATTTTTTGTTCTATTTCTTTAAAAAATGCCAATGGAATTTTGATGGGGATTGCATTAAATCTGTATAATTCTTTAGGTAATATGGTCATTCTAACAATGTTAATTCTTCCTATTCAAGAATATGAACTATCTTTCCATTACATTGTATAGTCTTCAATTTCTTTTAATAGGGTCATGGTTTTCATTATATAGATCCTTCACATGTTTCATTAGATTTATTCCTAGGTATTTTATTCTTTTTTGTTGCAATTGCAAAAGGAATTATTTTTCCACTTCTTTTCTGACAACTCATTATTAGAGTATAAGAATGCTATGGATTTTTTAACATTGATTTTGTATCCAGAAGCTTTTACTGTATTTGCTTATTGTTTTGAGTGGTGTTCTTATGGAGTCTTTAGGGTTTTCTATATAGAGAAACATGTCATCCACAAATAGAGACAGTATGAATTCTCTGTTTCCTATTTGGATGCCTTTTATACCTTTCTCTTGCCTGATTACACTTGCTAGGACCTCCAATGTTATATTGAATAACAGTGGTGATAGTAAACAGCCTTGCCTCATTCCTGATCTTAGAAGGTAGGTTTTTAGTTTTTCACCATTAAGTATAATGTTGGCTGAAGGTTTGTCGTATATGGACTTTGTTATATTCAGGTACTTTCCTTATGCCAGTTTTGTTAAGTGTTTTGGTCATAAATGGATGCTGTATCCTGTCGAAAGCTTTTTCTGCATCTATTGATATGATCATATGATTCTTATTTTTCAATTTGTTTATGTGATGTATCATATCAATTGATTTGTATACATTGAACCATCCCTGTGCCCCTGGGATGAAGCCAACTTGATCATGGTATATAATCTATTTAATATGTTGCTATCGGTTCGCTAGTTACTTATTTAGGATTTTTTCATCTTATGTTCATGAGAGATATTGGTCAGTAGTTTTGTTTTTGTTTTTTGTTTATTTGTTTGTTTGTTTTTTTGGTGCTATCTTTACTAGGTTTTGGTATCAGGGTAACACTGGCCTCATAAAATGAGTTAGGAAGTATTGCCTCCTCTTTGATTTTTTGGAAGAGTTTGAGGAGAGTAGGTATTAAATGTTCTTTGAATGTTTGGTAGAATTCATGGATGAAGCCATCTGGTCCTGGACTTTTACTTTCTGGTAGGTTTTTGGTAATTATTTTAATTTTCATAGTGCTGATTGGTCTGTTTAGATTTTCTAGTTCTTCTGATTCAGTCTAGGAAGGTTGTATCTTGGTAAAAGTACTTGTCCATTTTCTCTAGATTATTAAATTTGGTGTTACATACCTTTTCATAGTATACTTGTATGCTCCTTTGTATTTCTTCAGTGTCTGTTGTAATTTTTCCTCTTTCATCCCTGATTTTGTTTATTTGTGTACTTTCTCTTTTTTCTTTAAGAATTTCGTTATATTTGATGGCTTTGTAAGTATTAGTTTGCTTCCTGAATGTTTTCAGTAATGATATGATGATATCAGTTAACATGATTTTTTGTTAACAGAGCATATAATTCTAAACATTGAAACAGAATAAATATAGTCACTTTTACCTTGGCTCATCTCCGCAAAGATTTGTTAATGATTTATACATCTTGCAAAAGATGTCCAAAGGTATGAACTGGTGAATCAGAAGATAATGATTCCACATTATTTTATAAGTGATCTAATAGATTTGAAGAGAATGGAGACACTTGATTGTTTTTTGAAAGATGAGGAGGAAATACTTCTAATACTCATATGGAAACTCTCCTTTTTTATATAACATTGGGAAAAATAAAACTGTTCTATAATTATCTTATAAATACTTAAACAAATATATTTTATTGGAGTAAACATAGATCGATGGTTAAAAATGTATTGATTCTTAAAGTATAACTTCAACTTGTTAAATTAGATTTCTTTTTAGTTCTCTTACATTATTAACACTTGACTAATAATTAATTATTGAGTTATCTATTAACTACAATTTAGTATTCTAATTACACCTTCCTTGATAAAGATATTAAGTTACAAGATATAGCTATGGGCAGATAGATATGTGTACTAAGATCCCTGCTCAGTTGAACACTGAGTTGCAAACTATCAGCGACTATCTGTATATTACATAACCAGTTTTACAGCTTTTGCATTCATAAGTGTTCATACAAACACTTTTATTTGAAGATAGCAAGTAATGAACTTAAAAAGAATGGGAATATTGATATCTTATATTTTATTTTAGAATGTTTGTCTTTAACTTAAAAATTAATTGCTTACTAAAACCCAAGAGTTATTTGTATTTTTAAATTGGGAGAGGAGTGAGGAAACAAATTCTAGATGATCAAGGGTCTGGTTTTAGAAGATACTTGCTTTTTTTATTGTCAGAGTTTAAACTGGATGGACTGCTATTTGACCCATTAAGCATTTTACGATAACTCATGATGGACAGTTGGGAAGGTGGCATAAAAGTACTTTTTATTTTCAGTTCTCTTGATGTCTTAAGTCTGCCAGATTAATGGTCCAAAACCCAGGGAACCATTTCCACCTCTTGGTTCCACTTTCTGGAAAGTTCTGTCATTTCTTTTCATTTGCCAATGTGCAGAGAACACCCCAAACTGCTCATCTATTGATACAAGGTGTAATACAAGTAGAAAGGACAACAATGGTAGATCTTACCTGATACTGTGATGCTCCAAGGCACCCCACAAGTCTTTCACAGTAACTGGCATTCTCTGAGTGCTTACTCTGTGCCCAGCACTGGCCCAAGTGTATTACATATACTACTGTATTACTATTCTTATCTCCATTTTACCTGTTAGAAAACTGAGGCTTAGAAAAAGTTAATCAACTTGCTAAATCACACAGCAGTTAAGTGAAGAGCTGGAATTTGGGCCAAAGCAGAAAGCACTCTCAACTATCCCACACTGTTGGCACAGACATAGTTGGATGCTGACAATCAACTCTGCTTATTATAGTCCCTTCATATTTGTTAAAGATTGCAAGATACCCAGATAGCTGAAAAAAGTCAAAATGAGTGGTCTGGAAAGATGCATTAATTAGAAAACAGTATGCAGTATTTGTGTTATTTTTCAGGTATGCCTATTATTACAGTGGAATTGGTGCTGGTGTGCTTGTTGCTGCTTACATTCAGGTTTCATTCTGGTGCCTGGCAGCTGGAAGACAAATAGATAAAATTAGAAAACAATTTTTTCATGCCATTATGAGACAAGAAATAGGCTGGTTTGATTTGCATGATGTTGGGGAGCTTAACACTCGGCTGACAGAGTAAGTACCTAGTTTTGCATTGAACTCAGATGTGGTTCTTATTCTTATTAAAATGAAAGAGATGTCATAAGATTTTCTAGAAGATGTTAGTGAATCACTTAGAAGTAATTGTGAAGCTAAATTCCTTCTGAGCAGTGACCATGTCTCTTGCATCTTTTTGTTCCCAATGCATGAGGGCATGGCATGAGGGGATCTGTATCACTAGCACTGAATGAAGAATTGCACTTGCCCAACTCAAAAAAATCCTCTGAGAGTGTGAAGTAGAACAAAACCTTCCGGGGATATTTCTGAGCAAGATCCTACATGTAAACTAATTTACCCCACACTAAAAAAGAAAAAAAAGACTAGATTCAGGAGAAAAATTCTGTGTTCATAATTTTGATGTTTATTTCTAACACTACCTGTTCTTTTAGTGATGTCTCCAAAATTAATGAAGGAATTGGTGACAAAATTGGAATATTATTTCAATCAATGGCAACATTTTTCACTGGCTTTATAGTAGGATTTACACGTGGTTGGAAGCTGACCCTTGTGATTTTGGCCATCAGTCCTGTTCTTGGACTGTCAGCTGCCCTGTGGGCAAAGGTAAGTGAAGGTTATAAATCCAGATTCTCAACTATCTCTACCCCACTTCCATCAGCAGCAGAAGGTTGTTTTTACTAAATGATCACCCTGACTCTGTACTAAATACTTGATTTAAATAATCTTTTCAAAAAACAGTGGGAATAAGCAGATGCCATCTCACTGAGTCCTACCCCTGCCAGCACTCCATGCTGTCTTGGGTCATGTGGTTATTTGGGGAAGAGATGAAAAAGTAGTAGCTCTCATTCCTCATTCTCTATATGAAAAGCATGCTCAACTCTTGAAAAGGTGTGTATTGTTGAATATGAATAATCAGAAATTCCATAATCACACAGCAAATAGAGATTAAACTTTAG
The DNA here is from genome assembly GCA_030015415.1 of Cynopterus sphinx. Classification (NCBI taxonomy): domain Eukaryota; kingdom Metazoa; phylum Chordata; class Mammalia; order Chiroptera; family Pteropodidae; genus Cynopterus; species Cynopterus sphinx. The sequence goes on from CM057391.1 coordinate 31,444,622, forward strand.
TGAACAACACATGTCCTATTCAATTAAGTTGATTGGTTTTAATGTTTTTAGTATTGCAGATTTTGTTTAATTTGTAAATTGATTTTATAGTTTTGTCAGTGTTGTAAATGGTTTTATATTTACATATATTTTAATCATTGGTATGAAAATAATTTTAAAAATACTTTCTGGTCTCTTATGCATGTAAATCCTAAGCCTACAGTGCTCTCTCTTCCCATTACAAAGGCAGAGTAAAACTTATTTTCCTTTTAAGGCTAGATATGGCGCTCATTTTAAACTGATTTGATGTAAGAGTGGGTTGTGGTAGAGAGATTGGCCTAGTATGTAATTTCTGTTGGTTTCAACATAACTTAGAAAGTCACTGAAAATTCATGTGGCAAAAAAATATAAAACAATGAAGGGCAAACCAAGCCAAGGCTAACATAAAATAAATCAGGCTGAAGTATTAAGAAGCTTTAGATTATTTACTCTGTGGGATGGATATTGTTTTGTTATTACAAACAATAGCTACCATTTGTTAAGCATCTACTATGTCAGGCAAATATATATGTTATCTTTTTGAAGTATAGGTCATTTTACAGAGGGAGAAATTGAAGTTTTGAGGATTCTGTTATTTTGTTGCTCAGAATAATACAAGTTTTAAATGGTGGTGTTGGCAGCTAAATTACTTCTCTGTATCAGTCAGCTGAAATATTTGGCAAAAGCTTTCTGTGTTAATCGATTTTTCTGTTAGAGTGTTAAGCAAGACAGGTGGCAAATTCTTCAGGTTGTTATTTGTTGATAAACTTTAAAATGTATTGATGTCCATTCTAGTTAAGAAAATAGACAGCAAGTTAATCTTTTAATAATTAATTATGCATTGCTTCAGATACTATTTATTTAATAAATGGAGTCCTAGACTTATTACTAGAGATCTAAGCTTTTATCCTCACTCTGTCATAAACTTTGATATGATTTCAAACAAATTTATTAAATTTTCTGGTTGTCAGCTATTTTAAAAAAGAAATGTGGCCGCTGCAATTCTGTGAGCTTGAGCTTGAGGCTATCTTCCTTAAACCATAGACACTAGGGCAAGAAGGCAGAATAGAAAGGGACTGGTCACAGCAAACTTCCTGGTCCAAGGAGCCTTTATAGACATGTGCACTGATGACTCTCTTCCCTGCCCAGAAACACTGGAGCAGCTATAGGGCACAAGTGGGAAAAACCCTCTACCCTGCTCCCAGTAAGAGATACTGGTCTGACTTGGAGAAGCCACCTCCATTCCCTCAGGTTGCAGAAACAGGAGTCCATGGAGCTCTAAGAGCTCCAGATAAACCACACTGATCAAAATAATATCACAAAGGCTCTGAATATTAAACTGTTACTAGAACTACACTCACCAAAGTAGGCCAAAAATTGCATGCTAAACCCAAAGAGGGTTACTACTTGCTACTATAAAGGTCTAAATAGGACCCAGAGTCTCCGAACATAATAAACAAAATGTCTGGGATACAATAAAAAGTTATTTGTCACATTGAGAACGAAGAAAACCACAACTTGAATGAGAAAAAAACAATCGATACCAACGCTAAGATAAATCAGATGTTGAAATGATTTGATATGAATTTTAAAATAAGTATCATAAAAATGCTTTACCAAGCAATTACAAGTTCTCTTGAAACAAACAAACAAATAGAAAATATCAATAATGAAATAGAAGTTCTAAAAAAAAGAACAAAGCTAAATTAAAGAACTGAAAAGTACAATAGCAGAAATAAAAGTCATGATGCATAGGCTCTGTCTCCATGAATGGTGATGATAGGCTAGGATCTGCATACTTGGAGATAGGACAATAGAATTTACCCATTCTGAAAAGGAGAAAATGAAAAGGTCAGGGACCTGTGGGGCAATAACAAAAGATCCAAAAGACAATAACATTTGTTACCATTGCAGTCCCAGAAGAATACAGAGAGTGGGGGTAAAGGAATATTTTAAAAAATTATGGCTAAAAACAACTGCTCAATAACAGCAAGCTGTCCTTCAACAACTGATTTGTTAAACAAATGGTAATATATTCATATTGTGGAATATTACCCACAAATAAAAAGGAAAGAAAGCACTTTTGATACACATAATAACCAGGATAGTAACTATGTAAAAACAAAAGTCATTCCTGAAAGGATACATACCATATGATTTCATTTATATAACGTTCTTGAAATGACAAAATTGTAGACATGAGAATGGATTAGAGGTTTTCTGGGGTTAGGGATAGTGGGGGAAGGGAGGACAGGTAAGGGGTAAGGAAAGTGGTGCCCATGGCTATAAAAAGTAGCATAAGGGATCCTTGTAATGAAATTATTCGGTGTCATGGCTGTAGTCACATTAATCCACATAAGCGCTAACATTGCTTAGAGCTCAGTACACATGAAATGCATGGAAGACTTGTAAATCAGAATAAAAATCTAAATAACACATAGATTATATCAATGAGTAATTTTTGGTTGGGACATTATTCTATATTTTTCAAGATGTCACTATGGGAGAATGCTAGATGAAGGGTACATGAGATCGCATTGTGTAATCTGTTACAACTGCATGTGAATCTATAATTATCTCAAAAAAAGTTAAGAAAATATAAAGTATATAAATTCTCCAAACAAAAACCTACATGATAAATGGAAAAATGGAACAAAGGCAAAGGTCAAAATATCTATAAAGGTCAAAAATATTATTTCCAAATATATTAGTTTGAGCAATACAACATTGCCTATATTAGATAGCTTTTAACTATAGAAATAACAATTTCATGTTTCAAATTAATATCAAGTAGGCTTTGTTAAGAAATTATCAACTTTTGGAAGAAGGGATGGATTAGTGATACTTTGTATAGTGTATATGGGTAATTGTAATAATGGAAGTATCACCGTTCTATTGTTTCATATTAGACTAACAGTGGAAGTTGCCTTTTTCATATCTCTAAGAATAGTTTGAATAGGTTTTGTCTTTTATAACAAACACGATCTCTTAAAAAGCAAAACAACAAAACAGCAAAACAAAACAAAAACTTAATGAAAATTCCACCATTGTCTTGGCTGAGCATATGCTTATATTTATGGAAGGTCATAGAAGAGAAAAAGAGCCTGGTTTATGAAATTTGGTATGGTATTAATAATAAGTTAAAATAGCATGTTTTGAAACTCCTTATTCAAAATATTTCTAGTGATCTTCCTACTGTTGGCTGCCTCTGTTGTGGGTGGTTGTTGCGGGTGATTGTTGTTTTAAGAGGAACAGAGAAACACAGCTGAAGTATATTGCATGTGACTCTTACATTATGCAGACATGTCTGTTCAGTATAGCAATGAGCACCCTGACTCAGACCCAGCACTGTGAATGCTTCAGGCAAATGTGGCAGGACAGCCTCCAAAAGTTGCTTTGAGAAGTCAAGAAGATCTAGACAAGTGCATGCAGCACAGCATCTGCACATAAAACATAGTTAATTAATGGTCATTTGCCTCCACCCACCCATTCAGCTACCGTAGCTCTTTTTTCACTTTAATACGCAGCAAAGAAAGAAATGCTGATAAAATCAAAACAACTGAGCTTTTTGACAAAAGGAATAGGCTGATTTTACTTATACTAATGGGTCTATAAATGCCTGTAAAGTATTTATTGAAAGAGAGTAGTAATACTGTTAATGATTATTTTTTTATGAATTGCTTATATGTAATCTTTAGTTAGATGGTTGACTAAATAGATGTCCCAGGAATAAACAGTAACCTTAGTCTTTTGTCCATGCCAGTTGATTTGATTTTCAGCAGCTGGTTTCAGAGAGACAATCTCTTCAGTAGCTGTTAATTCAGGCTTTGAAAGCCATATGGAGTTAGGCTTGAATCCTGGATATTTAACTTATTTGCAAATTGTGTAACCTCTTCACCCCTCCATTTCCTCATGTATAAAACTGAGGGGGGCTGTTCCAATTTCTCAGTAGCCCAACCACAGGGAGGAGGGAGAAGGTTAAAGACGACATGGAAGTGTAGTTAGCATTTTTCCTCAGTTCTTCCTTATTGACGCAGTGAAGAATCACAGGTCAGTGAAATTTGGAAAAGATTTATTAAAAGTATATTTTAGAAAGACAAAGCATGCCCTTAGGAGGTACATGGTTTCAGTGATGAGATCTGCAACAGCGCACTGTAATAACAACCACAACAATGAGAGAGCAAAAAATGACCACAAAAGGGCAAAAAAAGGCCACTAAAGGGCAAAAAAAGACCCAGAAGTGGGAATGTCTACATTATATCTGGGCCATGATGGGGTGGTTCCAAAGACATTCTTAGGTGATTGGCAAGTGAGGTCATTTTGATTGACATTTAGCTGCTAGATAACTCTGCCTAGTACACATGCATGTACCCAGAACTCTGCCACCATTGGGGTGTTTTTTGGTTGGTCTCTAGGCTGGACTCCTATTCCTTTGTCCCCCTGCCACTCATGTCTGACTAGATACCTAATAACAGTACCTACTTCAGTGTGCAATTGAGAAGAATAAAGGAAATCCTGTGTGTATAAAGTACCCAGCGCTGTTCCTTCCACAGAATAAAGGCTCAAGAAGTAAACAGAAGGATCAAAGAGCAACCATAAAACAAAGACCTCACTGGTGGCTGCATGTATTTTTTTGCTCAGGAGTACCAGCTTCCCCTGGCATATGAAACTTTCTCAAAATTCTGTCATTTTACAGTGTTTGATCTCCAGCATTCTCCTGGCCTCCCTCGACACTTCTGAACTAGTGTACCATCAGCAATTGCTGTGTCAAGCATACACCATATTTCCTTTAGTGCCTTTTTTCTACATTTGATTATGACTATAGTATATACCTTCTTTTGTGTAATTTAAGATCTCTCAAATGTCCCAGTTTTTTTTTATTTAGATGAAGATCTATGAAGCATTCAGTGAGAAAATAAATTTTCAATTGAATTTAAATACACTTCTCAGTCCAAAAAGAATTTGAAATGACTTACAAAGGAATATATATACTAAAAATTAGAACATCATGACCAAAGACAAGTAAAAGACAGATTTTTTTCTATACACCTATTATCACACAAGCAGCATTGGTGTATATATTTATTTTTATTTTACAAATTATAAAATTTACTTGTTAAAATTTTTTAATGATCTTAAATTTCATTTTAAAACAGATATTATCTTCATTTACTGATAAAGAACTCCTGGCATATGCAAAAGCTGGAGCAGTAGCTGAAGAGGTCTTAGCAGGTATTCGAACTGTGATTGCATTTGGAGGACAAAAGAAAGAGCTTGAAAGGTTTGAGTCTTTTTTTAAATTGATAGAAATGTTAAATTCTATGTTATCTTATATGCCCTTTAGATTGATAGTGTTGTTTTTAAGGGTAATTACCAATATATATTTCCTTAAATACCTTCATAGATATATGACAGCTTATCTAATATTATGGAGAGTTGTAATTCTAGTTGTACTCTTGTAAATCTGCTAAGTCAAATCGTTTTATAGGTGAGTAGTGATATAAAAATAGTTTCTTAGGGTTGAAATGTATTTTATCTCTCTGATGATAATTTTTCCATTAATTTTGATTTATTTATGAGATGTAATTGACATGTACCATCCCTGATTCTCTAATACTGAATGAGTATTTTATGTAAGATCTCTGCAGACATGTTAATCTGTGGTTCATTTTCTCTCTTGCCCAGGCCCCTAATCAGTTGAGTTATGCTCCTTGATTTGGAAGATAAAAATATAACTAAAAAATCACATTTGCATAAAAACTCAAAATCTTTTTTACTGTGTGTTAATATTTTTTTTGCAACTATTCCTTTTTATTAGATTTCTGAAAGTGTAGATGATAATTTATTGAAATTTATAATATTCATTGGATCCATTGATTTCTGATCAATAGACTTTATATAAAATAACATATGGTATAGTATGTTGTGAATATATATGTATTTTTGAAAATAGTAAAAACTAAATTATAGTTTTCGGAAGGTAAGCTAAAGAGAAAGAAGGAAACTTATCCTTAAGAATCTGGTTACCTCTTTGGAAGATGAGGAGTTATGGGATAAGTGTGAAACATATGGCAAGGGGTTTCTGAGTTCTGGCAGTGTTTTGCTTCTTGATCTCTGTTGTGGTTATCTGAATATTCATGGTATACTTATTTTTTAAACTGGTACACATGTGTTTGGAGTACTCTTTTTGTTTATATGTTATATTTTATCTGCACAAAGATGTCTCCTCTGAGAATGATTTGTGATGGCGAAGTACCATAATCCAAAGGAAAGTATCTTGATTTTTTGCTAAGGTTTTTGCTTTTCCCTTGAAATATGTCTGACTACTAAAATGAGAGGTCTTGCTTAATGGCCAGGCAAACATCCAATCGAATAAAATCGTTCCTTTCTTGGGGTAGAGGAAAAGTACAGATAACCACAAAACAAAATCAAACACAAACAGACAAACAAACAAAATATCTAGTAAACCAGTTGGGGTAAATATTTTGGGGCAATGAAATACTTCATAGTCATAAGGGGTTCTATGTAGCGAGATTATTCAGAAAGTCTATTTTTGATTAGTTAATGCTTGAGCAGACACAGAATGAAGTTGGAATTCTTTCCAGTTTTGCTCATTGGAAAGGTGGACCAGAAAAATATGTCTGCCAGCACAGACTGAGAATAAAACTTATCTGCTTCTGCCTAGTTTCTGAGCTGGGGGAAAGCATCTCCCTATAGAAATCAAAATCTCAGGCCTGTACTTTATGCGGGGGTCCGAATTTATACTACACTGTGGGCCAAGGAAACAAATGAAAGTGAGAATAGTAAACAAAAATAAAACAAAAACTAGCAGCGAACAATTAGAAAATATGTAGTGTTTCATCCATTCTGAGATATACATTTTTTCTCACAATTCATCATCTCTGAAATTGAGATAAATCTTACAATCAGTGTTATGTTACAATTGCTGTGGGCCTTATGGGAGTTGATTCTTCCAGGCAGGATTTACATTTGCACCATATAAATTCCTTGTCTAGGTGTTTTTGAACCACACTGGTAGTAGTATGAATTTATACTGCAGACCTTCATGAATACTACCTTTTGATACAAATTCCCAGGGAAGGTTGTCTTTTCCTGCATTTATCTGTTGCCAAGGCCGAGACACAAAAGTTCTCCTGCTGTCACTTTCCATGTGACATGTGCTTATTATACTGGCACTGTAGCCCTTCGGTCTCAGCTGTATATGAAATGTCCTGTTACATTCCTTTCTTGATGCTACATAAAGTAACAGAATAACAATGCTTCTTACAATTAATGACATTAAGTTTGAGAAATATGATATTTTTGAAAAATATTAAAGAAACAAAACTAGTGAGTTATGGTATATAACTTGGGTAGAAGGAAAAGATGTTATGGGAGTCAAATCCAAAATTCAGAACTTAGATAAATCTCATCATTTTAGTTCACTAAAAGTTTAAAGTAATTGAGAATTATTTTAAATGGAGTACTTTAATTAATTAGGTACAGAAAGAATTTTTCCTAAGAGAAAACGATGAGCAACTTATAAGAATAAGCAAATAGGCCTACATAGCTACATTCAAATATTCATTTTATGTGTGGAATCATCTCTTCAGAAGGGAATAACTGGGTTGTATGTTTGAAATGACACCTTCCTCTGGAAAATTGGAAATTCATTTGCCTGAAGATTAAGAGTTGATTTAGGACTACAACCTGATAGCCTAAGGTTCTTTCCAGTTTGGCCATTTCTTGAAAGTTTATGCATTCCACAAACTTAACCAGTATCTGCTAGGCTCTGGGTTTTCATTAGTGAATTAGAAATAGAGGCTGTCTGTCTTTGTGTGATTCTGAGTCAAAATAGGAAGGTGGGTGGAAAAAAAGGAATGAAAGAATGGAAAGTAAGAAGAAAGATAAGGAAGATAAGAAAGAAATCATTGAAGAAATGAATTAAATTACAGATTTTAAAAGTGTACTATAAAGTAATTAAGGAGTGTGAGGAGGGAAAATTTTACTTTAAATGTGGAATCAGGGAAGGCACCTCTGAGGAGATTTCATGTAGGCTGAGACTTGAAGGATGAGAAATGGCCTGCCAGGGTAGAGGTAAGGATAAAAACTCTTCCAGATTTCCTGAGGTGGCAAAGACTTTGGTGTGTTCTAGGAAATATACTGCTTGTGTGACTGAAGCTCAGTAGAATGAGAGGAGATTGAGGTGAAGAGAGGCTGTTGAAGGTGGATGGAGGCCAAAACAAGGAAAATTTCAGGTCGGTGAGCAGTTAGGATTTTATTCCAAGGGCAAAGGGAAGCAGTTGAGGGTCCTAAACAAAGGAATGAGTGTGCACATTCCATTTTAAGATCATATTTCTGTCTATAATTGGCCTGGTGAATGGATGAGAGCAACTAGAGTAGAGGCAGGGAGCCTGGTGAGAAGGCTGTTGGAGTGGTCTAGGTGAGAGAGCTTATGGTGGCCTAATCTAGACTATAGGCAGGAGAGGGATGGGAAGTTTATAAATTTGGAATATAATTTTAAAGTATAATTGATAAACCTATTTTGAGGCCAAATATAATCCTTAATTTTTCTTTCTCATTCATCCCCTTTCCTTCTCTGCTTCCAAATAGATGAGTAACTACAAGCTTATTAGTCTTTCTCTTCAAATTACCAGGTGCAGGAGGAAGCTGGCTTCCTTAAAATGGAAATTTAACCAGAATTTTAAATGAATGTAATTCAATCATATCGAATAGTTTTAGTCTCTTTAATTAAAATTTTTTTTGTATTTTGCAAACGCTTACTACCTATTAGTATTGATTTCTATTTGTTTAACTAAAACTGTTCCTTGTTCTCTTATAAGTGGCTATTGCATGCAACACTGATAAATATTTTTATAATATTTAAGAAGAATAATCTTTTCTAAAGATCAATGTTTTTGTTATGTAACTTTGGTGCATTTTAGGAACTCTTATTTTAATTACCATGCTTTTAATGAAGGATGATTTTAATAGCTGATTTTGTATTGTGACTTTTGTTGAAATACTAATCAAAAAGCACATGTAAAAATATTGTTTATATCTCCTCCCTCCTTACTCACTTCTTTTCTTCATTTATCTTTTCTGGTATCTAAATGATATACTTCCTTGTTGTTGCTTCTTTCTATGCAAATGTTCCTCTGGCTGCATGGGACAACAATTAATCAGTGAAATGATTTCTACATTAGTCTCGGTAAGCAAGAACCAAAATAAAGGAGATAACATGGTATTAGTCATAATTGTTCAAGTTCCTTCAATGTAATCGGGTATAGTTTATGCCTAGTACAGCTCAGATCAACTCATAAAGTGGAAGATATGTATGTAAACTATTGAAATAGATTTCTCAAAAATAGTATTTTTGTTCAAAGATTCTGTACAACTGACAAGGCAAGGATTGACGTTTTGGGGGGAGAAACTTTAATAATATGTTTTATTACTATTTTATCACTATACAGTTCTGTTTAACTTTGGTCTTGGGGCCAGGTCATGTAAATTTTGTTTGGCATACTTTCATAACTGGTAAAGTAGCTAGTTAAAAAAAATCATGAAGGCATGCTCATTTCTGAGCAGGACTTGAACTCTTCTGTACATATCAATGGAACAAATCCTCTAAAGAAAATTAATATAATTATATAGTCATGTTTCTATGGATTAAAGGCCTCAACATATGAATCATGTAGAAGTAAGTTCTTTTATTTCAACAATTCTGAACTCCTCCTTTCTGTAAGGTAGTGTGCTAAGTTCTACAGGTAGTGTGCTAAGTTCTGTGGTTAAAGAAAGACAGACTTAAAGCTTAATTATAATCTGTCCTATTTCTCTAGTAATATATTGATTCCATATTTGCAAAGATCCTCTTTTTTCTTTAAATTTGAGCCCCCTTACCTTATCTTCATGACTCTCTTCTTAAGCAGACTAGTCTGCTGTGTTTCTTTTAAAGGAAGGTAGAGTTACAGACACCATATCCTTTAACTCTAACATCAGAAATTAACAGGTGCCCGAGGATATAAAAAATACTAAATTAACATTTGGATTGAGTTTTAAATCATTTGAACTGAAAAGAGAGAAACCCATCAGTGGACTCCAACATTGTTTTTGGCTTTCGTTAGCTTCCTTGCTTTTGCTCTCTTCTGTGTTGAATTATTATGTAATACTTTTTTACATTTGAATAAACTGAATACTTTATCTTATTTTCATAAGTGTTTTATTTTAAAAATCATTGACCCAAAATTTGCTGTAAAAAAAAAAGTATTAATGGGTGTTCTCCCAGTTTGGCTAATATAGTACAGACCTTTGGGCCGTGAATAGCTTTCAAGGTTCTAGATGTATTGGGTTGTTATTTTCCTAGTCCTTGAGGCAGCCAGAAAGCTTTAGGTGGTCCAAACTACCATCTACAGCCCGTTCCTCCAGCAGTGGGCAACCATGACATGACCAATGTCAGGAAGCATTTACAGAGGAAATTGTACATAGGCAATGTGTAGAAAGACTGCTGGGGACACTGATATGTAATGATGGATTGTTATATATTTTTAAGCCAAATAATTTTTTTCAGGTCGGTGATTTTTAAAATAAATGTCTATAGTAAGATAAACTCTAAAGTTTATTTAGATGTAAAAAGGATTACATAGCAATTCACAGCTTTCAAAATGTGCCAAACAAACTCAAAAGAGTCTGGAGGCTTTGCTAGAAATAAATGACAAAGATTTATTTAAGGGTCTTAGAGTTTGCAAACTGTAAGCACAGCTAGGCAAAAACCCAGAAGTGTTCCAGAGAAGAAAGAAAAATTGAGAGTTCTTATAATAAAAGTCATATCCTTGAGAATAATCAGTGCTTCATTCTTAGTCCTAGGGTTGGTCCAGGACAGTTATCAGTCAGATGTCTGTCTGGATGATGGATGCCGGGTGATGTGGGGGATGGGCACCAGGAGGTCTGGTCATGTCCTGAGTCCTTTAGTGGGTAGTCAGAGGGTTATCTACAGGGAAATAAATGTCTGGACATTGACACTGGACTGGAAAGCTCAAAAGTTTAAGTTCTCAGGCTAGTTAAAGCAAGAATAGAATCATTTCCTCCTGCCTTAGCCTACTTGAGTTTAGTAATTTAGGAGCTGAACTCCAGTGACTCCATTGTATTTCTTTACTCTTTTCCTCTCATGTATCCTTTCGGTTGGTTCTTTCAGTAGTCCCACAGGAATGCAGGATGGGGAGCGAACTTTCTCCAAAACTTTCATAATATTTAGTTTTAAAGGGCTTAACTTATTTGAGCACTTTATGGCATTGTGTCTTCATTTTATTAATAAATTCAAAAGGCATGCAGATTTTAAAGGGGAAACACAAGTGTTTGTTCTACTTTGTTTTGTGTACGAAACTGCCAGTTCTGGAAGTTTGGTATGTATTACTCAATTTCACTATAGCTAAGTCCAAAGAAGGGGCTTTTAGAAAACTCTCCCACAAATTACTTAATTTCTATAAGCCTGTTTACTCTTCTACAAGAAAAAATTAAAATAGTATTAATATCATGAGGTCAGTGTATGGACAAAAGGAGAAAATACGTGTAAAGCACCTACCACGGAGCTGGGTACATTGTAAGTCCTCAGTAAGCATCATGCTCTTTTGACCCATTTCATAAGATTTATGAGTATATGTGATAATTTTTCTTATTCTCTCAGGTACAACAAAAATTTAGAAGAAGCTAAAAGAATTGGGATAAATAAAGCTATTACAACCAACATTTCTATTGGTGTCGCTTTCCTGCTAATCTATGCATCATATGCTCTGGCATTCTGGTATGGGACCTCCTTGGTCCTCTCAGGAGAATACAGTATTGGACAAGTACTCACTGTAAGTGATGTTATGTTAAAAAAAGAATCACTATTGAAAATGCCAATGAAATTGAATGGTGTTGGCTTGACTGTTGGATAAAATATTTTGAAGACCACGAATAACACAAAGATATTCACTACTAGGTTAAAAAGTGGAAAGGAAATTAGATATGTTTAATGATAAGTTTTGTCTTCTTTGTAGATCCACCTGTCATAGTTCATCCTGTAGCCTAAATAATATATTAGCATTGCCAGTCTCTATAGCATGAACTTGTGTTTGTTGAAGCTATTTCTTTGTGCCAGATGCTATGCTAAGCACATCATTTTTATTTCCTGATTTACTGTTTATAACAACAAATGGCAAAATACTTTTCAAAGTCTTTTGAATGACAGCTAGTCCACCTTGCCAATTTGTTGAAGTATAAATTTTTACTCTTCCTAAAATAATGTTTTATTTGGCGGTTCTCTGCCTTATAGATCTTTGAATGAGTATAGAAGGCTTGCAATTTTATGCTATCCTTTTTTATTTAAAGACAATGAAATAATTCACAAACCAAGCTCAATCTGCATCTTGATTTAAGAAAGTACATATTATTAGAAGTGTCAGTCAGTTCCCTTTTCATAGGCCAAGCTCAAGTATATTGAGTTAATGACAGATTGTATTTTGCTGAGCCACTTAAAACAGTTTCTTTTCTCAGGAAACAGATTTGTAATGTAGGTGTGTAAGTGTGATAGTTGTGTCTCTTGTTTTTCCAAACTGTTGCCTCATCCAAAATGTGTGGGGCTATCTAGCTTAGAATTTTTTTTTTTTTTTGCCAAAAACTTTCATTAAGATAGTGATGCTGTGGGTAAAACTAGGTTTTGATAAGAGCTATATTCTGCTTAATTGTGATGTACATAAGCAGTTTTAAATCAAATATTCACTGAACCCAGAACCTGCCTTACAAAGCAGAAGCATCCAGAATAGTGAATAAGAGCATGGGATTTGATGATCAGGTCAGCTTGTATCAAATTCTAACTGTGCAACTTTTAGCTGTATGATTTGGGACATCCATCTAGACTTTTCAAGCCTCTATTATCTTTTCTGCCAAATGCAAATGACAGTATTGTTGCAAGGACTAATCTAGAAATGAATATAGAATCCCTTAGCAAAATTCCTTCTATATAAATTATTAATTCATGTGTGATTTAGAAATAAATAAATAGTAATATTTGTTCTTTTTAACTCTGATGAGAAACAAAGTCTTTACCAATAAGAAACTGATTTGGGCAAAATGAAAAAAAAAAGATACCTATTTATCAGACCTCAAAGAGAACATAGTTTGATAGAGGAAAAAAAGAATTAATCAAATAAAGAATAATGACTTAGGTGTGTATGCTTTATAATTCACAAAATATTTTCATATATGCTGTTCTATTTGATACACCAACTCTAAAGTCTCTGGGTAGGGAAAACAGATAGAATCTTGCCTATTTTTGCAAATGAAGAAGTTGAAGCCTAGAGAGACTTTAGAATTGCACGAAGACATAGCTAGTTAGTGCTCACTCCAGCATTCAGACCTGGACCTTCTGAATCTCCTTCTAGGGTTTGTCTCCACTATCCTCTGTCAAGGATCTAAACCAAAAGTCTTGACCGTTCCAAAAAAAATTAAAATATTCTATTGTAATATCCTGGTCTTACAGAGGTTATACCATCATTTCACTGAGCAAGTAAAACTAATTCTGCATTCTAAATGGAAAAGTATTTAAACTTTTATAATAGTTTTAACACCCAGTACTTATATGTTGCTTTGCCATTTTAAAATTTAATCAATCATGTTAGAAGAAAGAAGAATTCTGAAAAAAAAATCACACTAAACACTATCTTAATAACGATGGTTTTCCTTCACATTCCTCAGGTCTTCTTTTCCGTATTAATTGGGGCTTTTACAATTGGACAGGCATCTCCAAGCATGGAAGCATTTGCAAATGCAAGAGGAGCAGCTTATGAAATCTTCAGGATAATTGATAGTGTAAGTCTGGGTTTGCTACTTATCCACCTATTTAAAAGTTTTTCTAGTTAAAAGTAGATTTCTTGGTGACTATCTAACTCTCCACAAATGTCATTCAAAGTAGTTATTGTAAACTAGTAATCTTCTGAACTTTTATTCTGTTTAGAAGCCAAGCATTGACAGCTATTCGAAGAATGGACACAAACCAGATAATATTAAGGGAAATTTGGAATTTAAAAATGTTCACTTCAGTTACCCATCTCGAAAAGAAGTTAAGGTACAATGATGACTGATTAATCAGTGATTCAACAATGTATTGAATAGTTTCTGACACTTTCCTTTAGAGATTATTAAAAATATATATATATACTTTAACCTAGTTTTAAATTCAACTGTCAGTTCATAGTTCCAGGATCTGTGTATTGCCTTTAAGTTTATTTCTTATTTGTCTTGGTAGATCCTGAAGGGCCTCAACCTGCAGGTTCAGAGTGGGCAGACGGTGGCCCTGGTTGGGAACAGTGGCTGTGGGAAAAGCACAACAGTTCAGCTGATGCAGAGACTCTATGACCCCACAGAGGGCATGGTGAGACAGCTTTTGCTGAACTAGGTGCTGCAGCAATCAGCAGTACCATTGTAGATCACACATTACAACTCTGCAATGTATAAAATTCATACTTACCTTTTATTTCAGATCAGTATTGATGGACAAGACATTAGAACCATAAATGTAAGGTATTTACGAGAAATTACCGGTGTGGTGAGTCAGGAACCTGTGTTGTTTGCCACCACAATAGCCGAAAACATTCGTTATGGCCGTGAAAATGTCACCATGGATGAGATTGAGAAAGCTGTGAAGGAAGCCAACGCTTATGATTTTATCATGAAACTGCCTAATGTAAGTCCTTCTTGACTTTTGTCATGCTAGAGGTTAAAGGCATAGAGCGTTGGCCTAATGCATGATAAGTTAGTAAACTATAAATGGGAAGAAACTCCTAAGAAAGGAAATCAAGATTACTTCAGATTTTAAAGCTCTAGCAGCATCAACTCATAGTAGGCATATTTTTAAAAAGTGGAGTTGGTTATTGCTAAGTTTTAAGGAACTGGACTGTCTTGCCTGTAAGGGTTATATTGTTTAGGGATTCCCTCTTCTGGGAGCTGAGATAGCTTGTTCTTCATTAAATCCTCCTGTGTTTTCTGTTTTAGAAATTTGACACCCTGGTTGGGGAAAGAGGAGCCCAGCTGAGTGGTGGACAGAAACAGAGAATCGCCATTGCTCGGGCCCTGGTTCGCAACCCCAAGATCCTCCTGCTGGATGAGGCCACTTCTGCCTTGGATATTGCAAGTGAAGCAGTGGTTCAAGTGGCCCTGGATAAGGTCTGTGAGCCTCAGTTCAAACCAAGCTGATTAGTAAGCGTAAGAACATCGCACTATTAACTATTCTTAATATTATTTTTAAAACAGGAAAATTTTTATCATTTGTAGTGATTCCTTTTGATATTTAACTAAAATCATTAGGCTTCTGGATCTGTTTGTTTAACTTTATGTTTTTTTTTAAGTAGAGGTGAACAAACTTTCATTGAAAAATACTTGCAAATTTTTTAAATTAAACAATGAGAAATATAGACTCAAATGAAAATTGGTCTTTCTTCGTAATCTTGAAAACTTAGCTTTAGAGATAACCCTGTTGTTTAGGTTTTGTAAATGTTTACTGTTGTCAACAAGAGGAAACTATGATCTGAAGATGCACATTTAATTTCCAAGACGTTAAATGCCTGATGGAGACTCTGTGGGAAATGAGAAGCCTCTTATCTCCAAGAGAGAGGCAGGGAGTTGATGGGGTTGGAAACTTACTTGAGCCATGAAATGTCTTTGACTATCAATACTGTTTGACTTTCTGGCAATTCTGGAGTTCATGTGACTCATTCACCAAATTGGATCTCAGTGTTTGTGCGTGCCAGGCACTGTGTGCTGTGTCTCTGGGATATAATCTAGCTCTGTGAGGATAGAGAATGTGGTGACCTTTTAACTTAAAAGTGCTTTGAGTTGAAGTGTCATAGTAGAATTCAAAGATGAACTCATATTTGTCCCAACGACTCCCCTCTCTAATAACAAAACAATACTGCATGTTCCTTTCAACATCCTGTCACTGTGCTTATTAGATTGTCACGGGAGGAAAAAGTAAGTTACTGAAAATTTTGCAAACTGAAATAGGAACAGATGAGATTGTGGCTGCTTTTTACCCCTTCACTTTGCTTATCTGTGATTTCACATCTGTGTACTCTACAGTAGAACTATGTCTTAAGTTATAAATAATAATAATTTTAAAAAGTTACATTTAATAATACTTTCTTTAGAACGTAGTAGCTACCACCTAATTTTTCTACATATATTTTCTTTTTCTTCTTAGAGTTTTCCACTTCTCTTTTTTATATTGATCCTGATACCTGTTTTGAGAATTTTATTGCTAATTTCTGGAGACCAATATAAAGTAAAAAAAATCATAAGCATTGGGAGTTACAAAGGCCAGAGAAATCTCAGACAAGTTCTGGTTATCTGGCTCTGTTTCACATTAAAGTAAAAATATAATTATTATTTGTAAACCTTTACATAGTTCTTCAGTGTTTCCATACAGCTTCTACTAGACATAAGTATCATTTGTTAAGCACTTACTGTGTGTACATCAGAATGCTTCATGTGCATTATTTTATTTAGTCATCACAACTACTTTAAGAAATGAGTGCTGATATTATTCTCACTCTATATATGGATAAATTGAGCCTCACACAGGTTAAAAGATTTGGATAAAATCCTGGAATTTATAAATAGCAGAACTAAGATTTGAGTTGAGATCATTGTGACACTGAAGATCAGACCTTGCTGCCTCACACTTACTGTCTGTCTTGATCATCCAGTCCTATGAGATAGTACACTGTGATTCCCAGTGTGATGGCTGGCTAGCACGCATCAGTACAACACTTGCCTGTGTTTACTTGGAATAGCGAATGCCTGGGCTGTAGGGTTTTTTACTTTGTATAAGCTCTTGATTATTATTGTAAACTTAGGCTGATATAGGTTAAGTAAAATACTTAGAGGCATACATAATATTAACATGTGACTATCATTTATGCTTATCTTTATTATAATAAAACGTTCTTTAAGTCACTATCAATTGATTATATATTTATTGAAGCCAGGGATTACTTTACATAGGTTAGATGGTTTTACAGTATCCAAGGCACTGATGATGTTCAGTAAATACGAGTTGATAAATGAATTTTTGCATATACTTGTACCTATATTCAAAAGTCAAAAATTTCTCCCTTTAGGCCAGAAAAGGCCGGACCACCATTGTGATAGCTCATCGATTGTCTACAGTTCGTAATGCTGATGTCATTGCTGGTTTTGATAATGGAGTAATTGTGGAGAAAGGAAATCATGATGAACTCATGAAAGAGAAAGGCATTTACTTCAAACTTGTCACAATGCAGGTATAATCTAACTCTTGAATTTTCCTAAAGTGTCTCTGGTATATGCTGATTTTGCCGTGTTTAGTGCTATACATAAATCTTAGCTGACTTGATTATCTTTAGAAATGAGAAGGAAATACTTGGGGCATTCAGGCTTAGATCAGTGTTTTTTACATTTATATATATATATATATATATATATATATATATATATATATATTTTTTTTTTCTTTAAAGGAGGAAAAATAAAGAAGGATAATTAGAGAAAAATTTTTTTAAGTTTTAAAGGTTTAATGGTGAACCATACACTGTAGTAGCCATTAGCCTCATGTGGCTATTGGGTACAACGGTGGTTAATCTGAACTGCAGTGTTAAGTAGAAAATGCATACCAGATTCTGAAGACTTAGTATAAGAAAAGAACACAAAATATCCCAATAAATTTTACATCGATTACATCTTAAAATGCTAATGTCCTGAATATATTATGTTAAATAAAATATTAGAATTGATTTTGCTTCTCTAACATTTTTTAATGTGGCTACTGAGAAAATTTTAAATGATAACTGTGGCTCACAGTATGGCTTGCACTGTGTTTTCTGTTGACAGCACTGGTCAAACATGATTGAGCCAAAAACACCCACAAAAAGGAGATGACTAGATAAGCTATGTGGAATGGATGCCATGTTATTTCAAGATGTTTAGTGGGAATCATTCTTATTTAGTAATATTAGTTTTCAAATATATTACAAATAAAAAATGAAACAGCAGTTTAACCTTATTCCTTCCTGTATTTACTCAGATTACCATTTCCCTTGATATCTGATATTCAGTGATTAATTTTCTTTGGTTAAGTGAGCCTAACCAGCTTATGTATATATCTTTTTTATTTTAGACAAGAGGAAATGAGATTGAATTAGAAAGTGAAATTAGTGAATCCAAAAGTGAAATGGATGCCTTGGAAATGTCTCCAAAAGATTCGGGATCCAGTCTGTTAAGAAGAAGATCAACCCGCAGGAGTATCCATGCAACACAAGGCCAAGACAGAAAGCTTAGTACAAAAGAAGCCTCGGTATGGAGGAATGTGTGGAGTTATGTCTTCAACCCTCCCACTGTGGCTGCCCTAATTTGGTGGGCTAAGGCTAGGGCAGGAGTAGGAACAAGAAAAGGCTATCCAGAATCCTTCTGTCCTCTCCCCCAGAGTGTTCCACAAACCATAATCTCAATGTTTTAGACTTGGGTTAGAATTTGTGAATGATAATTTGTAGGGCAAGAATTTTAGAATTAAAATTTGTAATGTAAAGAGACAGATTACAATGGGTCTTTATACTTACTTGTAAATATTCATGTCACGTTCCAAATGTTAAATGTTTGTGGAAATCTTTATTCCTTAAAAAACTGAGGAGTAATACAACAGAATCTGTCATTTTTAAAGCTAAATAACCATCAACTAATAAGGAAATAAGATTAGATATATTCATTAAAAATGTGTGTGCATATGGAAGAATTGTTTATCATGAAATCAATTATGTACCCATTCTTTTTCTGACTAGCCTGATGTAATATTTTGTGTTATCCAGGATGAAAATGTACCTCCAGTTTCATTTTGGAGGATTCTGAAGCTGAATATAACTGAATGGCCTTATTTTGTGGTTGGTATATTTTGTGCCCTTATAAATGGAGGCCTGCAACCAGCATTTGCAGTAATATTTTCAAAGATCATAGGGGTAAGTGTTTATGTTTACTTTTTGGATTTACTTGTGAGTCCTAACTAAAGAATGAACTGTTTGTACTTGTAACTGTATACAAAAGCCACACACACACAAAACATGAACCTTCATATGAAACTAAGCAGCTTGAAGATGTAAGAACAGAAGTCTGGTATGTGATAGAGAAGCTAATTTTTTGAATCTTCCTTTGTCCTGGCAGTTGGTTTCTGCTGGGATCCTGGAGACCAAATTCCTGAAGCAATCAATGAGACTGACTAGGTGGCTACTCCTTATCTGCCATCACTGGGCTCTGAGTAAACCTCATGTAGTGTCATATCACCAGTAGGCAGATAAAGTTACTCATGTATTTGTCAGACCAGCTTGAGAGGGAGCTGTTCTCTGATATACATATTTATCAGGATGTAATAGGCCTAGCATACTCCCTCCATAAGATGTCCACCTCCCTGTTTAGATGAAAACAAACAGAATGGCTTCTAAAAACTTAAGATTGTCATATGTTCGTTGCACCTACTTTTAATGATGGCATTTTCAGTAGTAAAGCTGCAATCCAGGCAGGAATTCTTTGTTCAGTGACTGAAGTTCAAACATCAAGCTGAGGACATCCTTACCCTAACTTCTGGAAAAAGAGACTGATCGCTACATAAAACATAGGCCAAATATGAATTTTCATGATATATTTTTAAAAATAAATAAATATTCAAGTCTACCCATGCCTGGCTAACTTATTTCAGGTTGGCATTTGTATATTTAATGTATACATTCAAGAAATAATTTTTCAGTGTTTGCCTTGTGCCAGGTACTGTTCTAGGTACTGGAAAAGTACCAAGAAGGAGATAAAGCATCTGATTGCATGGAGTATATAGTAAGGTCAGGGGTTAGCTAACTTTTTCTGTAAAAGGTAAGATAGTAAATATTTTAGGCTTTGAAGGCCATATGGTTTCTGTTGCCAATACTCAACCTTGCCATTGTACTGCAAAAGTAGCTGTAAAACTTGACATAAATATTTGACTGATGGCCCACATTTGCCAATTGCTGTTCTAATATTTGCCTCACGGGCAGAGAAGCAGACAGTATCATCAGAAAAAAATGGAATTCAAGTAGTTAGAAATAGAAGTAGCTGTATGTAACAAAACTCAATTAAAGGATTTTTTGTTTTCCACATACCTTGTGTAACAATAGGTCTGAAAGCAGGTGGTCCAGGGCTAACACATTAGCTCCTAGATATTGGGTAGGCAATCAGCCATCTGCCTCACTGAAGGTTTGTAAGACAGAGTTTAAGGTTGTGGGCTCTGAGTTGGATTACTCAGGCTTAAACCCTTGGGTCATCACTTGCTGGCTGTTACCACGATGAGTTAACTAACCTCTCTGTGCTTCAGTTTCCTTCTGTGTAAAATGTTCGTAATAATAAAACAAACCTCAGCAAGTGATCGTGAGAATAAAAGGATATAGCTAGCGTACATGAATTTGCATTGAATAATGTCTGGCACAGAGTTAAGAGCTCACTGATTAGTAGCTATTACTTTTTGTTAAAATGACAAATTAAGACAATTTCTTCTAAAAAGCTTTTTTCCTTTACAAAGGATAGAGTTGTCTGGGCTGGGTTAGGAATGTGGCTCTGTTGCAGGACTGACTTTGACCTGCTGTGAAGGGTGATGTTTGTTTTCTTTCCCTGTGAAGTGGTTCTTCTCTGTGTTCCTGGAGCCCAAGACATCCTATTAGCTCTTCTAACCATTTCTGGGAAGGTCTTCATGTGTGCTGTTGGGTCAACTGGCTGTGGTTCCCCTAACTGGCCATCCTGTAAAGAAGACTGGCTCAGGGAACTGCCTTTCTTTCTGAAAGATCTGGGCTGAGTGAACCAAAACCACATCAGCAGATTTGTCTCCAGACACCATAGGACAGTTTGAAATGTCCAAATTATAAAATGATGGATTACCATACAATGTATTTTCCTCAAAGGAAGAAAAGAGTATTCATTTTTATATCTACTTTACATAGTAGGTGTGGCGCTTGTGGCACTCATTACTCCAAGAGGGAGTATGAGCAGAAAAAGTGTTGGATTGATTTATGATTGACAGACCCAGTGAATAATATACTGGGGTTAAGGAAGTCAACCCCAACCTCCATTATAGGCTCTTTTGACCTCCCAATACTGTACTAAACAGGAAATGAATCAGACTCAGAATGACTTCTTTAGTGATTGAACTGAAAACACTTTCAATATTTTCTTAACAGGTTTTCACCAGAAATGATGATCCTGAAACAAAACGACAGAATAGTAACCTGTTTTCACTGTTGTTTCTCGTCCTTGGAATTATTTCATTTATTACATTTTTCCTTCAGGTAAATGTTTACATTTTCACTTTATTCATTTTGAGAAATGTGTTGTTATTCAACAGTGTGAGTTTAGAAACATCTGTGTAATTTGCTTTTTAGTAGAATTGCTCCTATATTTACTGGGCTATTAGCAGCCAATTGTTTTTGGATATTTGAAACAAAGATGGCTCCCTTGCTTACCTCCTCTTCCAACTGAAATATTAATGAAGTCAGAGAGAACCAAACAAAGAAATTAAGTACTCTAAAAGATTAGTTATGGTAAGGCAGTACGAGTTATGGTGTTAGACCTAGAGTTGAGTACAGGTTGAACCAGTTCCTAATTGTGTATCCTTGAGCAAAGAATTTAAACTGTCTAAGCCTGTCTCCTCATCTATAAGATAAGGATAATGGTACCTACGTTTAGATGATGAAGAGATAATGAGACCAGGTTCCCAGGCCTGTGTGAGGCAGTTGCAAAATTCAGTCACTTATTGAATGAATGAATGAGTTATTAGCCACATGTAATTTTTAAGACAAAATTCTGAATAGATCTCTTTATTTAACATTTTTAAAGCATGTATTAATATTTTTAATAGAAAGGGCATTGGTTGGACATTGTATAGGAGGTACAAAAAAAAAAATACTGAGCTTTTTCATTACTAAGTACTTAAAGTCTCACTGGGGCATTTGACCTTATTGTAATAGATGTGATGCTCTAGTGGTGCACAATATTGCCATGTCAACTCTTAAAGCAGTAGCGATTGGTAGAAAGTAAAGATGGCTGAGGGTGAAGTTGGTTAAAGAATTTAGAGGGAGGTAGACTTTGAGCTGGTCCCTTAAACTTTGAAGTTTGGAACTAGTGAAGCCAAAGCAGTTAAAACAGTATGTTTGTGACATGATGATGTGTGGAGAGACTGGAGCCTACCTGACAAACCAAGATGAGAACGAAGGCTCTGAATCACAGGGCCTCAGAAGTGTAGATACAGCACTGGGCCCAGTGTTAGAATGGCCAGCCCCTCATTTAGAAACATTAGGAGTGAACTTGGTGGGTGATGAAATCTCAGGCTCTGGGTTCCCATTCTGGTAAGGATTCTCACAAACCTCACATTAGAACTGTGGCCTCTGGCAGCTTATCAGCCTCCCTAAACCTTAGTTTCTTCTGTAAAGTGATTATAGGGTTGTCATGAGGACTTAGTGAGATAACACATGTAAAGTGTAGTGTCACAGGAAGCACATAACAGCTAGCTCTCCATTTATATTGCCTCTAATATAACAGTAATATTCCTATAGTGGGCAAGATATTTCACATTGCATTCAGTCTAATAGGAGAAATTTTTGTCTGGTCATCTCCAAGCAAACGTAATCATTTTAGTCATTTTAGGCTTAAACTCAATCTAATAATTCCTTTCCTCCTCCTTGGGTTGGCAATCTTGTTAGCAGAGGGGTTATGCAGCATTACAGCCCTGGGTGGGGGGTGATGATGATCTACTTTGTGCTGGCAACTAGAGGGATACGTGGCCCCATCTGGCCTACATTTACATGGCCCAACCTGGCTGTCTCCTTTATCTGAAACACTTAGAAGAATTAGTTCTTTCTTCACTTGTGCTCTTTATATGTGTTTCTTCCCTCTCTCTAGTGTCCAGCATGCTACTTGGGAACACATAGGACATATGGGAGTCCTCCTTCACTTCTCTGATTCTGCAGGAGATTCGAGGCTGTTAGTAGGGCCTACCCTCTCCGATGCACCATCCAGCTGTTTTCCTTATGCTTTGCTCATGCCACTGTGTGACAGGCCTCGTCTGTAAACTGACACTTAGCAGAGCTCCAGAAAGAAAGGAGGAGCACTGCTTCCTTTTAGTCCTATATCCACAACTCATTGAGAGAGTTCTGTTGTCCTTCCCCCAGATGTGGCCAAACATGGCTGCATAATCAAAGCTTACTCAATTTTTCCCCAATAACTTTCTTCCTTCCTCTCAAATAGTGGTATACCCTTGGGGGGTGGGAGGGGTAGTACAGAAAATTTTCTCTCAGTAAGCATTCTTCCCCAATCTATTTTTTTCCTAGGCTTTGGCTTTTTTAAACTTGAAAACTAGGAATTTGATGTCTTTGTTCTCTGCATTCTTTATGTCCAGGAGACTGTATATTCCTGTTTTCCCAGTACACCTCAGGTCCTGGTATAATTATCAATAGTACCCATTTTAACTTTCAAAAGTTTCCTGGTTTAGATGATACATAATGTAACTACCCTGTTTAGAGCATTCCCTGACTTGGGAACAACTTCAGCTTCCTGAGTGATAGACTCTGATTCCCTGGGAAAAATAATGAGGGATGGGAGTGGAGGACAAAGAACCACATTTCTGAAAAAAATTCCTGTTGGGCTGCCACCTAGCTGGGGAGTGGCAACATCAATTTCAAAAAAAATAGGCTCTCCTGGCTATGCCACCGGTGCAGTTAGGCACCATTATATACAGTCACTGAAAGGTAGACAACCCTTCAAATCAGGCTTTCTGATGCTGTCTAGTGTCCTCTTCAGCCATAACATCAAATCCCTCTCCATTGTCTCTGACAAGTTCCCTTCCTTGTGGGTTTGTTCTCATTCTTTGCAGGGCTTTTTGTTTGGCAAAGCAGGAGAGATCCTGACCAAGCGGCTACGATACATGGTTTTCAGATCCATGCTGAGACAGGTATGTTTATTGATGTGCAGAACTCCCCACCTGGGAACCATCGACTCTGGCAGTGAGAGTATCATCAGGTTATTTGGAGGGGCTCCTGCCTTGCTCATCCCTAGATCTCATCTCACAGATGCAGACGAACCACCACCCAGATGCAGGCTCAGAGGTCCTGCTGTCTCCCTGTCTGCTGTGAGTGCCTTTGTCTCAGCAGCTGTAGGCAGAGTAGGCAGAGAGATATTCAATACCCCCCATCTCCTTCTCTCTCTCTCTCTCTCTCTCTCTCTCTCTCTCTCTCTCTCTCTCTCTTTCTTTCTTTCTTTCTTTCTTTCTTTCTTTCTTTCTTTCCTTCTTTACCCTAGGAAACCCAGGATACTTGTGTTTCTTCCCAACAAGTAGTACTCCGTTTACCCTCTCTTTCTGAAAATCAAAATTCATCCCCATGGCCCATTTCCTCATTACCCAGTTTCTTTGCTGGGGCTAGACTGGTTTACTAATTCAAGCTGCAGTGTCACTAGCTGATAAATACTGGATTTAATCCCTCTTGCATTTTATACTTTCAAAACCCCTGGAGGAAAAGGAGAGAGAAGATTCTGGGAATGTAACCCTAAGCAGTCCAGTTCAAACAGGAAACTTTAACAGTCATGAAAATTTTGTCTGTGACTTTCCATTTTAAAATCACTGATCACTTGCCAGTGAGTAAAATGATGCTTCAGAGGATGCCCCAGAAATACCAGGGGTACTTGAACCCTGCCTGAGAAGCATCAGTTTGCTGTGTTAGGATATCCAGATGACATTTTCATTTTCCCAGGTGTCTTTGGTTTCTCAGCACTTTTCTGTTCCTACCACTGCCACTTAAAAAGACATAGTTATGAGAATTCAGTCAGAACTGAATCTGTGAGAGAGAGAGAGCACTCTTTGATGAAGGGCCCTGTCCTAGGACTCTCAGTCAAACCATATTTATAGCTGAGATTCTATTTAGACTCGAGGCTAACTTTGGTCTAGGGCCAAATGCCCCATTATCCCACCAGCCCCCAGGCCAACTCCTAGGTCCATTACACTTAAATTATTAAGTCCAGCTAGCGTATATTAAGTGCATTCTGCTTACAAAGTATAATATTATGTACTATAAGTCATTCAAATCTGAATGGATTCTGTCTTTAAGGAAGTTACATTCCAGTGGGGGAGGCACTTAGAGGCTTAACAATTTTAAAAAGCAAATTGATACATGCTATAAGTTATAAAGCTGTTTTGTCTTAAAGATTTTTTGGGAAAAATGATAGATACTGCTTTAATGGAAATCACCTGTTCAGATAACTTCTTAGGACCATAATTATTTTTCTAATAGAAATAAATTTATACTTCAAACTGACTATCTTTTCAGTATTTGTGTATTTAAAAATATGAGTGGTTTTATAAAGAACTATAGTTACTTGTTTATTCAACTTCTGTATTTCGATGTCTAATAAACATTTCATACTTAACATTTCCAAAACTGAACTTTAAACTCTTCCTTCAACACAGGGTTCATTCCTTACCTAGACTTCACCCATATTAGTAACAGCAGCTCCATTCTGCCAGTTGTTCAGGCTAAAAACCTGAGTCACCCTTGACTCCTTTCTTTCTGTTTAATGTTACAAAAGCCTTCCAGCTGGTCTCATTGCTTCCATCTTCATCCCAACCACTAAGTTCACCTTCCAAAAGCGAGAATTATTTTTCTAAAATATAAGTCCAATCATAACCCTCTGCCCAAAACCTGCTGAAAGTTACCCATATCCTTCAGGGTAAAATCTGAAATTTTACAGTACCTGTAAGGTCACACAACCCCTTTTGATGAACAGATCGAATGTGCCTTTGCCTTTGCACATGCTATTTCTTCCTTCCCTCAGATATTCTCATCCTCTTTGTTCAGGTCTCTGCTCAAATATCACTTTAGAGAGGCCTTCTCTGTCCCTTCCATAGTCTACAAAATACCACCTTTCTTCACTTTTCTTTCTAATCCTACTCTATTTTTCTTCACAGCATTTATAACCACCTGGCATGGTATATATTTTTTTATTTATTTGTGGCTTCTATCTCAAGGCTCTAGGCAACTTTGTCCTTTTGTTCATTGTCATATAGATTGAACACTTAGAAATCACATTTGGAATAAAATAGGCACTCAAAAATTTTTTTGACTAATGAAATGATTTATGCATTTGCCTAATAAGTCCCTTCCTTGTCTATTCAGTGTCAAATCCTGAGTGCTAAATGCAGGGGTGATAAATGATAAATAAAATTGACCCCGTCATTGTCTTCAGAGCTAAGAGTCTCATAAATAAAGGCTTTAAAATAATCAAATTGTTTTCTATGCCACAGGATGTGAGCTGGTTTGATGACCTCAAAAACACCACCGGAGCATTGACTACTAGGCTCGCCAATGATGCTGCTCAAGTGAAAGGGGTACGTGCCTCCTTTCTGTTGGTGTTTGTCTTAATTGGCCATTTTGAATCTTAGCATGAAACTGATTTTCTCATTAGATGTCTGTCTGTATATAATTAATGATTATGTTTATCTAGTTTAATTTTTTTTTCACATTTAACTTTATCATCGGTGAAACATTTTCTCAGATGTATTTTTGAGTAAGTAGCCTAATTCTGCTAAACATAAATCAGAAAAAAATTTCTCAATATTTTGCCTATGAATTGGTGGGCTTTTAAATTTTATTATTTTGGTATTAGGACTAGCATTCTGTAGAGAATAAAAGCAAAGGAGAGCCATATAGAAATTAAAAGCAAATTTTTTTTTTAATTTTTTTCTGGGAGGAGATAGTTGAGGGAAAGATGAAGTTAAATGATCCTAATTTCATGAGGAGGTTCAGGAAATATGCTTGTATTTTTTAATTAGATAAGTATTTTAAAATTAGATTTCAAGTGGTATGGTGGTTTTGAGATGGAAATAAATAGCAAGAGAGGGAGAAACAGAACAGAGAAGGGCGGGGAGAAAAATGAGTAGGAGAGGAAATGAGATGCAAATACTTGTAAGTTCAGTGGGATGGAGAGGTTGTAAGGGGAGTCAGTGGATTTCAAGTGTTAGCCTTACCTTGCTTCACATTGGCTGTGGTGTTTGGAGTGTTATCTCCACTGGGCCCTAGTTTTTGAAATAAAAATTACTTAGCTTTATTACAGATCCATGTTCTCCCATTCATTTGAACCAGTGCAATGTCACCTGACGTGCTAAATTTAATTAAGCCAAGGGGTTTAATCTACCCCTCGCTGAAGGTTCTAAATCTTTTAGCTCATCTTCATGATTAAAGAAGAATTAAAGAAGAATTTGTGACTTTTGATCTATTTACTTGTTTCTTTGGCCTTGACTGCCATCTAAAGCTGAATATTTATATGTCTGAAAGGATAACTCATCTGCTCTGAACTTGGGGAAAACTGTGAGTGCTTCTCTAAGTCAGGTGCTGTGGGAAGTGAGTTCTGAGGAGGACGTGTAGATAGTAAGAACAAGAGCAATCTACATTGTCCTTGTGCTGCAGACTCTCTCCAGGTTGTACACTTTGACTTTCAAATTCAAAATGTGCAAATACAGAGAGCTGACTTTGAAGACCACTCCATTCTGACTTATGCCAAACCTAGCTAAGCACCTCTTTAATATAAGCTCAATGACTGCATCGAATAAAAATAAATGCTCTGTTATTTATGCTATCTCTTGCAGCCCTGGTGCAGTTTAGTTCCCTGGTTAGTTCCCTTTTCTCCTAATTACTGATCTACTGTTTGTATTATGTAAGTGTTGAATGATTTTAGACTGTTGATATTGGGATAGGGGGTGTTGTAAAGTATTGTGTCCTGGAATTCAGAGCTGAGAGAACCTTTAGTTATTAATCAATGTACTTGCTAATCTCAGGGATTAGGAGAAATTTGTCCAAAGTTTCAGAGGTGGCAGTGACCATCCTAGATTATACTCCACCATATTCTTCACCAGAGACTAGTCCCACTCAGGCAGAGGAAGTTCTGGGAGTGAAAAAGAACATGGGCTATTTCCAGACAAAGCAGATATGGGGACCAGAGCAGGAATTTGGAATGGCTTGAGTCCACAGAGTGTTTCAGGGTAGAGGGAGAGAGGTTTAGAGTGGTGGACTGAATTGACTGTAGTTTGGCTTCTGGTTTTAGAGTTGGAAGTCACTGCATGCTACTGAAAGTCATGTTTCAGGCTGTTTCTGGCACTAACTGAAGGATCTGATGCTTGTTTAGTATCCTAAATTAATTTCCATAGCTTTCAGCTTTTTATACTTTTTCCAAACCAAATTCAGATTAAATAACACAGTCAGCATCTCAGATATGCCATTTGAATATCCTTCATGAGAAATATTAAGTTCAAATTAGTTCTGCATCTAACATTGGAAATTTCTGATATTCTCAGTTTAATGTAATTATCAGACTGTTTTATCTTGCTAATTACAGAGCTCACTTTAGTGATCATGGTTTGAGTAATGAAAATTTTCTTGATCTTAAAAATCTGAAGACCTAGAAATATGCAGGTGAACTCTGCATTATGGACCTACTTTCAGTATTTATTCTGAAGTCATGAAAATCTTCATTTTACAAACCAAATAAACTTACAAGTCAACCTTTATTTTTAACTTCCTGAGAAGATAATAGATTTTCATGAGTCTGATTGTCATATTCCTCAATAAAATGTAAGGATAGATTTTAAAGATAACGTAAAAGTGTCCCTCTAATTCGTTTTGTTTTACAGGCTACAGGTTCCAGGCTCGCTGTGATTACCCAGAATATAGCAAATCTTGGGACAGGCATTATTATATCCTTAATCTATGGCTGGCAGTTGACACTTTTACTCTTAGGAATTGTACCCATCATTGCAATAGCAGGAGTTGTTGAAATGAAAATGTTGTCTGGACAAGCACTAAAAGATAAGAAAGAGCTGGAAGGTGCAGGGAAGGTGAGTCAATCTAAGTGTAATTGCTTACCTAAGTAAAATGTTCCAATCAGTGTTGTTCTGATACTGTCACTCGCTACTCCTCAAAGCAGTCTTATAACTCAATACCAAAACAATAAACAATTCGATCAAAAAAATGGACAAAGGACATGAAAAGACATTTCACCAAAGAAGATATACAGCTGGCCAGTAGACATGAAAAGATGCTCATCATCACTAATCATTAGAGAAATGCAAATTAAAACCACAATGAGATTACACCTCACATCTGTCAGAATTGCAATCATCAATAAATCTATAAACTACAAGTGTTGGTGAAGATGTAGAGAAAAGTGAACCCTTATGGACTATTGGTAGACTAAATTAGCACAGCCACTCTGGAAAACAGTATGAAGGTTCCTCAAAAAATTAAAAATAGAACTAACATATGATTCAGTGATTCTACCTCTGGGCATTTATTCAAAGAAATCGAAAACACTAATTCAAAATAATATATGCACCCTTATGTTTATTTCAGCATTATTTACAATAGCCAAGATATGGAAGCAACCTAAGCGTCCATTGACAGATGAATCGATAAAGAAGTGGTACATCAATTCAGTGGAATAGTACTCATCCATAAAAATAAATAAAAGAAAGAAAGAAATCTTGCCATTTAAGATAGCATGGATGGACCGAGAGGGTACTATGCTAAGTAAAATAAGACAGAGAAAGATAAATACACATGATTTCACTTACATGTGGAATCTAAATAAACAAAATAAATGATCAAACAAAACAGAAATAAACTAATAAATACAGAGAACAGATTGTTGGTTGCCAGATGGGAGGGGGTTGGGATTATGGGTGAAAAAGGTGAAGGGATTAAGAAATACAAATTACCAGTTATAAAAATAGTCATGGGGATGTAAAGTACAGCACAGGGATTATAGTCAATAATATTGTAATATCTACATATGATTTCAGATGGGTACTAGGTTTATCAGGGGGATCACTTTGTAAGTTATAGAAATGTCTAATCACTATGTTTACACCTGAAACTAATATAATATTATATGTCAACTGAACATTTTTTTAATTAAAAAAATTTGAATGATAGAAACTTTCTAGAAAACAAATTGATATATGTGCCATGTTCCTTAGAACTCTTTGACCTAGGAATTTCACTTTTAAGAACTTCTAGAAAGTATGGACAAATGTTTATAAACAAGGATGATTATCACAACATTATTTTTAATAAAAAAGAATGGAAAATCTGTTCAATAATAAAAAAATGCTAAATTGTCTGAGATATTAAGTGACCCATTAAATATCCCATTATTAATGTATCTTTAATGACCTTGGAAAGTGCTTTTGATATTTGTTAAGGTAAAAAATAAAGATTTAAGGCCAAATATAGAATCTTATTCCAATTTTGTTAAAAATGTATATGCCTAGGGAAAAAATGGAAGCTAATATGTAAAATATACCAATATGTAACTTTTTATTACCTTCTTTACCTTTCAATATTTTCCAGTTGTTCCTCTATCATGAGTACTAATTATAAAGAGAAAAATACAAATATTACATTTAAAAATATATAAAATTACTATGAACTTAAAATATGACCATGATAGAAGAAAGAGCACGACAGTAGATGTAAAATACTGAGTTCTCAGGTTAATTTTGCCACTGTAACGCTATATGGCTTTAGGTAAATGCTTTTATCTGTTTAAGCCTTACCTTCTCTTTCTGTGAAGAGGAGACTGATTTATCCAAACCAATCGTATCCTTTTCCATAGGGAAGAAGCTTATAGGTCATAATAAGTTAATTAAATTAATTTTGTTATTATAAATTATTTATCTTTTTTATGGAATTCAAACTAATAGCCACCATTTGTTTATCTTTGTGCCTCTTAGTGACTGGGTGTTTTGTGTTACAGATTGCTACTGAAACAATTGAAAACTTCCGAACTGTTGTTTCTTTGACTCGGGAGCAGAAGTTTGAAAATATGTATGCACAGAGTTTGCAGGTACCATACAGGTAATAACCACTGCAGCGTGGGAGGGGAGTGTGGGAGTTTGTCAATCACCAGATTTGTTTTTAGGAGGATTACTTTGGCTGGAAGGCAGGGAACCAGTGGAGAAACTATTGAAGGGGGAACCATTCGGAAAGTACTTGTAATTATCCAGGAAAGAAATAATAAGGCCCTGACCTAAGGCGGGGGCATCTCTGTGCTAGAACCTGTAAGAGCAGGTGACTGGTGGGGAGGGGAGGGTGAGAAGATATTGATCATGTCTCTCTGGTGTCAAGTTTGGATAATGACCTTATTAGGTATCTGTGGGAGCCAAGGAAGCGGTGCTTCTTGAAGTATGCCTTTCCTTCCTCACTTTATTTTTCTCCAGGGGACACCTTCTTTTCTTCCATTAATGAATTCATCCAGTAAGAGCCCTAATAAGTGATCTGAATATAAGCAAGCCCCTCCCCCTAAAAGGAGAGACTTTTTTTCCGAAAACAATTACATTTGAAATCCCAAAATTAAAGCAGAGGTGATCTGATTGCAATGGAAGAAGGAGGCCCAAGGGCTACCCACCTGTCAGCCTGCTCTTACCTTCACGTCACCTACATCGTGTGGTTCAGAAAATCCATAAATGTTAACCACTTTTTGAAACCTTCTCTAACTCCCCTAGAGAGTTAAGTTCTCCTTTCTTTCTCCTCATAGTATGTTATTTATAAGATTCCTGCATCTCATAAATTATAATTTACCGTGACTCCTGAATACCCAAGGCCAAGAACATGCCTGATTCCTCTGGTTTGCCCATCATGGTCCCTGCAGCTTGTCAGTGTTGCATAAATGTGCATCGAATGAATGTTTACTGTAATGTACATACATGTTATATGTCCAAGAATGAGGGCAAAGGGGGAGGGACTTCCATTTATTAATCCCTAATAGGCTTTTTATGTTTTTCTTGGCTTATGTTTACTTTACTTCAACCCTTTGAAGTGTGGGTAATTTAAAGATGAAGACAACAAGGCTCAGAGATTAAGCAGTTTCCTAAATTCTCACAAGTGGTAAAGTGAAGACCAGAGTTAGTTTTTTGGAAACTAAACCCACTTTTGTCTGACATGCTTCCATGCCCCACCTATCAAAGTTTACATTTTAAGTCTTGAGAAATGAAAAGTCAAGTAAGTTTCAAAATGTCTTCTTTTCAGAAACTCTTTGAGGAAAGCACACATCTTTGGCATCACATTTTCCATCACACAGGCAATGATGTATTTTTCCTATGCTGGCTGTTTTCGGTTTGGTGCCTACTTGGTGGCAAAAGGGCTCATGGAATTTGAGGGTGTTCTGTTGTAAGTATTGGATTAATATTTACCATTAAACTTTAGAAATATAACTGAGATGAACATGCTTCATGCCTGGATGGAAAACCTTTACTGTGACACTTCAGGAAGAGATTTCATATTCACAAGGTGGCATTTTGCCTCTGCGTCATCCTGTGTTTCATTTGGAGAATCAGTGACTCCTTCTCTCCTCACTTCTGACTCACACATTTGACCTTTCTGGATCTGTGGCTAGATGGGGTGGTGATGCATTAAGGGGTTTACAGATGGCCGTGGCATTTTGGAAGGAGCCTAACCCTGAACAAAGCATCTGGCTCCTTCAGAAGGACTGTGAACAGGGCAACTAATGAATGGTGTGGAGAACTGAGTTTTGGATGCTTAGGCAGATTCTAGGATAACTTTGCTTACTTCAATAAAAGAGGAGCAATTAGATGATAAGAACTGGAGAATTTCAGAAATGACAAAGGAAAGCTAGATTTCAATATCTGCTACATCACTATGAATGCAGAAAATTGTACCTTGGTCATTGGAAGATAGGTGTGACCTTTATTATACTTCTGAAGTATTCTAATATGCAGTTTGGTACCAAAAGTGTGTGTAATTTTTCTGAGCATCTGGATTTGGTAATGGGTGAGATTCTGCCCTTTGATAGCATACTGTAATTAGTAGTAATAGTTTTACATTTAAACCAGAATCATCTCAACCCGGCAACATAATGTATTAGTATATTTCCATTCTGTTTAAACATGGACGTGTACATGCATTATAGCTTGCTCGGGATGGCCTCAACAGAGGTTTAAAATTTCCACTAATATCTCCATCTGACAAATGATATACAAGTGCTATGTATGACCATGACCAGAAGATCAAAACCAGGCATCATTGGCATTGGGGCTTTGATTAGATAATTATTTGATATATTGCTTTACTCCAAGGTAAGGCATTAAATTGATGAAAGTTGCTGACACCTGAGCATTCAGAGTCATAAAATCAATCTTCCAAGTAAAGGAAAGGGAAAACCTGTCTGATCAGAGAGCAGACCATTTTGAAGAGGCCACAGATCTAAAGGATAACAAGTTCAGGATTACCCATCTGTGTGATTTATTACGAGCTATTAAAAAAAAAAATGAAAAAGACACCATGTGCTACATATACACAGGCAGAGAGTCCGGGGAAGAGGAAGTGATGGACTCACAATATTATTCTGGGAGAGTTCCTAAGTTTGATGTCAGTTTCAGGCTCACTGTTAAAAAAAAAAAAAAAAAAAAAAAAGACATGGTGATGAATGTGTCCAGAGGAAGGCACTTGGAAGGTTGAGACTGAAAGGGTTATTGGGGAAGCACATTTGTCTACGTTGTGCCTGCAGTCTAGCAGGAATCCAATCTAGCTTTCCTTTGTCATCTCTGAAATTCTCCAAATCTGCTCTTCTTTTTTTCCCACAATATTCCAATACCTGAAGGGCTGTCTTATTAAAAGGTTATAGATTTTCTTTTCAATTTAAAGAACTTTTTAACAGTAGGGGTAATCAGCCTTGCTACTCCCTAAAACAGAGGATGGAAGCCACTCTAGAGAAATGCCCAAGCATAAACATTTTTGTCCGCAAGTCTATGGGTCAGTTTGGTAGTTCTGCTGATCTTGGTTGGGCATCATGGGTCTCAGCTGGGCTCACTCATGTGTCTACAGTGAGCTGTGAGCTAGATGACGGGGACCCACACAGCTGTCCTTGTAGTAGTAGCAGAGTTTTGAGGGAGGGAGAGAGAGAAAGAGAGACAAATAGATTGCCAAAGCATACAAGGTCCCCTGAGTCATAGGCATGGAACTGACAACAGTTACCTCCACCACATCCTGTTGAACAGAGCAAGTTACAAGGCCAACCCAGATTCAAAGAGTAGGAAAAAAAATTTACACTTTTTAAAATGGAGATGCTGCAAAGTCACATTGCAAAATGGTGAGGATACAGATAAGAAAAATGGGGCCATTTTACAGTCAATTTGTTACACTTCATAAACATAAAGAAAAGTGTTTATTTTATTTTTTAACTTCTCTTGTATAATGATTTGATGCAATACTCTTTGGTTTATAGAACTGTTAGCTTTCAAGCACTGTAGTTATAATTCTTTGCACACATTTTGTCTTTGTTTTTTACAAGGGTATTCTCAGCTATTGTCTTTGGTGCCATGGCAGTGGGCCAGGTCAGTTCATTTGCTCCTGACTATGCCAAAGCCAAAGTATCAGCGGCTCACATCATCATGATCATTGAGAAAGTCCCTCTGATCGACAGCTATAGCACAGAAGGCCTAAAGCTAGTGAGTTGGATGTTTTAAATGATCTTCTCCTAACTGACAAATTAAAGTATTCTAAGAAGAAATTTAATAAAATATGTGCTTTTTAAAATTTGCTAATGAGAAAATGAAACTTTATAGATCACGGGTTCATTTTAATAAATGCTAATAGCATGTATTAACATTCAGTACTTTTATATGACAAAGTTACAGAGAGATAGGAATTCTGCCCACTTTATAAGCAAATCCTGTTAATCAGGTTTTATTATATGTAGATATTCCCGGGGAATGGATTGAGTTATCTCTCATATTTGTATTGTATTAACAAAACATGCTATAAAAACATTGACACTTTGAGATCTTGTTTATTAAATTCTAGCAGTTGCAAATGAGACCCAAGTATATTATAAGTTCACTACCTTCTGACACCTAGTAGTAGAGGGGTTTGGCTATACAATATGTTTCCAGGATTATAGCAATCAAATTTATTGGTTTTGTTCTGATTTTAGAATACATTGGAAGGAAATGTGACATTTAATGAAGTCATGTTCAACTATCCCACACGGCCAGACATTCCAGTGCTTCAGGGGCTGAGCCTGCAGGTGAAGAAGGGCCAGACACTGGCCCTGGTGGGCAGCAGCGGCTGTGGGAAGAGTACAGTGGTCCAGCTCCTCGAGCGGTTCTACGACCCCTTGGCTGGAACAGTGGTGAGCACACTTTCATACTCGGCTCATTTTAAGTTTCTCATCATCTGAATGCCTAGATTTATTCAAGTATCCATTGTAAGCTTTGGTTTTTCAAACCTTTAAACAACAGTCTCACTTAGTGTCTGACATCCTAGAAACGGTCTCCAAGCTGTGTTGTCTGCCCCAGCCAGCATCCACAGCCCCTCCCTCAGCACTGCCCCTCTAACCTGCTTTGTGAGCAGCCTTTTATCCACCTGGCTCCCTTCCCTTGATTAGATTTCAGCTTCCATGAGAAAATCCAGCAAAATTTAAGTAGCCAGAAAGATAGAGGACGGACAAGATGGGAACCAAGGATAGGGAGTGTTTCAAGAAGGTCATCAGCAATGAAAAAGGCTACAGAGAGGTAGGGTAAGATGAAGACTGAAAAGAGACAATAGCATTTGGCAATTAATAAGCTACTTCTGACATTTTCAGTGAAGCATTCCCAGTGAAGAGGTGGTGGTAGAAACCAGTTTAGCATAGCTGAGGTATAGCTAGGAGGGAAAATGGAGACTGAATGTAGGCTATCAAGAAGATCAAAGGTGAAGGAAGGGCAAAAAAAGCAGCAGCTTGAGTGGGGAGGCAGAGGCCAGGGAAAATGGTGAGGGAATCTTGAGCATTTTAATAGCCAAAGGTGAGGTAGAGCATTTGATGGAAAGAAGGCATTGAATCATTTTCTAAGGAAAAAAGTGAGACCAACAGGTTTGGGAAGTGGAAAAAGAATATTAAGGGATTTCCTTTTGTTTTCCTAACTAAAAGAATAAGTAAAGGGTCATATTTATTCATTCAGCACTCAACAAACCTTTATTGAGTGCACATCAGCAACTGTCTTAGGTAATGGGGATAAAAGTCTTGAAGAGAGTAGTGAAATTTTAAGTGACTATAATGGAGACTAGAAAAAGAATGAAATTAGTAAGGAATAGAATTTATAGCAAGAAATTTTTATCACATAGGTATTTAATTATCTGTTGCACCTAGCAGTGATATTAAAAATATTTAACAACTGGGCTGGCATGGGCATTGCTCAACCAGACACTTGTTCCATATGGTTAGATTGATGCCCACCAGTTGCATATGGGCCCTACTTGCATTAATGACTCACATAAAATAGAATTTTATTTTTTTACTTCTCCTCAGCATTCACGGTTACTCATGAATATGTTTTATTGTATTTAAAGACAGTTATGCCTTTACTCAGTCTATTTTTTCACAGCTACATAAGCTTTGTTCCTTAATTTTACCACTGTGTTTTATTTTTCCTGTGAATTCTGATATCATGCTTCAATTTTATAGTTAAAATGTGAATAAAGGACTCTAAGTGAAGGCCTCACCTGCAAATAAGGCAATTAGAGGACTAAATGTTGGCTCTCAAATACTGATTATGGCTTTTAACAGAGATTTTTTAAGCAGTGTGTTAAATGTTGAACTCTAATGGGTTATAGGGTACCCTCAGAGACTTTTAACTGAAGAAATGTGGTATGTACTTTCATGAGTTAGATTAAAGAATAAGATAGGCTTGAGCTGGTTCTTGAGGGATAAGTAGAGCTGGTTGCATAGGGGTATAAGGGCGAGCATTGAGATGTCATTTGATGCAAAAGATAATGTAAGTTGTGGTTGATAAGTGATTTGTTCCCAATATCCATATAGGCCATTTTGATTGAAACAATGGATTTAATTAGAGTTGTGTTTCTCAATTTTTTTTATTATAACCCATTAAGGAAGGACAAAAAATTCTCGTGGCCTCACTACTGCACTCATAGTCACTTTAGCAAAAGAAGTACTCAAAAACAGTGTTGAGTTGAAAACAACAATAATGGTAAACAATAAATAATTAAATACAAAGAAAGTAAAGAAATTCATAATTATTATATACATATAAAAACAAAAGGAGAGCATAATTAAAAACATGGACCATACCAATTTTGATGCAGTGTAGGAAACAGAAACTGCTCTAGGTATTTCAAGTAGATCAGTAAATAAAAAGAGGAATTAGGTGCTTACAAAATCATTGGAAGGGCTGAGGGCTGAAGGAGTGGAAGTAAAAAGTGAAAGAAAGTAAATGCTCCAGGACAGTCAAATCACAGCATTGCAGCTGGGATACTGTGGCCAGGAAGTAGCAGAAAATTATGCCAATGTCATAGCTGTTCCAAACTTGAAGACATAAGACCAGAGTGTGGCTTTTGCAAAAACTCCCATCTGCCATAACACATGTGTTAGCTTACCATGGCTGCTAAAGAGAATCGGCCTCTGCATTCCAGATTTTTCACAGGGCATCTCACTGAAAAAAAACCTCAATTACTTCTAGAACCAGAAGAGAGTCTGGGTAATAATTTTTAGCCTCCCAGTCCCTTGATTTATGGAAGGGCAGACACAGAAGAATATGGAAATGAATGTTGAGTGCATAGGACAATAATTATCTTAAGACAATGCTGATAATGCACTGAATACAAAGTCTCCTCATCTATTGTAGGAACACTATTACTTGCTCCTGTGCGTTTGCACTAGAACTTTGAAATACCACCAAGTGGTGCATAGCAGCCAGACTGAGTGGACGTGTCCCCAGTAAACACTAGTAAATGTGCCGAGTTTGTTTATGGATAGTAATTAGTAACCCTTAATAACTCAGTAGATTCCTGGTAATTAGTTCTCATTACCATGTGAAAATGAGTCTTTGTATTTGAGCATCATTTAACCAGAAGAACAGAAGAAAGGACTTGACTCCGAGGTCAGGAAATCCTCATGACCATCAATAGGCTGTGAATTATACTTTGAGAAACATTGACCCGAGCGGTGGTTCTCAAGTTGGTGTATATCAGAATGGCCTAGAGAGCTAATAAAGAACACAGCTACCCTGGCTTATTCAAGTAGGTTTCTGGCCTTTTAATTTTTTATAATTTTCCCAGACAATTCTGGTACCAGCCATAGTCTGAGAACCACTGAACTGATAAATTTGAAAGGTTTAAGTTAAATTACAGAGAGTCTTGAAAAATGAAGCTACAGAATTGTACAAAGAGGAGGTTCCAAGTTTTGTGGAGCCTAAAGTTTAAATGATTTTAGGTACTTAAAAGAATACAAAGTTATGAATTAAGAATTAGGTACAAAAGTGAATATTTGCTTACAATGAAAAAAAATCACAACAAAACATTGAAAACTTAAAGATTATGGTCCCTTTTCTCTTTAAGTAAGTATCATAAATATTTACCTGGCAGAGCTTTCTGACTACAGCCAGGCCTCCCTCCCACCCGGCATTTACCTGTTCAACTCCCAGTATTTACCCTTGAAGCTTGAGTTCATTAGTTTCACTGTCAAAGTGCTTCTGGTTTGAGTCTTCCCCCGACCTTTCCAACTCTGGTCCATCCCATACACCACTGTTAGAGTCCCCTGTCCCTCTTTGGATACAGTTAGAAGCTTGTTATATCATTGTCTAAGAATTACTCAGTGAGTGCTTGGGTTAAGACAGGGGCATTACTCTTTTGAAGCAGGACAGAAAGCATCTTTCAGTTTCGAGACGCCTGTGTTACTAAAACCTAACCTGTAGTGCCTAGTCCAATTATAGTTCCCCTGATTATTAACTGTGTGACCTGCACAAATTACTTAACTGCTCTTTCCTTGTCTATAAATGGGAATTAAAATCACATATTTCTCACAAGGGTTGCTGTGAAGATTAAACAAGAGAATGCATGAGACATGCTTATCGCAGGACCTATAGTATAGTCAGTGGTCAATTTATCTGTAATTATTATCTCAGAGTAAATACATACAGCAGAATAATACATATTTAAGATTTAATTGTTGATGCTAATGAAAGCAAGCAGTAGATTTATCAATCTAGAATAAAGATAGCTAGCTAATCATTCTAATTTGGCCTTACATTATTATTACCAATGTGTTTATTTTCCTAATTAAGTTTTTATTTAGGTCAGTATTTTTTCAGCAATGCTCACTGATTTCCCAGAGTTCCTTGGTCTTTCCTCAGACCACCACCCAGATCTCAGCCAAAGAACCTCTGCATTGATCTGCTTAATTTTGGGCTTTTAAACATGTTTTCCCTAAAAAGTAAGGATTCTTCAGCTAAGACAGATTTTAAATAATTTGCAACTTCAGTGTATTGTCTGGGGAAGAGGAGGCCCAAGAGTGTTATTGTATTCATTGTGATGGAGAAACTCATTAAAACTTGCTGGGATCATTCAAATTTGTCTGACTATATTAGTTAGACTGTGTCTGTTTTCCTCGTAGGGGCATAAGCCTGGGAAAAAAACAACACAACTAGAGATTTACATTTCTCAAGTACAGTGTTTTATTTAACAAGATCTATTTCACCACATCATTGTGTGGTTTTTCCTGCCTTTCTCCACCCTCTCCACTTTCATTTCATACTGTAAGTAGGCCTGGAGCTGGATGCTTGAAACAGTCTCCATGGCAACTGGGTCTGGTACCAATAAGGTCATGGCTGTGTTTTCCATTCTCCTACCTGTAAGCTTCACAAACAGTTGCCTTCTTGCAGCAAAGATTGGATCCTACTTCTGACCGTCTGTCTCACAGGCAACCAGCCAGGCACACAGGGTACAGACAGTATACAGGCTCAGTATATTCTCATCATCACTATGAGAAAAGCTTGAAGCTGAGTCATTCATGTCTATTTTTTCTTTTGATATGTCAATCTTCTTTAAAATTAAATTTAACTTTTTATTAAATTTATTGTGGTGACATTAATTAATAAAATTACATAGGTTTCAAGTATACAATTCAATAATATATCGCCTGTATATTGTACTGTGTATTCACCACCAATGTCATATTTCCTTCCATCACTATATAAATATTGCATCCCCTTTACCCATTTTGCCTTCTCCCTCCCCCTTTCCATCTGGTAACTGCTAAACTGTTGTCTGTGTCTATGAGTATGTGTTTGTCTTATTCATTTGTTGCTTTCAGTTTTATATACTACATGTGAGTGAAATTATATGGTTCTCAACTTTTTCTATTTAGGTTATTTTGCTTACCATGATAATCTCAAGATCCATTCATGTTGTCACAAATGGCAGCATTTCATCTTTTCTTATGCTTGTGTAATGTTCCATGGTATACATGTACCACATCTTCTTTATTCAATCATCTATCAAAGGACACTTCAGTCATTTCCATGTCTTGGCCACTGTGAATAGTGTTGCAATGAACATTGGGTGCAAATATCTTTATGGGTAAATGCCTTCAAATTTTGGGGGTAGATACCCAGATGAGGGATTTCTGGGTCATATGGTAACTTAATTTTCTGAAGAACGCTCTTATATTGTTTTCCATAGTGTCTGTACCAATTTACATTCCCATTAGCAGTGTATACGGGGTTTCCTTTTCCCCCACAACCTCTGCTAGGGCCAGACTTGGGGCTGCTCAACAAGAGGTATGGGGCATGCTGAAGCCAGATGCTGCTACTTTGGGTTTTATGAGCCTTTGAGAGATTTTAGGAAGGTCCACAGTGTGAGCCAAGACAGGTCATTCGTATGGGAAAAACTACTAGAGGCGGCTTGGGTGGGCCTCATGTTGGGAGGAATGGGTCTCAGGGAATTACCTGGGCAGAGTGACCTGTATTATCCAGATTGATGGAGACTCAGATATGGCAGCCCCCTGAGTCTGTAGAGCAAGACTGGGGAGGGCTCAACAAAAGAACAAAGGATACTGCCAGCACTTCTGTCTGAGAGAAAGTAGCCCCTCCAGCCCTCACCCTGAAGCCAGACAACTCAGTTCCTTCCTGTATGTTCCCAGAAGTCCTTGAGCAGCTGCTTTAGCACTTGAGCTCAAAGTGAGTCTGTCACTGAGTGAGCCCATGCATAGGCATTTTAAGAGAAATGTCTGTGGCTGCAGCCTTTTGTCTCACTTAGCCACAATCTCTGCTGGTTTTCACAACCAGGGGTTGTGGGTACTTCTCTTCCTGGCACTGGATCCCTAGTCTAGGCAGCCCAGAATGGAGCCAGGACCCCTTGTTCCTCCTGAGGGGACCTCTGCAGCCAAGATAACCCTACCATTCTCAACTGCCACACGCAGTTGTAGAATTGGCCCATGAAGAGTCTCTGCCACTCCTGTCAGTCTGGAGGAGGCCTCTTCTGCATGTCCCCAATTATGGGACCTCTGTTCAGCCAGACCTCAGGTGACTCCCAGTTATGATCATTCTGTAGTTTTGTTGTAATTTTGATGTGGT
Organism: Cynopterus sphinx; assembly: GCA_030015415.1. Classification (NCBI taxonomy): domain Eukaryota; kingdom Metazoa; phylum Chordata; class Mammalia; order Chiroptera; family Pteropodidae; genus Cynopterus; species Cynopterus sphinx. The sequence continues at coordinate 31,486,110 of CM057391.1, forward strand.
TGTGAGAGGAAGCCAGCACAACATCTGCCTTCTATACTATCACTCATGTCATCTTCAGAGGGGATGAACAGCTCCCTCACTAGAACAGCAGAACTAGATCTTTTGGGCAGACACGTCCACATCAGAGAATAAGGATTTTATCAGCAAGACTGTATAAGGGGCACCTCCCTGGGCTTCTGCAGCATGATTCCAGGAGCCAAGTCACTGCCTACTCTTTTGACTCAACATTGTAGATGTCCATCCTTCCTTTTATCCATCAGCCATCTATCCAACTGCTGTATTTTCAAGTACAGCACACACACAGAAATACAGAAGACCAATAATCCTTGAGTGCATACTCTGTGTTCAGCACTATGCTAACTGGGGTCTATACGTGATCTCATTTAATTGTCAATTCTATGCATTTAGGAATTATCACATTTCCTGTTTTATTCATAGGGAAACTCTCAGAAAATTAAATCACTTTTCCAACATCAACAACTAAGATTAGAGCAGCCACCTTCCCATACTCACTTTTATTCCATTTAACTACTATACCCCATTCCTCAAAAACCTGATCTTAACTAGCTCAAGGCAGATCAGAAACCTGACCTGAAAACCTATTATGTGCTCATAGTAGTTATGTATTTCTAATCTAATCTCAGCTTCTTCTCCTATGAAAAATTAACACATAAGAATAAGTATGCCAGGATATACCCCATAAATGCATCATAGTATTCTATTAGTTTCCCTTTGGCTACTATAGAAAGTTGCAGAAATTTAGTGGTATAAAACAACACAAATTTATTATCTTACACATTCTGGAGGCCAGGTGTCCAAAATGGTTCTCATTGGTTTAAAATCAAGGTGGCAGCAGTGCAGGGTTTCTTCTAGAGGCTCTAAGGGAGAATCTGTCCTCTTGCCTTTTCTAACTCCTGGCCCCTGTCTCCATCTTCAAAGCCAGCAAAGACTGATCAAGTCTTACTCCTGTTGCACTGCTCTGATGCTCATTCTCCTGCCTCCTTCCGCAGTTAAGGACTATTATGGTTTCTTTGGGCCCACCTGTACAATCCAAGATACTCTATTTTGAGATTAGCTGATGAGGAACCTTATGCCTTAATTCTCCTTTGCCACATGACATACCATTCACAGGTTTCATGGATTAGAACATGGGTATCTTGTAAGTGCGTGTGGCTACTGGAGCGGGGGGTGGGTGGGTGGGGTGGGTTGCATTATTCTGCCTACCACATGCATATGTCAGAAACCAGGGTAAAAAACAGAAGAAACATAACAGTTTCTTAAAGCATACAACTATGACCATATTTAATTATCCTAGATAATCCAAAAACCCAACAACGGAAATGTAGTCCGTCTCATGGTAATTTGGCAGTTTTAATGTGTGAAATAATGATGTTAATTTTGCTAAATTCAAAATGTCCTAGTCCTGAAGTTTGCCTGTGTACTCTTGTTTTCAGCTTATTGACGGCAAGGAAATAAAGCACCTGAATGTCCAGTGGCTCCGAGCACAGTTGGGCATTGTGTCCCAGGAGCCCATCCTTTTCGACTGCAGCATTGGCGAGAACATTGCCTATGGAGACAATAGCCGGGTCGTGTCACAGGAAGAGATTGAGTGGGCCGCCAAGGAGGCCAATATACACCACTTCATTGAAACATTGCCTGATGTAAGTCTCTCTAAATGAGAAGCCCAGGAGCTAATGGCAGCCTCCCTGGCATATAGTTTGATTTCTAAAGGACTGATTTACCAAAGGTCAAGAGAAATGAGCAACCACAACACACACACACACACACACACACACACACACACACACACACACACACACACTCACCCCTAAATACAAGCATCTGGCCACACTTTCTATGCCCATTCGGTTATGTTTACTTGATCCACCTAACTGTCCCTATGAAAAAGCCTGACCTAAAATTAGTATATATGTCTGAGAGACCTTTCCCTTCAAGTCTAAGTGCAGGGCCTGTAGAAGCAGCATGACCCTCCCTCCTCATTTCTCTCCCAACCATTCTTCTGTCTCCTTGAAGCTCTTCTCCAAGCCTCAAACCTTTCTCTGTGGAGCGAGGCCAGGGAACTTGACCCATGCAAGAAAGAAGGTTCTCTCTGAATAGGGCTGGGCCATTGAGGTGACCATGATGGCTTGTAATCTCTCACCATGGCACATTCCACGGGTCTCAAGCTCTGCTTATAGGGTTGATTATTGAAACCTTTCCTGGGCTATTGTCCCAAGGCTGTCCTCTGAACTCCTCCTAGGAAGTTAGATAAACAGAACCTCTCAACCTCTTTTATGTGCCTTCAGCCCTATATTTTGAAATGGATCTAAACCTCCTCCAATTATTACCAGTTATGTTCTTTATTGTAAGGAAGTACTCCCTAAAAAATAAAGCTCAGTAGCCTCAAACCAGCAGCCAAGGCTATCTCATGAACAAGATGGTAATACCAGGTGGCCCTAACTCATTCCTAAGATTTACTTTTTCTTAGGCTATTTTTTGGATAACCGCTGCCACCGAATGAGAGGCCCCAAGAGGAGGCATTGTCCCCCTTCCCTCCTTTAATGTTCTAGTTCAACTATAAACAATTAGCCCTTCCCAAGGCTAGAAAAATTTTAAATATAGCTTCAATCCCCTTTACTAAAGACAAAGTCAGTGTTCTCAAAGTATGGGCACGGACCACCACCAGCACATCAGCATCACCTGGGAACTTGTGAGAAATGTAGATTTTCAGGCCCTACCCCATACCTGCTGAATCAGAAACTTCGGAGGTGGAGTCCAGCCATCTGTGTTTTAATAGCTCAGGTAATACACAGGCTAGAGTGTGAGGACCACTGATCTAGAGGTTACAAAAACACAGTGGGTAACTATTTCCTAGCTTATTAAATGCAACTTGCCCCTCTGGCATTTGTCTACAACTGGGACCCTACCTTTCTGGGCTCCTGGTCTCATTCTATCACACAAAACATACCTGAAGACCTTGTGATTCTTTTCCTCACTGTCTAGACAAGGAAAGAGAAGGCAAACTCCTTGTCTTGTTTCCTGCCTAATGATCTACTTTGTCACCTGAGTGATTCGTACTAGGATTTACCTCACCCTTCTAGTTACCTCCTTCAGGGTTAGAGCCCTGTCTTTACCTTCATCAACAGGCTTGATACTTTATCAGTGCAACCCAGGCACCTCTACACTCAATGGGACCTAGTGCTCTTGCCTCACAGGCAGAGGTAGCCCTGGGCTAGAGCCAGTCCCAAACATATGCTGGCAACTCCCCTAGAGCCTTCTTATTCCATCTGCAGGTGAAGACCTCAGTCTGAGTGCCAGATATAGCAAATAAAAATAGGCAACGCTATATAGAATAAGAATTTTACAGTCAAACTCTGGATGTCAGAATCAGAGCCTATAGTTTGACTAAAATTTTAGCCTGGCAAGCACCTGAAAATAATGATAATATTTTTTTCTAGGTTACATGTGCTATCACATCCCATTTTGGCTTTCTCCTACATAACTTCTTAATTCCTGTCCCTGTCATCATATTGAATAGTTAGTGACAGTTATCTATTATGGGCTACAGTATGTTAAAATATGGGGGGAGAACTCTAAAAAAATAATAAAAGGAGAGTTCATCTTTTAAAGTTACGTATCAAAATAGAATTCTTTAACATCCACTAAAATGGGCTGAAATGTTGGAGACAGCTTTATAAATCACTCACATGCTGGCCAAAAGGCTAGCATCCCAAGAATTTCTTCCCTTCTTCACTTTAAAACAACGTGGAGAGCGTCACCTGCTGGTTATAAATAAAATGAACTTTACTCATTTTATTATGCATAGTCTGTTCAAATCAAATTTCCTTCTTTCTACCAATCTTTGTCCCAAATTTGAAACTAGAGACTAACATTGCAGCAATGTTCTTCTTCATGAATTTGCTGACTTGTTTGCACTAAAACATAACTTAAGACACAAGTGTCTATTTTCAAGAAAAGAGATTAAACCTGCCATTTAGAGCTATGTCTTTGTTTAATTTTCTATGAACCCATTCTTAACTCCTGAACCTAAACTTTTTTTGTACATATAGAAGTGGTATTCCTATTTTTTGTAAGAAAACTCTTTTTTAGAACTTTGGTTCTACTTTCATAATAACTAAACCCTATTTTCAGAAATATAACACTAGAGTAGGAGACAAAGGAGCCCAGCTCTCCGGTGGCCAGAAACAACGCATTGCAATAGCACGTGCCCTTGTTAGACAGCCTCAAATTTTGCTTTTGGATGAAGCTACATCAGCTCTGGATACAGAAAGTGAAAAGGTAAGAATTTCTATTGGACTCATTCACACTCGAATTAGTTGTAGTTGAAAGGTTTAAATTTATGTTTCTATCTTCCACAGTAGAAAATGAAACTTAGCCAGATCTGTTGATTGTTACTTATGTCGCCTTTCAGTAGAATTTAAACACTTTCTGTAGCTGTTACTAAAGAGAACTAAGATAAAATGAGGCAGATTAGTCTTATAGCATTTATGCTCCGAAAAATAGCCCCGGATCACTTTGTATTGACCTAAGATGCTGTACTCAGGAGACAATTTTGTTTCTACTGGCATTTTCTCCTCAGCAACTATGTAAAAAAGTGGAGGGCAGTACAATATTAAAAGCTAACTGTACTGTAAGATAAATATTAGAAATCATTTTCAGTTCGAGAAAAAGCTGAGAATTTAGTTATCTGAAAAAAAAAACTAATCCTGAGATGTTCCCTATGTTAAAAATGCCAAAATGTAGGGAGGCTGTGTTGACCTGTGCTTGGTCTTCCAGAATTTTCTGTAGAGTCAAACCAGAGGGCTGCTTTGAAGGATATTCTGAGGCTAGGTTCAACAATAGACTTTTTTAAATGGTTAATGGGCTGTATTTATTATAATAACTTTGAGAATAGATAACTCAGAACTAATTCAAATTAGGATTCAGTTATCTTCTGATATGACAAATCCCTTGTTTTGTATAATCTGTTATATTTCACTGACACCATTGTTAAAGAAGGACCTATTGTTGGATAAATTAATTTTGAGACTTATTGTGGAAGAGGAATTAAAGAGAGAGCACTATTTTAATTAGAATTAATTTACGTGGTAATTGACTAGGTTGTCCAAGAAGCCCTTGACAGAGCCAGAGAAGGCCGCACCTGCATTGTGATCGCTCACCGCCTGTCCACCATCCAGAATGCAGACTTAATAGTGGTGTTTCAGAATGGCAAAATCAAGGAGTACGGCACACATCAACAGTTGCTGGCTCAGAAAGGCATCTATTTTTCCATGGTCAGTGTCCAGGCTGGATCCAAGCGCTAGTGAACTGTGACCATATGAGCTGTTAAATATTTTCTAATAAAATATGGCATTTAATCAAAGTTAAAAACTATGTAGAGTTACCTGTTTGATATTTCCCAACACAAGATCATTCCACCAAGTTCAGTGTCTTCAGAGACTTTGTAATTAATTGTATTAGAAAATTTATAGAATGATTCAAAGTAGATTTTGTTAATAAAGTGTGTAACTTTTGTTTATATTTGCTTATTTGGACTGCAATTGCCTTGTTGAAAGATTATAGAAGTAGCAATATTTGCATAAAGTGCATATAATAAAACTAAACTTTTATATGACTGTGGTTATCGTGTCTGAAATACCTATAAATATGTCACTTCCCAGTTAGAATATTGAAGATTACATCTGCATTTTTAAAAAAGACTCCTTTAAAAACTCCCATTAATTTTTGTGGGAATGGTTAAATAGTGTAAATACTTCCTATTCTACATGTCTTTTCACACTGGATTCTAAAGAACCATCTACCTTCATTCTTCTTCGACGTGACCCTGCTGATCCTTGTATTTACACATTATGATGGTTCTCAAACTGATCACACAGCTCAATACCAAGATTTTGGGGGTTGGAGTGGGTAGAAGATGCACAACTGTGAAATGTATACTCTGATATACATTAAATATTTTGCATTGCTCTTATAAAGGGCTCTTAGAGGATTTTAATATTTTTGTACTTTAAAAAATACACTCTTTTTTTGATGTTCTGATAATGAATCACTTTTCCCCAGTAATTGATCTTTCCCAAAGATAATCTTTCTGGTGACAGATGTTTAAGATGTGCCATAACTTTAAATACAGCATCATGCAAACTTAATGAAAAAAGAAAATATCACAAAGAGTGATACTATGACTCAAAAAAAAAATCCAAAAAGCACTATAAAAAGATTGAAGAGCAGAAGCTGAGAGCACTATTTGTCATATTTGTTATAAACAGTTGATATCGTTAATACATGAAGAATTTTAAAAGGAAAAAATGCCATCACCTTCAAAGAAAAGTGAACAAAGAACATGGTCAGGTAATTCTCAAAGAAGAAATAGATAAGAAAAAGAGTGCACAATCTCAAAGAAATGCATATTAAAAGTAACATCAGCCTCATGGTGGAAAAATTTCTTGTTTACTCTCAACAACAGTAATTTGGCATCCATCCACAAACAAAAGTGCCTTTCGTGGAGCTGTGGAATCCAGCACCATATGCTCAAGGACCTGAGAAGAGTCTTCCCCACTGTGCATCAGATAATTGGCATATAGACCTTGGTCCTGGCTGTGGACCCTGGAGTAGCCTGTAAACTGCCTTCAGCCCCTCTTGGCCCATGTCTGGGAGCCCCTGCAAAACACTGTCTTAGCCTAAAACCACTGAACAAGAGAGTATTTATAGAAGTCCAGTTTTAAAAGAAAAATTAGAGCACATCATTGGAGAGAAAAAAAAATATGAGTATAGATGCATTGGAGAGGATAAGAGGAACAGCTTGACTTGACTCGCACTATCTCTCCCCTAAAGTAACACAGCTTAGGACCAAGAGTGATCTCAGCCTGTGATTTTTCTCATGGGGGAAAGTGAGAGCTTGAGAGTGAGCATCTGGTCTCCCCAGCTTTGGGGGACTGCTAAAGACGCTCTTTTCTCTCTTGCCCCATCCAGAGTACTGAATTGTGAGCTGCGTGGCTAGTGGAGGGAAAAAACTGAAAGAGTGGCAGATTGGACTCAGAGGACGTGAAAAGTGTGCAGAGCCTACTAAACTGCATTGGGGACTCTACCGAGAAGCCCGCCCACAAGCTTCTGAGAACACCTCAGCTGCAGATCTCCTCAAATGGCCCACAGGCACCCCAAGTGCTCCATGTGCCTCATTCATATACACCACCTGACCCCTGTGGCCAGTGCCCTGTGTGTGCTCCCAATGGTGGGGGCAAGTGCAAGATCCATCAGACAGCTTGTTAGCGCTCACAGAAGACTATCCCATGTCTGCAGGCCAGGGAGAGACCACAAACCTGAACTTTAGTGCTACCTTTGGAAAAACAAAAAGGAGGCAGTTAGTGCATGGCCTGGCACATTGCAGGACCAACAGAAAGCATACAAGCTTAAGAACTCTGACACAAGAAGGAGGAAGAAGAGTGGATTATATCTTCTCGTAGAAGGTTGGAGAAACCTTCATTATCATTAGTATGGCTTATGGAAGATATTTATCTCCTGAAGCCAGTTAATAAAGACTGGAGGAGATGACTGACTTTAAATAGATCAACAGCAATGCAAAACTTCAAAGAACATGATAAATCAAGGAAACATGATACCAACAAAGGATGACAATAATCTTTCAGTAACCAACCTCAGACTTGGAGATCTGTGATTTATTTGATAAAGAATTAAAAATAGCTGTTTTAAGGAAACTCAGTGGGCTACAAGAAAACACAGGAAGATAATTCAACAAAATCAGGAAAACAAAAAGAGTAGTTTAACAAAGAGATGGAAAATATAAAAAAAGACCCAAACAAATTCTGGAACTGAAAATTACAGTGAATAAAATGAAAAATGTAATGGAGAGTATCAACAGCAGAATAGATCAAAAAGACAGGAACTTTGAAATTATCCAATCAGAAGAGAAAAAAAATGGGAAAAAATGAAGAAAGCTTACATGATCTATGGAATACCATCAAAAAAACTAATTTGTGAATTATTGGAGTTCCAGAAGGAGAAGAGAGGGAAAAGAGAGGTAGAAAGGTTATTTAAATAATGGTTGTTTAAAAAAAAAATGGGAGAGATTTGGATTTCCAAGTTCATGTACCTCATAGATCCCCAAATAGAATTACCTTAGTGAAAGGGACTTAGTTTTTTTCAAGTCTTAAGCTTTCCTCTAAACCCTCCTTTAGTGAAAGGTAAAAATGCCTTCAGCTGCTGTGACCCCTTGCTGAAAGGAAAAAACCAATCAACCCCTACCTAACCTCACACCACCCTAGATACAACCAATCAGGTAGGGACAAGTCTGGAATTCCCGCGCCTGCTCTGTACAAATACCCGCTTCCCCAGAGTTCAGGCCTCTGGTTCCAACCCTGCTGCATCAGTGTCGTTTGAGTCTGGACTCGAGTCTGAATAAAAACCCTCATGTGATTGCATCGGTGTTGGCTCCTTGGTGGTCTTCTGGGATTCGCAACTTTGGGCACAACACTTAGAAAGATCGTAATGTGTTGGTATGTTAATCATTTAACTTTAGTATAAAATTTAAAGGACAAGAGTATTAAAATAAGTATAACTACAATAATTTGTTAATATACAATATAAAAGAGGTAAATTGTGACATCAAAAACAAAAGGGGCTGTAAAAGGTTAGGATTTTTTGTATGAAATTGATGTTATTAGTGTAAAATAGACTTTTATATCTGTAAGATGTTTTTTGTAAGCCTCATGGTAAACACAAAACAAAAACCTAATACAAAAAGAAGGGAATTGAAGCATACCACTACAGAATATTATCAATTTACAAAGGAAGGCGGCAACAGAGGAAGAAAGGAACGAGAACTACAAAATGGCAGAGAAGAATGAATAAGATTGCATTATTAAGTTTTTACCTATTAATAATCATTCTAAATGTAAGTTGATTAAATTCTCCAAATGACATAGAGTGGCTGGATAGATAACAAAACAAGACTTAATTATATGCTGCCTACAGAGACTTACTTCAGCTTTAAGGACACTCATAGATCTAAAGTGAGGGGATGCAAAAAGATATTCCATGTGAGTGGAAACCAAAAGAACAGGGACAACAATACTTATATTAGACAAAGTAGACTTTAAGTCAAAAATGATAACAAGACAAAGAAGGTCATTATATCATGATAAAGAAGATAGCAAATACTAAGAGGTTTAAAGGGAGAAATAGACAACACCACTATATGTTAGGGGACTTCAAGAATGGATAGAGGGGGATTTTGGGAAATACTGTGGAGTGAGAGACGTCCCCAGACCTCTCCTCTTGAAACAACAATAAGCTGAACATCAAAAACTCAACAAAAAGCACCCAAACTGCAAACCAGCAAGTCTGAGCATGGGGTCTGTACATAAGAACTACCACAGGTCAGAACCCGGGTGTCCGGTGGTGGGCTGGGAGAAATAAAGAAGTTGCCTCTCTCAGCCTCCAGAGCTCCCTGAAGCAGGAGGGGGAGAGGAGAAGGGGTGATGACTTCTCTGAACAACCCTGCTTGGAAGTTCCGTGAGTTCCAGGCAGCCAACAGCAGGGCCCAGTTATCAGGGCAGAAGGCAGAGAAGCAGGACAGTACCACAGAGAAACAACAGTTGATTTTTACCAGCCCTGGTGGCAGAACCAAAGCTGAGCCACAGCCCCCAGCTCCCAGCCCAGAGGGCCCCTCCCCACATACCCTCAGAGATGGAGCACTGCGGAGCCCCAGGAGAATTTGAACAAAGTTGCTGAGACTTTTGCTGACACTGACAGGGACTGAAACTGTAGTGAGCATGATTAAATATCTACAAGAAAATGTAAAAGAAATTATTAAGGCTTTATAGAAGGCAGGGATCCAAAAGGCTTAGACGCCACCTACTGGACACCAAAAGAAAAGCGCCTTCTTTGCTGCAGGCTAAAGAGAAACCTTTATGTAATAAATCTTTTCTTTCTGGAAAAACAGCAGAATACACTTCCATTAATGCCCAGGTGGAGAAATAGTTCATTAAACACCATGAACAACCAAGGTGACAAGGTATCTCGGAAAGAAAGAAAAATTCCAGAAAACGAGCTTACCGACAGAAATATGTGACGTAAGTGACAGAGAATTCAGGATGGTACTTCTGAAAAAAATCAGTGAGTTCCAAAACAAGTCATATCAACAATTTCTTGAATTGTGAAAACAATTAGATGAACAGAGCAAGGAGATTGAAACCCTCAAAAAGAACAGAATAGATCTTCTGAGGAAACACACACACACACACACACACACACACACACACACACACACTGCAAGAGTTGAAAATTGAAATAGCAATCTCAGGAAACAAAGTCAACAAAATGGAACAAACTATTAGTGATATCAAAAACAGAAATCTAGAAATGAATCAGAAGGAAGAAGAGAGAAAACAGAATGAAAAATTCAAGAACTAGCCAACACCATCAGGAGAGGAAACATAAGAATGATAGTCATTACTGAAGGCAAGGAAAAGGAGCAGGGACTAGACAAATAGTTGATAAGAATTTTCCAAATCTAAGAAATGAGCTGGAACTTGGAATTCAAGAAGTCAACAGAACACCCAATTATCTCAACCCCAAAAGGTCTTCACCAGGACACATTGTATTAAAGTTATTAAAAATCAATGACAAAAATAAAATTCTCAGGGCAGCAATGGAGAAGCAAACAGTAATTTATAAAGGAAAACACATTAAATTGTCCACTTCTCAGCGCAAACCTTATAAGCCAGAAAGGTATGAAATTAAATATTTCAAATATTAAGTGAAAGGAGCTACCAGCCTAGAATAATGTATCCAACTCAGCTCTCCTTTAGATACAAAGAAGAAATTAAGACCTTTCCAGACATTCCTCCAAAAATTGAAGGAATTCTTCACTACAAGGTCTGCACTACAGGAAATACTGAAAGGGGTCAGCTCACCTAAAACAAAATGACAACAACAAAAAAATACATAATTAGGAGAAAAGTGACTATCAGGCCCATAAAAGCAGAAGAGTGCAATCCTTACTAAGAACAGGACATTATAAGTTTAAATAATAAGAAAACAACTGCTACAAGAAGATATTAATGAACATTCAGCATACATAGACAACAATGACTGAAAAGGGGAGGATTCAAAAATCCAAATTCACAAACAAGAATGGAGATAAGGCATGTGCAGAAGAAAAGGAACAACTAAATATAAATAACTATTCTTTACATATTTGTAAGGGTAATCACACACAGAAGGTTCAGAACCAAAGTATATAACGTAAAACAAGAAGGACCAGAGGGAAAACCCACAAAAGCCAACCAAAATAAAGAAAACAGAAACATAAGGACAAGGAAACAATGGAAACACTGAGCTACCAGAAAGTGAAAGATAAAATGGCTAAAAGAATAATCACCCTCAATGTAAATGGACAAAACTCACCAAGAAAAAGTCATAGAGTTGCAGGTTGATCAAAAAACAAAACCCAACCATACGCTGCCTCCAGGAGACACATCTCATTGCCAAAGACAAATACAGACTCAAAGTGAAAGGGTGGAATACGATATTTCAAGTAAATGGCACTCAGAAAAATGCGGGAGTAGCAGTGCTAATATCAGATGAAATAGACTTCAAAATAAAAAATGTAAAGAAAGATATTGAGGGACACTTCATAATAAAGGGAATCATGCACCAAAAAGACATAACACATTAATATTTATGCTTCCAATCAGGGAGCCCCAAAATATGTAAAGCAAATACTAACAGAACTAAAGGGAGAAACAGACCAAAACACTATTGTAGCAGGGGACCTAAATACCCCACTGTCAGATATGGACAGATCATCCAAACAGAAAATCAATAAGGAAATAACATCTTTAAATGACACATTAGAGCAACTGGACATAATCAAAATTTACAGAGCCTTCTGTTCCAAAACAGCTGCTTATACATTCTTCTCTAGTACACATGGAACATTCTCTAAGATGGACAAATGCTGGGACACAAAACTAAATAATATAAAAGGGTTGAAATCATACCAACCATATTCTCTGATTATAATACCTTAAAACTAGAGATCAACTGCAGAAAGAAATTAGTAAGAACTACAAATTCATGGATATTAAACAACATGCTACTGAAAGAATAACTAGTCAGAGAAGAAATAAAAAAAGAGATCAAGAGATACATAGAAACAAATGATAATGGTAATACAACATATCAAAACATGAGGGACATGGCAAAAGTGATCATAAGAGGAAAGTTCATATCATTACAGGCCTATCTCCCAAAACAAGAGTGAGCCCAAATAAACAACCTAATGCTTCATTGTAAAAAAAAACTAGAAAAGGAAGAACAAATAAATCCAAAAGTCAGCAGAAGGGAAGAACTCATCAAAATTAGAGCAGAAATAAATGAAATTGAAAATGACAAAAAATAGAAAAAATAAATACAACAAAGAGCTAGTTCTTTGAGAAGATTAATAAAATTGGCAAACACTGGGCTAGACTCACTAAAGAAAAAAGAGAAAAAACACAAATATGCAAAAAGGGATGAAAGGGGAAATTATGAATGACATCACAGAAATACAAAGGATTATACAAGAATACTGTGAAAAAAAGTATATAACACCAAATTTAATAACCTAGAAGAAATGGACCAGTACTTGAAAAAATACAACCTTGCTAGACCGAATCAAGAAGAACTGAAAAATCTAAATAGACTGATCAGCAGTATTGAAATTGACACAATCATCAAAAACCTACCAAAAAGTAAAAGTCTAGGACCAGATGGCTTCACCAGTGAATTCAAAGATTTAATACCTACTCTCCTCAAACTCTTCCAAATAATCGAAGAGGAGGAAATACTCCCCAAGTCATTTTATGAGGCCAATATTACTCTGATGCCAAAACCTGGTAAAGACAACACACAAAATGAAAACTATAGACCAATATCTCTCATGAACACAGATGCAAAAATACTAAATAAGATACTAGAAACCGAATATAGTAACATATTAAAAAGATTATACACCATGATCAAGTGGGCTTCATTCCAGGGGCAAAGGGAAGGTTCAATATACACAAATCGATTAATGTGATACACCACATAAACAAATTTAAAAATAAGAATCATATGATCATATCAATAGATGCAGAAAAAGCCTTCAACAGGATACAGCATCCATTTATGATCAATACACTTAACAAAGTCGGTATAAAAGAAAAGTACTTGAATGTAATAAAGTCCATTTATGACAAGTCCTCAGCCAACATTATACTTAATGGTGAAAAACTAAAAACCTTCCCTCTAAGATCAGGAACAAGGCAAGACTGTCCACTATCGCCACTGTTATTCAATATAACATTAGAGGTCCTAGCAAGTGCAATCAGGCAAGAGAAAGATAAAAAAGGCATCCAAATAGGAAAAGAAGTCAAACTGTCACTTTTTTTCAGATGACATGATTGTCTATGTGGAAACCCCTAAAGACTCCACAAGAACACGATTAGAAACAATAAGCAAATACAGTAAAGTTTCTGGATACAAAATCAATGTTAAAAAATCCAGAGCATTCCTCTACTCTATTAATGAAGCATCAGAAAAAGAAGTGGAAAAAATTATTTCTTTTGCAATTTCAACAAAAAGAATAAAATACCTAGGAATAAATCTAATGAACATGTGAAGGATCTATATAATAAAAACTACAAGACCCTATTAAAAGAAACTGAATAAGATACAAAAAAATGAAAAGATGTTTTTGTATTGGAAGAATCACCATAATTAAAATGACCTTAGTACCTAAAGCATTATACAGATTAAATGCAATCCCCATCAAAATCCCATCGGCATTTTTTTAAAGAAATAGAACAAAAATCATCAGATTTGTATGGAAGCACAAAAGATTCCAAATTGCCAAAGCCATCCTGAGAAAAAAAGAACAGGGCTGGAGGCATCACTTTGCCTAACTTCAAATTATACTACAAAGTGACAACCATCAAAACAGCATGGTATTGGCAGCAAAAGAGACACAAGGACCTGTGGAACAGAATTGAGAGTCCAGAAGTAAACCCATATTTATATGGGAAAATAATTTCAACAATAGCCAAAAACATACATTGGAGAAAGAAAAGCCTCTTCAATAAATGGTGCTGGAAAAACTGGAAAGCCACCTGCAAAGAATGAAATTAGACTGTTGTCTATCACCACACACCAAAATTAACTCAAAATGGATTAAGGACCTGAATATAAGACCTAAAACAATAAAATACATAGAAGAAAACATAGGAACTAAACTCAAGGCCCTTGGACTTAAAGAGGATTTTATGAATCTGACTTCAAAGACAAGGAAACAAAAGCTCAAATAAATGAATGGGACTATATCAAACTCAAAAGCTTCTGCTCAGCAAAAGAAACCATCAACAAGGTTAAAAGACAACCATAGGAATGGGAAAATATATTGGCAATAACGCCTTCAATAAGGGCCTAATATCCAAAATATACAAAGACCTCATATAACTCAATAACAACAACAACAACAACAACAACAACAACAACAACAACAACAACAACAAAATGATCCAATCAAAAAATGGGCAAAGGACCTGAATAGACACCTCTCCCTAGGGGCCATACAAATGGCCAACAAATATTTGAAAAGATGCTCAATATTGCTAGCTGTTAGGAAAATGCAAATGAAAACCACTATAAGGTGCCATCTCACACATGTTAGAAAAGCTATAATCAACAAGACAAGTAATAAATGTTGGAGAGAATGCGGAGATAAAGGAACTCTCATTCACTGCTGATGAGACTGCAAATTGGTATAGCCAATATGAAAAACAGTAGGAAGAGTCCTCAAAAAACTAAGACTTTATCTACCATATGATATAGCAATTCCTCTACTGGGTATTTACCCCAAAGACATGAAAACCCATATCCATATGCAAAAAGATATTTGCACACCAATGTTCATAGCAGCATTATTCACCTGGAAAACCAACTGAAGTGTCCTATGATCAATGATTGGCTAAAGAAGCTGTGGTATATATATACAATGGAATATTATATAATGGAATATTACTCAGCCACAAGAAGAAATGAAGTATGCCATTTGTGACAACACGGATGGACCTTGAAATAATCATACTAAGCAAAATAAGCCAGACAGAAAAAGTTGAAAATCACATGATATCACTTATATGTGGTATTTAAACCTAAAAGCAACAAATGAACAGGACAAACAGAGACTCATGGACATGGAGTACAAACTAATGGTTACCAAAAGGTAGGAGCTAGGGGAGGCAAGGTAAAATGGGTCAAATATGGAGGTGTATGGGGAGGGTAAAGTGGGTAAGGGGGATCAAATATATGGCAGCTGAAGGAATCTGGACTTTGGGTGGTAATCACACAGTAGAATATACAGATATGAAATTATAATGCACATCTGAAAACTATATAATTGTATTAACCAATGTTACCTCAATAAATTTAATTTAAAAAAAAAGAATGGATAGATCATCCAGACAGAAAATCAATAAAGAAGTACTGAATTTGAACTGTACTGTCGACCAAATAGATTAACAGACTTGTAGAAAACATCCTATCCAACAGCAGCAGAATACACATTCTTCTCAAATAACATTCTTTAGGATAGATCATATGCATCACAAAACAAGTCAGCAAATTTACATAGATTGAAATCATGACAAGTATCTATTCTGATCACAATGATATGAAGCTTGAAAGAAATAACAGAAAGAAAGTTGGAGAATTCACACTAATGTGGAAATTAAATAATACAATTCTGAACAACCACTGGTTAAATAAAAAGTCAAAGAGGAAATAAAAAATATCTGGAAACAAATGAAAATGAAACACAATATACCAAACCTATGAGATGAGTTCTAAGAGTGAAGTTTATGAAGATTAATGCCCACTTTAAGAAACAAAGATATCAAACTTTACACCTCAAGGAACTATATAAAAGAATAACTAAAACCAAAGTTAGCAGCAGGAAGGATTAACAAAAATCAGAACAGATATAAGTAAAACTGAGACCAGAAAAACAATAGAAAAGATCAATGAAACTAAGCGTTGATTTCTTGAAAAGATAAAATTGACAAGCCTTTAGCTAGACTAAGAAAAACAGAAGACTCGAGAAAAATAAAATCATAAATGAAAGAGAAGGCATTAGAACTGGTACCACAGGAATATAAAAGTTCATAAGAGACTATGATGAACAGTTACACATCAACGAATTAGATAACCTAGAAAAAAAATGAATAAATTCCTAGAAACATATACCCTCCAAAAATGAATCATGAAGAAATAGAAAATATGTATAGACTAATTAATAATGAGTAAGGAGATTGACTTGATAATCAAAAGCCTCCCAATGAAGAAAAGCCGAGGACCAGATGGTTTCACTGGTGAATTCCACCAAACATTTAAACAAGAAGTAATGCCAATTCTTCTCACGGTCTTCCCAAAAATTGAAGAGAGAACATTTCCAAACTCATTTTTTGAGGCCAACATTGTCCTGATACCAAAGCCAGATAAGTACACTGCAAGAAAACTAGAGACCGATATCTCTGATGAATATAGATGCAAAAATTCTCAACAAGAAACTCTCAAACTGAATTCAACAGCACATACCATGATCAAGGGGGATTTATCCCTGGGATGCAAGAGTGTTTCAACATATGCAAATCAATAAATGTGATATGCCACGTTAATTGAATGAAAGATAAAAATCATATTGTCATCTCAACAGATCGGTTGATAAAATCAGTTGACAAAAATACATTCTTTCATGATAAAAATTCAACAAATTGGATATACAGGGACCATACTTCAATACAATAAAGACTCTGTATGACAACTAACATCATATTCAGTGTGAAAAGCTGATTTTCCTCTAAGATCAGGAACAAGACAAGAGTCCCTGCCCTCATCACTTCTTTTCAACATATACTAGAAGACCTAGATGGAGCAATCAGGCAATAAAAAAAATAAAAGGCATCTAAATCAGAAAAAGTTATAAGTAAAATTTTCTTTGCAGATGCTATGATTATATAGAGAGTGGGGGCAGGGGTGGAGGGAAGAGAGACGATCTTAAAGATTCCACCGAAAAATGTCTTTGGCTTATTTCACTCAGCATAATGCCCTCCGGGTTCTTTCATGTTGTCACAAATGGCAAGATTTTCTTCTGTTTTATTTCCGAATAATATTCCATTATGTGGGTGTGTCTGTGGGTATGTGTGTGTCACATTTTCTTTATGCATTCATCTATCAGTGTTGTTCCCATATCTTGGCTATTGTGAGTAATGCTGCAGTGAACATGGTGTTGTTAATTTCATTTGCTTCCGATACATACCCAGAAATGGAATTCCTGGATCATGTGGTAGTTCTAATTTTAATTTTTTGAGTAACCTCTATTCTGTTTTCTATAATGTCAAGCCACCAGATTTATGATAATTTGTTATAGTCGTCTTGAGAAACTGACATAATCCTCAAATCAGGAAAAGCTAACCTAGATGCTTTTATTTATTTATTTTTTTAATGTGAGGGTAATGAGGCTCTGAGTTGGGCTATTTAGAACAGAGAGTAGGTGGCTGTGAAAAACATCCATAGTCTAAACGGGAAAAGCAGTGGAATGATAAAAATTAGCTAGGAAAATGCTGTGACATTGATGGAGATGAGGAGCTGTTTTCGGAGGAAGATGATTTGTTCATATGGCTTGAAGGTGACATCATTGTCGAAGGCATTTGGAAGTGTGGCCTTGGGTACTAACTAAACACAGATGGGTCCCAGTGTGTGCTGTTTGCTTGAGTTCAACTCTCTTTTAGTTTCCTAGTCTCATTTTAGGATTATTCAGCTATATCCAACTCTAAACAATGGTGGCCCTTCTATTTCGTTCACCAAAATAAACTTCTGAATTTAGGCCAAGTGTGTTTCAGTCTGTTTCTTGACACACAAAGCAGCGTTTGTTCCCAGATTTCAATGATAAGTCCTTTTTTGTTGTTCATTTTTCTTACTCACATATCTGTTTCAGATGCTTTCTTCCATTTATGAAGTCTTTGAGGAAAGAACTGTATCTCTGCATTACTTTGTTCTTGTGTTTGGCAAAGTCCTTAGCATATAGGAAAGGTTCAATAAGTGTTTACTCTTTTGCCAAGTTTTTGATCTTGTATATAACTTTCTCTGGGTCAGTTTTGTTTTATCGCAACATCAGAAAAGTCCTTTATTAATATAAGATACATTAAAATGATTCTTATCTAAGGCCATGTACATAAAATATAAGAAGGGGAGCCCATCATTATCATATGACCTGTGACTCCACCTTATACACTCTATAGAATAAAAGGCTTTATGGGAATTATGTCCATAATTTTGAATTTTGTAAAACAAAACAAAACTTGTTTTTAAGAAATTGGAATAGTTTCGTAAGAGTTTTGTACCAACATCAGTGTCCTTGGTTTGATTTTGTGCTGCATACTACATGGTATCATTCGGGGAAGCTGGATAAAGGGCATATACGACTGATTTTTGCAACTTCCTGTGTGTCTATAATTATTTCACAACAAAAAGTTAAGAAAAAAAAGAAAAAAGAGAATCAGATGGTTAAACTTTACTAAAATATCTGCTGCTATTGAAGCGATAGTAATTTGGGCTGAAATCTGAAAAATGAGAAGGAGTTACCCAGGGAGTCGTGGGAGTATGGAAGACAGGCCATAGAGAAGAAGGGGGGCATTTCAGTTAGAGGAAATTTCAAGTAGAGGAAATAGCCTGTTCAAAGAGCATTTGGAGCTTGCTGAGCAAGGCAAAGAATAGCATGTGACACCCGGTGGGGTAAGTAGAGATGCCTGCTTTCCAGAGGAGGCCCTGCCTGACACAATGGAGTTTGGGATAGTTATAAGCTGAGGACCAGGTTTTTAACTGCAATAATCTCTCCTTCTCAGAACTCAGCCATATGCTATAAGAAGACCAAGATACAGGGGAGGTCATATGATTTGACTCAACTGAGCCCCCAGCCCATCACCAGTCAAGTGCCAGCCATGTGAGTGGGTATCTCAGACATCCAGCCCACTCATGCCTTCAGATGACTCCAGCCCCAGCCAGCATCTGACTGCACCCTCATGAGATAAGAAACACCCAGCTGAGTCCAATCCAAACAATAATAAGTGATCACAAAAACCATTGTTTAACACCAATTGGTAACTAGACCAAGTAATAACTCTTCTTAGTTCCAGAGCCTATAAAAGACTTTCACTTACCTTAACTCTCTTAGTTTTCAAAAGTATCCCTTTAGGCTACAATATCCTGGTGGGCACCTGATTCACCATTTTACTCTACATCTCTATCAATTCCTGGCAAACTGAAAATCCTCAATAAAAAATTTGTCAAATGGAAAAAAAAAGATATATTGCTCTGTAAAAAGATTAAACAAAAAGAATTTGGGGGAACCACCTTCTGAAACTGTAGTCCTTTGTTCCACTTAGAACTTCCAACACCAAGGTGAAAGACCTCTGCCATTAGAGTATGAAGAAATCAGAAGAGCAAAGAGAAAAGCAGGAATGCTTGCAGATATGTGCAGGAGGCAAAGATACATGTGAAATAGTTTCACCTGGACTCTTTCAAAAGACAGTTTTGGTCATAAGGAAAAGTGACCTTTGAGTTGGAAACTGAACATTTTCACATCCTGCACTGGGCAGCTAAATTTGAATGTTTTCCCTTTTATTGATTGTTATTTGGTGTATGGAGAAGTACCAAGGTTCTCCAGTCAGCAAAACCTGGGTTTCTCTTTTTGACTTATGGTTTGTTAACATGTATGATTGGGTGAAGTTACTCATTTTTTCCTGAGCCTTTGTTTTCTTGTTGGCAATTAAGGGATTTCAATAGCGATCTCATTGGATTACTTGAGCACTAAATATTGTAATAAAGTATTTAGGACACTTCTCAATACATAGAATATAAGCAAAAAAAAAAAAAGAACATTAGTTGCCTTCACTCTATTTTGCTGTTGTTTTTTTTTTTTTACTCTTCAAGGCTACCAATTTTCTTACATGAGAAGAAAATTACATTTAACAATTATCTTATGTGCCTACTGAACTAGATACTGAAAGCATGGCAATAAAATGAGAAAGTCATAGTTTAAGAGACAAAAATATGTTTAGTAATGTTTATTAATTCTGTGATGCAAGATTTCTCAGGGCACCGAGATGAGAGCCATCACTTCTCCTCAGTGGTTTGAAAGTTATAAAAGCTTCCTGGATAACTGAGTATCTACTTGTTAAGTGCACGGTAGACAAAAAGTATAGATGTAGAGAGCAGTGTAGAACAGCTTGGAAGGCTAGAATCAGAAATCACTGAGGGTGGTCAGAATTTCAGGTGTTGTGTATGGGGAAGTGTTGGTCATGGTTGCCACAGGAATGAGTCTGGGAAGTGAGGTAGGACTGAGCCTGAAAGGCCTGGTGCACCAGAATAGATTTATTTTTATTCTTGTAGTGGTTTATATGAAATAGTGAAAGTATTCAGCTATACTTTACTTCAGAGTATCCACATTCCTAATAATGTACCTGTGCGTGAGGATTTATAAAATAAATTACATTTAACTTCTTTGATATTCATTATAAAGATAACCCTTTTACAAACTCTGTAAGTAAAGGAGAAAATGACACAGTTTAGAACTTCTGAGCATATGAGTAATCTGCAACAGAATTTCTGTGGCTATAGCATTTCAACCACAAGACAGAGGCACATCTTAGCATCTTAGCTAAGAAATAATACTGTTTTATGTGGAAAACTGGGGAAAAAGTAAAGTGAAGGAAGAATTTTTTTTTTAATTTTAATCAAAAAATAGAGAAAACTACTCTTACATTTTGTTTCTATTATCAAACTAGTTTGCAGTTGAAACTTTTCTATTTATCAGAATTAGAGTATGACGATTTTTTATTTCTAAAAGACTTCATTGTCCCTGTTCAATTCTCTCGTATGCAAAACATGTCTATCAGTGTGGGCAGTGACATCACTACTCCTACTCTTTAGAGAGTAAATAGATGACTCAGGCTGGATTTATCCACAGATTTTCCACTTTGCCTTAGGAAAGTGCCAGTTCCAGCCAAGCTATGGTTGTGACTTACTGAATTCTTTGAAAAATTTTATGGCCACAGTGTTCTACATCCTTAGGATAAAAACTGGTGCAAAATTCTTTGGGGTTAGGGACCCCAGTTCTGAAAGATGTGCATGTAGACAAAACTTGGAAAGAAGCATGTTAGGTTAAAGTGAAAAAACAATCTTATGGATTACCTCTATGACAACATATACTTAACAGGGTGTTTAAGATTATTGAAGGCTAAATACAAAATACTGGATGTTTCACAAAACTTAGCATTCGTGAATTACTCTTTTTCATATTCTTCCATTCTGAAAGCAAATTTTTTGTGTAGTTCCTTTTTTATTATGGGTTATTACTGACTATTAACTGATTAAAATAAATTTCAGGTATGTTTTAAATTCTCAAAAGATGCATTTATACCAGAAAGGCTACTTAGCCAACATCTTACATACTAGCATTGCATATCGAGGCTAAGGTCAAAAGTCAACTCTATAAATTCTTTGCACTAAACTCTCATATACTTTCTACACCTCTTCACGCTTGTTTCACACTGTGTGTTAATTATTTTATTATTTTCTCTCTAATTGCAGCTACTTAGCAAACCTGAGGGTTGGGTCTCTTATCTTATTGTCTTTCTGCAATATCTTGACATAATAAGTATTCTCTTCAAAAGTGTTACAGGAATCATGTATAGACACAGCTGGGCAGAAAATGGAATTAAAATATCTTTTGCCAGTTTCCAGGTTCTTCCATGTTGAGACAGGTGTCAAGTATCTTCACTTTGTCCTTCTCTTCTTTATCCCTTTGTCCTTGTCCCTTCTCTTCACTCATCTATATACCTTGAGAGGTTGACTTTTGTCAGTTCAGCTAAGGGGAGCCTGGGAGACAGTTGGAGGGCATTTCTGGCCTACTCGAAGCAATTTTCTCCACATGACACTCGGTATGGGTTCTAGTAATTGCTCCCTCCCTCACTGTACTGACCTAGAAAAGGCAGTGCCCACTCCCCGTTTTTGTGATCCAAACATATTTCACTATTTATAGTATATCCACTATAACCTATATTCTGCCCATACTTTTATGGTTACTTTGTTAAATCCTCCTTGAATATCCTAATTTGAATGTGTAATTCCTCTTCTCCTGGGACTTTGACAAAAAATAGGTCAAATTATTTTTTAAAGAATCCACCATTCTTGACAAGTGTAATGATTGCTTTCTAAAGACTTTCTCAATAACCTCTGAACGTCCAAATTCCTACTTAATGTATAAAATGTCTTACATATCCAACCACAGTCTTATCTGCCTTTTGCCTCAGTCAAGTTAAGATCACATCTTCTTTCTTCTAGGGATCCACTCTTGATCCCCATCAGTGTTTGCATTATTTTCCTGCTCTTCATGTATAAAGTTAAAGAGAATATAAATATTGTGTTTTCAATGGGTATTGTGGGGAAGAGGAAGATAAGAAAACAAGTAAACAGATTATTATTTTTTTTACTACAGAACTCTCCAAATGCATGATTTAGATTATGACCCTCTGAGAGAGCAACATGGTAACCAGCATTTCTCAAACCTATCTGACCATAGATGCCTTGTTATCTACTAAGCACTTGCTAGCATTCCTCAGGTCACAGTTTGGAAAACCTTGCTCTAGGGCTGTACTTTTAACTCCACCCTCCTCTTCCTTCTTAAATATTTATTGAATAAATGAACAAATATTGACAAAATTGGTCAGAACTCTAAGAGAAGGAAAGTAGAAGACAGGGTTCCCCAAACCCTTCGTTTTAATTCCTGGGTATCTGCTACATCAGAATCTTCAAAAATGTATGGGGTGGGATGGAAAGTGGCCAATCTTCCTGCAAGATCTAGTCTGAAGTACTGATTGATATCACCTGGCTATTGATCCAGAGGTGTTCGCCAACCTTCAAGCCTAGATTAATCGTAGGTGCAGTTTCTCCTCTGGGCTTTCTGCCTTGATTGCTGAACTAACTTGGAGTAAGAAAAAAGAGGACAAGAGGGAGTATGGTATTTATTAGGTACTTGCAATGTGCCAGGCGCTATATTTGGTTTATTTCCATTTCTGAAGAAGCTCACAGTATAGTGGGTAGAAAAAGATGTAAAAATAACTATAATTAATATACTTTAACATAACAACACAACAGCATAACACAACATAAAATTATATGAATAAATAGCTTTTATCTGGTTTCTTTAACATTGCTTCTTATTTTGTGTGGCAAGGTCTACAATTATTGACATTTGACTTCCTATTTTATTGGAAGTCAGCTTAAGGGCTGACTGAGATAATGTCCACCTATCTTTATGTTTTACATTTAAAAAGTACAGAATTTTATAAGGAGTCACATGGACTGAATATTACTAAGAAGGTGAGAGAGTGCAGAGGAGGCAAATGAGCAGATAGGTTAAAGAAATCTTTTTATCTTCTATTGATAAAGAAATACAAAAATTGGCTAATTTATTTTAGACTTTTCTTTTTTTGCCTCTACACCCTACTAAATAAAGTGGATTTAAAATGTTAAGCAGCTACTTTCAAGAAGATGGAATAGATGTAGCTTTTTCCTATTCGTCCTGCTAAATACAACTAGAAATACTGAACATTAAATATAAAATAAACATAAGAAGACTGTGAAAAGTGGAAGACAAGCCAGCTTGGAATACAAAGAATGACTTGATGGTAAGTTACCCATTTTTGTTTTGTTTTATTTTCTTAGCTTTGTTCTTACCTCAAATATTCCAGACTTGGAGCTATAAAAGGTGAAAACCCAATGTGCACATACAAAAAGGAGCCCCAACAAAAGCCTGCTCTCTCTAGCTAATAAGTACAGGAAAGAGGCAGACTAGCAAGGTAGAAAATGTTTAGAAAATAGCTGTTCTAGTCTAGCTAAATTTCATAGAAAAATCTGTGTCACCACTCAGACTCATGCCGACAAAGGCTGAGTGACAGGCCTCCGCTTCCACCCTTGTTGGCTGTAACAAAGCTCCCCAACCTCACTGCCTACCTCCCACCATGGTGGTGTCAGAGGAGGCTAAGTAGGGAGGTGGCTTTTCATCTCCACTTAGTAGGAATGAGGTAGCTCTCTCCCTTCCCTAGTGGAGAATTAGGACATCCATCACCACACAGCAATAACAAGATCACCTCCCCACGACTGTGGTGTCAGTGGAGGCCATGTGGAGAGCTGTAACAATACACTTTTACTTCTCCCAGCCAGAAAGGTGTCAGTGGAAGCTTAGTGGGGAGGCATAACTCCCACCACTGCCCAGCAGTACTAAGGATGCCCTCCCACCTCAGGTACCAGTGAAGATCAGTGGGCATCCTGGACTTCTACACCCACTATGATAAGGAGGCAGTAATGACACCACTTCCCCTGTTGAAGCAATTCTTGAAAATCAAGGCAAACAAAGGTTTAAATGAGATCCAGAATCTCATTGTAAAAATGCTTTAAAGAGCAATTACAAACATGCTTAAAACAAGTGAAAAACAAAATCTCAGCAAATAAATAAAACTTATAAGGATGGACCAAATGAAAATTTTAGAACTAAAAAATACAGTTACTGAAATAAACTGAAACTCAACAACAGACTAGGAGATTGGACAATAGAAACTGCTCAATCTGAACAGCAGTAAGAATGATATGTTGAAGAAAAAGAGCCTCAGGGAACTATAACAAAAGATTTAATGCTAGTGTCATCAGAGTCCCACAATGACAGGAGAAGGAAGGGAGAGCTGAGAAAGCATTTGAAGAAATAATAGCTGCAATTCCTTAAATTTGGCAAAGTACATAAAGCCATACATTCAAGAAAATAAACAAACCCAAACAGACTACATCTGAATAAATCCATGCCAAGGCATATTACACTTAGACTTTTGAAAACTAAATATAAAGAAATTGAATCAATAATTAATAACCTTACAAAACAGAAAGGAGCAGGCCCAGTTGGGTTCACTGGTGAATTCTACCAAACATTTGAGGAAAAGAATTAATTATATCAATTCTCTACAATTTCTTTCAGAGGATAGAAGCAGAGGAAATTCTCCCTGACTCATTCTATGCAGGCAGCATTACCCTAGTGCCAAAACCAGACAAAGGTATTAAAGAAAAAGAAAATTGCAGACCAGTATATTTCATGATCATAAATGCAGATATCTTCAGCAAAATAATAGCAAATCAAATCCAACAATGTGTACAAAGAATTATACACCATGACTTAGTGAGATTTATCCCAGATAGGTAAAGTTGGTTCAATGTTCAAAAATTAGTTAATGTGATCTATCAGATCAACAGGCTAAAAAAGAAAAATCACACAATGGGATCAATAGATGCAGAAAAAGCATTTGACAAAATCCAACACCTATTTATGACAAAAACTATCAGTAAACTGGGAATAGAAGGTAACCTTCTCGACCTGATAAAGAATATCTACAAAATACCTATACCTAACATCATACTTAATGGTGAATCTTTCAACTTTCAGGACAAGCCAAGGATATCCCCTCTTGCCACTCCTGTTGAACATTGGCTGGAAGTCCTACCTAATAAGGTAAGAAAAGGAAATAAAGGGTATATTGAGAAATAAATAAACTGTCTTTGTTCACAGATGACATGGTGATAATCTATGTAGGAAAATTTTAAAGAATCAATGACAACAACAACAAAACAAAACAAAACAAAACAAAACAAAAAACCAAATTTGTGCAGCTAATAAGGATGATAACATGGTGGCAAGATACAAGGTTATATACTAGCAATGAACAAATAAAATTTGAAATTAAAAACAATATAATTCACATTAGACTCCCAAAATTGAAATATTTAGATGTCTAACAACATATGTGCAAAATCCATAAAAGGAAAACTAAAAAATTCTGATGCATGAGATCAAATAAGAAGTAAATATATGGAGAGATAGTCCATGTTCACAATAGGAACACTCAACATTGTCAAGATGTCAATTTTTTCCAACTTGATTTATAGATTTAATGCATTTCTAGTCAAAATCCCAGCAAATTATTTTGTGGATGTAGACAAACTGGTTGTAAAGTTTATGTGGAAATGCAAAGGACACAGAATAGCTAACACAATATTGAAGGAGAAGAACAAAGTGGAGGACTAACACTTCTCGACTCCAAGATTTACTATAAAGCAACAGAAATTAAGACAGTGTGGCATTGCCAAAAGAATAGACAAATAGATCGACGGAACAGAATAGAGCTCAGAAGTAGACCTTCATAAATATAGTCAATTAATATTTGACAAAGGAGCAAAGACAATACAGTGAAGCAAAAAGAATTTCAACATGCTGGAAGAACTAGATATCCACATTTCACATCACACCCACGAAATGATTCTAGACATAGACCCTACACCCTTCACAAAAATAACTCAAAATCGATCATAGATCTAAAAATAAAATACCAAACTATAAAACTCCTAGCAGATAACATAGGATGACGTTGGGTATGGCAATGACTTTTTAGATACAACACCAGAAACATGATCCACAAAAGAAATAATTAATAAGCTGGACTTGATTAAAATGAAAAACTTCTGCTTTGTGGAAGACAATGTCAAGAGAAAAAAAACAAGCCACAAACTGGGAGAAAATATTTGCAAAAGACACATATGATAAAATATGCAAAGAACTTTTACAACTCAACAGTAAGAAAACAACCTGATCAAAAAAGACCTCATCAGACCTTTCACTGAAAAAGTTACACAGATGGCAAATAAGCATATTCCACATTATACATCATCAAGTTAGTGCAAATTAAAACAACGAATTACCACTACATACCTATTAAAATGGCTAAAACCTAAAACACTAACAGCTTACTGCTGGTGAGGATGTAGAACGACAAAAACTTTCATTCTTTACTGGTGGAAATGCATAATAATACAGCTGCTTTAAAAGACAGTTTAGTGATTTCTTACAAAACTAAACATACTCTTACCATACAATCCAGTAGTCACACATTGGTATTTACCCAAAAAAGTGGAAAATGTATGTTCACACAAAATCCTGCACATAGATGTGTACAGCAGCTTTATTCATAGTTGCCCAAACTAGAATCCTATATCCTATATCCAGTGAAATTATCCTTTAGAAATGAAGATAAAATGAAAACATTCTCAAATGAAGGAAAACTAATTACTTATACCAAAGGAGTGGCTAAGAGAAATTCTCTAAACAGAAAAGAAATGATAAAAGAAGGAACCTTGGAATATTGGGAAAGAAGAATATGGCAAGTAAAAATACTGGTAAATACAATAGACTCCTTCTCCTGTTGTGTTTCTAGATATTTTTGATGGTTGAAGCAAAAATATATTCAAAAAATTAACCACACTGTCTGATGTGGTTCTAAACGTATATAAAGAAAATATATATGACAATCAGTTTTTT
Organism: Cynopterus sphinx; assembly: GCA_030015415.1. Lineage (NCBI taxonomy): Eukaryota > Metazoa > Chordata > Mammalia > Chiroptera > Pteropodidae > Cynopterus > Cynopterus sphinx. Next base: position 31,513,642 of record CM057391.1, read on the forward strand.
ACAGGGGAGAGGGTAAATCAATGTAAAGGAAATGAGACTTCCAGACTTTACAATGACAATAATAAACTCTGAGAAGTCATGTATATATAAAGTAATACTCAGAACCACTAAAAAACTATACAAAGAGTCATAGCAATGAACAATACATGTAAATTAAAATGGAAGTCTTAAAAAAAAGTTCCAGTAACCCGCAATCTCCTCTGGAAAATAGAAGTAGAGGGAATGCTTCCGATTAATTTTGTGAAGCTAATTTTGCCCTGATGCTAAAATCCAAGATGGTTTTAAAAGAAAGAAAAGAAAAGAAAAGAAAAGAAAAGAAAAGAAAAGAAAAGAAAAGAAAAGAAAAGAAAAGAAAAGACACGACATGACACGACACGACACGACAAGAAGCAAAAAAAGAAAAAGAAAAAGAAAACTGCAGACCAATATTTCTTATGATTTTAGACACAAATATAACATGTTACCATTGGGGAGTCTAAGTAAAGTCTACAGGGGATCTCTCTGCATTATCCTTACAACCTCTTGTGAATTGTGTATGTTAAACTAAAAAGTTTAGTTAAAAAAAAAAAAAACAGTAAGGAGGAGGATAAAGAGAATCATTGATTCTATCTAATATTAGTAGAGTCCCAAAGCTGCTACACAAATGGTTATAAACTTAATTAATTTTGCTTCAGTAGATTTTAGAACATTTCATAGAATGCTTTAAAGTTTTTGAAGACACCTTAAGATGTCACAATTTTAGGGCTAGGAAATAGTACTATGAGGAACTAAAAACTTACATTGAACGCAAACCTGATGTTACTGTTCTTTTTTATTTTATGACTTATAATACTTTGGTATGACATTAGCAAATATTTTAATCCATAGCAAAGTAAAGTACAATGTTTGGGAAAGGTATGGTTTTATAATAACCTTGAAAGTAAGTCAACATAAGTGACCTAAAGTGTAGTGACCCTAACTTGAGTTTATTCATTTAATCTCTGACCTTGGCACCCTGCAAACTTCCCTGTCTACTCACCAGTTCCCATACAACACAAGAATTCCATTAGGCAATGTGACCTTGGAACTCTCAATATGTCATTACTCTATGCTGGCAGAAATGATGTGACATCGTAACTGATAGCAAACTGCTTCTTTAAATTTTTAAATAATACCTTTGTAAGTCCACCTTTGTTTAAGAGAGTGTAAGGAAGAATTCATTGGAAAAGAGGGCGCCAAATCAGCACTACTCTCATTTACAACATTTTATGAATGCCTTCCAAAGTGCTAGGGCCAAATTATGTGAATTTTATAACAAGCAAAAGAAGAGTGAGACCAAAATGAAATGATGTTTTAGGAGGAAAAAGGTAAAAGGTGCAGAGGGATTTTTGTTTTGTTTTTTAAACAGTGAGAAATATTTTTTAAAGAATTCTGGGAGAAAAGTTTAAGAGTGAACATGGTTTGAAGGAAATGAAGACAGGAAAAAGCTAGATCTATAAACTGAGAAGAATATGAAAGATTTAGGCAGAGGTTGAAAGTATCAGTAGCAGAAAATTTGAAAACAGAATGTAGTTCAGTGTGGCCACACTCAAATATGATTGTCAAAGATTGGATCTAACTGTCTGTCTTCAGAGATGAAAAGTCAGAGAATTGTTAGCCACAAATAAAATATAATGGGGAAAAAATCACAAAGCACATTATCATCAAGCTAAAGATCAACTGGAGAGAGAATCGAGTCCATAAAACTCGCTTCAAAGAAAACTGTTGCAAATCAATTTATATTTAAATGTAATATATTAAATATAACAATATTATTAAATTATATATATTTAAAATATACTATATTTTTAAATATTTTGGTTGATGGAGCTTGTTCTTTCCTTTAACATTTACTTATATTAAACATTTTTATAATATGAATTTTTATGGTATAGATTTATAATATTGATCTATTCAACACACATTTAATGAGCTTTCTAGTGCTGTTGGGACTAGAAATTTAGATAGGCATAGCCTCTGCCTGGCAGTAGTCTTCCCCGGGGATATTAAAGAAGCAGCTGGAGTCACATGGCCAGTGTTAGGCCCTAAATCTATTGTGTCTTCACCATGTGGAAATTCACTTGCTCTTCAGGAATCCCAGTTTCTACATTTTCATTTTTTTTAACTAGAAATAATAGCTCCTCACCTTTAAAATGCTTATTGTTTTGAAAATCAAATGGGAAAATATGTGTGTGATGGGTTCTGTGATTTTATAAAGCACGATATATTTCTGAATGATTTTTGTACTGGTGTATTCTCAGTCCATTGTGAAACAGGAACTATGCCCTGTTTTCTTTATATCCTCAAACCCTATCACAGGGTCTGGCACATAGTAAGTAAAGGCAGCAAATATTGCATATTTCAGTAAATAAAACTGAAAATATATTTGCTTTCATGGTCTTACATACTATAAATGTCTTCCAACATTCTGGGATCAAATTAGTTAGATAAATTCCATACCAAACAAATAAAGAGTGAGACCAAAAGGAAATGATTTTTTAGAAGAAAAGAGGTTAAAGGTGGGGGTGACAATAAACAACAAGCATAATAAATTATATAGTATCCTAGAAAGTGATAAATGTTGTGAGAAGAAAAGTCAAAATGGAGTAAGAGGAACTGAGTGACCTGGTGGAATGGGATGCAAATTTTAAAAGGGAAATCAAGGTTGATTTCATTGGAAAGATGGTCATTGAGAAGAGACCTGTGGGTGATGAGCATTATAGCCATGTGAATATTTGGGGAAAGAGAATTTAGGGCAGAGAAACAACTAGCTTTGCCTTTCTTGTTTGAGGAACATCCAAGAAGCTAGTGTGGCTGGTATGGACTGAGGCAGGGAGAGAAGCAGAAAACCAAGTCAGAGAGGTGGTAGAGAGGGCTGGCCATTGTAAAACACAGCTCCCACTGGGCAATTGTGAGAAGAGGAGTGTCATGATCTGACTCACGTTTCTAAAGAACCACTCTCGCAGATGCTTTGGGAATGGACAACAGCAGAAGAGGGGCAAAGACAGAAGTAGAGAAACTGTAAGGAAGCTATTGCAGTAATTCAGGTGGGACGATAGCACCTTGCACTACAGTTGTTGGACTGGAGAAAAAGAGTAGTCAGATTCTTGATACATTTTGAAGGTGGAGCAAATAGGATTTCTTGACAGACTGAGCATGGGATATGGAAGACAGGGAAGAATGGAGACAACTCTGATATTTTTTGCTGAACAACTGGAAGGCTGAAGCTGCCAACTGAGAAAGGGAAGCCTATTAGAGAGGTGATCTTGGGGAAAAGATCAGGAGTCATACATATTAGACATATTAAACATCCAGATAGAGATGTCAAAGATGCAATTGCATATATGAGTTGGGAATTCAGGAGGGAGGTCTAGACTAGAACTAAAAATTTAGAAATTGTTGGATACAAATGCTATTTCAAGCTGTGACATTGGCTGAGATTACAGAGGGAGTGAGAATAGACAGATAAATCCAATAAGTGAGCTTTGGTGCATTCAAATGTTAGTTTATAAGTTGAAAGAAGAGAAAGAATATCAAAGGAAACTGAGAAAGAGTAACCAGTAAAGCACAAGAAAATCCAAGAAATATGTGGTTCCCTGGAATCCAAGTAAGAAAAGTATATTAATGAAAAGAGAAAGATAAATTTGTCAACGGCTTGAATTTGTCACATAAGATAAGGACAAAGAATAGACCTTTGGATTTAGCGAAGTAGAGGTTGTCAATGACCCTTACAAGAGCAGTTTCGCTGGTGTGAAAAAGTCAAACTCCTGATTAGACTGTGTTTAAGAGAGGACAGGAAATGGAGAAAGTAACAGTGATAACTCTTTATAAAGAAGAGTTAAGGTTATCTGAGAAGAAGGGAGAAATGAGATGGTAATTGGCAGGGGAAGTGGGGTCAAAAGAGATTTTTTTTTTTAAGATGGAAGAAATAACACCCTGTATGTATACTGACAGGAACGATTCAGCAGGGACAGAAAAGTTGATGATGCAGAAGAGGCAGGGAATAATAGCTCTTTAAGAAGTCATTCTAGAGGGGATGGGACCTATAGTATAAAAGTACAAACGGAAGGACTATCTACAAATAGAGGCATAGATAATTCATTTGTAGAAAAAGGTAGGAATGCAGAGTGTTGGGTACAGATGCTGGTAAGCCGGCAAATGTCATGGCAGGAGATTATGGCAGTTCCCTTCTGGACACATCCTTTTTATTAGTGAAATAAGAAGCACAATACTTCAGGAAATGTGAAGATAGGGAAAGAATGATCAAAGTTGGAAGAATATAAGTTAATTATCTAGGAAAGTGGAAGAGTGAATGAACTAAGAAAATATTTATGATGGCAAATGTTGAGATATAGCAGAAAAAAATCATTTTCCTTATGAATATTGCAATCCATAGAGTAGATAATAAATAACAAATAATAAATAAATAAATAAACAAACAAACAAACAAATAAATAAATGAATGAATGAATAAATAAATAAATAACATACCTTTTACATTAAGTATATAGTCAAGATCCATTTACTGGTGAGACCAGACAGTTTCATGTTTTTCTTTAGCCATGTTTTGCTACATAGTGGAGAATTCCAGTAGTTGGACAATTTAAATTAGCCAGGACTGTGGTTTTACCAAGGGAGACTGATAAGGAGAGAGGACAAGAGGTTTGCAAATTTTTGCAAGATGGGTTATGAAAGAAGAGAGCACATCAAGGGGGTGAAGAACAGTTAAAAGGTGGTAAGATCAGTGGATTGGGGATGAATGTTATGTTAACCATCTGATATTTTAACCCGTCTTCTCCATCCCCATTTCCTGCCCTAGTTGAGGTGATGGCTAAGAATATTGCCCAAAGTAGGATTCTAACTCTGTCAATTATAAGATCTCTGTTCTGTTCCACTTTAATTTCCTTCATCCCTGTCCAAAACACATTGCCTTAATTCCTACAATTTCATAATAAAAGTCTTGATATCTCATAAGGCAAATCCCCAAATAATTTTTCAAATTAAAGTTTAAACAAATTTTAAGAAAAATAAAAGCTGAGAAAATTTATAACCGACTATAGGAAACACAAAAGAGTGCTCTTTGTGTAAAAGAAAAATGATTCAAGATAGTGGCTCTGAGCTGTAGGAAGAAAAAGGAGTAAGAAAGGATGAATCTAAATGAATATCGACTGTATAAAGTAATAGTATCATAAGGTCATAAATAGAGAAAATGAAAGTATTGTCCATGACAGCAATAGTATACAAGTCAGAGGTGGATAAATGAGATTTGAGACTTCTAAAATCCTTGCATTGTCCTGGTAGAAGAAGAAGTACCAATGACTAGTCAGTGATACATGACATAATCTCTAGGAAGGCATTAACGATGAAATAGATAATAAAAGAATGTCTACTTAATAAGTTTAAAGAAAGGAAACCAAAATAATAAAAATATTCAATTGATCCAAAAGAAGGCAAAAGTTAAAATTAAAAAAGAGAAATAGAACTAATGGAACAAATAGAAAAGTAAGATAACAGAGCAGTGGCAGGGCCTTAACTCTATTATATCCATGAGAATGAAGCAGAAGTATCTGACTATTCCTACCACAAAGAGAAAGTTAAGATTTCTTACATGAGTGTCACTGAGTAACCCAATTTATCATAGTAGCTTAAATATTGTTTTTGAATAAATTTATAACCAGATGGATGCACCAAGTGGGTTGTTTCTCTGCTGTCAAACATATAAAGAAGCCCTTGGGTCTGGCTCTAACACAAGCAAACACACAAACATCATGTAGGCCTGGCTCCTCTTTCCATAAGCACCCACTTGGATGACATTCTTGCTTCTGCCCTGAGCAATTCTGACAGGACAATTTTGTGAACTGGCTGAGACAGGCAAACACATCTCATACTGGCTACTTTTTGTTTGTTTTTGGTTTTAGTTCAGCAGCTTCCTACTTCCTCGAGTACCTGCATTTTTACTCCACCAAGATTTTTTATAGAAAATGCAGAGGCCGTCATCTCCTTATAATGTCCTCCAGTCACAACTGATCCTTTTTTCAAATTAAACAATGTAAGTGCTTTATTCCCAGAGTATCTTAAAATAGTGAGTGATATGACCACTATTAGACTCTCAATGAGAAGGAATTCTGGTTGATCAAAGAAGAGAATCCTTATGGTTATGGTAGATTGGATAAGCAGAAAAACATTTTGAGGAAAAATGCTTAAGTAAATTCATTTCTATTACATAATTCCAGAACATGCAATAGTTTCAATCAACTCAGCATATTCTTCAAGTCAAGTTCTGCTTAGCTCAAGGTAATAGGCAGAGCAGATGGAAATCACTGGCCCGTTTAAGAGTGAGTGGCAGAGCTGCTGGCTATTCTTCAGCAGCCTCTTCAGATCCTTTGTCTATAATTCTAGTTATCATTTGTTAGGTGCCTCCTATGTGCTGGGCACTTTGCCCACATTGTGTCTAATCCTAATAACACCATCACCCGCTTTTTTATTTTTACGGATTCAAAAACTGAATCAAGAATTCAGTAAAATGACCAAGGCTAGACAGCTAGTGAATGGCAGAGGTGACATTCATGCGAGGGTACGCCCGACAACACCTCCTCTTACACAGTGCCCTCCCTGCGCGGATGACTTATTGGTCCTTGTTTTAGCCCTTTCTTTTCCGATGAGTGCAGAGAAATTAATCAGAAGGGACAAGAAAACTGTACGGGGCATTTAGGTGGGCACTAGGTGTACAGACAATTTAATATAAGAAGAAGGAGGAGAAGGAGCCGGGGTAGGATAGGACTCTGATCCCGCTGATGCAGCCTCTGGGCATTAGTTTCTTATAAAAACAAAACAAAACACACCCGCAGGCTTTGAATCAGGGCATCTCTAAAGTCCCCTCTCGCCCTAGAGTTCTAAGTGGTAAAAAGGCCCTGACAGCGTTCCTCTTCTCCAAAGAGCAGAATGTGATCCCGGCCCCGGTTAGTGCCTGCCATCCCTGGAGAAGGCTGGGTTCGGTGCCACCTGTGCCAGACCTGGGTAACGCAGAAACGGGACGCGAGTCTACCGCGGTCTGTCTGTCTGTCTGTCTGTCTCTCTCTCTCTCTCTCTCTAGGTCCTCGACAGCCCCTGGATTGTTGAGCCTCCAGGAGCAGTCGTCGCATGTGTTCGAAAAGAAAGCTGAGCGCCGAGTGAGTGTGACAGTCACTTTGGGGGGGCGGGGGCTGCAGGAGGGGCTCTCCGAGCAGCGGGCGGCACCAGGCCGACCGCGGGCTGATCGCCCACAGCCGGCGCCGGGCGCCCGGCCGGCCGCGCGCGGCCCGCGGAGCCAGCGCGGCGGGAGCTGCTCCGGCGGCCCCGGGCGCTCGCCCCGGCGGCGGCGGCGGGAGGCGTCGCTGGGGCCCGACGCGCGCGGGGGGCGGGGGCGACGCGGCGCGAGCAAAGTCCAGGCCCCTGGGTCACAGCGCCCGGCGCGCCCAGCCGCTCGGCGGAGACGCGCGAGGTCCGAGGTGAGCGAGGCCCCGGGGCGCCAGGAGCCCCCGGGACTGCGGGCGCGGGCGGGGACGGCGGCACCTCCACCCGGCGCCCCCGGGCGCCGACCCTCGGGCGGGGGCTGCGCGGGGCTGGCCGTCCTCCCCGAGCGCGGGCGCGGGGGGCGGGGGCGGGGGGACTGCATTCGGACCTGAAGCTGTGGTCTCTCCCCAGGCTGAGATGGACCCCGAGGCGGGGAGGAACGCAGGTGCCTGGCGCCGCGTGGGAGCAGAAGGTGACTTTGAGCTGAGCAGCGGCAGGTACATCACCCGGCACCGTTTACCCCGTTACACGGGGACCAGCGGGGCCAAATGCGGCCCCGCAAAGGAGTTAGAGAGAATCTGTTGGATGCCTCCGGCCTTGGTCCGGGAGGTTCTGTGGAGGGTGTCGCCTGAGATCCCGGCCCTTCCGAAGGCATGTGACGGATGCTGCTTTTACAGCAGGCGCGGGAAGGAGAGGCTGGCTTTCAAAGTGCCCGCTTCCCTTTGTGCAGGGGGATTCGGCGAACATCTGCGTTGTATAACATCCCTCGCATTATATAACCCAAACTTTTACAGATAACTTTCACAAACATCACCTGATTCTTTGTGCTTATAGAGCAAATGACGTCTGCCGTTGCTGGTTGTGTTTTCAGAACAGAGATCGTGAAGCAAAAACTCCCTCCTCCCCCCCATTCCTGTTCCTCTTTTTCTCACCCCTTCCCCCTCCTCCCAGAGCCAGCGGGTTCCGTATTTCTCGGTTCTGGGCAGTGAGGGAGGGAGGAGGTCCTCGGGCAGCCTAGTCTTCTGCCACCTGCGCTTCCAAATCAGATGTTGTTCAAACGCAAGACGGAAACCTCAGTGTTTCCTTTGCGTGCGCGTCCTTCTCCCCGCGCTGGCTTCTCGGTTCCCAGGGGCCCTTGTTAAGAGCACTTCACAGGCCCTAGTAGGAACAGAAGGACCAGTCAATTGTGTGTTGTTTCTGTTTCCTCTTTCACTGTGGGAATCGTGAATCATTTTCGCCTGTAGCTTCGAATAGTTTATGAGGTTGTTATGGTCCCTGAGTTCACACCAGGCCATCCAGAACTAATTGACCTGTGTCATCGAGTAATCACCCAGAGGGACAAATTTATCGAGTGCGTCCTCAAGCTTCAAGGGACCTGACTGGCCAACTGAAATACGCCTATCCGGTGTTTAAATAGAAGCATTATTTTAGACTGTTAACTTCTTCATACCGTGATATTGCTCTATTCCTTCGAAGTGCTGTGGTGCTCATTCACAGAAAATTTAGTTCACCGTGTAGAACTGGAAAACCGATGGATGGTAGTATTTCTACCAGAAAGGCGGGTGACCATCAACTGGCAATTTAGACTGGGATTGACTGTGAATCTATAAATAGATGGCATTTTCACGAGGAAGGCTATTTATGTCTTGCCCTGGCTGAACATTTGATGAGTGTACAAAGGAGCTATCCCTGTGAAAAATGCAGTAACACTCCAAAACCTAAGGAGGGTCTCAGAAGTGGAGCTCACAGCCTTCTGTTGGAAAGAAGAAAACAGTTCAAAAGAGGAATACAGAAAGTTAAGAATACACTAAGACTGTAAGATTATGAAATTAAATGAAAGGAGACTAATTTTTGTAAAAAGCAGATCAAAGCTTATACATTCAAAGGAAGTTAAACTTAGGGCAAATTAAGAGTTAGTTGTATGATTATTCTAATCATGCTGCTATTGCCTGTGGCACAGTCTTTTGAATATACTTAGTGGTAGATGTCTGTCCTTTGATTTTAGCAAATGTTCTAAATAATTTGAGATCAAGTTTTATGACTAAAACTTTATCACCTATCTGGAAATTTAAGCTAAATAAATGCATTTTAGGTAAAAATTAAACCTCTGCCCTCGTGGAGTTTATTGTATGACAGGCAGACATAAATAATACACATGCTAAATAAGTAAACTACGACAAATGTTAGCAGGTAATGAATGCTATACAAAAACATTAATCAAGGCCAAGGAAATCAGGAGTACAAGGAGGAAGTAGTTTGTTATTTTAAATAAGGCGGCAGGCCTTATTAAGAAGGCAATATTTGAACACAGATATGAAAAAAAGTGAGAGAAGAGAGCTCTGTGGGTGTCTGAGAGAGAGTATTCCTGGTGGAGGTGACTGAAAATGTAAAGACCGCAATGGAAAAATGTTTGGTGTGTTCACAGAACCGCAGAGAGGCCACAGTGGCTGGAGCAGAGCAAGCAGACATGGAAGTGGGCAAGGTGGTCAGAGAGGCAACAAGGAAACAGATCATGTAGGGCTCTAGAAACCAATGTAGGATTTTGGTTTTTACTCTGAGAAAAGTGAGAATAGAAGTGTGATACAACTCGAGTTTTTAAACGATTACTCTGGCTGTTGTGTTGAGAATAGACGAAAGGGGGCATAAGTGGAAGTGGGGAGACTAACAGGAGTTGTCCTAAGTAACCTATTGGGGTAGCAGTAAAATTGGTGAGCAGTGGTTGAATTCAGGATGTATTTTGAATGTAGAGCAAACAGGACTTTCTGACACCACCCGCCATAAAACTTCAGAAGAGTGACCGTTACCATATTTAGATCAACATGTATTTTTCTCAGCAAAGGAAGAATTTACACTGGTTGCCCCTTTTCCATGGGGAATACACTCCGAGACCCTCCTGTGGATGCCTGAAACCTCAGATAGTATAGAACCCTACATATATTCTGTTTTTTCCTATACATGCATACCTGTGATAAAGTTTAATTTATAAAAATTGTCACAGTAAGAGATTAACACCCATAACTAATAATGAAATAGAATAGTTAGAACAGTTTGCTGTAATAAAAGTTATGTGAATGTTTTCTCTCTCCCTCTCTTTCTCTCTGTCAAAATATCTTATTGTACTATACTTACCTTTCTTGCTTCATCTTGTGATGATGTGAGATGATAAAATGCCTTTTTAAGTTGAGAACTTTTACCTTTTCACTTAAAGGAAGCACTTTATGGCTTCTCTTCGGCATATACAAACTTTTGCCATCACCACTCTTGCACCTTGGGGCCATTAAGTAAAATAAGAGTTACTTGAACACAAGCAGTGTGATATGGTCATGGTCGATCTGATAACTGAGATCACTGCTAAGGGGTGAGTAGCATCTACAGCGTAGACAAAGGAATGATTTATGTCCCTAGCAGGACAGAGAGAGATTTCATTACAATACTCAGAGGACCACAGTTGACTGTGGGTAACTGAAACTGTGGAAAGCAAAACTGCAGGTAAGGGGGGAGTGTAATTGATTTGGCAGACATTATTAATACATTCATCTTCCCCCTGTATGTGAGCTCTGTGAGGAGGGTGACCCTTTCTTGTTTATCCAGATATCCTTGTAGTACCTTGGACAGTTACTTCAATTACTTGGTGATTGCCTTGCAATATTTGTTGAACTGGATAATTTTGACAATTTGTGGACATTACCGTTTTATATTTAAAAATATTATAATAGTTTAATGTGATACCTCAAATTTATATTCAGTTGACTATGAAACATTTTGTAATAGTTTCAAATTCAAACAATTATTTTCTTTGCAGCAAACAAGACAGGAAAAAGATGAAGAACGTGAATTTGATTGGACCATTAACATTGGTAAGTTGTGAAATAATAAATGTGAATAATTCTTTCCTTTGTTCGAATTTGGTGTCGAATCAATAGTTATAGAGCCAGTACTTTAAGACTATCTACAGGCAGTGACAGATTTTTCCCTGCTACACCTGTGCTGGCTGAGGTTGGCTCATTGTACTCATGGCCCAAGATGGATGATAAAGAGGTGGGCGTAGGTTGGCTATGAAACAGAACCGAGCTAACTGGTTTACAGTGAAATTGAAAGTAGGACTTGTGTTTGTAGCACCAGACAAACTAACCAATTTCACAAAAATGAATCTCTACATTTGTTTCACAAAACTCCCACACATTTAGCTTAAAATAAGCTCGCATGTAAAGTGGTTGTTAACTATAGAAATTTTAAAACAATTAAGAAATCTGTGTTCACATGTGGCTTCCAAGATAATTGATTAAATGTAGAGTAACTATTAGAGAGTTAGATTATGTTCAGCACAATTCTCAGTGGCTTTCTGCTGGCACAAGGCAAGCCAACATATGTTAGGAAGCAGTCTAATCTGTTTTTCATTTGTCTCAGAGAAGTGGCCCAAGAAAGTGTTTGCCCACTTTTGGTAAATATGTGTTTCAAACTATGATAGCCATTATTCAGCTGGAATTTGCAACTTAATAAGTAAATAAGTGAAAAGACACCAAAACATCCTAGGTCTTGAACATTGCTGCAGATTTCTCACGTTACCACAAAGCCCCTATTTATTCTCTTCTTTCTTATTCTTGTGATGTTTTGTTTAAAAGTCTCAATAAGAGTATTTTTTTTAATTTAGTGCTTTAGAGGATAAATTGTAAAATTAAATCTGGTTTTGATGCACAGGTTTTAAATCTGTCTCCTACATAAAATAAAATACCATAAACCTTAAAGTAGAAAGGTGGAAATTTTCTTGAATATAAAAGCTAAAATTTAAGTTAAATATACATGTAATCTTTTTCAGACTCTGAATAGATTTTTTTGTCTCAAAATAGATTCAGGAAAAATGCTTTACTTTTAAAAAAAATTCTTTCTCATCATTTAATTGCAATTAACTTACAATGTTATATTGGTTTCAGGTGTACTACATAGTGACTAGACATTTACAAAACTACTCCAACAGAAATTAGAAATGTTTTGTTGAAAAATCACTGAAAACAATTTAGTTATACTTAGTACATTGCTGGGAAATTCATGTAATTTTAAATTTAAGCTTAGGAACAAGGAAATTTTATTTAAGTAGTTTGAAAAGCATTTAAAATGTTCCTCAATTGCATGTAAATGTTCAGTAAAGAGAACATTACATGACAACCTGATCCTGTGCTTGAAACTAATGGACAGACCCAAGTGTTCTATCTCCCTTCCCTAGAAGCCACAGAATTGAACCCTGGAGACACTAGTCTCTTTTTAGGGACTAGTAATCGCAATTTTAGGGACTCTTCCCCATTTGCTCTTGACTTTACCTGCACCCCCTTTTTGTTTCAAACTTCACTTGGCTTCTGACCCTTTGTCTCTTTTGGCACTCTTGCTTGTCCTGTGTGTTTGATGATAGAATTTGGCCTTCCCACACTGAACTTCTAGAACTCTCTGAGGAAAGTTTGCACACACACTCTCCTTCCCCACCTCACCATGTGTGTCTGACCTCATCCTGCCCTGGGGTATTGACCCTATCTGACTCAGCTTCAGCTCTTAAAAATCCCACTCTGCCAAGTCTGACTCATCCATTCTCCTGATGACTGTGCCTTGTCCCCAAAAAGCAGGTGGGATGGGGTGAGGAAAATGGATAGAGGGAAAAGGTTAAAAAGAGGGGAGAGATGCAAGGGACAGAAATGGAAAAATAAGACGACAATGTAGTCTGAAAGAGGAGAAAAGGACAACACAGAGAGTCAAAGAACAGTTAATCAAAAATGAGAAGAAAAAGCGAGAAGACTGAAAAACAGTGAAGGAAAAGTCTTTGGAGTATTATGACATTGATCAGCTGTTTTTGTTTGTGGGTGTTGTGCACTTCACTGTGACAACTGCTGTCCCTACTCTAAGTGATAGTACTAAGTACATTGTACATGGATGATACTAAAATAAGACCATGATCCTCGGTGTGTCCCTTAAGTCCTTTTCTATCTCTCTCTAATATCATCTCCACACTCGGTACTGTCCACTTCAGGAATTCCACCGTGGGAGCTTCCTGAAAACTCTATGCAGTTTCTAGTCACCTTGCTCTTCTAAGCCTAAACATACCCTATTTCCTGTGCCTTCCCCAATTCTTCAGCGAACTCCTTCTACCCTTGAAGATTCTGTAATGAGCATCCTTTCCATGAGCAAAAATTCTCTAAAGCAGGGGTTCCCAACCCCCAAGCCTCAGATTTTTACAGGTCTGTCGCCTGTTAGGAATCAGGCCACACAGCAGGAGGTGAGCGGTATGCAAGCACGTGAAGCTTCATCTGTATTTGCAGCCACTCCCCACTAGCATCACCGCCTCAGCTCCACCTCAGATGATCAGGCATTAGATTCTCATTAGGAGTACTGGTCCCTGGTGCCAAAAAGTTGGGGACCACTGCTCTAACGTACACAGATAGGCACTCCGTGATGTTTATTGCACTTCACTACTGAGCTGCCTTTCAAAAGTAAATTTAAACTTTTTAAAGGGATCTTATTCTCAAAACTCAGAAAATTTGTTTCCCCCACTTGTAATTTTCCCTCTGACATATTCTGAATGTCATTTTAAAGGATGTGATGTACATGTGCATGTGCATATGAGCATGTGTTTGTGTGTGTGTGTGTGTGTGTGTACTCCTAGTTGTCCTTAATTCACTACTTCAGGAGTTCTGGAAGATCAAACAGTATTTCTTATTAGAACCAAACCTTTATCCCTTCTGATTATATTACAGTCATTCAAGCAAATAAGATACTGATTAAACAGAATCAGATTGATTTCTTCACAGAATATAAAAGAAATAGAATCATAAAATTAGTCTGTCAATGATTTGGGCTGAAATTCTCCTTTTTACCTAATACATTGATTTGCAACTATTATAAATGTGCAGTTTTGCTTTCTTCAGTTGAGTTATGCAAAAATCTGGATTCTTGAAGCTATAGTCTTGGTTTTTCTATATTGATTTATTTTCCTACTGAAAAAGTATATGAAGGGAAATGTGTTAAACTTTTTGTGCTATAATTGTGGAAAAGAGAAATTCTATAACACAAGGTAAGATAAGTTTTTTTTTTTTTTCCAGTTTCGATACTCTGATTGGCAGGATAAATTATTCATGTCCCTGGGCACAATCATGGCCATTGCTCATGGATCAGGCCTCCCCCTAATGATGATAGTATTTGGAGACATGACTGACAGATTTGTTATTACTTCAGGAAACTTCTCCTTTCCAGGTAAGCATTTCTCTACTTTTTTTAATGCACTGTACTCCTTTAACTAGTGAAAGGTTAGAAATTGATTTTGCTATTTATCATGTACTTCTTTAATGATTTAGATATCTGGTGATTCCAGGTATTACAGAAGAAATTGTGAAATTCTCAGAAAATTTCTTGAATACTCACATTTCAAGAACTGGGTGTATGCTGTTTGACAGGATAAGGAAATATATAGAAATCTTTGTCTCTAAATAAAGTAGGGAAGTCACTCTACATGAGGACAGTGGAACTGTAACAGTATATCTATTCAATGTTCATCCCATTAGTGGTTACTGGTAAATTTCAAAAGATACCAATTAACATGGCAGTACCTCTTAGCTGTGTCCAGCTTGTAGATCTGTTTCTGGTTTCCTTTTTTTCTCCTCCCATCTTTTATTTTATTTTACTTTACTTTACTTTACTTTATTTACTTTATTACAGGCACTTTCTGTCTCAAGTTTTTGGATAAACTAGGTTAGCTGGACCATGCTATAACACTTCACTAAAGAGTGAATGAATTCAATATGAGAATAGTGTGCTTTGAAACACACCCAAAGGACTGTAATTACTGAAGAGCCAGCAGAGTCGCATAAGTTAATGTCTCTAAATAGGGGCAGCACCGGGATGAAGCTCCAGTGGACATAGTTATTTTTGTATTAGCCAAATTAATTACACATAGAAAGAAAGGCAGTTTCAGCTTTCTACCAGGCCTGAGGTTCAGTTCTTCCCAAATGACCTTTGGGGCACTAGATTAGAGAAGACTGAGTGGAGCTTTATTGGTACACAGATGGTGGAATACGAGGAAAAAATACCAATAAAGAAAAGGCAGCTTTCGTAACAAAGATGCCTGAGAAAAAGTGGACCCTATAATTTAGATAATATTCAGTAAGAGTTTTCAGTGTTCATGGATTAAGAACTGTATATTTGGTTAGCAGTGTAGGGCTTATGTGTAATTACCTAAGAGAATATGAATGCTTGATTTATACACTAGGACTTGTATACATAAATACTGATAAACATTAATACTTTTTAGAAAACTATTAAAAGCATCCTTTGAATAGAAAAAAAAAAGCTCCTACAAAAACGCAGTTCATGTACTCTCAAATACTAGTGTTTCTGAGAAGACCCTCGTTATAATAAAAATACTAATAGTAGTAATCTTTCATTGCATTTCTTATCTGCTAGGTTCTATTTCACTTAACTCTCATAAAAACAGCCCTACATAGCAGATAATACTGTTCTTCTTAACATATGAGGAAACAAACTCAGAGAGGATAAATAACTTATCCAAAGTTACATAGCTGGTGAGTGTTAGGACAGAAATCAAATCTAAGTTTTCTTATTATCTAAACCATGCTCATTATCATATAAATACATGATACTGCCAATGTAAATAATTATGCTTTCTCTTCTAAAAAATATGTTTAGAAACTTTTAAATGGATTACTGTGTTTAACAAGGGACTAAAACTTTAACATAAACACCATAAAGGTAAAATTGGAGTAATATAAGACATTTAGAAAGCCTTTAAGGAAATGAGGGGTGGGAATTTTCTTTTCTTTTTTTTTTTTTTTTTACTTTTAGAAGCTTTAGATTATTATGCGTTATACACATATAAGGCAGGGTGATGCTCATATTCAGACACATCAGTCAAAAACTGGTTTTAATTCAGGGTTAAAAAGAGTCATGGATGATTGGATAACCAAAATTTGATATATCGTACAATGGAACAATATTTAGCCTTAAAATGAAAGAAAATCCTGACACATGCTGCAACATGGATGAACTTTTAGGACATTATGCCAAGTGAAACAAGCCAATCAAATACAAAAAGACAAACACAATATGATTCCACTTATATGAGGTATCTAGAGTAGTCAAATTCATAGGAACAGAAAATAAAAGAGTGGTTACCAGGAACTGGGGGTAGGAAGAAATGAGGAGTTGTTTAATGCATAAAGTTTCAGTTTTGCAACATAAAAAAGTTATGGAGATTGGTTGTACAACAATGCGAATACACTTAACATTGCTGAACTGTACACTTAAAATGGTTAAGATGGTGTTTTATGTTATGAGAATTTTATCACACTTAAACTTTTTTTTAAAAAAATCATTAAAACAATGCAACACACTTATCACAGGTAAGTCAGCATTTGTACCACTTTAGAACACCAGAGTAATTCCAGTTTTCTTATTTGGAGCAGTTTGCTTGTTTTTTTACTTGTTTCTAATTGTGCAACTGAATTTCTGTGAAGTTGGACAGGCAGACAGGTGCCATGTGCTGTGCCTAGGGCCAAACTCAAGGTCTCTCTGGGGAATGGCACAAACAAGTCACTGACAAACCTATGCTTGCTGGAATGCTAAACCCACTAGAGTTGCCAGCTTAGTTTCAGTAGCCTCCAAATGTTATGACACTTGGTTTTCTATAGCCACATTTGTCATTAGGCCTTATTGGCTGTCTTGGAGGATTAGAATTGGAAGTCCTTCTAATGTTATTAATTTCCAATGTCTACTCTTTGGTAATTTTTAAATGTAATATTCTCATTCCTCCTTGGAGAACTGAAATTTTTAAATTTTATACTCACTCTAAATCCAAAGAGCTCATTGATATGTTTAGAGTCATAGTTTAGCAATAGTCATGGAGGTTGAAAGAAGATAGAATATGGAAGATAGAGCTGAGCTTACTAGCTCATCTCATAGGGATAATGTTTATTTAGAGTCTAGACTTTAGAATTGTTGGGTTTTTGGACAACTAGACTTAATGGGAGCCAAATGAGAAGGAAATGTCAGAAGAAAATGGCTTAAATTACAAGAGGGTCTGACAATGATTTATTGTGAACGCAGCCCATCCTTGTCAATAGAATAAAGCCAATCCATGACAAGATTGTTCCCTCACAATGACTGAGTTGTGCAGAAACTATGCATAAAAGTTTAAGGACAGAGTCATAGGAAACAGTTTTTCTGCAGAGTACCAATATATATATTTTGTCCCAAGTCTATGTGACTGAAATAATCTAGGAAATTCCGTGGGGAAATTGATATATCCTACATGTCCTTGCATGGCTTTGGAGTTGAGAGTAAAAAGGCACTTTTGAGCCCCTGGTTACCTTAGTTAACTGCCCATACTGCCTAAGCCCCGTGGACAAACACCATCTCTTTGTTTTGTACTGAATATTTCTATATGACAAAGGAAATTTTAGGTAGAATTGGAAGGGAGACATTGACTTAATTTGAGGCTCAAAATGATCATCATCAGTATTTCCAATATAGCGTCTGCTTAAGTAAGCCTTAAGTTGCACAGTTATTTAGGCCCTTCACTCACCAGCTGTATGACCTTGGGAAAGTGACTTAACTTCTATACTTACTGGTTTCATCTTTGAAAGGTAATCATAGACTTAATGATAGAATTAAATAAGATGATTTATGTAAAGTGTCTGGAACATAGTAAATGATCAATGAATATTGGGGAAAACTAGCTGTAAGAACTTAAAAATGAAATAGCCATTCTAAATTTATGTTTATTCATATATAAAGTGAATTAATTCTATGGGAATTAAATGAATAGGCAGTTTAAAGAATTCCCTATTTTCTTGTTTTGGGAGGCATCCAGGTAGGTGAGAGTGGGCACTTTCTCATCCATATTAGAATCAAGTGGGGGTTGGGGTATTTTTAGAAATATGATCTCTAGATTCAGTCAAAATTTTTGATTTATGCTCTTGCATGGAGCCTGGGCTTCTGTATTTTTCAAGCTCCTAATGTGATTATAATAAGCAGATAGCACTGAGAATTCCTGAACCAGATAAATATTTGGAAATTTTTTATGAGACATAATGGTAGCACCTGAAAAGACTAGGTTTATGCTCTTTTTAGATTTAGAATCTCATGAGATTTCTAGCTCTAGAACTCCATCCAGATCTACAATCCCATGACTCTTTAGGAAACACATCAACATAGAGTTGCCTCACCTTCGTCCTGGTTTCCGGCTGGAACTAGGCTGCCATTCTTGGCCTGCGACTCTGAGAAAGGAAGGGTTCCAGTTCGGAATGACCGTGAATTCTTATTTCCTAGTAGGGAAAATCAATCTGAATTGTAATATCCTTACTGAGAGAATTTAAAGTTTGAGGTAGGTGTAGGAGGAGAGTTAAATTCATTTAAGATTTCACCTGATTTCTAAGTTCAAGGAAACAACTAGCCCTGTACACATATATCTGAAGGTTTTCAAAGGTTTTGAACAATGCTTTCTACAAATACCATATCTTTAGGATAGATTGTCTGCCTCTAATTCCAAACACAGTTCTGATTTGGCATATCAAAGGTACATATTTAAGAACTAGAAGGAAATCAGCATGCAGAACTGAACTGATAAGAACAGAAATAAAATGGTATGCTTTCTCAAGGATCTGATAGCTGATAAGGAGCAAGAGTAATAAGAAGAAATACTTTGCTGTGAACATCAGTAGAAGTTCAGTCCTGAGGGGGAAATTATGCTTGGCAATTGACCCTGACAGTAGTTTAAGTTTTAAATAAATGTCAACCTTATCTTTCTTTGAAAGAAGATAAGAAAGATACACAGCACCCAGAAAACATGACCTCTGGGTTATTTACACATGATAAAGGAACGAAGGCTAGTTTTTCTCCTAGCATCATGGTAAATGAGAACTACCTACCTTAGTATGTTTTCTCAACAATGCTATGGTGATATTTTATCCTATTATTTTGTGAATACAGTAGATATGAGCTATTTTTATTTTTCACTTTGTGTTTTCAAAAGTTAAAATAAGTCATTACCACATGAATTAATCAGTATGGTATGGTGTTAGGAGTTGTATAGCATAGTGCTAGGACACACAGACTATTTGCTAGCTGTGTGACTTTGGGTAAGTTAATTTATCTCTGTGCCCCAATTTCCTTCCCCATATGTAAAATGGGGACCTCTAAAATAGTCTTACTCATAAGTTGTATGAAAAGTAAATGAATTAATACATGTAAAGTGTTCAGAACAGAGCCTGTCATAAAATAAATAATAAATGCCAGCTATTGTGAAAACCAGGAAAGACACACTGACATTTTTATTATATTGGCTTAAATTAATGGACAATGTATTTTCTTCCAATTAATAATGCTTTAAAAATACCAGAATACAGTTTTGCTAGTAAGCAAGACATGGAATACACTACAATGATGACTATTTGATCCACTGACTTGTCTCTGAGCAACTCGGTTATCTTCCTTGTCTTTAATTTTCCTTTCTTTACAATGGATATAATTCAGTCTTTCTTTTACTGAGGTCATAAGGAAGCCTGTCAGGGAAAACAGACATATATTAAAAAAATTTACACTCACAAGTATCTGTGAAGTACTTTGAGCCATTAAGAAAAAGAGTGCCCTTAAATCCTGTATTTTCTATTTGGACCATTTATTTTTTCCTATTCTGCCTTCTGTGTGGCTCCTCTCTGCTGACTTAGGTAGCTGCTTTGCTGAAGGCCCCAGATCACTAAGATGAGAGAAGAACCTGAGAGGGCTTATCTTCCCCGATTTGGACCCTAGATGTTCTACGCCTAAACCCTTGAGCTCTTTATTTAAGTAAAGTGAAAAGAATGCATTTGAACATGAAAAGAGAAAAGAGAAAATATTTTTTAAACCTGGCAATATATATTAATAGTTTAACCTTTCAAAAATGTCTTATTTTTGTTTCATTTTGTTTTTATATAGTGAATTTTTCACGGTCAATGTTAAATCCAGGCAGATTTCTGGAAGAAGAAATGACTAGGTAATTGGCTAATATATACTCTTTACTTTTTGTTATACTCTTTAACCTATTATCATTTACAGTACTCCTGATCCTGCCATTTAAAGTAAGTTGAATACATCATGCCCTTTACTAATAAGTACTTCAGTGTGGTTCCTAAGAACATTCCCTCATAACCACAGTAAAGTTAACAACTTCAGTAAATTTAATATTGATACAATAATTTGATCTGATCTACCATCTGTATTCCAATTTTGTCAGCTGATCCAATAATGTCATTTATGGCATTCCCCACCCCCATCGTTAGCTGTCTTAATAGACTGGCTAATGTCTATTAAGCTTGGAACATAATGTTTGTATGTTTACATATCAGTTAATGTTGGTGATATAAATGAGTACTAAAATGAGTACTATCTGTATGCTATAGCAGGCCTGAAAGGATTTTGTCTGGAAAAAGTTTTTAAAAATTATATTGAAAATATATTTGAAAGTCCTGAAACAAAATTTATTATTTTTAGAGATACTAGCTTTCCTCTAACACCCCAAATGTTGCGTTTGAATTCATGACATTTTAGCATACTATTTAAAAAAATTTTTTTTTCAAATTCTGCCACATAGGAAGAGGTGTTTTTTTGGTTCTATGTGTAAACAATATGAGAAGCAGAACCATTACACATGCTCAATCTGTTTATTTCTACATTTGCAATATGTTAATCGTAGTGACAATGTTTAGTATGAGATATGCAATTCTAGAACATTAATTATGAAAGAAATATCAAATTGCATCCACAAAATGTCAATATCAGTTTAAAAGTGTTTCGCTAACACTGCTTTTGTTTTCTTGTATAACCACAGAAATTTATTTTTCTTTAGCTGATAATTCAAATAAATGTACTATTCTCCTCTTATAATTTAAGAAAAGTAAAAAATTTAATGTGTATTTGTTGTATTTGTTATAATGTCCTACATAATCCTTGTGGTCAGTTCTGTAAATTTATTAATTCCCAATTCTGAAGATTACTTCTGAAAGAAATGAGTAAAGGACAACACTTAAAAGCAACTTTCTAATTATTTTCCAGATATGCATATTATTACTCAGGATTAGGTGCCGGAGTTTTCATTGCCGCCTATATACAAGTGTCATTCTGGACTTTGGCAGCTGGCCGACAGATTAGGAAAATTAGGAAAGAATTTTTTCATGCTATTCTGCGACAAGAAATAGGTTGGTTTGACACCAATGACACCACTGAACTCAATACACGGCTAACAGAGTAAGTATATTGCTAATGTCACACTTTCATAAAGAAATTAACCACAATTGTGTGAAGGTTTTAAATGAAAAAAAAAAAAAGTTAATAGATTAGGCATTTGCTATTTATTGGAAGTAGAACATGTGACAGCTGTTTATAGCACTTGCAGTCTATTCCACAGTGTATTTTCCTTATCTGTTAGTTTTTCTCCTCAGTTAGTAGGTTTATTTGAGAACTGAATTCACCTTAAATATTTGTTTTTCTCCCATGGAGCTTACCACAGGGCCTTACAGATGTTATATACTCAATTAAGATGATTGAATAAATGAATGATTGAATGACTTCCCAAAGAGACTTGTCTTAGTAATTATTGACTCTTCACTTATTCAACAAATATTGAGGGCCTGTTATGTATCAAGCACTGTTCTAAATATTTGTGATATACCAGTAAGACAAAGATTTCATCCTCATATTGCTTACTTTCCAGCAGGGGGAGGTAGATGATAAACGTTTTCTTATTGGAGGTCCTGGTAAGAGTGTAATGAGTTCAAAAAGGAGGGAAGATCAAGGAATTTAGGATTTGGTTGGCCTTCAGTGTTGACTCAGAGAAATGGGCAGCCACTGCACATTTTTGATTGAAGAGTAATGTGTTCAAACTTCAGTTTTCAAAGGATCACACTGGCTGCTGTATTGAGAATAGATGGGGTTGAGAATATGGCTAAGAATAGAAGCAAGGAGCTCTTTCTAACTTCTGCTTTTAAACAAATTGACTCCTGTTCAAAATGTTAATGCTCCTCTAATAGGATTAACGAATTTAATGGTATCAACTTTAATTACATTGATTTCTTAGAAATTAAGGAATTAATCCAGGATCTCTCCCTTTGTAAAGTAATTAGGTGGGAAAAAATATCATTCAAGAGGCTAAGACTCTGAAAGAGGCTGGTAGTAGTGCGTAAATAAGTTTTATCTGTTTATTTGTTTGTTAGATGTCTGCTTCACCTTTCTAACTAAAGACCTCCTGCCTGTAACCACTTAGGTGTGATTTTTTTTAGTGACATCTCCAAAATCAGTGAAGGAATTGGTGACAAGGTTGGAATGTTCTTTCAAGCAGTAGCCACGTTTTTTGCAGGATTCGTAGTGGGGTTCATCAGAGGATGGAAGCTCACCCTTGTGATAATGGCCATCAGCCCTGTCCTGGGATTGTCTGCAGCTGTCTGGGCAAAGGTATGTGAAACTTGGGCATTATCATGTGCATTGACGCAAAGTCATTTTTAAGTTGCAGTGTTCTGGTATTCGTAGTTGTGTAGATCTGTGTTAAATGTCAGTTGAAACCACAGTTTGAAGCATGTTGTTAACATGGTGCTTCAATAAAGAAATTTATTTTTAATGTGATTCAAAATGTTACAGTTATTACCTCAATTATCGATTTTTTTTTTTTTAATTTCTTTGAGTAAATTTTCTGGTGTAGTAGTTTAAATTACATCTATGGTTATATTCTTATTTAAGGAAAAACAATTTTAAAGTATACATTTCTTCAAACTACTCTGTGAATATAAACTATTTAAACAAAGTTTGAATTTGTCCCATTTATTTTTAATGTATAGTTAAGTGGCACCCTGACAATTTTGCCTTACAATAAAATATACATAACTTATTCTACTTCAGCCAATATGGAAAGTTGAGAAATTTTACTGGCATTTTTTTGCTCATTCTGGGGTTGATGTTTTTACTGTATGAACTATTGGACCTCTTTTGTTTGGATTCTTTTTTTACCATTCTCCTGAAACATCATGCATAGCCATCTTATTATTCAATGGAATGTCCATGAGTAGATCTGAATGTATTGTTTTCATAGTAATTAAAAATTATGACTCAGTGAAGAAAAGGATGAGGAATCCTTTCAAAACAATATGGTTTTATTTTAGGTTATTTTGCAATTAGCAGAGGAAAAAAGAATAGATGTGGAACTTGAACTGTTCCCAAAAACTTTTTGTAGAGAGTTATTTGTGAATTTTCTTTTCCTGACCACTCCTGGAGGATTATATCACAAGGGGAGATCAGATCCGGCCTGTGTAGGGTTGGAAGAAGTCATTGGACCTGGTATACTGAGTGTTGTTAGCTTCATGATTTCAATGTTTGGTAAAGGATAATGTTGGGGAAGAAAAAGTAACTTAAAGAGTTGATCAGACTGTCTTTAACTTTCTCCCCATACAAAAATTATGAATGTTTCTCTTCTGTCCAGATACTCTCGGCATTTAGTGACAAAGAACTAGCTGCATATGCAAAAGCAGGTGCTGTGGCAGAAGAGGCTCTGGGGGCCATCCGGACCGTGATAGCTTTTGGGGGCCAGAACAAAGAGCAAAAAAGGTTAGTAAAGTTATTTGTCCACTGGTTCATAGAACCCACTTTTACATTTTGTTGCTCATTCTTTTGTAGTATACATTCACTACTTTCCTTTTCCTAATATTAATATCTGTCCCACAAAATATAGATTCCCTTTATGGATGGCTAGTGCTTGATGTCAGACTCTAAAGCAGAGTTCTTACCCTTTATGTTCCATGGACTCCTTTGGCACTCTGATGAGGCCTGTGGACTCTCTTCTTAGAATAATTATTTTAAATACATAAACAAAATACATAGGATTACAAAGGAAACCAATTATATTGAAGCTCAGTTATCAAAATACTTTTAAATTGTGATAGAGTAAATATGTATATCTTTTGTTACCATAGTAAATGATAAGAGCTAACTATAGGTCTTACAGCTACTATAATTCCAAAGTAGAGATGTGGGTAAAAGATACTTCAAGATAATTGCATTAATTGTAATATGACATAAAAATGATCTGGGATTTCTATTGGCAACAAAGTCATAATTACTGCTAATACAGCAGTTTGTTGCCTGTAACGATAATGAAAGAAAATGCTAAATTTTAATTAGAAGTTAATGAAAATAAATAGTAATTTCCCCCCCATTCAAGTTCCTTGATCTTGGATCCCAGGTCAAGTACTCCTGCTCTAAAGGAACTTGATATAAGAAAACCTAAATGCCAGAACAATGCCCACTGCCAAAGGCTACTCCCTGCACTTTATTTAAATGTCCCCAACCAGTTTTCTTTAAATCTCCTAATATATAGTCAAAGTATTATTCTGTGCATTTTCTTTTGCCATTCTATGGGACTGCTGGTACCCAGAACTCTTTGACATGGAAATTCTTGAAAGTTCTCCAGCATTAAAAGCAAAGTTTCTCTAATTTCCACCATTTCATTTTCTATTTTCTATTCCTCAAACCTTCTTCAAAACCACCATGTTCTTGGTTCTCTAACCTCTCCCTTTTTCTCTCTTACCGCTGCTTCCTGTACACAATAGCCCACACAGACCACACTAACCCTCAGTTGGACCTCAGGATGAGTGTAATCAGTGCCGCTCCATTAGCTGCAATAAGCAAGCCGCCTAAGTGAAGGTAATTACAGCATGTCCACCACTGTCGCCGGAGCTTTGCGTCACATTGGGGCCGATGTAAATCTCCCTGCACACACCTTGAGGCCCAGCCCAGGACTCATCCTAGTGTTGGGCCTGGCATGCTGTTTGTCTCCCAGGGACGCAGCTCTGCTAAGTGAGCGTAGTACCCAACACTGAGGAAAGTATACTGAAGAGTTGGGTGCTTCAGTAATTCAAAAGACAGACTTTTGGTGGCTGCGTACATTCTTTACAAACTAATAAATTCTCAACATCTCATTTGGTTAAATAAAAAAATATGTTGTTTGTTTTTGTTATAAACAGAAATACCTTATTTTATATGATATTTTTCCAAAGTCTCATTGTATATTTATCGGATTTTTCTCCAAATTTAGGGAGCCAAATTAAATATTACACACTCTCTGTGTCTAACGTGGAAAGGCAGATTTAATTTGAATTGATGTAAAAAAGATTGTAATTTAACAGAACCATTCTAGACATTTGCACCTTTGTATTAAATCCTAGTAACATTAATTTTAATTACCATTCAAAAATTTAATAATAGAATGAGTAATGTTCAGATTAATTCTAACATAATAATAGTAATGATAATAGAAATAGGAATTATCAGGTTTTGCCAACTATGTGCTAGCACTGTACTAATTACTTTTAAGTATCTGTTAGCCTCACAATTATCTTGCAAGGGAGGAATTATTCACTTCATTTTACAAATGATGAAGCTAAAATCTGCAAACATTGAGTAAGAACCCATATCCCACAAGTAGTGACTACCTTATAACCTTGTATCCTGGCTTGACAGTTGAAGGTCAACCTGACCAAAAAACAAAACAAAACACTATAAAGCAAAACAAAACAAAAAAGCAAAGGCCCAAGTTTAAGTACAAGAATATGTAAAATTTCTGTCCCTCACCCAATAGGACAGTAGAGGAAGTATTTTATCTTCTCTAGAGAAGAGGAATTGAGTTGTATTAAGAAATCTAACTATTTTAAGGGTCCTGAATAGTATTTACATTTTGGTGCCGTTCTTGGTTGGCTTGGTTTCTCTCCTACCTTAACCTTGATTTGTGATGCTAACCAAGAAGGTGATAATGATTCCATATCCCAGAGTGAGAGTTCAGTTGTGGAATAGCTACAGGGACAGTGATTGTATTGGTGATGACCAAGGGAGATGGGTCCAGGCCAGTAAAAGAAAGCTCAGATTGGCTCTAGTCCTGGCTGATCCTGACTTCTTTTCCCAGGAAGCTGGGACTCACCAGGGGTTTCTTACTTTGATGACTTTATTCCTTAAACATCCAACTACACAGGAGGTTAAAATGGCTCAGATTACGGATTGATTTCTTATGATAACGTTTCCCCCCTCTTTTTCTGGTAGGTATCAGAAACATCTAGAAAATGCCAAAAAGATTGGAATTAAAAAAGCTATTTCAGCAAACATTTCCATGGGCATTGCCTTCCTGTTAATATATGCATCATATGCTCTGGCCTTCTGGTATGGATCCACTCTAGTTATATCAAAAGAATATACTCTTGGAAATGCAATGACCGTGAGTACTTTTTCTAATATTTATGAAGAACCTGCAAATATTATTTATTCATCTACCTTTCCTTTACATTCATATTCCTTCTTTTTTGAAGGATGAGCCATGATTATAGGATTTTTTCTTTTGGTGAATCTTTGCTCTGTCCTGTGGGCAGGGCTGGCCTTCTAGAACATACAAGGCATAATTATGAGTGGGGCCAAGAAAACAGCATGTAGTAAGACCAATTAAGAAACATATACAATAAATAAAAGAAAATAAAAACTGAATACATTTATGAATGAAGAAATATGGATTGGAGCCATCATTCTGCCTTTGAGTTTCATTATATAAGAAAGTAAACATTATTATAAGTAATTCATAGTGTGAGAGATTGTTAAATTTACATAATATAGAACATCACCTATCTAAAATACAAGAAGTTATTTTAGTTTGTTTTTCTTTTTGAAAACAAAGATAGTTTTATTTTATAATTATAAAAATAACATACACTAGTTATAAAAAGGTTTAGAATACATCATTTTAAAAATTAGGGGTTACTTAGAATTATGTATAATCTAATAATCGACATATATTTAGTGATAACTTTTGGTTTATCTATCTTCAAGATCATTTTCTATATATACACCGATTTTTTCTTTCAAAACTGGGATTGTATCATGGATCCCATTTGTAACCATTTTTATAAACTAGCAATATTTTGTGACAGTCCATATCAGTGACTCAGTGACTGTCAGAACACATAACCATTCAAATAACTGTCATTTAAAACCTGTACTTTCCTATCTTTCTAAACAGACGTATCTTTTTAAACAGAAGATGTTGAAACAATTTGGCCCTTTGCTGATGACTTAGGGCCATTGAGAAAATGAATGACTTCAAAATGTTTTCTAGAGTGGTAACTGCATACTTCATTGAGGAGTTGAGAGCTGTCTGGCTGAATCAACTTTCACAATTGCTGCACTTGTTTTTTTTTTCCCCCTTTATTTTGGTCTCCTCTGGTTATCAGCTTGGAAACTCTCTACCTTTCTTCACTTCCTCTCTTGCTAAATTTTATGAAGAAGGGATATTGAATCCTGACTTTGCCATTCACCTTTTGTGATGAGTGTGTCCCCTATGGCATAGTCTCCTCACTTGCGGTGTGTGGGCAGTGACATCTCCCCAGTGGGGCTGGAGAGTGATCCCTGTGGTGCAGAGGGAGCCCAGCATCGCCCTCTGCATCAAGTGTTCTAGTGCATTAACTTTATAACATATGTTTGGATAGAGACTTTCTTGTTTTTATTGGTTCTTACCTGTATTGCAGATAGTGAATAGGTACATGAGGGATATTTGAGTTCTGGGTACACAAAATGTTGTTACTATATTCTGAGAAAAGCCAGACTATGTGTAGAGTTTCACCATGCCTGAAGAGGAAGGAGTAGTTTCTCTTCAGTTTTGTCAATGATTTGGGTTGAAATTCTCCTTCTTACCTAATACATTGATTTGCAACTATTATAAATGTGCAGTTTTGCTTTCTTCAGTTGAGTTATGCAAAAATATGGATTCTTGAAGCTATAGTCTTGGTTTTTCTATATTGATTTATTTTCCTAGTGAAAAAGTATATGAAGGGAAATGTGTTAAACTTTTTGTGCTATAATACAGAATAATTGTGTAAAGGAATTATTAATCAGTGCACACAGGAGTGATTTAGGGTTTTATAGTGTATGAATTGTTATCCTTTATATTAAACATTTTATCAAAATATGTATGTAAATTGGTACTTTTTAAGAACAATTCCATGAGGTCGAAATCTATCACATTTCATCTTGAACATTCTGTGTAATTCAATACATAGTTAAAGAAAATAACATAGGAATAATAATAATACTGATGGAAAATGCTTCCTTCTAGTGGCATTAGCTTCAGAGTCAAGAATATAGGTTTGAAAACCTTTCTAACTCTAAGTTCAGGAGAAGAACAACAGATAGTTTGGCAAGCTACACAAAGGAAAAAGTTTTTGAGGTTGAAGAAAAAATTTGTGAAAGGAAATGCTATCGTAACCTTGTAAATTTTGCTCTTTTGCTAAAAAATAAATAAGTAAATAAATAAATAAATAGATAGATAGATAAATAAATAAATAAATAATGGATAAACCTAAACTCAACACTTGTATAATGTGTTTCTCAAACAAATCATATTTGAGATAATAATGGATGCCAGAATGGGACTTATGATTTTTCCTCATATTCTTTTGCTCAGGTCTTTTTTTCAATCCTGATTGGAGCTTTCAGCGTTGGACAGGCTGCTCCATGTATTGACGCTTTTGCCAATGCAAGAGGAGCAGCATATGTAATCTTTGATATTATAGATAATGTGAGTTCTTTATTATTTTAATGCTGAAAAATTCTTTGAGGCTTGGATAATTAAATCTGGCTTTAGGTTAAATATCATGTGGAAATTAGTTATGTGAAATTAACAACATTTTCTTAGTAATGAATGAAACAAAATGCTTCATTCATATTTCTAAAAGTTTACTTTTAAGTAATGTAATAACATTGATCTTATTTTTGGAAATGTACATCTGCACTAGTATTATTATTAGAGTTCAGAGCAAAGATGTTTATCTTCTTAGTTTCCCCCCTTTCTCTTTCATGTTGTAGCCAGACTGAGACAATTATGATTTCTATACAGGATGAGTGGATGGAAAATTATTGGTGGGACCAAAATTGACAGTATGTTTTGCTGTGGGTTGCCTCCCTCAAAAAAAAAAAAATGATCACTGCATGTTTGATATGATTTTGAATCAACTAGATTAAATAAGTTGTATTGACTGAAGTGAAATAAAGAAAATAGTTTTAACATATAAACTAAGTTTGATTAATTAATCCAAACAATTCCTCCTGTTTTATTAAGTCATGGGAAAATTGCTCAGCTTCCCAAGATGCTGAAAGTTTACATTGTTCCTAAATAACTTGGCCCTAACAAATTGTTCATTCAGCCTTCTCAACCCAATTCATTACATTTATTATTTAGGAATAAGCTAATTTTCACTAAATGCTGAAATACCAGGCTATATCAATTATAGTATGTTTTTGTTACTACAGTTGTATAAACATGTGATTCTGACCAGTTAGAAAATTTATAAGGCTATGCCAAAAGCTTAAAGCGAAATATTGTACAAAATGAAATGAGTATATCCCTTATGATTTTTTGAGGAAATACCTATTTTCTGAGAATGAATATTTCCTTAAACACACACAAATACACATATACACAATGTTTACTTTGGGTTCTTTCTCATATGAGGGAGATTGTGCCATTCCAGGTCTTATTTTTGGAATTCGCCAAATCGTATTCCTTAAAATTGCAATTGTTTGTTCTATGATGGAATAGTTATTGAATTTTGTTTTATTTAGAATCCTAAAATTGACAGTTTTTCAGAGAGAGGACACAAACCAGACAACATCAAAGGGAATTTGGAATTCAGCGATGTCCATTTTTCTTACCCAGCTCGAGCTAATGTCAAGGTACTGTCAGAAGTATTTATTGGGATTCCTTACACAAACTGATTGTTCATCATCTTAAAGAATCCAAAGTCTCTAATCCTTTGATATTTACATGCTTTTTTCTTTCTGGGTTATATTCCCTTATTTGATACTTTTTTTCAAATTTAAAATTGAATTTAATTATTCCTCTTTTAGGATTTTGTTGTAATGTCTGTTATTTTTCTCTTTTTGCTCTCACAGATCTTGAAGGGCCTCAACCTGCAGGTTCAGAGTGGGCAGACAGTAGCCCTGGTTGGGAACAGCGGCTGTGGGAAAAGTACAACAGTTCAGTTGATACAGAGGCTCTATGACCCTGATGAGGGTATGGTAAGTGGGAAGAACCAAGTTCTCCAAAGCGGAAGCTGGGTACCAATTAGCCCTTTGAAATTGTTTTTTAGTAACAAATTTGCATCTGAATGCAATTTTGGTAAAAGGGCTGTGGAACTGCAATGCCTCTGGATAATGCATTCAAACCCTTGGGCTAATTTAACAAAAGCATACAAGATGATAAAAGCCAAAGAAGCTAAACAACATTCTTTTGTGTTCCTTAAACTAAGTTTTTCACAATCACTAAATGACTGGAAAACAGTCATCCAAACCACTGAGAAGATTATTTGCAGTGAGATATTTTGTTTGGTCAAAAATAGTTCGTATGGAAATTGTTGACAACCTGGTCATCAGGGTCACAAGAAACCTTAAGACAGTAATTAAATTCATCAAAGATTAGTTCAGTTTTCTTAAATATTAGAATAGCTGAAGGGAAAAGTGGGATAGTTTCTTAAGGAACTTCTGGGGACATGGGGAAAGTAATAGCCTAGGGTATATATTTTTGACTTAAAAATTTTGTTATAAATTCACACTTACAGAGAGGTTGCAAGCAAGGAACTCACATATACCCTTCATCCAGATTTACTAATTATTTATATTTTGACCCACGTGCTTTATTGTCTTATCTCTGTCTCCTCTCGTGTATGTATGTGTAACACACACACACATTCATACATGAATTTTTTTCTGAAACTTTGAAGTAAGTTAAAGACATGTTTTTTTGAATCCTACATACTTAACAATATGTTTTCTAAGAATGATATTCTTTTACATAGCTACAAAACAATTATCAAAGTCAGTAATTTAACGTTGATATAATACTAGCCCACAGGATATATTCAGATTTTCTCAACTGTACCAATTTTGAGACATTGAGTTTACCTGACATTAAAATATATTGTTATGAAAACAGAAGATCACAAGTTACAAAAAAACCCAAAACAAAACAAAAAAACATAGAAAGGCATTGAGCTATAACAAAGATTACAGGAATAAATACAAAGTCTTTGGGGTACATGAATTATTTATTTATTTAATAAAATTAATAAAAGTTCTTGGAAAAATCTAATATTACTAAGGAGGAACATAGGCCCTTTCTCATTTACTAAAGCAAACTCTAAGTTGGTTAAAGCGTGAACATTTTTCTCTATACAACCTAGCAAAATACTAACCATTGAATATACACATTTGAAAATATATTATTTTTAAAATTATTACTGGAGAAATACATATTTTTTTAAAAATATTCATGTCAGTAGGAAAGAAACATTTAGAAATTCTTTAACTTGTACATATTCAAGGTTTACATCATGATTTATTAATTTTCTACTAAAACAGTAGAAAAAATGCCAGTAGTAGAGTTAATTCAATTTTTCCTAAAAGCTCTATCTAATAAAAAATGGTAGAACTACAATTTTAAAAAAAAGCAATAAATTGGAACAAATGATTTATGATATATATGGGAAAACTATTACATTTGATATTTGAGAAATTACAGCTTACCCTTGAACAACACAGGTTTGAACTATGTGTGTCCATTTATATGTAGATTTTTTTCAATAAATACTGTAAATGTGTTTTCTCTTCCTTATGATTTTCCTGAAATTTTTTTTCTGTAGCTTACTTTATTGTACAAATACAGTATATAATACATGTAGCATACAAAATATATGTCAATAGACTGTTCATCTTATTGGCAAAACTTCTGGTTAACAGTAAGCTATTATTAGTAGTTAAGGTTTGGGGGAGTCAAAAGTTATTGGTGGATTTTTGACTGCGTGGGGTTTCAGTACCCCTAACCCCCAAGTTGTTCAAAGGTCAATTGTAATAAGAATCTGAAATAGCATATGAATATGCAAATCTTTCTAGAATAAATATAGATTTGTAAAAAGTTTCAAGAGATGTTCAGCCTCACATACAAACATATACAAATTAAAACAAAGCTACCGCCTCATACCTACTAATTAAAAAAAATTTTTTAAATAAAAAACCCAGAGCTGGTAAATTATAGTGAAGCAGATGTATTTATATATTCCTATTGATATTGTAAATTGTTACAATCTTTTTAGAAGGTTGTTTTTTCAACCTTTATTCAGCAAATAATAAATGCCCAACATACACCAGTCATTGTATAGGTAAGCAATCGTTATTAGAAAAGAAAAAAGAAATGATACCCTCCAACTTGGTAATTCTCTCCTTCTATAATAGTTGTCCTTCAGTGTTGCTTAAAGGAAGCCAAATTTCCAGCAGGTGGGAAATGCTAAAGTAAATTATGATGTGGTACATAAAGTAAACCATCATAATGCCATCAAAGTGATATGTAGACTGGGTAGGTATGTGGACATTTTTATTCAACCTTAATAATGGTGAGCAAAAATAATAGTTTGCTAAAAATATATAACCCAATATCATTTATGGAGAATGATCCATCCATGAAAAAACCATATATGTAAGGTGATAAATATCAAAAGAGATCATATACTTTTTTGTTTTTATTCTTGCACATTGCCATTTATTTCTAATTCTCATTTCTAACCTCTGAAATAAGTTACATATTAACTAAGACTTTTTCATAACAAATGAAAAGGTTTTGATGCCTTAGATATCAGTTGGTTTAAAATATTTAATGAAAAAAAATTTTTTTTCAGATTAACATTGATGGGCAGGATATTAGGACCTTTAATGTAAGTTATCTGAGAGAAATAATTGGAGTGGTGAGTCAGGAGCCGGTGCTATTTTCTACCACAATTGCTGAAAATATTCGTTATGGCCGTGGAAATGTAACCATGGATGAGATAAAGAAAGCTGTCAAAGAAGCCAATGCCTATGAGTTTATCATGAAATTACCACAGGTACAAGCTTTGTGAATGTAGTTGTCAAAATTAAAGTTTTGCCTCATGTGACCAAGTTCTTTCTGCAAAGGTTAAGCTAATAATGTTGGAGATGCAAGATTGTGCAACTTTGCTATGTAAGTCCCTTATATTAATAATTATTCAGTTGGGGTTTTAAGGAGTATAGCCTGGTACATAAATCATATAAAATTATATACAGAGTACGTGTTAATAGTTTATTAGAATTCAGTATTCATTTATTTTATTATAATTTATGAACCATTGCGGCAGTAAAAATGAAGCTTCATTTTGTCTTCATGAATTTCTGGACTCCATAACCTTTTCTATTTAAAATATTTCAAGAGCTCCTCCATGTTTTCTGCTGTAGAAATTTGACACCCTGGTTGGAGAAAGAGGTGCTCAGCTGAGTGGTGGACAGAAACAGAGAATTGCCATTGCTAGGGCGCTGGTTCGCAACCCCAAGATTCTCCTGCTAGACGAGGCCACCTCAGCCTTGGACACTGAAAGTGAAGCTGAGGTACAGGCGGCTCTGGATAAGGTCAGTAGATGCCAAACACCTGAAGGACCAGCAGATTGAAACTTTTTGAAAATTCTTGGCAGTGTTTTGCGAGTCTACATTGAAAAGCATAAACATAAGAGCAAATAAAACTCTCTCATTAGACTGTTGATTTCTCCTTTCTGTCAGGT
The DNA here is from genome assembly GCA_030015415.1 of Cynopterus sphinx. Taxonomy (NCBI): domain Eukaryota; kingdom Metazoa; phylum Chordata; class Mammalia; order Chiroptera; family Pteropodidae; genus Cynopterus; species Cynopterus sphinx. The sequence goes on from CM057391.1 coordinate 31,547,592, forward strand.
CATGTTGCAGAGAGGTGGATGACCCATTAACTGGCTTACTTTGACTAAGGTGAAGAGAGCTCAAATCTAGGCCTGTGTAATGAGCCACTTATGTTTGATTTTTTTCTTGCACATAGGCTATTGTTTTGATCCAAAATAGTTGTGTAAAAATATTTTTTAAAAAATCTAGTTACTTAAATACTGGACCAACTGAAAAACAGTTAAAATGCTTTCCTTATTTTGTAGGCAGTAACATCATTTTTATTTATTCACAAAGGTAAATGGATGGCTTTCTGGAAATAAAGTTTAAACTTCTGTGTTTGTCTAAACATATACGTAAGCAACAGTTTTTAAGGATGCTGAGCTCATGTACCTGGGTCAAGTGTTTCTAAATCTCTCACTATCTCTTCAAGCTGAAACTTCACAAGAAGTACCTTATCTTGGGACACTTCTGCCGTTAGTGATGATGTCATCTGTAATAACACAGTATAAAAACTAGAGTCAAACGACACCATATAAATGGATTTCAAATACATAAATATAAAATATATTTGATTTGAGAAAGTTTAGTAATAAAATGTGCAAATTACTTAACAGGTTCTATCCAAACGACCTGTTGCAATTTTAGGACAAGCTGATCCAATCTTATTTTCTCAGGAAAATTTATACCTGAATCTTAAATAATTACAACTGCTTTGTGTGCTATAAACTATAGTTAATCAATGCTTCTTGGTTTATCAGATTCCTATTTTGGCTTATCTTAAATCATTTTGTGATGATTAATGAGATAATAATTATTTCTCAAAATTTTTTCTATTGAATTATATTGCTTTTGTGTATGTATTATATATGTCACCAAACATATAAAATACAGGAGACTGGTATTTGGTTGGTTAATTAGAAGTGACTTAAAGCAATAAATCATAAAAATTTTATAAATTAAACAATTAGTTTTAACGTAAAAGTTATAAATGTATTTATGTGTATTTCTGGGTATTTATGTGTCAACGTAGACTTCTTAGTGTAAAGTCAGTAAGGTAATAGAGCTAGTTATGGAGGCAAAAGTCCCAGGGTCCAATACTTTCTAGGATACAAATATTTGATATATTAGCCCTTACTGTGCTAAAAGAACAGAATTATTAGAGATATTATTTTTCATGATACAGATCCTGCATGTGGCCTTGGAAGTTTTAATTCTTATTTGCACGAGTTACAACACTCAGCTTTAGCAATCTGTGTTCTGTAGAATTATGGCCAAGCAATCAGTCGATGATCTTTTGTGTATTGGCTTTAAAAATAGCTGATAAACCACTCATAAATTTTTAGAATCCCTAAGAAAAGCCATTAGAAGCTTGATGTTGTGGTTAAGAGTATAGGCTTTGGTGCTAGACCAGCTGAGGTTGGAGTCCTGGCTGTCCCTTTCTAGCTGTGTGACCTTGGACATATTAACTAGCCCCTCTAAGCCTGGGGTATTGAAGAAGTAATTGGGGAGAGAGGGAAACATAACATTATAGGATATTGAAAAGATTAAATGAGATATTGCATGTAAAGTTATTAGTACATGCCTTGCACATGGGAAACACTTGATATCATTAGCTATTATTATTATGTTGATTACCATTACCATGATTATTACTGACTTAATTGACTGCCGAATCAGTTACCTGTTGCTGCATAACAAACTGTCCCAAATTCAGATGTAACACAATAACTCTATAGCTTGGCTGGGTGAATCTGCTACTATTTTCACCTGAGCATATGGCTACATTTACCTGGAGGGTTGATTTAGCTAGAATGGTTCAAGAAGGTCTCATTCACATGCTGGTTGTTGGCTGGGCATCTCACGTGGCTTCTCATGCTCATACTTATGTAATAGGTTAACCTGGTTTCTTTATATGGAAGTCTCAGGCCAGTGTACCGAGAGGCAGGAGCTATAAGATATCTAGAGGCTTAGACTCCAGAATTTATACAATGTCACTTTTACCCATTCTGTTGGTCACATTAAGTCACAAGGCTAGCCCAGAGAGGAGAGAGGAAATAGATTCCACCTCTTGATGAGGGAGCTGTAAAGTATCTGTGACCATATTTAATCTTCCACAGCATACCCTCTGCCACAATTGTTTACATTTCTCCCACATGGAAAAGAAATTCACCTCTTCCCATGAGCCTCAAAAGTTTCATACATTTTGACCTCAGGCTCACAATTATGATATCAAGATCAAAGTCTCATTTTTGAAGATCTGTATGTGGTCCAAATATGGATGAGGTTCTTCATGTTAAACTATGAACTAAAGAGACAAGTTATCTTCCACACATACACCCAACACATAATGGTGATGCAGGGACAGGATAATGGTAATAGACACTCTTTTTCAAACAAGAGAAGAATGGGAAGCACACAGTAGTTACTGGTCCATAGCAATTCTGAAATGCAGTCAGATACATGTTGCCAATTACCCACTGCTCCGGGAAAACGTAATGTTCCCTGATTGCGGGCTAATTTTGCTCCCTTATCGTGGGTTCTCTAGTCCATCGTTCTCCTTGGTTTTGAGTTCCATCCCCTGGGTTCTTGGATCCACCCTCTGAGAGGTCTTTCCTTTTACAAAAGAAATGGCTAGCATCTGCATATGACTAGCTTTCTCAGCATGCTTTGTGCCCATAGGAATTTGGGACCCAGAGGCCATTTTACACTTTGAATTTTCTCAGTCTCTGTCTTTTTAAATTTTTTCCTTTTTCTTCTCAATCTCTTTTAGTCAAAACTGATGGGCTCTCTTAAAGACCCTGTTTGCTTGGAATCTGACTGTGGTTTATTCAGGTCTCCAAAGCTACAATCATTATTTTTTAAAAAACAAGCCTCTACTTTGGGCTGCATGTGAAACTGCCAGGAGAAAGTCCTTACTTAAGAATCTTAGAAGCTCTTTTAAGTAGCTGAGCATGTATACTAGAATCTGCCTTAAATCTTGAAAAGATTTTAACCAAAAATATCTTACACTCACATCCTGATTTGATCTTTGGCCTCATTTCACTGGATGACTAAGACTTCATTTTCCAACCCAGCAAGTACTTATCTTCTGTGTTGCCTCTAAATTCACCTTGAAAAATAAACAGTTTCTTCTTTAGATATTCTCATGCCATACTTTATTATATATAGCCATTGGAATACAATTGGCATTTCCAACATTCTATTTAGAGCTATCTGGAATCTCCTTAACTAAATGTACAAGTTCATTAGATAAAATATCTTTCTGCCAAGTTACTTCAGGAAAAAATTTTTTCAGTTATTCCAAGGTTAAGTAATACAGGTCACCCTCTTTCTAACCTTTGAATAGCAATTTTCTTACTTTCTTCCAGGTTCTACTAACAATATCATTACCTGCCTTCAGCCATTGACTCAGAGCTCAATCCTAAAGCCAACGTCACATGTTTTAGGTTTTTGTTACAGAGGCATCCCAATCTAATTACCAATTTCCATATCTGTTTCTTTAAGCCAGAACTTAGTTGGTTGGCTGGTATCATTCCTCTGTTGGTTTCACCTGGTCTCACTCAGAGAGCTACTTTCAGCTCAGGGTTAGCTGGGCTGGAACATTAAGATGATCTGGCAGTTGATGACGGCTGTTGACTAAAGGAGCTGGGCTCTCCTCCATGAGGCTTCTCATCCTCCAACGGACTAGACAAGCTTCCTTTCACTGTGGTTTCAAGGTAGCATTCAAAGATAGCAAACACATAAACTGTAAGGCCTCATGAAGCCTAGGCTCCAGAAACTACACAAGCATCAATTCCTTCACACTCTTCTATGGTCAAAACAAGTCAAAAGCCCTGCCCAGATTTGATGAGGTGGAGAAATAGACTCCTTCTATGGATAAAGTAGCTGCAAAGTGTTTGTGGCCATGTTTAATCTCCCATAGTTACTGTGAATAGTTTGGAATCTACTCAGTTAATGCCATACTTTGCAGGCTAGTTAAACTGATACATTTTGCGGATAATAAACCATCTTTGAAAGGGAAATTCTTTGTTCGTGTACTGTCTACAAGGATTGTAGTCAGTCAATTGGCCAGTCATTCTAAGTTAAAAACCAACTTTCTTTTAAAAATGGAAAGTTGTGTTTTATAATTTATTATCTTTCCTCAAAAGAGCATAAGAACCTAACACTATTATATCTATTGTTATCTCTCCATGATTACCTATCGTGAAAGAATAATATTTCCCTTTCCTGGATCCTTTATACATTTATCAGTACCTTTTGTGTGGCCTCAATTTATTGTAGATAGCTTTTTATTTATATGCCTTCTCTTTGGAGCTCCAGTGGCGCAATCGGTTAGCATGCGGTACTTATATATGCCTTCTCGCTCCTGGAAAGAATAAATGCCCCCTAAGAAGTAAAATTAATAAATGGTTTATATTTGTATCTCTATAACACTCAGTACAGTGCCTTTTACATAGTGGAGCCTAAATAAATATTACCATGGTCCACCTCATTGAGATAATACATGCTTACATTAAAAAAAATTTAATGACCATACCAGCTTTTGATTCAATACATAGCAACTACTTATCAAAATAAATAATAGATTTTTCAATATAAGATCTGAAAGATATTTTGATTTTTTAAAAGAAAGTCAATAACCACAAATTTTCATACCTATATGCATTCTCCTATTCATAGTGTTACCATACAGGAGCGGTAAGACAAGAACTAAAAAAAGCCTTCATAGTAATTTTATGAAATGACTCCAAGAGGTTTCATTTGATGTTTTTTTTTTCCCCCAGAAGTTCCAGAAAGGGTTAATACTCCCTTTGTTTGGGCCTGTCTTTCATCCCTGCATATCCAAAACTAGTACAAGATCCAAATTTCTTAATAATTGATATCCTTGAATCTAGGCTATTTGTCAATGTCTTGTCATTGTTCAGGTGTCTGAGAGATATGAAAATGAATCACTTTATTTCAAATCTTTACTCTGGCCAAATTTTTTTGGTCATAGGTGACAGTTGCTAACTTTTAAATTCACAAATATATACTTTGTTTCACTTGCATGCCTCTAATTCCAATTCCTCTGGGTTTTCATTGTTTGTATTGATATAGCATCAACCTATTATTATAATAACATAGTTGGCAATTTACTCATCACTATTAGTATCAGGAATATAATTATATTGGTCAAATTATTTCCCATATGCTTTGTCATGCATGGACCAAGCCATGCAACTTCCACATCAGTAAATATTTGTGAATGCTTCTTTGGATCCTCTGTACTAAAAATTAAAGAGCAGTCTTAAATGTTGTCCAGTAGAGCTGTAATCTTGTCTCTCTTTTTATGGTTTAACTCTTTTATATTTATTTAAACACAGTTGATTCATCTAGTTATTTTAGAGTAGGGACTGAAGTAGTGAGATCATATTATTTTTTTGCAGGTGGCTACACAATTGGCACAATACCATTTATTTATAATCCATCATTTCCCTATTGATAGATGATGTCATATTTATCATATACTAATTCTTAAATGTTTTATATCTATTTCTGGACTCTTTTATTCTGTTGACTAAACTGCCTACTCATGTGATAGCTTCTTCTGAATCTTATTATTTTAAGTGTTGTAGCTTTTTGTTTTAATATCTGGTGGAGATGTTCCCCCTCGCATTTAGTTATTTTTCAGAATTTTCATGGCTGCTCTTTTTTAAAAAATTGAGCTATAATTCATTTCTCATTAAGTTCAACCCTTTAAAATGTATAGTTTATTTTTTTTCTATGCTTACCCTAGTCCTTGGCAACCACCAATCTACTTTCTGGCTCTGTGAGTCTGCCTATTCTGGATATTTCATATAAATCAAATCATACAATGTGTAGTCTTTTGCGATGGGCTTTTTCACTTAGCATGATATTATTAAGGTCATCCATGCTGAAACATGCATCAGAATTTATCTTTATGGTGCAATAATATTCCATTGTAAATTTACACATTTCATTCATCTTTTGATCAACTGGTGAACATTTGAATTGTGCCCACTTTTTTCTGATTTTGAATCTAGCCTCTTGTTTTTAATTTATATGTTTAACTACTTAGGTGAATTAGGCTTTACTCTAATAACTATCCTAACAATGAGCTTTTATTGCCTCAAAGTAGAAATAGTCTTAAGAAGCTCTTAGCCTAATAAGGCTAATGACTATCAAGAAGAGTAACCATTGTTAATGACATAACATGAATAATTTAATGAGCATTTTCCAGTGTTTAAATGACTATTCATGAACCTACCAAGCCACTGAACTATGTAGATATGTAGATTGAACTAAGGTGATTTGTAGATTTTAGCAAGCAGAGAAAAATCACTTGGGGCACTTATTAAAAATCAGAGTTACTGGCCCTGCTCCAGAGATTGTTATTCGGATGGTCTTTAAAGCACATTTCAAACCATCCAGATCACAAGGTACATTTTTACCTAAATTGCTTTCATATCATCTATTAGAATTACAGATATGATCAGGCATTTCAAAAGAAACCTACAGAAGTGCTATATGTAGCAATAACTCCCCTAACATGTTTCTACTAAAGTCACTAGTATGTCATATAACTCAGAACGAGTATGAAAACACTTGAGAAGGGACAAATCTTTTCTTGTGTTTCTCCAGTAAAGACTGACACTACTCAAGCTTCCAGAGTTATTCATCCTCATATTGAAGGGATTGGCTTCCTGTGTGGTCCAGAACTCATCTCGCTTTAACCTTCCATAGCCGAATGATGCTTTTGTGTCCTAATCACATGGGGAGGGTCAGCTACTGTCTCATCAACCGCAGACACTCCTATCCAAGTGCTTAATTGTGTGTGCGTGTTAATCGACAGTGTGTCGACACTGTAAACCCGCTGCCCATTTGTCCTTTTCTCCTTTAGGCCAGAGAAGGCAGGACCACCATAGTGATCGCACACCGATTGTCTACAATCAGAAATGCAGATGTCATCGCCGGGTTTGAGGATGGTGTCATTGTGGAGCAAGGAAGCCACAGTGAACTAATGAAGAAGGAAGGGCTATACTTCAAGCTTGTCAACATGCAGGTAGGTATCTGCTTCCCAGGAATTGTTTCTGCTGTTTGCTTCTCAATGTAGTATTCTTTACCATCTGTGAAGCACAATAAAGTGAAATGTGATGAAACAAGGTATGCCCATAGTTGGCTTTTCTTAAAAAAAAAAACAAAAAACAAATGAACAACTATTCACTCTAGTTCCTAAAACAAGTGATATTGGTAATAATTGGTTTGTCTTATTGAATTAGACATTTTATTGTGCTTATTTGCTTGAGCAACTTTTCAAAGCAAATACACTGAATACATTTTATCTTATAAACACGATTCTTATATTTATAAAAAAATATTTGCTTTGATATATAACTGTAACTAGTATACACATACTTTTTTGTTGTTCTTTTTCCTTAACATTTTAGATATACATCATTTAAAATTATCAGTTGAATGGGTTCTCAGCAGTCCATTAAATTGATGTGTAATAAATTGCTTAGTCATTTCTCTAAAGTCAGATACTTAGTTTGTTATAAGCATTTCTCTACTGTAAATATGTGTGCTTTTGGAGCACACATGGGTTAAAAAAAAAGCTGTCAAAAATTTCCTTCATCCTCTGAGCCTCAATTTCCACAATTTCTTATAACCTACTGTGTTATAAGATTTAAAAATAAGCACCTGAGTATACTAAAAAACAAACAAACAAACCTAAAACACATACTTTAAAAGGGTGAATTTTATGGTATGAGAATTATGTCTCAATAAGACTGTTTCATTTTTAAAAAGCACCTGAACAAAAATAGATGCATGAGAAATGATTGTTATTGAAATTTGCAAAGTCCCCAAAGTGAAAATATCAAATGAAATGATAGAAAGTTTTATAATTCTTGCCTCAACTTTCCAGAGAATGTTCTCTAGCAGGAGGGGATTAATCACAGTGTCTTTGCTAATTGCTTTTATGTGGCCTAGCCATCACATGGTCTTTATCATTTCACTAGTTATACTATATATGTATGTGTGTGTATATATTTATATATACATATCTGTGGTTTTGCCTGTGATGATATGTTGGGTCTTCAAATGAGGTAACCACTTTAGCCCCTAGCTGGCCTATTTCTGTGCCCCTGAAAAAATTACCTTGCACTCCCCTCGGGACTTAGGCTGGGGGACTGCCAAAGGGTAAAAGGATTACTCTGACCTTTCTATATCATATTCCCTAAGCTTTCTTCCCCAGGAAAAATTGTACAATTAAAGACTGAACAAGTGGCCTGATGTGACAGAAAAGGCCTTCCACCAATTAAAAAATGGCTTGAGCAATTGGGTTTTGGTGTCCTCACTTGTTAAATGAGCAGAGACTGCACTGACCACTGATGTTTCTACCAGCTCTGGTGGTCTATGATTCTTAGGCCCTTTGAAACTCTCCACTTTGATACCCACACCTTTCCTACTTCTAGTTTGGGTTTTTCCTTAACTTGTACTTGTTGGTGTTTTAGGGGAGATGAAGGAAAGGGCCATAGCAATCTTGATTATTTACAAATGCTCAAGCTAGTGCTGCTTCCTTTTTTTCAAACTACAGAGACCAAACTGGTATTAATACAACCTTGTCTTGTTTTTGTTTCTAAACAGAAATAATCAGTGCTTTACATATACTTTTAGCTCTTAGTTGTTTCTTTTCATTGTGCCTTAATTTTTTCAGATTATAAATGTAATGAATTATTTTTTAAAAGCAAAGTATTTAAAAAAATTTAAACATGAATATCTTAGAAATTTGAAAGTCCCTCATAACCCAAACTTCTGCTGACAGCTATTTGGTATTTACTTTTCATCTTTGCTAGCCTAAAAGAGCTAAATAGTATCTTCATATTTTCTTAATTATTCATGAGATTGAGCATGTTTTTACATGTCATTGGCCATTTGTATTTTTTCGCTCTGAAAAAGAATTTTTTCCTGTATTATGTTTTTTGGGTGTTGGGTTATTTATAATATTTTTATTGATTTATAAGAACTCCTTGCATAAAAAGGAATGTGCTCTGCATGTACTGAAAATATTTTTTGCTACTTTATTGATGGTTTGGCTGCCATAAAAATGTTTTAAAATTGTATTCAATTAGATTATCATTCTTTTCTTCCATGTCTTCAGGATTTGGGTCATTCTCAGGAAGGATATTCCTTTCAACACTTACTGTTTTACTTTTTACAATTAAAAATTTGAGCCAGCTGAAGTATATTCAGGTGCAAAAATTGAGGGCTATTGGTTTTAAATATACTTTATATCACTTGGTGAAAAGGACTATCTTGGCTTTAGAGCCAAATTACCTCAGCATTCACTAGGAGAGGGCTTTGGTAAGGCACAGAAAAAAAAATATTATAAGAGGGAGAGAGAGGTAGGGAGAGGAAGAGAGGGGATGTTAATTTGATCATAGGAGGAGGCTAAAATCAGAATAAGCTCAACAGAAGAACTATCCATTGAGGTGGACTCCTTGATAAGATGGATGAGATTACAAAAAGAGGAAATATAAGGGGAGGCATTCATGAGAGATGGTCCAGTTTGAATTGCCATAAACTAAATTTTGAGGGAGCCAGCCTTGAGCATGTGCTGGAAAGCTGTGGAATATTTTTGAGCTGGGGTATGATTTGAGCAGAGCTGCCCTTTAGAAAAATAAATTTGGTAGCAGTGTGGGAGTGAATGGAAGTGAGGTTGCAGGGATCAGTCACAAGACTAAGTCTTTAGTTTAGGTTGGGTTTGGTTAGGATATGGTATAAATCAGTTTCAGTCATAAGCAAGTAAGGAAGTCCACCAAACAGAACATATCCTTGTAGTGTGGCTCAAGGTACACAGGCAACATTCTGTTAGGTGTTGAAAGTGTAAATGGAAAGCTAGGATCAGATAATATGCAGAGATCAAGATAGGCTGCTGTAGGTTCAGTAAGGCACTAAACGTAGGAATGGGTTGGGTGACTTGATCTGAAGGGGAGGAGCAAGAACAAGACAGTACGACAAGGACTCAGGTCCTGGACAACCTATTAAGATGTGTACTTGGACATAGAAGAGCAAACAGGGAACCAGACTCAAAATTAGACTCTACCAAGGTTGGCTTGATGTTCTCTTGCCTGGCATTAAATTCCTTAAATTCCCTCTTTCCTCTCCTTTAAGAAGAAAATTGATTCCAAAGCTGGCATTGAGGCTGAGCCTGCAGGTTGAGGTGTGGTTCTGAGAAGGACTATGAGAAAGAAAGATAATGATTGCACGTAGCCAATTAAGGAAATCAGTTTAATTGCCTCTTATGGGGGAGTGACTAGATTTTTCTTATTTTGTAGCTTCAAAAGTGAGCCCTTGGTAATGTTTCTCCTTATTCTTCTTCCCTTTCCTGGTGGTCATGCCTTGTTCTCTGGATTCTTACATATTTTGGAAATTCCTACATACCTGCTGGATAATGAACAATTTGCCTTTTAGTTTTAGAAAACACTTTTATACTGTAATTTTTATATTACTCAAATTGAATTTAACTTTTCTACCCTTTCTAACCTTTTTAAACTTCCATGTGTTGATACACTTCTTTAGAGTTTTTCGGCTAATCTTGATTAAGATGGTGTTATGGAATCTAAAAGTCTTGACATAAGTAGTATTGAAAATAGCTTTATGGTTCTAAGCTTGGAAGTTAGACAAATCTGGAAACACACACACACACACACACAGAGAGAGAGAGAGAGAGAGAGAGAGAGAGAGAGAGAGAGAGAGACTTTAACATTTTCTTCTTTCAGACATCAGGAAACCAGATCCAGTCAGAAGAATTTGAAGTTGGACTAAATGATGAAAAGGCTGCCACGGGTATGGCCCCTAATGGCTGGAAATCTCGTCTATTTAGGAATTCTACTCATAAAAGCCTTAGGAATTCACGAAGGTATCAGAATGGCCATGATGTGGAAATCAATGAACTTGTAAGTTGTTTTCATATAAATTAAATCTTTTATTATGCAGTTTTACTGTTGAAATTCTTAGCTTTACAAGTATGTTGCAGGCATAGGTGATTCCTATTATGAGCCATACTCTTCTTGAAAAAAAGAAATTTAAAATTTTAAATGTATTTGACAATAAATTGAAATCAATTCCAATTAAAATGGATTTCTAATGAAAAAAATCCAAAAACTTAGTCTTTGTGTTAGACGTTTAAAATTAAAATTAGATATTCCATTCATCTTTGAGATCCAGAGATAAACACAGACATACCTCTGAGATATTGCAGATTTAGTTTTATACCACTGCAATAAAGTGAGTGGTAATCCTTTTAGGGTAGAGGTCTTGCCTTCAATTTGTGAAAAATGCAACATCTGTGAAGCACAATAAAGCAAAGTGCAATGAAATGAGGTGTGACTATAGGGCTAGTCTAAAGTAAGGTGCCCTCATATTGGCATACTCTGTTAGGTAGGATTACATTTGATTGCCTATGCTAGAAAATCTAGAATAACACCAATTTAAGAAATTAAAGTTTTTATTTCTCTTTTACATGACAACATCTTAGGGGTGAGAAACCCAGAGCTAGAATTGTAGCTTTGCAGTTACCAAGGATGTGGGCTCCTTTCATCTTTGACCTCAATCCTGACATGTGGCTTCCATCTTCAATGATATAAAATGGCTCCTGAAGCTCCAGTCACCACATTCATATTTCAAGGTCTCTGTTATGTGACCTAAATCGTCTATGCCTGACCAGACATTGAGTTCAATATTTGCTGAAAATCTGATATGTGCCGGGCATTGGATTAGTTTCTAAGGATGTGAAGAGGTAGTCTTCACCTTTTTTTTTGCCTGGCACCATTAAAAATATGAATATATGCAAAGCTCCCACCCCCTAAAAAAGCCCACACATTAGAAAAGGAGACATGTAAACAAACAAAAGAAACAGAGAGTTTCTTGAAGCCCCCACACCATATTTTTACATACATGTAATTGTCAATAACTCAATTACATGGCCATATGTAGCTACAGGGAAGGGTAGAAAATCAAACCATTTGCTGTATGTATTGCCCCCCTGAATTAGATTGTATTTCTCTTATTAAAAAAAGGAGGGGAGAATGGCCAGAAATAGAAAAATTGTGCATTCTTTAACATTTCTCACCTGAAGATTTGAGATAGTAATTCAAGTTAATAGAAACTTTTATAATAGAGAGGAATCCATTCCTAGAAAAGATATTTTCCTATTTCAAGAAATGGTTTGAAAATATGTTATGACATTATTTTCTTACAAAGGCTAAATTTATTTTTACTTTTGTGTTAGCCTGAAGAAACTAAGCCTACCGAGAATTCATCTAATCTGGTTTGCTCTGACCACAGTATTATTTACTGCAGAAATTATAAGGTCTCTCTTAGAGGTTTTAATGTTGATATATTTATAGAAAGAAGAACAACAATTGTACTATTGTGGAGCTGAATTATCACAAGAAGATAAACACTTTCCTCCTATGAAAGTATCCACTTTTCAGTTCCTCATTTATCTTGAGAGTTGTGCTGCTAAATCATTAGTCTGGTATTTCAAATGAGCACTTCTCTTGGATAAAAGCAGAAAGAAGAGGCGGAGGCAGAAAATGCCACAATCAATTAAGGCTGTCTTAAGTACCATCACAGTGGGATAAACAATGTGCTAAGGGGAGGGAGAAATTAAGTCTGATTAGAGGGACCTGGGAAAACCTGTTCATGTGTGGTGAACACCATCCTGAGGAAAGGCTCATTTATCAGGCTGGAGACCAGAACTTGAAGACATTGTTAACTGGGAAGAAAAAAGCACATCAAAATACAGAGAAAATTGGTGGTTTGAAAAAAGAGGGCTGAGTACAACCTACTCCTATGTTCTCTTTCACAAAGACACAAAAAACGACCTATTTAAATGACCGTATGGCTATGAGATTTCTTAGGCAGCTTTTGTATCCAGGTTAATGTTAAGCTACCTCTATAGTCAGGATATTCTTCCTTATGTAGCCTAATTCTTTCGTGCCTGACCAGACATTGAGTTCAACATTTCCTGAGAATCTGAGATGTGCTAGCCATTGGACTGGTTTCTAGAGATATGAAGACGTAGCCCTCACCTTTAAAAAGCTCACACATTAGAAAAGGAGACATGTAAATATACAAAAGAAAGGAAAAGGAAATCTAAGGTACAAGATAAGTCTGAACAAAGAACAGTGGTAAGAGAAAAGGGCACAATTAATTTGGTTTTGTGAGTTGAACATGTCACAGAAAAGGCAGCACGGAGCAGGGTTCTGGAGGTGAGGAGACTAGGCCTAGGTTCTCAGATTCATAATGGTGTCCTACATTGTAAGGACACTTCCCTGTCTGTTCATGGGTATTGCCTCCTTTGGCCCCAGCATCATGCCTAAGTAGATTTGGGACTTGAATTCTAGTGGATTTTGTGACCAGATCTTGCTTCCCCTCACTCTGCTGAGGCTGGAATAGAACTGGATTGATCAACACCATAAAGGGTACTTCTTGGGTGAACAACTCACACTCAGTTTATGCTGTGTAATCAGTGAACATTGTTGAATTTTATAACATACTGTCCTACTCTCTAGCATGAAGTTTGCTGTAGACCGGTCATCCTCTGCACCTACTCTGCAAGTTTCTTTAGGAGGATGCCATTGAGATGGGCTCCTCTATGTCAACAAATTCTGGAACTGTTGATGTGTTAACACCAGTCTATCCTGATATTCTAGGATGAAAATGTGCCACCAGTATCTTTCCTGAAGGTCTTAAAACTGAATAAAACAGAGTGGCCTTATTTAGTGGTGGGAACAGTATGTGCCATTGCCAACGGGGCGCTTCAGCCAGCATTTTCAGTCATATTCTCAGAGATGATAGAGGTAAGTTTGAAAACATCACTTAACAGCTTGCATTAATTCACTTCATTATTAAATCAGTTCTCATGATAGCCTCACCACTGGGTCCATTGGGGAGTAAAGTAGCCTCAAATTAAACTAAGCCAGTGTTTTAAATTTTCTTTTGAGGAAAACTGTGAGGTAAAAGAATAAAAGCCTTTGAACCATTCAAAGTCATTGTGTTAATGAAATTATAAACTGTAAAATCAGTGGAGGCATCCTAATGAGCTGTTCATTTGGGTAAAACTGATATCAGGCAATGATCTCCATCCCATTTATGGAGAGGAGATGCACATCTCACAAGAAGGCTGGGATGGGGTGGAGGAGGGAAGAGTTCAAGTCACGCATTTAAGAGGCCAGGGTCTGGGCAAAGAGCAGTCTCATCACTTAATAATTATGCAGACATGGGCAAACTGTACCTCAGTTTCTTCATCTATAAAATAAACTCACTGCATAGGATGACTGAGGATCAAAAGAGATTATATAGATAACTGTACGGAAAGCATTTAAGAGTGTCTGCCTCATAGTAAATATTCAAAAAGTGAAAGCCACCTCATCATTATTTTAGTAATCTTTCCAAGGCTTGGAGTGGGGAGGGTCTGAGACTGAGAAAGAAAACTCATATTATCCAACTGTTAATTTCATTGGGAGATATTTATAGGAAGTTGTCAGAAATATCTAAGGTTCCATAAAACCCAGTATTTGTATTGTATAACCTTAGTCAACCTTTAACATTATTTGGAGAGACTTTTTCGTTAAAGATGGTTTCTTTTCTATCATGTTAAGAATTTATTATGTTTGTGACATTAGATATTGGTCTACAATGAAGACCTCAAGCGAAAAAATAAATAAATTAGAAAGATCCTTCAAATGTTTTTCAATTTAAAAAAGAAAGCAATTCCTGGCTCTCTTGAAATTCAAGAGCTATGTGGACTATATCTATATTTTTGAGTATCTCCTATGTGCAAAACATTGCTCCAAAGCCTTGAGATAGAGAAGGAAATAAAATAAGCCACTTCCAGTTCTCAGTTTACTTTCTATTGGAATGGACATACAACACACAAAACAAAAGAAAATATATAATGTGTCAAGGAATAATGAGTGTTTTAAAAGCAGGATCTGGCAATGGAGGGACTGGAGATGGGGATGCTGTTTCATGTAGATTGGTCAGGAGACGCCTCCCTGGGCAGAGGCCCTGAAGAGTGAAGGATAGAGGCCTGGGCCCAGCGCAGGGAGGAGTTCAAGTTGAGAGAACAGTGAGTGCAGAGAAAGAGGGATAAACACCAAAATGTACAACTACAGACAATCCATGTGCACAGTTTCAACCCATGTTAAAAACCATGTATTCCTCAAAGTCACAGAAACAGAAATAGGATAGTGGTTCCAATGGGGCTGGAGAGGGGTGATGGTGAGTTGCTGTTCAACGAGTTCCCATTTGGGATGGTGAAAAGTTCTGGAGATAGTGGTGAAGGTTGCACAACACTATGAATATACTTAATGCCACTGACTTGTATAATTAAAAATGGTTAAAATGATAAATTTTATGTTAAGTATATTTTATCACAGTAAAATAAACCACATATTTCAAAGCCTGGTTTTTTAATACGTGATGCTCAAGCCACCATTTATGGGAGGAATAAACAAGGACCCTATAATCTAAGTGGGTATTTGAAATGTTCTTTTGTAGATTTTTGGACTGAGGGATGATGAAGTGAAGCAGCAGAAGTGCAACATGATCTCATTGCTGTTTTTAGGTTTAGGAATTACTTCATTTTTTACTTTCTTCCTTCAGGTGGGTACCTAGGATTTGGTCTTCTCCAGTGTAAATTCAATTAGAGAATATAAATTAGTTAGTATCTATTAATTAGATTTAATTATTTTTCACATAGATAGGTTAATTATCAATTAATCAAGACCTAATGGAGTTTTTAAATTTTAGACTGAAATGACTTGCAGAAACAATTGGCTCAGGGCATTTTGAGAGGGCAGAATCCAGAGCAAAAGGAATTATAACTTCTCTGTGTACTAAATTATATCACGTTATAGGTTTGCCCTTGGCAAACATTTATTACCAAGGAAATAGATGGGAGTTCACAGGAGAATGTAAGAATCAGTTAAACTCAACTAGTTGTAAACTGGAAAAACATCAGTGCAGTAGCATGTTCTTCTTTGTTGTTAACTCTTAACACAATATCAAGTAACTTCTCTGATTTTTTCCCCTCTTAATTGAAAAACTCTTTGAAAGAACATACATTATTTTGCACTTATCTATTTATTTATTTATTTAATTTATTCATCTACCTTGAGCGTAATTTATTGGTGTGGCCTGGGCAGGGGCTGAAAAGTCTGCTCTGGGCTCTCTCTGCCTGCTCTTCAGCCGCCTGAAACATCCTCTATGAGGCTGGCAGGTGGCACTGGAGCCTGGCTCTAGGTGTTGGTCACGTTCATGGCCCCTCCTGGTGGAGGTTTTCATGTGCTGATGGCCACTGAGCTGGCCAAAATGAACTAATAAACCTTGCTCTGATTGTACTTTTTTGCCTAGATTTTTACCAAATATCTTTTGTCTGTCTCAGTGAGCACTGTGCAGGCATTTCCAATACAATTCATTAAGTCAGCAAAATTTTTCCTAGTCAGGCCCAGCATGCTTCTCTGTTACCATTACTGAACCAATGGTAAAAGTAAGCCAAGCTTTTTTATTTAGAAATCATTGCCTTGCTAGTAGCAATTCGATGATCCATCCAACCCCAAGTCCCGGTGTGTTTGGGAATGGAGCTAATTACATAAATATATTTTGGAGTCTGCACGAACTATGGTACCCACAT
Source organism: Cynopterus sphinx (assembly GCA_030015415.1). Lineage (NCBI taxonomy): Eukaryota > Metazoa > Chordata > Mammalia > Chiroptera > Pteropodidae > Cynopterus > Cynopterus sphinx. The sequence goes on from CM057391.1 coordinate 31,564,262, forward strand.
TGGCCTCGAGCAATCTGCCAGCAAAGGAAGTAGAAGACCAGGCCGGTCTAGTCCTGGACACCAGGGGCTGATTCACTCTGAGCACTGATCACACATCTTCCTGGCTTAGTAAACACTTCTGGTGTGTCCTCCCTTCCATTTAGGTACCCCAGAAGAAACCCAGCTGTGGACATCTGGGCTACTCTCTCGTTTAAACATGATAAAATTAGAAAGAGGGACATTGAGGGGGGAGAGTGGCCTAATTGTTCTCCAAACTGAGGTGAAACTGTAGCAGAGAACCAGCCAACTCATTTGGAGCTTCTTACTGCACACTTCCTCCCTCCTGCCACATTACATGAACCAAAATATATTCCGGCACAGAATTTTGTTAACTTCTATTTTGACTGTTTTGTTTGAAGTGTCAGGAACACACTGAAAGTTGTAATTAAATACAGTATTGTTCTCAGTGAGATGTTGTTACTGAAAGTTTTGTAAAGGAAACCTATTTAGAATGGTTCAGAAGCCAGAACTGGACATTTTTAAGGGTTTTGGTCTTTTAATCTGATTATATACTAATGATTTTGCAGTTTATGAACTTTAAATTAGTATTTGGTCACAGACTATTGTTATTTGAATAGTTGATTAATAAGTAATGCAATGTCAATGCGAATATACTCACTGTGTCAGAATACCAGTGGTGATCAAAAAGGACAAGAGTTTTTTTTCAACTAGGGCTTCACGTTTGGGAAAGCTGGCGAGATCCTCACCACGAGGCTTCGGTCAATGGCTTTTAAAGCAATGCTAAGACAGGTAGGTGTGTGCCTCTCCCTGTCTTGTTGGTGTGCTATATATAGTTCCTGCTGTTTCCCATGCCCCCACCCCAGGGTGTTCCTGCAAGGTAGTCGGGGCCCTCCAATCTGGCCTTGTCCTTCAATATCCAAAAACCTCTCAGAGTTCTCACAGGAGTAGACTTAATTTAGGTAGCATTTTGGCTTATGTTGTGACTATATCCACGTGGGTACTACCAATTCAAGGACCTGTATCTCTTCTCTGGATTCTATGCAGGCCCTGGTGAGTTATTTGAGACTCTAGAAGACCTTTAAACACAGGAAAAGGTGGTTGGTAGTATTCATGTACCACAAGCTATACTAACTATAGGTTTTCCCAAATGGTGGTAACTGAGTTTTGTTTCTGTCTTTGTAAAGCTCTGTTTTCACATTAATTCACTTGTTAATTCACATAATTGTTACCTACTCTGTCCCAGACAGTGTTCTGGTAGCTGGGACTATAAAACGCATTATCTACCCTCAAGTGCAAGATGTATAGAAATGTGCAAACACAAGTTCTCTATTTTTATAGATAAGGCTTAAGAGAAGGCCAGAACATTATTCATCCAATTGACAGGAATTGATTACATTCCTATTTGTAAAATGGCACATAGCAGGTATCATAGTTTAGCAAATTGGAGTTTACAAAAGTTTTTCTAGTATCTTTTAAACCGTTGCTATGTAAGGAAAATTATTTTATATGAAACTAAAAGACTGCAGGTGAGTAGCTTATAATTAAAATCATATCTACGATACACTCTTAATTTTTGTTTAAAACAAAACAAAAACCTGGCAAAATACCAAGGCTGATTTTCTTATATCAAGAATTCATAAGAAAAAGCCACATCCACCACAGCACCACCAACCCTCTATGAGAGACACCTCATATCAGGGAGGAAATGTTTCTAGTCCTAGCTGTGGGGATTGGGTGACCAAATGCTCACATGTACCCACAGCCTCAGGTGAAACTGGCAGGGAGCACAGCTACAGGCTGGATAAGCCCTACCCAGACCCCATCAGTGGTACTGTCCCTGTCACAATGGAGCAGCCTCAAGGCTTGGATCCTAATAGACTCCAAGGGTGTGTGCTCAGGGCAGGGACAAGGGCTCTATGCTGCCTGGGAGGGCTCCCCTAAATGCCTGTACCCAAGTTAAATGTGGGTTTTTCCTCAGTATTGAAGGTTTGAGAGATTTCATCTGATTTTCTTTGTTTTAATTTTGAACTAATTAAAGATGTCTTTTGTACCGTAGGACATCAGCTGGTTTGATGATCATAAAAACAGTACTGGTGCACTTTCTACAAGGCTTGCAACTGATGCCTCCCAAGTACAAGGAGTACGTAGACTCTCCTACTGTTTTTCTTTAACGTGGTTTTAAATACACGTGTGGTGTAGCTGCATCCATTAAGTTGCTTTCAGCTGGAAATTACAGAAAACTCAAACCTGCCTAAACAATAAAGAGGAGGGTTAGACTTCAGGAGTGATTGATTCACTGGCTCAAATATGTCACAAAAGACCCAGGTTCATTTTGTCTGTGTGGTTCTGAGTGGCTTTTAATCCTCAGCAGTGTCTTCATCCTAGGGCTCGTTCCCTCATGGCCCTAGGATGGCTGCCAATAGCAACCAGCGCCCCAAGCTTTCTCATTTCCCATCCAGTAAAAGAGAGTACACACCTATACCTTAACCACTGAACACCCTTCCCATAACTGTTTTGGGCTAATTGGGGTCATATGCCTGACCGTGAACCAATAACTGTCTCTGGGTAAGGCCACACTCCCCCTGGCTTGCCTCCTCTGGGCCTGGAGCTGTGGTCTGTTACTGTGAAGCTCACTGAGTCCACACAACCCAGGAGAGCAGGGAGAGTCAACTGCAGTGTTCACTACAACAGCCCTATTTTCTGAAAGGTACAAGTAGTAATTCATCTTTATGTATGCTTTACAGTGAGGGGTTTCTTAGGATATGTACACTTTGTAACATACGGTCTCGGAGTATTTGAATTTCCCTCTTAGACATTTGAAGCCAACAGTCTTTAAAATGACCGTTGAAGCCAATCGTCTTTAAACTAACACTGGGGTTAGTTTCCTCTGTAAACTTTGCCTTCATGAAAAAGCGTGTGTACCCCATAGCCTATCCCCAAAACAGAGCATCTGATTACTCGATTCTGTAATTCTTAATTCCTGTGGGCAAGGGAGGAATGAGAAGTTAAAGGTATGAACAAAGAATAATCTGCAGAGCCTCATGAGTTAACTACAAGAATTTTGGACTTAATGTAATGAAAGGGAGCAAGGTTAGCTGGAGGCTCAAAACCCTCATCATTCTGACCAGGAAGCCTGAGCCTGCAGCTCATGGATTTGCAACTTAAAACACAACTGTCTCTCTTTCTTCCAGGCCACTGGGACCAGATTGGCTTTAATTGCACAGAACACAGCCAACCTTGGAACTGGTATTATCATATCATTTATCTATGGTTGGCAATTAACCCTTTTGCTGTTATCGGTTGTTCCAATTATGGCTGTATCAGGAATTGTTGAAATGAAAATGTTGGCTGGAAATGCCAAAAGAGATAAAAAAGAACTGGAAACTGCTGGAAAGGTGGGTCAAATAAGGCTTTAGTGAGTGTAAGTATTTTTAGACATGTGTTTCATTTGAATTGTTTACTATAACATGCATGTTTTAATAGTTATACGTGCTCACTTAATAATTGTCAACACTGCATGAAATAGTTTACTGTATTAATAATACCTAGAACTTGAACCTAGACTAATGTAAAGCATTGGTCCCCAACTTTTTTGGCACCAGGGACCGGTTTCGTAGAAGACAATTTTTCCACAGACCTGTGTCAGGGTTAGAGGGTGGGGATGGTTTCGGGATGATCCAAGAGCATTACATTTATTGTACACTTTATTTCTATCATTATTACACTGTAATATAGAATGGAATAATTATACAACTCACCATAATGCAGAATCAGATGCCACCAGATGCAGCTGTATGATCGAAGTACATTAACTCGCTTGCCACTCTAAAGCCTGCCACCAGATGCAGATTATCTTTTGCTACTCACTGATAAGGTTTTGATATGAGTCTGCAAGCAATTGATGTTATGATCCCTGTGCAGTCAGATCTTTCTGCTAATGTTAATCTGTGTTTGCAGCCACTCCCTAGCTAGCATCATCACCTCAGCTCCACCTCAGATCATCAGGCACTAGATTTACATAGGGAGCATGCAACCTAGATCCCTCAAATGCACAGTTCACAATAGGGTTTGCACTCCTATGAGAATCTAATACCTAATGATCTGAGGTGGAGCTGAGGTGGTGATGCTATTGATGGGGAGCAGCTGCAAATATAGATGAAGCTTTGCTTGCTGGCCTGCCTCTCACCTCCTGCTCTGTGGCCCAGATCTTAAAAGGCCGCCGCCTAATATTGGTCCATAGCCCTGGGGTTGGGGGTCCCTGATATAAAGCTTTTAGCACTGAACATATGGTTATCACAAAGAATTTCTGAAATTCCAAATTTTATTTTACCTTTTACTTTATATTCTGATGCCATCATTAGGACAAATGTTACTCCTATTTAACAGAAGCAGTCCTTAAGGCATAGAATGCAAGTGAATTATTCAAGGGAGGATATTTACTGGTACTTAAGAGACAGTGTTCTTCTTGGCTATGGTTTCTCTAATTGAGGTGGGCAGCCACCAATTGGCAGTAATGCTTTGATTTGTAGTCCTAACTATAAGCGCATTTGGGCGAACACTTGGGCCTTACTATGTGCCAATTATTCTAAGTATTTATATGTTCCAACTCATTACATCTTCACATTAATCCTGTAAAACAGATACTAATGTTACCCCAATTTTAGAAATGTGGAACTTGAGAAACAAATTAAAGGCATGGTTGAGGTTCAAAGCTCTTTATTATACAGCCCCTTTATATATATTAATATGTGTATAAATCTATATATAAACATTTTATTTACATGTACATGCATTAAAATGTTTAAATATATATTATAGTCAGGAAAATTTAACTCTTATTTATGTAAATGTTATTCTTTATTGAAATATTAGGAAGTCAAGCAGTTACTATAAATTGTGATATAGTTTCTATAGCACAACACTTTACAAAGCCCTTTCACAAACATTTCTTTCACAAACATTGCTATAGTTATATGAAACAGGACAGATAACATCTCCACCTCACAGAGGAGAAAGCATTCATAGGTTGAGTTACTGCTCTAGGTATGTGGCATGTAAGAGGTGAGATGAGGATTCCAACCAAGCATATTTCCACCAAACCAATTATATCCGATGAAATCCTTGCCCCTTCTCTCTTAATCAGCGTCAGCTGCGTTCAGTGCAGTGTCAGTCTCATCCCCAGTTTCCATCAGAATGCTTCCTTCTCATGTTCACCCTGTATCCTCTCCTGGAGTCAGAGATCTCCAGGACAGTGTATGGCTCCCAGACTTAAGAAGTCCTGGGTGTCCAAAGTTCTTGAAAATCCTGCTGGCTACTGGCTGTGGGTTCTTCAGGGCATTATTTCTTTGACTTCCGTTTGTCACAACTGCTGAAAAACAGCCTTTCATTTGGTTTTCTTTCTCCTTCTGAACCCTGCTTCTTTTCAATTTTTAGAAAGGAAAATTGTCAGTAGTTAGAATGAAGATAAATTTTTCTTAGACTAGTTACATGAAAGAAAGCATATTGAATCTAGTTGAGATAAAAGAGTCTTAATGCAATTAAAAATGGCTAATAACACTAAAAGTGCCAGCATTTTGTCAGGAGTAGGGCAGTTAGAATTGAGCAATATATCAAACAAAAAGTACATTGGGTTTTTAGTCTTGGCCTTGCTACTCACCATGTGTGATATTGAAGAAGGCCCCAATTTCTCTAGTCCTCTCTTTTCACTTTTATGAAATAAGAAATTGTACCAGGTAATGTCCCAAGTTCTTTTCAGCTAATAAATACTTTGTCATTCCAGGAATCAGAGAATGAATAACTCAGATTGGTTAGCTTGAAATCATTTTTCGTAGCTACTTGAACCTAATAAGGTGTTTTTTAAAAAAAATATATGAGCAGTAGAAAATTTTAATTGTTTTTAAATTATTTATTATTATTATTATTATTATTATGACATTGGTTAATGAAATCCAGTAAATGTTCATTATCAGCAATTTAATCATAGTTCAATATGTTTACTTAGTCAATTCTTGATTAACATAGAAGAATGGTTAGAAAGAAGTCTTGAAAAACTTCCCACATCGCTATTTTTTCAAAATGAAATGTTGTCATTTATGTGGGTGCAGAGTAATCATGGTTAAAATACATTGGGATGTGGGGTGTCTCTCTATTTTCATTTTTCCGAAAGGGCTGTGTAGCGAGGATGTTGTTGGCTAGGCTGGGAAGGGGGTGGGGTAGGCTGCATAGCAAGCTTCTTGACACAGGTCCTGCCTGATTACTGTGTTTAGGGACCTGCTGAACCAGAACTAACCCTTAAAGCAGTTAATCAAGAGTTGAGTGTAACGTCATTAATAACCAGTTCTTCCTTGTGTAAAATTACAAAGCAGGGAGAGTAGCATAAAATAATGGGTTAAGAGCATATACTCGGCATCAGATAAACTGATAAAGAATCCTCGCTTGCCTACTTATTAACTCAAGAGCTTTAGTCAAGTCATTTAATTTTTCTGTGTATCAGTTCCTTATCCGTGGAAACAGAAATGATAATATTTACTTCACAGGGTTGTTGTGAGCTAAATGAGATCATTCGGGTTAAATGAGGTAGTACTTGACACATAGTAAAAGCTCAATAAGTATTCTTTATTATTACTGCCAGATTTTTCATTTATAATAAAGATACAAGGTTATTCAGCCAAATATCTTAAGCAGCAAATATCTTGCTTTCATCTGATGACAGAAGTTGAGAAGTGAGATTAAAGTTACAAAGCTGATAAAACAGAAACCTAAAATTAAAATCTTAAGTTTCTTGTGCTAATCGTTTAGATGAGAACTGTCAGTCTATGATTTAGACTAACGAGCTGTCACAGACAATTAACATCACCCCAGGGTGGTTTGGCTGTCTGAATCAGCAAATTGCTCTGGCTGGTTTGGGTAAAAGGGATATGATGTAAAGAAATGTAGAAGTATAGGGAATATCCATGGTTTCTGTCAATAGCATCCCCTATTTTAGAGCCATAAGCTCTATTGTCTCAGAGGCTCTCTCCACAGATTGCTGGGTTACATGGTAGTTCTATTTTAACTTTTTGAGGGACCTCCATACTGTTTTCCATAGTGGCTCTCTCTTGCTATATATTCAGATGTACTCTGGTGACCTTAGCCTCTGAATCTACAGGACTTCTCTGTCCAAGCATTTGCCTCAAGTCCAGGAAACAGAATCTGATTGGCCTAGGTCAGTCAAGATGTCTGTCCCTGGTTCAATCAGGGATTTAAGACAGGCTCATGTTATTTACAATTTGAACCGTCTTTCCAATTATGGGCAAACGATTTCTTTAGGGAGGAATATACTCACAAAGGAAATGATTGCGAGCCCCTAGAAACCACTTAGCCTAATTCTCTAGGAACCTACCCTATGAAGAAAGCAAAGCCACACAAGGATGTGACTAAAGCCAGTTAAGTAACCACTTGGTGGCAGGGCTGGGAGTAGAATCAGGTTTCTGGTGCTCCAGCCATTCTTGCCCTGGGCTGGTCAGTCTCCTCGGGGATACAAAAACTTGCCCACCACACTTGGCACCACCAGAGATGCTTCGAAGATTGACAGTTTTGTCAGAGTTGATCTTAAAGAGCACATTATATCTTTATTTTAAAAATTGGAGGAATTTGTAAAGCCATCAACATAACTTTCAGGATTTGACAGAGCCCTAAGGTTTATATTTTTCATTATTTTAGAAATAAAATCCCCATTTCTAATCCAGATCTACTTTACATTACAGATTGCAACAGAGGCAATAGAAAATATTAGGACAGTTGTGTCCTTGACCCAAGAAAGAAAATTTGAATCAATGTATGTTGAAAAATTGTATGGAGCTTACAGGTAATGGGCATATGATTGTTATTAAGTACCTCATGCTTCCCTGAGGGCGAATTATTGTCCCCCCAAAATAAAACTCTGCTGTTCCAATGATATGACTATGAGGAGGAGATTTTTCAATAATTATCTCATCGAAAATAGTAGCTTTTTGATGTGACTGGGCCATAAGATTGGATGATTACATATCCTTCCATGTCCCTCTGGCAACCACTACTTTGTTCTCTGCATCTTTGAATCTGTTTCTGGTTTTGTTTTGTTTTTAGATTCCACATACAAGTGAAATCATATGGTATTTTTTTCTCTGTCAGACTTGTTTCACTTAACATAATAACCTCAAAGTCCATCTATGTTGTTATAAATGTCAATATTTTATACTTTTCATAGCTCAGTAATATTCCATGTTGTATGTGTAACATACACCTTCCTTATCCATTCATCTATTAATGGACATCTAGATGCTTCTATATCTTGGTAAATAAAGCTTCAGCAAACATAGGGGTGCATCTGTCTTTTTGAATTAACGTTTTCATTTTCTTTGGATAAATAACCAGAAGAGGAACCACCTCAAAAATACACTGCTTTCCATAGTGACTGCACCAGTTTATATTCCTACCAACAATGGAATGGGTTTTGCTGGATGGGTTCCCTTTCTTCCATATTCTCACCAGCATTTGTTTTTTTTGTGTGTTTTGTTTGTTTGTTTGTTTGTTTTTGTTTTTGTTTGGGAGGGAGGTTTCTTTTTAACAATAGCCTTTCTGAGAGGTTTGGCTCCTTCACTGTAGTTTTGATTTGCATTTCTGTGATGATTAGTGATGTTGGGCATCTTTTCATATGCTTGTTGGCCATATGTATGCCCTTTGGAAAAATGTCTATTCAGGTCATCTGTCTACTTTTAAATAGGATTGTTTGTTTTCCTGATATTTAGTTATATGAATTCTATATTTGGATACTAACCATATATTGAATAAATCATTTGGTAGGTTACCTTTTCATTTTGTTGAAGGTTTTCTTTGCTATGCAAAACCTTCTTTAGTTTGAGTAGTTCTATTTGTTTATTTTTGCTTTTCTTGACCTTGTCTGAAGAGACATCCAAAATAACATTGCTAAGACTGATGTCAAAAGTTTACTTTCTATGTTTTCTTCTAGGATTTTTATGGTTTTGGGTCTTGTATTTAAGTCTTTAATGCATTTTGAGTTTATTTTTGTATATGTTGTAAGATAGTGGTCCAGTTTTATTCTTTTGCATGTCTAAATTTCACAACATCATTTGTGAAGAGACTGTCTTTTCCCCATGGTGTAATCTTTCCTTCTTTGTTGTAGATTAATTCACCATATGTGGGTGGTTTTATTTCTGGACTTTCTATTCTGTTCCATTGATCTATGTGTCTATTTTTTGTTGTTGTTGTTTTTTTTTTTTTTTGCAAGTATCATACTGTTTAGATTACTATGACTTTGTAGTATATTTTGAAGTTAAGGGGCTATGATAACTCTAGCTTTGCTCTTTCTTAATATCACTTTGGCTATTCGGGATCTTTTGTGGGTCCTACAAATTTTAGGATTATTTGTTCCAGTTCTGTAAAAAAAAAAATGTCATTGGTGTTTTGATAGAGATTGCATTGAACCTGCTTTGGGGAGTATAGTCACATCGACAATATGAATTCTTCTAATCTATAAGCATAGAATATCCTTTCATTTATTTGTGTCATTTTCAATATCTTTCTTCAATCTTTTATCAGAGTATAGGTCTTTCACATCCTTGGTTAAATTTTTCCTAGGCATTTTATTCTTTTTGACACAATTGTAAATGGGATTGTTTTCTTAATCTCTCTTTCTGATCATTTATTATCATATAGAAATGCAACAAAGTTTTTAAAAATTATATATTAATTTTGTATCCTGTAACTTTTCTGAATTCATTTATTAGTTCTAGTGATATTTCGGTAGCATTATTAAGGTTTTCTATATAGTATCATGTCATCTGCAAATAATGACAGTTTCACTTCTTCCTTTCCACTTCGAATGCTTTTTATTTCTTCTTCTTGCGTAATTTCTGTGGCTAAGACTTCAAATACTATGTTGAATAAAAGTGAAAAGAGTGGACATGCTTATCTTATTCCTGATCTTAGGGGAAAAGACCAGCTTTTCACCATCGAGTAAGATTATTGCTGTGGGTTTATCACATATAGCATTTACTATGTTGAAATGTGTTTCCTCAATACACACTTTGTTGAGTTTTGTCACTAATGGATGTTGAATTTTGTCAAATGCTTTTTTCTGCATCTATTAAGATAATCATATAATTTCTATCCTTCATTTTGTTAACACAATGTATCACATTGATTGATTTGAGAATGTTAAGCCATCCTTACATCCTTGGAATAAATCTTACTTGATCATGGCAAATGACCCTTTTCATGTATTGTTGAATTAGATTTGCTAATATTTTTTGAGGATTTTTGCATCTATGTTCATCAGGGATATTGGCCTGTAATCTAATTAATTAGCTAGTTAATTAATTAATTTAGTAGTGTCTTTGGTTTTGGCATCAGGGTAATGCTGGCTTCTTAAAATTAGTTTGAAAAATTTCGTTTTTCTTCAATTTTGGGGGAATAACTTGAGAAGGCTAGGTCTTAACTATTCTTTAAATGTTTGGTAGAATTCACATGTAAGGCCATGGGAATGAGAGGTTTTGATTACTGATTCGATTTTATTACTAGTAATTGGTCTATTCAGATTTACTATTTCTTTGTGATTCAGTTTTAGAAGATTATATGTTTCTAGGAATTTATCTATTTGTCCTATTTGTTGTCATATAATTGTTGATAGTATTCTCTTATGATCCCTTCTATTTCCGTGTATCAGTTGTAATTTCTCTTCTTTCATTTCTGAATTACTTATTTGGGCTCTTTCTCATTTTTTTTTTTTTTTTTTGATGAGACTAAGAGTTTATAAAATGTTTTTTCAAAGAATCAGCTTCTACTTTTATTGATTTTTTCTTTTTTTTAGTCTCTATTCATTTATTTCTTCTCTGATCTTTACAATTTCCTTCTTTCTACTGACTTTGGGCTTTGTTTGTTCTTCTTTTTCTAGTTCCTTTAGATATAACTTTAAACTGAGATGTCTCTTGTTTCTTGATATAGGCATATATCACTATTATCTGCCCTCTTAGAACTGCTTTTGCTGCATCTCAAAGATTTTGGAAAATTGTGTTTACACTTTTATTTGTCTCAAGATACTTTTAAAATTTTCTCTGATTTCTTCATTGACTTATTGGTTGTTTAATAGCACATGGTTTAGTTTCCACATGTTTGTGTTTCTTATGGCTTCTTTCTTGTAATTGATTTCTAATTTCACAACCATTTGTTGTGGTTGGAAAAGATGCTTGATATAATTTTATCTTCTTAAATTTATCGAGACTTATTTGTAGCCTATTGTGATCTATCCTAGAGAATGTTCCATGTGTACTTGAAGAGTGTGTATTCTGTGTCTTTTGGATGGAGTGTTTTGTATATGTCAATTAAATTCACCTGCTCTACTGTGTTCTTTAAGGCCAATATTTCATGATTTTCTGTGAATGATTATCTGTCTGGAAAGTCTATCTATTGACGTTAGTGAGATATTAAAGTTCTCTACTATTATCGTGTTGTGGTCAAGTTCTCCTTTTATTTCTGTTAATATTTTCTTTATTTAGATGTTCTATATTAGTGCATAAATATTTACAGATGTTATATCCTCTTTGGATCAACTCCTTTACCATTCATTATGTAATCCTCTTTTTGGTCTTTGTTACATTCTTTGTTTTAAAGTCTATTTTGTCTGATATAACTATTGCTACCCCAGCTTCCTTTTCATTTCCATTTGCAAGGAATATCTTTTTCCATTCCTCCACTTTCAGTCTCTGTGTGTTTTTGGTTTTGAGGTTAGTCTCTTTCAGCAGCATGTAGATGTGTCTTGTTTTTTTAGCCATTCATCCACCCTATATTTTTTGATTGGAGAATTTAATCCATTTACAGTTAAAGTAATTATTGATAGGCATATGCTCATTGCCATTTTGTAATTGTCTTCTGATTGTTTTGGGAGTTCCTCTCAGTTCCTTCCATCTTCTCTTTATCTCTCTTTGTGGCTTGATGGCTTTCTTTAAACTTGTGTTTAGATACTTTTTTTGTTTTGTGTATTTACTATAAGTTTTTTTCCATCATGGTTACTGTGAGGTTTACATATAACATCTTATGTATATATAACAGGGTCTTTTAAGTTGATAGTAACTCAAATTTAAGCACATTCCACCACTTTGCATTTTTACCCCCTATTCTTTTATGTTTTTATGACACATCTTACATATTATTTTACGTATCCCTTAACTAATTGTTATATTTGTAAAGTAATTTTATTACTTTTGTCTTTTACCCTTCATATTTGATGTATAAATGATTGACCTACTACCTTTATTTAGCTTTTCTGGTGTGATCTTTACTTTCCTATGATATTTTTTTTTATTAATTTCTTTTCTATTTCAGCTTAGAGAAGTCCCTTTAACATTGCTCATAAAGCTAGTTTAGTTCTTTAACTTTTGCCTAGCTGAGAAACTTTTAATCTCTCCTTCAATTCTGAATGATAATTTTGCTGGGTAGAGAATTCTTGGTAATTTTTTTTCCCTTTCAGTACTTCAAATATGTTATGCCACTCCCTTTTGGTTAGTAAAATTTCTGCTGAAAATAATTTGCTGATAGCTTTATGGAGTTTCTTTTGCATGTAATAAATTGTTTTACTCTTGCTGTTTTTAAGAATCTGCCTTTATCCTTAACTTTTACTACTTTAATTATAATGTGTATGTGTGTTTTTCTTTGGGGTCATCTTATTTGGAACTATCTGGGATTCATGGACCTGGATGTTTGTTTCCTTCTCCACATTAGAAAATTTTTTAGCCATTATTTCTTCAAATAATTTTTCTGGCTCGTTTCCTCTTCCTCTTCTTCTTTTTCTGGAACCCCAATAATGCTCGATGTTGTCCTAGAGATCCCTTAATGATTTTCACATTAAAAATTTTTTTTTTCATTTTGCTGTTTACTCTGGGTGATTTTCATTGCTTTATTTTTCTGTTCTCTGATTCATGTTTTTATTTCGCCCATTTTGCTGTTGAATCTCTCTAATGTATTCTTCAGTTTAGTTATAAGTTTTGTTTCGTACTTTATTACATTTCTATCTCTGTTGAAGTTTTCTGTGTTCTTCCATTCTTTGTCTAACATCAGTGAGCATCTTTATGACCATTACTTTGAATTCTTTATCAGGTAGATTACTTTTCTTCATATCCTTAAAGTCTTTTTCTAGGTTTTTGTTTTGTTCTCTAATTTGGAACATATTCCTCTGTTTTCTCATTTTTCTTGAGTCTCTGTGTTTGTTTCTATGTATTAGGTAAAATAGCTACCTTTCTCAGTGTTGAAAGAGTGGCTTTGTGTGGGCAATGATCTTTCTCATTCACCTTTTCCCTAGCTCTTGATTGTCTCTTGAACCTTTGTGATTGTCTAGTCTTCCTGAGTTATTCTTGATATGCCTCCAATATCGATAGTGTACCAAGACCTCTTAGTGTTCCAAGGGAAGAAATCTCATTTTGCACCTTGTTTCAAACTGATTGGAAGCCAGACCCTCAGGCAGTATGCAAACTTACATAGTCCATTTGGGCTACAATCTTTGTTCCTGCTGGCCTCCAGATCAGGAGACCTGGAGGTGTCCCATGGGTGACAGTTGCTCAAATTGGGACCCTAGACAAGTGTTAAGCTTTCAAAAGTCTCATTGAGCTGAATGAGGCCAAGAGGGTGTGCAAAGGTGTTATAGCCTTGCTTTCATTCCCTGAAAGCACCTCCCTTAGCTTCTAGGTATGTGGGAAACCTGAAGCCTGTTTTTCAAGCTGAAGCTCCAAGCTAATAGGCCTTTTCACAGGAAGACAGGGGTTGGGTTTTAGTTTGCTGTTTATGCAGTGTCCTTGGGGTGGCGACCTGCCAACAACAGTCTTTCAGATTTTTACAGTCCAGTGGAGCTCAGTTATGCCAGCCCTCTTAGTCACCAGTGTCAGGCATCACTAGGTATTGCCTGTGTGGATTGCACCCGCCCTCTGGCTTTAGCAAGGTAGCTGTATAGTGTAGTGGGTGGGGCTTGCTTGCTGCTTTCAGGAAGACCTTGGGAAAACATCTCCACTGCCTATGCCCAGGGGCTTCAGCAATGCAGCTAGAGAGTGCTTCGTTTGTGTGCATGCAGGCTTTAGGCTGGGGATGGGAGAATGCCACAACTGTTTTCCAGCCCCGGCAGGTGGGGCTGAGAAGTTTGCAACCACTGGCAATGGCAGACTTTAGCTAAGGCATGGGAGAATGCCCAGTGTTGCAATCACCTACCGCTTCCAGGGTGTGGGAAGGTGTTGTAGCCACTTGTACTCTTCTCTAGTTTCAGCAAGGCAATGGGATAGTGTCTCCACTGCTCATCCACCTGGGTTAGCAGTTAGAGCGTGCAAATAATGGCATCCACCAGCTCCTCTTTCCCTGGAGAGCTTTTCAACTGTACCTCTCCTTTCCAGCCAATGGTTTTACTCTCTTTTTCATGTAGTCTGGGCACTTTTTCAACTGATAATTTTCTGTTAGGTTTTTTTGTTTTTTGTTTTTTGTTGTTTTTTTTTGTACTGGGGGGAGATCTTGGTGTGAGTATGACCACACATGAGCCCTTTAAGGGGGAGTCTGTTTCCCATAGCACTTCAAGTCCCCTAGATGTCAACATTGGCTCCATTCATTTTTTAAGCCCAGATGTTTTAAGGGCTCATTTCTCTAGTGGACCTCTTAGGGTTGGTGTGCCAGATGTGGAGCACCAACCCTTTGTTCTTCTAGAAGTGTCTGTCTGGTGAGGTTGCTCCCTATTGAGTGCTACCACACCAAGGGTGGGTTTTTATGAGAGCATGTCTTAGCTTCTTCTGTCTCGATGTGGTCCTTCTATCCTTTTTTTTTTGAAAGCAGCAGTTTAACTAGTTTTCAGATAATTTTCCAAGGGAAATGGTCCACATGTAGTTGTAAGTTTGGTGTGTCATCTGTGGTAGGAAGCGAGTTCAGGATCTTCCTGTGCCACCATCTTGGACTTCACCTATTTCATAACTTTTAGATTGAGCTCCATTCTGGGTAGTGTGATGAAATCTCACACTATCTTGCTCTGTTCCACCCAGGAACCTAGAACCTTTTCTAGAATATCTATGCTGTATACACCACCTACCCATTAGTCACTTAGTTACTGTCTTGGTTATCAGATAGACTATTGTGCTATTGCAGTGCTTGTGTTCACGTAACTCTTATTTTACTTTATAGTAGCCACACAGCTCAAGAGTTGTGATGCTGGCAATTTTAATATGTCAAAGAGAAGCTGGAAAGTGCTTCCTTTTGGTGGAAAGTTAAAAGCTTTTGACTTAATGAGGCATTTATGGTTTTGATATTTATCTTTCTCAGCTTTGTTTTTTGCATTTAGAAGCTGCTAAATTTTTTTTTAATTTAATTTTATTTTTAGTGTCAAGTACACAATACATTGGCTAGATGTTCATATAGTTTATAAAACGAATCCCCTGATTGCTCTATCTCTCCTCTGGCTCTCCACCTAGCCATTACATTAACACTAACTGCATTCTCTATGCCATGCTCCCCATGCCCGTGACCATCTGTCAACTACTAATTTGTACTTTTTAAACCCTTCATCCCATTCTCCCAGCCTCCAGGTCCCCAACCCCACCGGGCCTTTATCAGATTGCCCTTTATATTTGTGAGTCTGTTTTTAACTAGTTTGTTCTTTTTGTTTCTTAGATTCTGCATATAAGTGAAATCATAGGATATTTATCTTTCTCTGTCTGACTTATTTCACTCAGCATAATAAACTCTAGGTCCAACCATGTTGTTGTAAATGGTAGGATTTCATTTTTTTAATAACTCAGTAATATTCCATTATATATATGAACCATAACTTTTTTATCCAATCGTCTGTTGATGAGTATTTAGATTGCTTCCATACCTTGGCTATTGTAAATTGTGCCACCATGAACATACAGGTGTTTAGATCTTTATGAATTATTGTTTTAGTTTTCTTTGGATAAATACCCAGAAGTACAATTGCTGGGTCAAAAGGTATATCCATTTTTAATTTTTCAATAATCCTCCAGACCATTTTCCATAGTGGCTGTACCATTTGTAATCCCACCAACAGTGTATGAGAGTTCTCTTTTCTCCACATCCTCGCCAATACTTAGTCTTTGATTTATTGATGATAGGTGCCAGGTAATATCTCATTGTGGTTTTAATTTGCATTTCTCTGATGATTAGTGATCGCAAACATCTTTTCATGTGTCTATTGGCAATCTGTATTTCCTCTTTGGAGAAATATCTGTTCAGAGCTTCTGCCCATTTATTAATTGGATTGTTTTTGTTGTTGAGTTATATGAGTTCTTTATATATCTGGATATTCATCTCTTATCAGATGTATCATAGGAGATTATCTTTCATTCAGTCAGTTGTCTTCTTGTTTTGTTGGTAGTTTCCTTTACTATACTAAAACTTTTTGGTTTTATGTAGTCCCATTTGTTTATTTTTTCTTTTGTTTCCCTTGTCTGAGGAGATATGTCCAAAAGTATATTACTGTTAGCAATATCAGAGAGTTTACTATCTATGTTTCCTTCTAAAAGTTTTATGATTTTAGGTCTTACATTTAAGTCTTTAATCCATTTTGAGTATATTCTTTTATATGGTGTAAGAAGGTGGTGTAGTTTCTTAATGAGGCATTTTTATCATATCACATCATTTTAAGAAGGAGAAGTACAGCAAAATAAGATATACTGAGAGAGAAACCACATTTACATAATTTTTCTTACAGTATATTTTATAATTGTCCTATTTTATTATTATTTGTTAATATCTTACAATGCCTAATTTATGAATTAAACTTTATATAAATATGTATGTATAGGGAAAAATATCAAAATATGTAAAATATATAGGGTTAAGTACTGTCTGTGATTTCAGGCATCCACTAAAAGTCTTGGAACAGAACTCCATGAATAAGGGGGACTACTGTATTCCATTTGTTCTCTGGTTGAGGGCCAGATCCAACCTGCTCTGAAAGCAAAGATACAGCCTATTTTACTGATTTATACTTGAGCAATTCAAGAAACTTCCAGTGGCACTATTTGCCACTTGTTTCCAACCAGAGCCTGTTTTTATAAATGAATATATTTTAACACCAACAAAATTAAGTACAATTTAGATTACAACCCTGTAGACTAGTACAATAGTTTGAGCATTTACAAATTTAAAAAAAGGTAGTTGAAATTCTCAATTTATTTCATCTCCTTATGTATGTATATACTTCATGCAGCTATATTTTTCTGTCCATTTGATGTTTGACATATAAATATGTTATTATCTGTGGCCTTATGGTTTGTTTTTAACTTAATGAGAATTAGGGGATAATAGAAAGCTGGAACTAGTTTCTAATTTGATTATAATTTAAATTTTCAGTAATATTAAATATTTTAATTCCACGCTTACAGCACATAAGTTAACATCCAAATCAGTAATACTTTGAGTTTTCCTTCTTGGTGAATGCCTTCCTTCGAATCTGAGAGTATATAAATTGTTATTTTAGAGGATTTATAATAATAAAATAGCTATACTATTAGAGTAGAGCATTAGGTCTAATTAGAAATGGTACAAAAAATTTATATTGGATCTGGTTGAATCTAGCTCAGGAAAGAACTCCTGATATGTGTCTGTTGAAACCTCAGTGACCCTACTTTTCTGAATCTGAAACATGAATTTTGACAAAAGAGTCTATAACTAGTCACAGAAAACAAGGTAATATTAAAGAAATCACATTCAGGCAATTCAAACTTTAATCCTAACTTTGACATTCTTGATATTTTTGACACAATAATCATGTTTACATCATAGAGTTTGAATTTCTGGGTTAACAGATATCAACATGTCATAATAGCAACTATCAGTTGAATAACCACTATAAGCTAGGTACTATGCTAGACGTTTATGTTGTTTATTTAGTTCTCAAAACAATTCCACATCATACTGGTTACCATTGTACAAATCAGAAAGACACTTATTCAACTATAAGTGAGGCAGAATTTAAGCCCAGGTCAACTAGACTTAGAAGCTGTGCTCTTTCCATACCACAGTGCTAAGAGTGGTGGAAGAGATGGTTAATGAATACACTAATTTGCTTTTCAGGAATTCTGTGCGAAAGGCACACATCTATGGAATTACTTTTAGTATTTCACAAGCATTTATGTATTTTTCCTATGCTGGTTGTTTTCGATTTGGTGCCTATCTCATTGTGAATGGACATATGCTCTTCAGAGATGTTATTCTGTAAGTAACTTTAAAAATATTAAGATTATTCTATAATAGGGTTTTAATAAGTCTATGCAAAAGTTTAGAGCAGGAAAAAACCTCTTTCATTCTAAGATGAGGTCTGAGTTGAATCAACCACAGAGATCTGATATTGTCAATTCTCTAAGTACAGTTTAATCATGTGGGTGGGCTAACTCAGCTTATGAAAACAATCATAAACTAGAATTTTAGTGGTACATAGAATTCTAGACAAGAGGACACCAAATTTTCTTATTGTAAAATGTGGGCAGAAATAAATCATAATTAGAAAGTCAGTGATGACCACAGACTCAAAATTGAGGGTTAAATCGCTTGCTATTTATCTGCACCCACAGCTGGCCTTGACAATGGGATGGGAATGCTTGACTGAAATCTGGCAAAGTCTCTCTGGTAATTAGGCTTTAGATGACCCTGCCAACATTTGTTATCAGCCTTTCTTATTTTATTGGTCCTCAAGACTAACCTCTGGTCTTTACGAATGGATGCATTCTTCCTTTCAAAATATGCTAAATACATTCCATTAGCTTGCAGTCTAGTCTTGAGAAAGGAAAGCCATTCGAGGTCACTTGGTATATTTCTATTTCAATGGGATGGTTTTAAAGCACTAGTGAACTTTTCTGAACAGGGTCAAGACAAAGAAAGTAGAAGTATTTAAGGGCTTTTATTTGCATCCAAAATTAAAATAACTATGAAAAATTACATATAATCTTTGTATCAGTCAGGATCTCAACAGGAAACAAATGGCACTGCAAATGGGATAACAGGGGAAAGTTTGCTAAAGGATGTATTTACAAAAGTGTGAGAAGTGTTAAGGACAGCAGCACCCAGGGGGGCTGTCAGCACCTCATTGGTTCCCAGCTAGGAACTGCTAAGATCCTAAACCTAAAGGGCAAGAGGAGAGAAAGCTTTTCATAACTCAGTGTGGGGGCCTTCTGTGGTCTTTAATGGAGAGACACCAACAACACGATAATCTGACAAGAAAGAAGCCAACCAAATACCCTGGCCTCACCCTCCTCTAGCCTTCCCGTCCCCTGCTAGTGCCTTTCACTGCCAAACCTCATCAGAAGCCAGAGGACAAGAAAATCTTTTGATGCATTCCAGGTCAGCTTCTTGACAGACTGTGATGGTACAAAATAGAGGTGGGTAGAGAGTAGAAAGTGGTTTTGGAGGGTCAAATGGAAATATCCAGCTTTGGGAATTACAACTTGGAGTCTTTTTTTATTGTCCAGAAAAATATCACTGAGAAAACTGGTCCTGCTTTTTTGTTGTTTTGTTTTTACCATTAAAATATTAAATTCTAGATAATTGGACAACAGTGTTTTTAATCTTTCATGCTAAAGCTCAATGACAGGCTGTACAGAAAAGCTAGGCAGCTATATGTCAGTTGTACATCACTATTTTAAAATTTAATTTTTGGTAACCAACCTTACCAAGTACTTAGAGGAGAGATTTACTATACCTACCATTCTTGTCACCATGTACTTAAAACACATTTAATACCTTAGACTTAGAGATATGGGAGATAAAATATTTAAGTTCTCCATCATTATTAGATAGAAATTTTACTCCTTTCTTCTTTCTCTGGGGGAGCTCTGATGTCAGAAGTAGATAACTGTGGAAATGTAAATCTTCAGAATCTTTAACTCTTCCTAAAAGCTGTTATAATCTATATTCATTCTTTAAAAGATATATAATTGAAAATAGCTTAGGATAGTTGATTTTTCAGGTCAGTGTCAATAATTATTTTAATTGCAAGAGAAAAGCTATTTCTAGTAAAAGCTCATTTTCCCTAATAAAAATTCTTTACTACACTGACTATTGTCATTTGTGTAGGACTGTATAAAACCATGAACTGGAAGTCAAGGCCATAAATCAATAGGAAACATCATTCCTTGCTGATCAAAGCCCCTTGGGCACTCTGTGCTTTAGTCCCATCAGCTCTCAAAAGGGTACAACTAACTATTAAAATTATTCAAGATCACAAATCAGATTCAGTTACAAATTCACTTTATAAATGAGAAGAACTTTCCAAAGTTACATTAACTCTAGGAAATTAGAGGCTCATAAGGGAAGCCAGAAGCCCATAGAGGAAAAAAGAAATCCTCAGCAGTGATCTGCCTCTCCTCTAACTTTCCTTTGTTCCTGGAAT
This sequence comes from Cynopterus sphinx, assembly GCA_030015415.1. NCBI lineage: Eukaryota > Metazoa > Chordata > Mammalia > Chiroptera > Pteropodidae > Cynopterus > Cynopterus sphinx. Next base: position 31,584,666 of record CM057391.1, read on the forward strand.
TCCATGGGAATGTTGTGTGGGGTGGGGGGTAAAAAAAATCAATACTGGTTAGCGGTATGCTTTTAGACTTTCAAACGCCTTGGAGTTAATTATCTAAGCTAATTTTTTAATTCTTCTTCTGGTCTAGGGTGTTTTCAGCAATTGTGTTTGGCGCAGTGGCTCTTGGACATGCTAGTTCCTTTGCTCCAGACTATGCTAAAGCCAAACTCTCTGCAGCCCACTTATTCATGCTGTTTGAAAGACAGCCTTTGATTGACAGCTATAGCGAAGAAGGTCTGCGGCCTGTGAGTTCTCTGCTGCCGGAGTAGTACTCGGTTAATTTTTTCCTAAAGGTTTGCTGTCTGCTAGATTGCAACCACAGGATAAATGTGAAGAGATTCCGCTGACATTGATTTGTCTTTATGATATTTATAGGGCTAATATTTGACCAACTTTCTGCATTTTAAAATTTTATAGGATGTTTCAAAGATTTTGAAGTTCAGCACATCAAAAGTAAAAAAAAAAAAAATCCAGATATACTAGAACTGGATAATTTTTATGAAAACTGTTAGTCATTTCTGCATGAAGCTCTGTGTATATAATTCTGTATGCAAATGCATACTCTGCTATCCCCAGTTAACTCAAACTTAGATCTCGGTGTTCTTAGCATGACACAAGCTGTGGCACATTTTAATGCACCAAAAAAATACTGCGGGTAAAGAGGTGGGGGCTTACACAATCTTTCCAGGACTTTGCCAGGTATTTCATGTAAGAAAATTGCTAGGCCCAGTGAAGGAGATAGAGAGAAAGAGTCTGCCAGGGCTTGAGACAACGGCTGTTCATTGAAACTGCAAGTAGCAGCTGTTCTAATTTCCCAAGCTTCTGAGCTGTTGGCCACTGATTTGGCTCCAGCCTCAAAATCATAATTTAAGAAAGCTAAATATGTGTCTTAAATGACCGAGAAACTGAGGTTAGGTAACAACTCTCTGTAATATGACTACCTAAACTAACCCCTATCTGTATCTCCCACCTTCCATTTTCTATAACAACTTCTTATCGCTAAAACTGGTACCAGCATTTGTAATGAATATGAATTTTATGTTTCTCTCCTAGTTTTTGGTAAAGTTTCTTTGAAATATCATTTTTATCACAATAATCAGATCAATTATAATAGCAACATTAAAATTTTTTTTAGGATAAGTTTGAAGGAAATGTGATATTTAATGAAGTCGTGTTCAACTATCCCACCCGGCCAAATGTGCCAGTGCTTCAGGGGCTGAGCCTGCAGGTGAAGAAGGGCCAGACACTGGCCCTGGTGGGCAGCAGCGGCTGTGGAAAGAGCACGGTGGTCCAGCTCCTCGAGCGGTTCTACGACCCCTTGGCTGGAACAGTGGTAAGCACACTTTCTTAAGTTAGTAATTAAAGACTATCCTTCAAGTGGCTAAACCAATATTCCTACAATGGAAAACATTGGACAAGTAAAGATCGTAATCTTCCTTGATACAGTGACCACATTGTAGAAACCCTGAACTGTCGCCCATAGTCAGACAAACATATGGAGATAATCAGGTAGAACATCTGGAATTTATTGTAGCTCAGAAAATGCTGAATATAAAGTTGACCTCTCCCCTGTCATGGGCCTTCTGAGCCAGCCTGATTCTCCTAAGTGAACTCTCAATTCCTGTTTTATAAAGGTAAGCCACAAACTCCTGCCAGATTTCTAAGCAGGCTCCCAGGAGAGGCCTGCTATTCCCTCCCCACCTCCTTCTGCTTCGCCTTCTCTCTCTAACCTTAAACTCCAGGCTCTCTGGCTTTGACTCTTGTCCTCACCTCCAGCCCTTTCATATTTGGCTTTCATCAATGATCTTCTGGTATCTAACCCCTGGCTCTCTTCCATAAGTGAAGGCTTGGCTCTTACTGATAATGCCTGCCGCTCCCATTAGCACTGACCTCGCTCTGGGATCCCACCCCCAGTTAGAGAGTCCCAAAGGGTTAAACCTTGTTTAGTTGTTTCTTCTTGGTAAATCTTATGCTTCCCCTATTACAATTGCTCTGTAGGTATGAATGCAGGCAAACCAGCCCAACAGTCAGTAGGTATGCTAACACTACAGTGGGAATTTCTTCCTTAATTGAGAGGTCAAAACTAGTTGGACTTATTCTAGTCCTTTATTGGTGAACTTAACCTTTCAGGAAGCTGCTTTCTCAGTCACCACATCACAAGGCTCCTGTAGAAGCATCATGCCTCCTGCATATAGCTAATGAAAAATAAAACTATCACCAACAAAACCACTCTCCCAAAGACACTGCCCTTTGAAGTTGTTAACTTTCCATTGAATTTTTGTCCTTAGTGCTGTGAAAAAGTGAAAAGTTTAGGCTGGTAGTTCTCAGGGGGAAAGGTAGAGGTGGATATGAAATAACTAACTTTCAAAATCTGGGCTGTACTACTATCTGCCCTTTGTTCTGATGTGCCTGGGGGAGGGGGATAAAGTCAAGATGAAAAATTAGAACCGTTCAGAGGACAGTAGATATGAATAGGATAACTAATTGCAGGAAGGCAGAGGTGGTATACTTGCCTGGCAAGGGGCAGGTAAGGACAGAGAGGAATGTGGAAAGACAGGGCCAAACATGCTACCATTTTGTGCCAGTTAGACCAAGGGATGGCATAATCAACATAAAAATCATTTTATTGGCTCTGTTGCCCTCCAACAGTGTAAGTGCTTGCAGGCCGTGAGGCTTGCTGTTTCACCAAATGCAACAAAATCCTCCAAATGGTTAATCTAGTAACTTAATGCTTAGTTTTTTTTTTTTCTTTTCAAGCCCTTTTTATAGTTTGTGGACTTTGGTTTTTAGCTCTTAGATGGTCAAGAAGCAAAGAAACTCAACATCCAGTGGCTCAGAGCCCAGCTCGGAATTGTGTCCCAGGAGCCTGTCCTGTTTGACTACAGCATTGCTGAGAATATTGCTTATGGAGACAATAGCCGGGTTGTATCACGGGATGAAATTGTGAATGCAGCCAAAGCAGCCAACATACATCCTTTCATCGAGACCTTACCCCATGTAAGTTAACTGATAATTTCTTAGGATGAAATCAGAATCGACTATATAGTTTTTGTCCCCAAAGAAGTTCCTGAAGTTATACTCCAACAAAGTCTTGTAATGGAATGTGCCTATTTACTAGCACTGCGACCTTTGAAAAGACACTGAACTCCATGATACCAACTTTTCTTGTGTCCTATCTCATACAAATGTAGTGAAAAGCAAATAAGGTGATACTAAGTCAATGCAGCGTTTCTCAGGTTGCAAACTGGTGATTTGGGAGTTGCATTTAGACTGTGGCCATGTTTGGTTTATGGTACCTTTTAAAGAATTAAACACTTTATTTTGAGATAATTATAGATTCACATACAGTTGTAAGGAATAGAGATTTTATGTACCATTTACCTAATTTCCTCCAATGACATCTTGCAAAACTACCACCTTGATATTGACGTGGACAATCCACTGATGTCAGATTTCCTGTTTTACTTGTATGCATTTGTGTATGTGTGTATTTAGTGTTATGCAATTTTATTGCATGTGCAGACTCATGTATTCACTATTGCAGTCAAGGTACAAAACGTTTCTGTCCCCACAAAGATCCCTCATGTTGCCCTTTTAAAGCCACACACCCCTCCCTGCCTTCACTCCCCCTAACCTCAGGCAACCACTATTCTCCATTTCTGCAATTTTCTGTTTTAAAAACATTATATAAACATACAGTACATGACTTTTGAAATTAGCTTTCCTCACTAATCCCAAAGTTATTGTATCTATAGTTCATTCTGTTTTATTGCTGAGTAGTAAGTATTCCATAGTATAAATGTGCCAGTTTGTTTTAACCATTCACCTGTTGAAGTATACCTAGGCTGTTTCCAGTTAGGGGCTACTAAGAATAAAACTGCTATAAGTTTTTATGTACCAGTTTTAGTGTGAACCTAAGTTTTTATTTCTCTAGGATACATGCCCAGGGTGCAGTATATGGTGATTGTATGTTTAATTTTATAAGAAGCTGCTAAACTATTTTCTGGAGTGGCTGTGCCATTTTACATTTCCACCAGCAAGTATGAGTGATGGTCTCTCTGTATCTTTGCCATATTTGCCAGTGTATCTATTTTTTTTCTGCCATTGTGATAGGCATATAGTAACATCTCATTGTAGTTTTAATTTGCCCTTCCAGTTGATAAACGATGTTGAACATCTTTTTATATACTTATTTGCCATCTATATTTCCTCTTTGGTTAGATGTCTCTTCATGTCTTGTGCCAATTTTCTGTTTGAATTGTTTTTGCTATTGTTTTGACAGACTTTTATATATTCTAGTTACTAGTCCTCTGTCAGATGTATAGTTTGCAAATATTTTCTCCTAATCTGTTGCCTTTTTCTATCCTTTAACAGGATGTTTTGCAGAGCCAAAGTTTTTAATTTTGATGAAGTGCAATTCATTAATTTTCTTTTTATAGATTGTGCTTTTGGTGTCAAGTCTAAGAATTCCTTGTCTAGTGCCAGGTCTTAAAAGGTTTTTTTTTTTTCTTTTGCTAGAAGTCTTATGGTTTTACACTTTACATTTATGTCCATGCTCCATTTTGAGTTAATTTTTGTATAAGGTTGTTTTTCTTTAATGAATTCATTTTATTCCTTTGGAGAGGACACATACTCTCCTTTCCATGGTCCCCAATGCTCCCTATCACCTCACTGTAGCTATGACTGTAGCCAAAGTGCCGTCAAGTCAATATGGATTTGAAAAATATGTAAGGTCAGAGTTCAATAAAACAATTTCTTCAGAAACTAGTAAATATGAGTGGTCCTGGAACAAAGACTTGAGATCCCTAAAACTGAGGGCAAGAGATCATTCATTTTGTGGCACTTATCTAGTACCTCCCGTTCCACTGGATGAAATTGAAATACAGCTTAAGTTTTTACTGATATATTGTGCTATGATTAGAAATCACATTCACAAAATTTAAAACCCTCCATGTTGGTTAGCCTTATTGAAGTCATTGACTTCAATCAAGTATTGAACTTAACTGAATGAAAAGAACTTTAAAGCTTCAGCTTGAACTGACATTGGACTTTAGGACGTTAATTCACATTATATACACTGAATTCAGTTCACTTTAAACTGAACTGACTCAATTTGTACTTGTATTCATTCTGTGTTTTGACTTAGAATGTTCTCTCAATATCCAGCTTCCCAACTTCTCTACAAAGGTATCTAATTTATCTCCTCTTTCTTCTTTCTCCCACCTTATCTCCACAATTTCATAGCATGTTGTGTATACTATTTATTTGGTAATTTCTTGACCTTATAGTGAATGCTCTATATGTATTTTTTATCTTTACATTATAAATTCCTTCAGGGTAAGAACAAAGTTGAATTCATTTTTGTACAGCCCATAGTTCTGACCATAACAGATACTTAGTAATATTTAGGTGAATAAATGCATTTAAGAGAATAAACTAGGCTCTATCGGGTCATATGTATATAGCAATTTTTTTTTTAATTAAAGCTTAAACTAACATTTAACCTTTTTAGTACTCCAGTGACTTTAGATCAACTGACATATATGGTAATGGCAGAAATTTGAGAATTTATTGCAGAGTAAATTGAAATCTGAAATCACTAGTTTTCCATTTTGATTTTGAAAATGAACATTCCATTAAATGGAAAACACATTAAATGGACACCTAAGTAGCTGTTATAGAAACTTTGATTCCAAATATTTTTTCCTTATACATGGAACTTTCGAATGTTAACAAGTTTGATATAGCATTAGTATTTGGAGTTATAACTTTATTAATTTTATTAATGGCAACTTGCAGAAATATGAAACAAGAGTGGGAGATAAGGGAACTCAGCTCTCAGGAGGTCAGAAACAGAGGATTGCTATTGCCCGAGCCCTCATCAGACAACCTCGAATCCTGCTCCTGGATGAAGCTACATCAGCTCTGGATACTGAAAGTGAAAAAGTATGGCCTCCGCCTCATGTTCCAATTAATTTGTAAAATATAAGTTTTTGTGCTGTTAACCATGAAAAAAAAATGTAAGCATAGAAAAAAGTAAATAGAAATTTAGATAGTGGTTATTTTGAGGTAGAATATTTTATCTCTTACAGAATTTTTCAACTTTTCCAAAATGATCACCTATTACTTTTAGAAATTTTAAATATTTGTGAAGATTTACAGTGAGAATCTATTTTATAATTAAAAATATAACTACATGTCAAATTATATAAATACACATGCATAAAGCCAAAGATTCAGAGATAAACAAATAAATTTTCTTGCTTAGATGATAAAAATGTTTAATTTCCCTTCATGTTAAAACCTATATACAATTTTTTAAGATAAGGCTTCTGTTCTGATTTATCAATAGATTGTCCAAGAAGCCCTGGACAAAGCCAGAGAAGGCCGCACCTGCATTGTGATCGCTCACCGCCTGTCCACCATCCAGAATGCAGACTTAATAGTGGTGTTTCAGAATGGCAAAATCAAGGAGCACGGCACACATCAACAGCTGCTGGCGCAGAAAGGCATCTATTTTTCCATGGTCACTGTCCAGGCAGGCACACAGAACTTATGAACTCTTGTTATAGTATGCCTTAAAAAGAAATTCAAATCATTCTATAGCTTTTGCAGACTTGTAAAAAAAAAGTTTAAGTCATCGAAAAATAAAGGTACATCTTACACCAGACCAATTTAGAACATCCAGTTTGGGGGCTGATACTACAGTATTTAAAATTTCAGAATTAAAAATGACATCTTTCTTGATGAGATATGAAAATAACCTAGCTCTTCCTGAGTTATCAGAAATATCCAGAGAAAAAGAGCAAGTTCAGGTATATAAAGCTATAGAAAAGAAGTTACAGACAGAGAAAATTCTTATGGTCCTGAATAGTTATAGATGAGAGGATATTTTGGGAACAATTTTCCTAAGTACAAAGGGAAAATAAATTGTTAAAAAGTCTATTCTCTCCCTTGCTTAGGTTTCCAAATTATTCTATTGGGGGAATTATGGTTTTTAAAAGTGACTATCCCCAGCTTTATCATCAAAGTCCAAGAGAAAATGAAATTTTCCTTATACAAGGCAACTTTGCAGGCATATACATTCATTCCATAAAGCAACAGAGACATATTTCTTTAAAAAATGTTTAAAATGCAAAAATTACACATATTTTCTCAGTGCAATTTGTAACATTGGAAATATCAACAATAAAATGCTATTTACATAGCAACTGCATTTTCTTTTACAAATAATTCCAATTGTTTTCAGAATATGAATCCACTTCTAACAAGATAGAAATATGTTTAGATGAAGAACAAAAGAAATATTCTAGGCAACACTTGGAAACTAAACACACTGAAGCATTTTTTCCGTAATTCACTGCAGCAATATCAATTCTCATTGCTGTGACGTCTTGTTTAGGTCAGTAAACTATTCAAACCAAGTTCTTCTATCTGTAATAAACCACATATTGTATAACAAAGAATGTTTCAAATGTGGTCAGGTCTATCAGACTAAATTTCACATTAACCTAGAGAATGAGGCAAGGGGTACATTAGCACTGTGACTGAAGGTGAGTTCAACCTACCCTTCTGTAATTGTTCCCAAACTACCTGATGAGGATTGTGAGGCAACTGCCCCCGCAAGTCTGACTCAGTAGGTCTGGACTGAAGCCCAGCCATCTCTCTGTAAAAAGCTTTCCAGGTGATTTTTTAACTTCAGGCAATGCAAGGAAGCATGTTAAAGTGTGAGCAAAAAGATGCTTTTCTGCAGGAGGTGAGCAGTTTCCAAAATACCCAAGTCTTTAAATATTATTTAAAAACAACCAAATGATTCCAAAGGCCCTGGCAATTTAGTCTACAAAATTGTACTAGTAAGGAAAAGGGTCCGTAGTTCAGATTTCATCTTCCTATTCTACAGTAACTGTTAAGGACATATCAAATGCCATAGAAGCCAACTCTTTTCACCAAAAAAATAAACCAGTCTTTTCAAATTCAGAACATATGAAAATGTAGGAGTAACAGAAAGAACATCTATAACCAGTACACTAAATATAGTGAATATTTATGTGGGAGATTGCTAGAAAAATGGCACCCAGTTAATCATGTTCCCTCTTATGCCCACTTATTTACATTTATAGTTATTTACAAAATGATGACTTTGCTGCTCTTATCAAAAGATGAGTTTCCCCCCACAACATCTCTTAAATATGGACTGCCCTTGTAACTTGTTTTAACCAAGAGAAAGCAAAAGTAATATCATGTGACTTCAATGTGGCTTCAGAGCCTCGGCCTCAAGGGGCCTTGCCATGTCTACCTTTCCTTCTTAGAACACTCCCTCTGCCAAGTACAAAAGTCCAGGCTAAAATACTAAACGATCGGATACACATGGAGAGTCCCAGCCATCAAGACCCAGGCAGTATGTGAAGCCATCTGAACTTACCAGCCTCAGGACAGCTGCTTAAACAACTCAAGCAAGACAGCAGTGGAACCATCCAAATGGGCAGTCAACAGATGAGAAATAATAAATTGTTCAAAGACAGTAAGTTTGGGGAAGTTTATTATATAACAATATGTAAGTTAGATCAGAAAATACAAGGTCAAACAGTAATGAATCACTTATTCAAACACAATAAACTATATGATTTTGAGTTGTAGTAGAAACTACAAAATTGAACAAAGAAAAAGAACTGTAAAATCCTGAGAACCTGATAGTCAATATTTAATCATTTCAAAGTCATTACAACTAATTTTAAATATAAGTGCTTTAATTTTATATTCACAAAACTAATTACAATATACAATGATGCATTTTGTTAGGGTTTTTTTTTTTTCCTGTGTGTCAGAGTACCAGTATAAACCTCTCTACTACAATCTAATTCTGACAGGCTCTATTTTTTTTTTTAAGATCACCATTAAATTGTAGTAGTCTTTTCCAAACATAGTAGGCTTGTATGCCTGTAGAGAAAGTGGAAGACATTGATTTCAGGGAAATTAGCATCCAATCACGTAACTCATATCCAATCACATAATTCATACCCTTTGGCAACTAGAAAATATTAAAGTGCTTGAAAGATAGACTCTATAATGATGCTGAGAATTTATAAACTATACAGGTATCAATAAAAATACTGAAAATTTAGACTAAGACTTGCATTGTTAAAAGTTGTGGGTCTGCCTTGTTGAGGCCTATCTTAAACTTTGCATAGTTCTATATTCACTACATCATAATTTGCATTGCTGCTGCATCAAAGAAAGCTTAAAAATATTTCGACTTTCTATGTCAGAGGAAATTTAGAGAGCATGATTCTACTAATCTCTACATTTAACAGGTTTCCTTCAAGCCAATATTCCTTCTACCTTACCTCACCACCCTACTCCCAGCACCCAGTTTAAATGATATATTTTGGTTAAGTGCTTAATGAATAATCTCTAAAGATGAGGGGTGTTCATCAACTGCATCATGTCATGGAAAGCATGGAAAGTCAGCTGAACTAGCTTTTTTGCATCAGTCTGTGGACATGATTTCCAGGCTGAACAGGCCACGACAAACCTGTGAAGCACAAATAATAAGTGATTAAGTACTATGCAAAAATCACTTTGCAAAAAGACTCCAGATGATGATGGTGACTACAGCCAAGAACTTTATTCCATTTGGCTGTTCATATACGAAGTATGAATTCTTGTTGATATTTGATAAATGTAACCTGACAAAATGGACAGCAAAGCCATATTTATACATAATGCTAGGAACACCTAATTTACTATGACTTGAGACTAAGGACAAAGGGAACAATAAAAACTAGCCAGAACTCAAGAGTGCTTTGGAATAAGGTCTTGTTGTATTAAACCTACCTCTTCCTAAGAAACACCTTCCTAAGGTGCTCTGAATGGAATGAGGTGAAATATAAATTCTTGTCACTGTTTGCAATGAAAGTTGGAACTCCTTTAAACCCATTTCCCGTTTGCCCAGAGTATACTAGTTGGTGGCACTCGTGGCTGCAGCATTTATCCAGAGATAACTCATGGATTACAGTCCTAACCTTACCCCCCAGATTTGCCATGAACTATCTCACTTTTATTATTTTCTATTCGCTCTAGTATATCCATAGTCTTTGGAAATAAATGACATCATTCTATTATAACATTCTGATTAGTGGTATTTCCAATTACAAAATATAGTAATTCTTGATTGCCGAAAATGTCAAATCCTAGAAAATGCAGCATTCCTACACGTGATGTTAACTTTGTTTTCGAACAGTTGTTAGCTAAAGGATCATTTGATGAATCTGATTTATGTATACATTTCTGTTATATTAGGATTAGAGACAGATTAGAAATAACTCTAAGAATAGTTTTTATATTTTATTTTCACATTGGAAACCAGACAGATTTGGGTCAGCCTCAAAGAGTGTGTTTATGTAAAATTAACACTGGCAGCAAGCTGTACTTTCTTCTTCTAAATGGGAAATGGGTTAAAGAAGAATATAGTACTTGAAGAGTAAAAAATAATAATAAAATAGAGAAGTATAAGTGGAGAAAAGCTATTTCTAGAAAATCCAGAGAGAAACTCTCTTGGAACTATCTCTTTCTAGGTCCTAATGAAGAAATCCCCTGTCTGGTGGGTGATAAAAATGTCCCCAGAAACTGAAGGAAATAGGAAAAAATCTTGGCTTCCAGTGGGCTCAGAGCAGAAACTGGGCTACTAGCTCTCTTGGACCTAGCCTTCTCCTTTCCTGACACTCAAATTTTCTATAGCAAAACATGTATTAAGCTCAAGTTAAAACCAAAATGTTGTGTGATATAAAGCTTGTGGATGACCATGCTCTGTCTTATCATAATGTTTGAGTCGATCATATTTGCTGAAAGATATACAGGGACCTACGAAAGTCCTGCCTTCTTTACACTTAGTGATTCATATCACTAGTTATTTTCTAGCTACGCTATGCATATGTCTCAAACACTTAGCAACATCTAAATATATTTCTTTGCAAAGATGAACAATTGCTATTTAAGTGTTAATTAAAAAAATCAGTTATCTTTCTAAATTATAGAAGGAAATAAGTACTTTGACAAAAGAATATAAACAGATGCCAATAACAAAAAACATTTTACTTCATAAGAAATTGTTACTTTTGCCTGTAAATTGGTAAAGAACGTTTTATAATGCTTAGAGTTGGAAATGATGTGATGAAATAAAAAATATTATTTGTAATAATGAAATACTGGAAATAGTAGGTAAGAGGTTAAATTATGTCAATCCTTTAGACATTATTCAACCATTAAGATACCTCAAAGCATATTTAACAGCACTGGGAATTGCTTGAAATAATAAGTGAGAATGAATTCACCAAAAGAACACTAAAATATTTATAATATGATCTAAATTTTTCAATATTTTACAAATTTTTATGAGTATGTAGTATATTTAAAATAAAATGCTATTTCAAAAATAAACTAATATCTCTTCTGTTATATAACTTTTACAATTAACAATGAATGAAAAAGTCCCTTCCAAACCATTTCCATGCATTTCATTGGAAAATTATTTTGGGCATATACATAGTAATGACTCATAAATTTACACCTCTAGCCCTGACCTCTTTTCTGAGCTCCATGTTTAGATATCCAACTGCCTACTGACAAATCATCTTATATATAAATATAAATAATAAATTCCTGAATTAGCAGAAATCTCTAAGTCAACATGTACAAAACAGAACTCTTAGTTATACCCTACTATTTCTCCAAACCAATTTCTCCCCTAATTTTCTCCATCCCAGTAAATGCCACCATCCGAAACAGCAAGCTGTCAGCAAGTCCTATTGGTTCTACCACCAAAATATATCTCGTGTCCCTCCTCTTTTCTCCACTTTATTACAACTGCCTTGTTCAATTTACCATCCATACCTCCCAATTTCTCTCATCTCATTCTTGCCCATATTACTGTCTACCTAATTTATATTCTGTATAGCAGTTTACGGTCCTTTTACATGTAAATAAAACAGGTAATATTCATGTTTAAAACTGGTTAAATGTTTCTTCTTATTCTTAGGAGAAAATCCAAACTCCCTATCATGTTACAAAGCCCTATATCAACTGACCACCCCGAACAAATCAGTATGTCAAAGAGCATTACTTTTAAAGCTCTCCAGGTGATTCTAATGGGCACTCATGGTTGAAAACACTGCCCTACGGGATTTAGTTCTTGCTTCTACCACCCTCCCACTCAATTGCAAATTTATAGTCATACTGACTTTGTCTGTTCCTCATAAACGCCAAACTCCTCCCTCAGCCAGGACTTGTATACTTATGTTCCACAATATCATTGTGAAAACATTTACTGAGTGTACCGCTATTTATGAGGGAGTTACAGAGCTTGTGGGCTTATAGTCTAGGAAGGGAGATAAATGACACTCAAATACACACACACACACATGTATTGGGTAGTTTCAAGTGTTAAAATGTATCAGGTATGTATAAGGAAGGGGGAAGTGCTATTTTAAATGGTCAGGGAAGGCCTCTCATGTGACAGCAAATATCTGTATAAAGGGAGTGATTCTTACAGATGTCTCAAAAAAGAGAATACCAGGCCAAGAAAACCATGACTGTGAAGGAACTTGCTTGGTCTGTTCAAGGTACAATAAGTCCAGTGTGGCTGGGGTAAAGTGAAATAGCAGGAGAGCTGTAGGAGATAAGGTCAGCAAGGTGAGAGCATGTGGGATCTCACAGGAGGACTTTGAAGTTTACAGTGAGTGAAAAAAGAAGTCCTTGGAGGGTTTTGACTAGGAGAATGATATAACTTGAGTTACATTTTTAGGGCTGTTGTGTAGAGAATGGTCTGTAGGGAATGAAAGGTGGTAGAAGACCACATAGGAACCTGTTGCAATAACCTAAGTGGGAGAAGACAGTGGCTCAGCTTGGCTGGCAGTATTGGGCATAGTAAGCAGTGATCAGATTCTAGAGAGCTATTTTCTTGATATTCATTTGACTAAGTCCTTCTCATCCTTAACATCTTATCTTCCTTGTCACTCCTCAGATACTTTCCCTGACCACACTATATAGTGTTCCATCTTCCCACCAGTTAGTCTCTATTACCACATCACTTGCTTATTTCCTTCACAGCATTCATCAATATTTGAAACTATCCTGCTTATGTGTTTGCTTTTGTCCCCTTTTCTCAAAAAGAATATAAAACTCCATAGGAGGGGGGGATCTTATCTGTCTTATGTCCTTTGTACCTAAATCCTTGGCACACTATAAATTCTCATTAAATACTTTCTGAATAAAGAATGTAACTTCGGCCCCAAAATCATTAAAAATGCATTTTTAAAAAAATCAGAGCCAAGGTATTTATCAATGCATGCAATATGGGATCCACTACTTATCAGGGACTCTATCAGAATGCTTACTTATTCTCTGTATTTGGTAATAATTTTAGATCTCTGACCCTTTATTATAAGAAATAATAATAAGATCAATGTTTAATCATTCAACCTTTAATCTGTATATTAATGTATACACACTGAATATCATGGGAATATATAATGCAAGGACTTAGATGCAAACAAATTCAAGCATCACTGGTATAACAGACTATCACACTTGACATGAAAGCAGATGATAAAATTTTGAAAAAATAACACTATCAACTCTTTAAAAAGGAAAAAGTATAAAAACGATATATTAGAAACTGAAATATGTCATACATATATTATCATTCCAATTTTTCACATTCCTTTGGAAGTGCCTCTAATTCTGCACTATTCTTATTCAGTGCTCAATGTAGCCACATTTTAAAAATTTATTTATTTTTTAACATTTTATTTTATTACTTTTTTATTATTTTATTATAAAACCTCCCATGCTTTGAAAGACCCCTGAAGACTGCCAGACTGCATGAACCAGGACCTTTTTCCGTGCCTTTCTGTCAATCCCACATTACCTTGTACTCTCTTTTTCCCCTACCATGTTAATATTTTCTTTCTTACTCTTGCTACAAACATAAATTCCATATAACCCAAGTGAAATGCATCTGAATTGGTAAAACTTTTGAAAAAACATACATCCAGCCTCATCTTGGTCTCATTAGTGTTGTCTACAACTCCATGAACCATCACTTATACACAGGCTAATTTGACCTGAACTTACCATAAAATACCTTGAACAGAACAAATATGCTAATATGTACACTGGTTTTTTGAGGAGAGTGATGATATGATCACTGATTCAACCTTAAACAGTGTTCTGCAAAAAACACCTAAAGGACTGATTTGACAAATGTCTCAAAAGCAGGACAGAGAAACAAATACATGTTAAACATCTAGTGGTAAAAATAATTACCCACTATCTAGCAAGTGACAGATAACAAAACAGTCAGAATCACAATGTAGGAAAGATTCGAACAACACAAGTGACAGCGTTCTTACTCTGTAGCACAGTAACAATAAAAAAAGCAGCCTCACCTGTCCTCTCTAATATGATAGAAGAATCCATAGCCATTGTGGACCATGGGAACCACGATTCCTTGGACTCTTAAATAGCCAATCAGACTTGTTGAGAGAACAAAGTTTCCACCTCCTCCACTGTGTAACAAAATAAAAGATATCATACCAGGCTTACAGATGTTTACATTGTTTCTAAAGAGCTTTTAACATTCAGGAAGAAAAAAAGAAACTGGTAAAGATATAAAGCACTACAATATATTACCTTCTGGAGAAAAGTGGATCTGTAAAGAGTTCTGGAACAGGAAGACCTTCCTCTTTTGCTATGAGTAAAAGACCTAAAAGATGACGGTCAAATCCTGCAATGAAACCCCAAATCTGCAGTTAGAAAAAAATTTTCAACCTGAGAATTTTTTTAAGCCAAAATAATTCTAATACAAGTACCTTTTCCAGTTGAACAATCTTTCATCATTTTATTGTGTTTTGCAAAAGCTTGTAACATCTTTTGCTGCCGCTCAGAAAGCTGTGTTAAAAATCAAGAGATACTTCAATAACAAGCTGTACAGAAACCAACTAAATAAAAAAACCTGATCTCAAAGTAATTAGGATTTTGGTAATTTGGGAATGAAAAAGTTTTTAGGAAGACCTTGAGACACATGCTTCTGTGTCTTTTCCTCACTGCTTCCACTACCTTTTTTTCCCCTACATGCCCTGTACCTTGATTATTTCTTTCCCAGTACAAGAAAACATAAACTTGTGGGCAGCACTCAATTGTCATTAATAAATGTAAAGAAAGAAGCAACTATGATTTCCAAATAGAGAACAGTTGTACAAAAATGATACTGAAGCTAAAGAAACAAATGCAATGCCAAAATAGCACTGGGAAAGAACTACCCTATTTTCTAAATGCATCCGAAAGAACAGTATAAAATAAAACATATAAAACTGTTCTGATACTAATACATGAAAACAAGAATATGTGATTTCAAAAATGTTCAACCACATTTAAAAAAGCTTCCTTTAACATGAATCTTGGGAGAGTCTGTATTTTACGCATGTTATTCTACATACAGATCAACAGCAGCAAAATTCTCAAAGTATTGAATATTGAAGATACTTTGCCTAGAAAATGATACAAATGGGCTTCCGATTTCCTATTCTTTCCAACTATATAGTCAAATTTTTTTTTAAAACTTAAGGAAGAACGCCTGAAAGTATTTTACTGATCCAGGGGAATTGAGATAAAGAAGTTAGTTATTCAAGGGCCAAGGTTCTTCAGAACAATTAAACAAATGCTGCAAATTTTTTCTTTTCAAATACTCACACTCATAGAAGGATCCTGCATGGACTGGCACCACCTGACTGCTTCTACTGTACATGATCGCACAGTCTCTGTACGACCATGATAAAAATATCTTGTCATAGCTGTTTCATAACAGCAACCAGGGCTACAAGAAAAAATTAGAATAAGAGAATCTATCATAAGAAAGAAAATGCTCTAATGATATTACGAAGAGTAAAGCTGGTTTGGTCAGAGACTAAGTTCTACAATATTAACTACTGTTGAGACTTTCAATAACAAAGAGGCCATTTTCAAAATCAAGGAGCAAAAATTACTCTGGAGCACAGAGCCTGGTATAATACAGAACATTTCAAAGGCTTAGCGGCTGTCAGTTTATATACTAAACTGTAGTCTGTGGTAGATGGTCTCTAAGAAGCCCCCCAGTGATCCCTGCCTCTTGCTTATGCCCTGGTATAATCCCTCTCTTCTGAGTGGAGGATGAACTTGGTGACTTCCTTCTAATAAAAAGAATATGACCAAAGTGATGAGATGTCACTTCTGAAATTAGGTTACAAAGAGAACTCTCTCTTGCTCTCATTTTCTTACTCTGAAAGCCAGCTACCATGATGAAAGCTGCCCTATGGAGAGGCCCAGATGGCAAGAAACTGAAGGAGGCCTCTGGACAACAGCTCGGGAGGAACTGAGCCCTACTAATAACTATTAGTGAGTGAAGCTGGAATTGGTTCCTCTCTGAGGAGTACCTTCAGATGAGAATGTAGTCCTGGCTGACACCCTGACAACAACCTTACAAAAGACTTGAAGTCAGAGGCACCCACCTAAGTTGCAATTGAATTCCTGACCAACAGAAAATGTGAGATACTAAATGTTTATTGTTTAAATACACTAAGTTTTGGGGTAAATTGTCATACAGCAATACAGAGTGATAACTGTTTTCCTGGGCTAGAGAATGACATAAAAATTTTTGATACAAAGCTCTCTTACTTTCTTGATAGTTGAAACTGAGTTAAAGAGATTAAATGGAGTGAGAGTAAAAGGTTGGAATGTAGGACCTAAGAGGACTCTAACAGAGTAATTGAGCCTCTTCTGTTCCATGTTTCTATAAGGCTGTCTTTCTGAAACAAAATAGTATCCTTTCAAAATGAGAAGAAGAAAGTGCAAATAAAAACATAAAACAGAGCTAAAATAACATTCTTTAAAAAACATTAAAAATACAAGTGATAAAAATGAATGACAAAATATCACTACTCTGCAACCTCTAACGAAATAACAGATCTTGATAATAATCATCAGTGGTTACTAAAACATTAGGTAAAAAACTCAGAGAGAGTAAACTTTATAATGGATGTTGGCTAACAACTGAACCCACTCGCACTCTTAAAGGATAAAACAGAAAATTAGTAACATTGACTATTTTATTTTTTTGTTGTAAAAAATAATAAAAATAACATTATTGTTCTCAAGTCTCTAGATCCAAACACCAGTTTATAAGGAAAACAGGAAACAGAGCAACATAAATAACAGTATTTTTTAACTTAAAAGTAAGTGTGCAAAACACATAAATTTCTGTTAATGGGCACATAATGTAAAAAGATATGACCTGTGACAATAACAAAATAAAGAGGGTGGTTCATATTGTATAGAAGCAGAGTGTATACTATTGAAACTAAACTGGTATTATTCAAATCAAGTCGTTATAAATTTAAGATGTTAACTGTAATCTCCAAGGTAAACACAAAGAAAATAGCTAAAGAATATAGAGATGAAGTGAATCAAAATGATACAGTGCAAAAAATCAAGTACAAAAAAGGTCAGTAATGGAGAAAATGAGGAACAAACAAACATGTAAGACCTACAGAAAATATAACTATAAGTAAGGCAGAAGCAATCTCTCCTTAGCAATAATTACTTTAAATGTAAATAGACTGAACTCTTTAATCAAAGGCAGAGGTTAGCAGAATGGATTACAAAAGCATGGTCTATCTATATGCTTTCTACAAGAAATTAACTTTAGAAACAAAGACATTAAGATGTTAGAAGTAAAAGGATGAAAAGATATTCCATGAAAACAGTAACAAAAAGACTTGAAGTGGCTATATTATTATCAGACAAAGTAGATTTTAAGTTAAAAGATTAAAAGAGGAAAACAAGGCAGTATACATTGAAAAGGTTTAATTAAGAAGATATAACACTTATAAAAGTATATGCACCCAACAACAGAACCCTAAAATATATGAAGCAAACACTGACAGAATTGAAAAGAGAACTAGACAGCTCTACTACACTAGTTGAAGACTTCAATACCCAATTTTCAATAATGGACAGAACATGTAGACAGAAGATTAATAAGGAAACAGAACCTGAATGCTATAAATGACCAGATCTAACAGACATATATAGAAATATGCCACTCAATAATAGCAAAATAAAAATTCTCAAATGCACATGGAAAAGTCAATATATATTAGGCCACATAAGCCTCAATAAATTTTAAAAGATTGAAATCATATAAAGTATCTTCTTCAATGACAATGGAATGAAGCCAGAAATCAATAATAGAAGGAAAACTGGGAAATTCACAACTATAAAGAAATTAAAACATACTCTTAAAAAACTAATTGGTCAAGGAGAAATCACAAGGGAAATTAGAAAATAGTTTGAGAGAATGAAAAGGAAAACACAACACACCAAAATTTATTGGATTAAGTGAAAGCATTGTTCAGAGGAAAATTTATAGTTGTAAACACCTACATTAAAAAGAAGATATCAAATCAATAAACTAAATGCACACCTTAAAGAATTATAAAAAAGAACAAATTAGACCCCAAGCTAGAAAAGGGAAGAAAATAGAGTGGAGATAAACAAAATACAGAAATAAAGAATAGAGAAAGTTAACTGAACCAAAAGTTGGTTCTGTGAAAAGATCAATGAAATTGACAAACCTTTAGCTACATTGAGAAAAAAAAAAGATAAGACTCCAATGACTAAACTTAGTTATGAAAGAGAGCATTATTCCTGACTTTATAGAAATACAAAGAATTATAATACTATGAACAACTGCACACTAATAAATTAGATGCCCTAGATGAAATGCACATACTCTGAGAAATACAAACTATCAAATATGACTCAAGAACAGAAATCTGACCGGGCCAATAAAAAGTAAGGAGATGAATCTGTATTCAAAAATCTCCCAATAAAAAAAAGTCCTAGACCAGATGGCTTCATTGATGAATTCTAACACTTAAAAAATTAACACCAAAAAACTACAGAAGAGGGAAAACTTCCTCACTCATAATGATGTCATCATAACGCTGATATCAAAACCAGTCAGATACTACAACAAAGACGCTATAGATCAATATCCCTTATGAAACAGATGTGAAAATCCTCTACAAATTATCAGCAAACTGAATTCAGCAGTTTAAAGGATGATACAGCATCATCAAGCGGGATTTATCCTAGCAATTCAAGAGTAGTTCAACAAATTAATCACGTTAGTAGGATGTAGAAAAAGAGCTACATGATAATCTCTACTGATACAGAAAAAGTATTTCACAAAACCCAATACTGTTCTACAATAAAAACACTCAAACTACAAAGAAAAGGGAATTTCCTCAACATGATAATGGGCATTTATGAAAAACCCACACAAAACACAAAACACTGAAAATTTTCCACCTAAATGGATAAGAAGAAAGGATGCTTGCTTTTGCCACTTCTGTTCAACATGGTACTAGTTCTAGCCAGGGGGGAAAAATAAGACATCCAAATTGGAAAGGAAAAAACAAAACTATCTCTATTTATGGATATCTGATCTTTAGAGAACCCTAAAGAGTCTACAAAAAATTGTTAGAGCTAATAAATTGGGTAAAGTATCAAAATACAAAGTCAATACATAAAAATCAATTTCTATACATTAGCAATGAACAATCTGAAAAGAAAATTAAGAAAACATTTCCATTTACAATAGTATCAAAAAGAATACTCAGGATTAAATTTAACCAAGGAGGTGAAAAGACTCATATACCAAAAACTACAAAACATTACTAAAAGAACATTTAAAAGACATAAATAAATGGAAAGAGACCCCATGTAAATGGATTGAAATTCTAACTGGAAGTATTGTTAAGATGACAATACTACCCAAAGTGATCTACAGATTCAATGTAATCTCTATCAAAATCCTAATGATGTTTTTGCAAAAATGAAAAACCCATCCTAAAAGTCATATGAAATTTCAAGGGACTCAGAATAGCCAAAACAATCTTGAAAAGACCATAGGTGAAGGACTCCCACTTCCAGATTTCAAAACATACTAAGTGAAATAAGTCAGACAGAAAAGAATAAACATTATGTAATTCCACTTACAGGAAAATCTAAAATAGGCAAATTCAGATAGACATAAGTAGATTAGAGGTTACCAGGGGCTTGGGCAGAAGGGGGAATGGAAGTTATTGCTTAATGCATATAGTTTCTGTTTGGGGTAATGAAAAAAAATTTAGAAAAATGTAGTGGTGATGTTTGTACAACACTGTGAATATTAATGAATGCCACTGGATTATATACTTAAAAATGGTTAAAATGGCAAGTTTTATTTAAAAAAAAAAAACCCATATAGCTGATAATAAAGATAAATGGAAAAATTAAAAAATTATGAATTCAAAAGAAGGTAAAAAAGAACAAAAACAGATGAGATAAAGAGAAAATAAATAGCAAGATAAATAGCCTTACACCCAACCTTACTGATAATTATATTAAATGTAAATGATTTAAACATCCCATTTAAAGACAGATATTCTCAGACTGGATTAAAACAAGCAAGATCATGGAGCTTCCACTTTTGCTTAGGATGTAGAAAGTCACAATATGTTATCTATCCTAAAAATGAGTAAAGAATAGATAATCTACAAAATCATACCTTTTCATGACTCCATCTGAAAACTAGGCTGTAAGAAAACCAAGTGATCTGAATTCCAAAGAATGTGAAAATCTCTCTTAGAAGAGAGCAGACACTTCAAAAATATTAAGGTAATGAAAAACAAGAAATGACTATGAAAGTGCCACAAGTTGAAACCTGCCATTCTTTGGAATTATTTTTGATGAAAGTACAAATTTAGACGTGGTGCCAACTGGGAAAAAGTAGGGAAAAACACCGTGAGTTAGGATGAAATAGCTGTGATAAAGATATACTCTTGGAGTTCAAGATTCTGAAAGTGGAAATGGTCCTCACCGTCCGTGAAGTCTGTAATAGGCCAGCTGAAGTGCAAGCTGAATAAATGTATCAGGGTGAAGCTTCTTCTTCTTGGTTAGCTTTTTGCCAAAAGATGTAAAGGGATACACCACAATCTGCAGATCAGATGCCTAACGAAAAGAATTAAATGGGAACAGTGAAATATGACCTAAGGAGAATACTCTAAAGATAACCAATTATCATTTGCATTAAAGTAATTATCAGACATAAATAAAGGTATTAAAGCTATAATTTTAAAATGTTTCATGCTGTCATGCTTAGATAAAAGCCAAATTTTTATGTATAGTAGTTTAGAGAAAGCATTACTATCTAAGAAAAAAGTGAAAATCTACCTGCTTGAGATACTGGGCTTTAGCTTGGTTGACATCATTTAATATTTTCTCGTCCACAGTGAAAACAAGCTCCTCAGGAAGTGGTATATCTCGTACTTTCTCTGAACCCTGAAAGTAGGGAAGAATTTAAAATATTATATCTATAAAAATATAAGGAAAGAAAGGGATAAAACATTTGTTCTAACATACCTTCCACCTTCCTTCATTCTCAAAAATCTTCTCATCAACATAATAGCTGATTTTTACCATAACCATTGCATCGTAAGGAGCGTGCTAAAATGAAAATACACAAGATTCTGAATGCTTTTTATCAAATTTAAACTTTATCTGATATTTTATTTTCACGTTCCTCCAGTCTCACAGTGTAATAAAGTGCAGAATTCTCAAATGCCTTACCTCCTAATGATAAAGATATGAATATTCTACAGAACAGTAAGTAACTGCTATATTTTATTTTCTGAGGAAAAATCAAATATTAAAGTTGGAAGCACCTAATTAAGGCTCTTGAGGAAAATGGGGAGAAGTGTAAAATAATCCATGAACCATCTGGAGAAAATAACTGCTATTTGTAGTGGTCGTCAAAGCAGGGTTATGTATGTATGCAGTGCTAAGATGTTCTGGAATTTTAAAAACATTGTGGAAAAGTAGACAGGGAGGGCAGACTATCTGAAAGCTAAACTGAGGCTGAGTATGAACTTCTTTAGATAAAGACAGTAGGCCACTAGATGAGTATTTAAAAGCATAACGATTTTGCGTATGTATCTACAAGTGTGCAGATGTGGCAGAAATAATTCTCAATGCTTAAGGAATGTGAGAAAAATAGGCTGAGTTACAAGGTGTTTCAGGTTTGACAGCTGTATTTAGAGAAAGGAATTGCAGCTAGTACATTTTCCCACCATTCATTTTGAAGGACAAACTTTTGCCTTATTTTCTCCATGTTCCTTTGATGAT
The DNA here is from genome assembly GCA_030015415.1 of Cynopterus sphinx. Taxonomy (NCBI): domain Eukaryota; kingdom Metazoa; phylum Chordata; class Mammalia; order Chiroptera; family Pteropodidae; genus Cynopterus; species Cynopterus sphinx. The sequence goes on from CM057391.1 coordinate 31,606,965, forward strand.
AATTACATCAGATGGTTTTCTTCTGTTACTGCTACCACTTTAAACACAGTTACCATTTATGAACTGAATATGACACTGTTAGCCTTGGGGAAAAACAAGAGAGAGTTAAGACATAAACCCAGCCTGCCTGGTTCAGAGGGAATAATTAGGTGTCTTAAATATCACCCTAACATTACACAGCTCTGCTGCTCTATATCATGGACCAACAGAACCCAGAAGTATTGTATATACTGTTATCAAGCAGGTGGCGGCCACAACATCAGGAAAGGCTCATGAGAGGGGTCAGTGCAAGATGCATGAGCAGCTCATCCCACCTGTCAGGAACAGCACAACATAACAAGACTCACAAGTCACTAACAAACCCCTTTCTAACTGCATCTCACAACTATATAGTACATTTTAGCTTACAAAGAATTTTCAGATATCACATACATTATTTCATTTAAGGCAACAGTATTAATCTTGAACTATTTTACTGGAACCACTAAGAATGAGCAAGACTGAAGAATGTGTCTCTTCTACCCACCCATCTCCTGTTTCAAAGCTAATAATCAGTTTAAAAAAAAAAGCTGGAAATATAAAAATTTCAAATGCTTCCTGATGCTTTATTTGTTCACATAATTTGGATGCTTCTTTCTTTTTCATTTATACAGAGATAATAAGTGTAACATACTATTTTAAAATGTGGACTTTGGGTTCTGAGTCCAAACCCACCACTTACCAACTGTGCAACTATGAGAAAGTTACTTAATTCAAGTAAACTGTCTCATCTGTTAGTGTGGATAATAATACCTATTCTCATACAGCTGCTATGAAAAATTATTTTAATAATGCTTATAAGTGCTTGCTAAAGAACCTGGCACACAGCAATAATTAGTAACAGCTGTTACTGCTAACAGCTGTTTATTATGCTTCCTATGTATCCTTCATGAAGCTCTATAATAAAGCCTATATACAGCAAACTAGTTGACCCCAGAATTTTAAATCCCAAAAGAAAAATGTAGTTAATATAATCACAAAAATAAATATTCAAGCACCAATGGAAGGGAGCAGCAACATGACACAGAATTAAGAACAGCTTTATAGTACATAAACTTTACTAATGATGTTTTAAAGGTTAAATTGCATCTTCTGTAATCATCTTAGGTTACAAGAGAAACCTACATTGAATTAAAAGCATATCAAGTGGAGATGATAAAATATCAAGTGGAGATAATCAAATTGATTTTTAAAATATATAGGTGTTAATGCATACACATAAAACATGTCCATACGCTTACTACAGAAAAGCAACTCAGTTGTGCTGAGATATATGCTCACTATGAGACCTATATTCTTTATTCAGAGATAGAAAACGTCATTAGTTATTTTCATCCTGAATTTGAGCAAACAGCACGATGTCAGTGGTATTAGTAAAAATTAAAGTAGTGTGAGGTTTTTGGGGGGTTAGGAGTGAGAAAGAAAAGCAAGATGATGAGTTCTCAATGAGAGCAACTTACCCTCATGTAACAATATAATATCCAGTTTGAACAATTTAATATATAGTGAAACAAAACTCTCAAAATGAGAATAATAGGTAAAAAATAGAAAAGTATAACTGCGAACTACCTATATAAAAATGGCCAATAAACTACTAAACCAGGAAAGAGAGTAGGCACAGGGGAATGTATGACTAATATTAAGGTTAGTTTTAGTATCAACGGATAGGGAAAGACTAAGAGGATAGAAACAGTGTCAGATTAGTAAAAAGAAGAGGGTAATGAACTGCAGCAGACAGGTCAAAGGAAAAGTGAGGGCAAAAGCCAAAAGGCAGTCAGCTACTTTGCAAAAGATAGTTTCTAGGAAACTGTGATGACATAAACCAGTTTAAGGAAGTAAAATAAATCAAATAAGGCACTGAAGGAAACTGAAGTAATTAACAAGAATTATTCTGTCAACAATACACTCTAAGGAAGAGCAAAGACAACAAATCTTCAAAATGACTCATGGGAGCCTTTCACGCTGATAAGCTACTACTCATAGACATCTAGTTTTATTACCTGCTCATCAACTACTATGGCTTCTTCTGTGATAATAATTATGGAAACTACCACATACCTCTGTGGTGGTTTGAATGAGTGATTCTACCCCATAAGTCCCAAGGTTTGGCATGTAACCCAGACCAGGTGAATCAGAGCTCCTGATTCCCTGGAATGGGCATATGATTCACATATGCCAATCACAATCGATGAGCATTATTCCCAGGACTTCTGCTGGAACCCTGTGTGTGTGAGGTAGGGTGTGGTGTGGGAAGGAAGCTGGTTATTTCCACGGAGAACACTAATATATGAAGAGAGCTGTGAAGATATGAGATTATGGATACAACACCCACATGGGGTAGTCTACCTAAAGATAAAGCCAAACATAGGAAGGTAGTACCCCAAAATGGAAAGAGTAATTTCTAATGAAAGTATTTGGATACTAGAAGTCAGCCTTACCCAAAGTTAGCTGCACCCCTATGCCAACAATTACCTAAAACTGAATTATACTAAGTAATACAACTATTGAATCCAGATCAATGTAACAGGTCTTTTTAGTATTTTAGTCACTAAATGCTTTTAGAGAAAAGCCACCAAAACAAACTAAAAATCTACCTGATACTGTTTTACACCAATTATGTACTTTCTGAAAAGTATTACAACAAGATTACAAGTATGTATTGCAACTCTGACTTAGGTTGATTTTTAAATTTTCTTGGTTCATAGACCTCCTAAATGTCCACTAGAAAATGGCAAGGTAGAGTTAATGAGGAAGACCATAGGAGAACAGAATAGAAACAAGTTTTTTTTTTTAATGGAGGTTAAAAAAGGTATTAAGCACCAAACATTTTAGTATCCATGGTGTAAATAAATAATGTTCCCAATATAACATGCCATTTTAGGAAAATAGTAATAAAATTACTAGGTAAATCTACAAATGTGTCCAAATACATGTCTCTATGCATAGAACATACATGCTATCCAATCTTTTTAAAAATAGGGTGCAATTCTCAACCAACAGATAACAGATTTTAAAGAGCTTACACTACATAAAAATATATGCAAATTCCACTTTGCAGATACATAGCAAACTGTTAGTTAGCCTTACTACAGATGAAAATAATTTGTCTAATACTTTCACTGAGAATTCATAGCTAAATCTTTTATTATAATGCCATAAAACAAAGAAGTATTTATTCATACTACAACAGCACAGCATAAGTATTGTAGTTTACTGTCATTAAATTAAGCTAAAAGATAGAAAGGAAAAAATAATTTCAGTAGTTTACTTACATCACAATTACAGCCAAATACTCCATTAGAAAAGGATATTAAGTTATAGGACTTGTCACCCCAACGTACTGTTGGATCTCCAGTAAGGGTCATTGCAGTTAACTAAAATAAATTTAATAGTTCCAAATTAAAAGAGTTTAATATTGGTCTATAAGTATTTATACCTTAAACACATGTGTGTGTGTGTGTGTGTGTGTGTGTGTGTGTGTGTGTGTGTATACAGTCTCATTTTTCCTCTTCAGGTTAGCCAAATTTAATAAATAATAATAGTTATACTCAAGAGATAAAAATAATTCTGGCCCTGACTTTAGATATTTCTTAAAATCTCAGAAAACACTACCATAAAAGAGAATGCTGGCAGAATATTCATGGATGTTTAGAGAAGATACAATTGAAAAGACAGCATTTTGCAAATTGAATAGTGTAAGAGGCTTTGATAAGTTTAGTCATTAAAGTCTCATTTTGAGAAAAATATTTTGAGAATTCATATCCCACTAAACTTATTTATCAAACGGTAGGTTGAGCCCAACAGTGAGTCATGAAATTATTTAATGCATCACAGTAAACATTCTTTACAAAAAGAAAGAATAAAATAAATATCAGATTATGTCACAGATAGTAAAAGTAATTAGTTTTGTGAAACTTCTATTATATATTTGTGTGTACCGGGATACAATCTAAATGAATGTCTAAATGTAGACTGCAGTAAAAAAAAAAGTCTGAACACTGCATTAAAATATTTTTCCTCAAGAAGTTTGGTGATTCATCTATTTAAAAAATACAGCTAAAAAAGAAAAGTTAGTTTTAGCTACAAGGTTTTTCAGTCCTACATTATTTTATTCCTACCATTTAACATTGTGTTCTGAAATAATTTAAGTGTTTTCAAAAGACTACAAGACTTCTAAAAGTATGACTACTACCTTTTATTATTTCCCAGGAAATGATAATATTACCACAGAGGGTAAAAAAAAAAAAAAAAAACAAAGTAAGGTAACATTTACCCTTAAACTCATTATAGTCAGTGTGTTCAATAAAACAAAATAATAAAATTACTTATAGTTGATATAACTGTAGAGTAATATAATTCTTAGATCTCACCAACTAAGATGTCAAGGCACACTAGTGTGAGTTATAGGTAGGTTCTCACGTCCCCTTTGGCACAAGAAGCTCAATGACCTGTGCAAATTTTCTGTATATGCAGTCAATAAAAAGGGTGTAAATCATTGACATGCCATGCACAAATAATAGTCACACTTCTTTATACAACATACAAGCTGTATCTAAATGGATCTGAAACAATGTGGAAAGAATTTACCAAGCATTATTTATCTATGTACGCTTCAATTTGGTACATGAATATATCCTAGCTATGAAAAGTTTCAAGAGCCTGCATATAACAAAAAAAACTGCTCATGTTCTATACAAGAGTCCTCCATAAAAACTGGTAGGAAGAAATAACATAACAAGACAGGTAAGTACCTGAGAATAATCTTCTGGTGTTACATGTGGACTGCCATCCTCTATGGAATATACCAGTAAACTGTTCTGAATTTTTTCTAGGAGAGTCAAGTTCTCTGGATCAAGACTAATCAAATATTCTCGTGCCTAAAGGGCAAAAGCATAATGATTAAATGTTACAATTCATAAAATATCCAAGAAAATCTCAAAATAGGGGAAACTAAGTGTAAATTATAACCTTAGCCCATCGAGTTCGCTCCTCACTAGTTAATGCTGCTATTCCAGGTCCATCAGGTTCATTATGACACTTCTTGTAGATGTATGTCAATTGCCTTAAGGGAGATTAAAAAAGAGAGGATTCAAAAAAAGCAAGGCAAAATCACTAGCTACTTTGGCTTTTAATAGGTCATAATGTTTTTCAATATTTTTATATATCATTCAAAGAAACGGATTATGATCTCAATAGCAATTATTTTCCACACCACACTTGTTTAAACATGATTAGGTGGCCTATTAACACCAAAAGTGTATTTGAAAATAACTTTAATAAATAAATTTGATGTTTGGCTGATATAATATATACTTTCAAAATTTACATGCACTTCTGGGATGCAAGTAAACACCCCTTAAACAATGGAGAACTTGATTATACTCTGGTAAATAATCTCCCAAATGTCATGCACATCTTATCTAACTAAAACCTATGTGCATATATATTCAATAGAGGATTTACTCTATACCCAACTAATGTTTGTATTCAACCCAACGTAGGTATCACAGTCAGTTTTAAATGTTTTCACACGTGCTGTTGATATTTATAACCATCATGTCTTAAAGACTCTATTAGCTAAGGATAAATTATTTCCCCCCATCGCATTATACTCCCAGTCAGATGAGTTTCATGTGTCTTTAAAAATATGGCAAGTACATAACAGGGTTGTTCCATAAAGAAATTTTCATCACTTAAAAATCCACAGAGGTTTAGTTTCAACCTTACTTCCTCATGGCACATGCTAAGATATTACTTCAATTAAAAGCTTCCAAAGGTTTCTTAGAAAGTGAGCTAATATAGCTTCACTAATGGTCTAAAGGTACCACTGGCAGCCATACTTGTTTGTGGCTTTTTCATTCAAAAATGAAAAAAAAAATACTATGGTTGATTTGCATCATTCTTTTTGTTCCTTAACTAGATCTGTAATACTGATAAAGAAATAAAGTCCTTGTTGCAAAATTCTTCCCTCTTTATTTGCACAATAATGGTGTCCTATGGAGCACATGACAACTTCTTAACTAAACAATCTGCATCTACGGTAGGAGCAACTTGCCTTGCCTCTTCCTGCTTATTTCTCTTTGCTAACTCTGATTATGCTTTGATTACAAATCAAGTTTCTACAGTTTATGGTTATATGGGGGGCATAGTAACCAGCATAAATTCTGAATGCTAAAGTAACAAAATCTATCTCACTTTATCTCCAGTTGCTGCTCTTCCTTTACCATCTCAAAGCACCAGCTTTGAATATGAAATATTTTGCTGCTCTCTGATATGACCATTTTCATATTCAGTGGGAAATGCCCACCTCATAAAAGGTAGTCATTATCAGAGAGAAATTACTTGGGGAAATGTGTTAAATCTGAAATGATATTTTAAGTTTGATAATAAAAGATCAGATTATAACTGCCCAAATCTTAATCATTAAGAAGTCCAAACTACCCAAAGCAATCTACAGAATGGCATTTTTTTTATAGAAATAGAAAATAAATCATAAAATTCACACAAAAAATCTGAATAGTCAAAGCAATTTTGAGTAAGAATAACAAAGCTGGAGGCATCACACTTCCTAATTTCAAAATAAATATACTACAAAGCTACAGACATCAAAACAGTATGGTATTGGCATAAAAATGGACACATAGACCAGTGGAATAGAGAACGCCAAGATAAATCCACTTATATATGGTCAAATGAGGGTGCTAAGGGCACCAGGAATATACAATGGGAAAAGAACAATCTCTTTAAAAGTGGTATTGGGAAAACTGGATTGCCACATAAAAAAGAATGAAACTGGACCTCTATCTTATACAACAGACAAAAATCAACTCAAAATGGATTAAAGGTTTAAATGTAAGACCTAAAACAATAAAATTCCTAAAAGAGAACATGGGGGAAAAGTTTCCTACATTGACCTTGGCAAGTATTTATTAGATATGACACCAAAAGCACAAGCAACAAAAGTAAAAATAAATGAATGGAATTATACCAAACTAAATGCTTCTACACAATAAAGGAAAAAAACTGAAAAGGCAACCTACAGAATATGAGAAAATATCTGCAAAAGATATATCTGATAAGGTTAATATCTGAAATATATCAGGAAACCCCTACAACTCAATAGTAAAATATCCCCGAAAATCAGATTTTAAAAATGGCCAAAGGAACTGAATAGACACTTCTCCAAAGAAGACATACAAATGGCCAATAGGTATGTGAAAAGGTGCTCAATATCACTAATCATCAAGAAGTGTAAACCAACACCATAATATATCAGCTCACATCTGTTAGGATGCTTTATTTTCAAAAGGAAAGAGCTTAAAAGTGTTGGTGAGAAAGTGGAGAAAAGGGAATCCTTGTGGACTGTTGGTGGGAATGTCAATTGGTGCAAGCCACTATAAAAAACAATATGGAGGTTGATCAAGAAATTGAAAATAGGACTATTATATGATCCAGCAATCCAAATTCTGGGTATTTATGCCAAAGAAATGAAATCAGGATCTTTAAGAGACATCTGCACTCCCATGTTCATTACAGCATTATTCACAGTAGCGAAGGGGGAGAAGCAACTTAAATATCCATCAATAGATGAATGGATAAATAAGCATATGTACATATACTAGAATATTACTCAACTTAAAAAAGAAAAAGATCCTGCCATTTTCAACAACGTGGATGAACTTGGGGGACATTCGCTAAGTGAAATAAGCCAGACACAGACGGGCAAATACTACATGACTCCACTTATATGAGGTGTCAAAACAGTCAAACTCCTAGAAGCATAATGTAATGGTGATTGCCTGAGCCTGGGGTAAGGAGGAAAGAGGGAGGTATAGGCAAAGCGTACAAAGTTTCAATTATACAAGATAAGTAAATCATAGAGATCTATTGTACAGCATAGTGTCTAGAATAAATAATATTGTATTTGTTGGATACTTAAAATTTGCTAAGAGGGCAGATTTTAGGTTTCTTATCAAAAAAAATTATTAACAATAAAGAAGTTGGTAAACTGTTGGAGATGATGGATATGTTTATGGCATCGATTGTGGTGATGGTTTCAAAGGTCTATATTTATCTCCAAACTCAACAACTTCTACACAAAAAACGTGTACAACTTTTGTATGTCAATCGTACATCAATAAAGTGATTTAAAAAATAAATAATTCTCTGTTCAAATAAAAAAAGAGGCACAGATTTGGTGACCAGGATAACCCCTCTTTTCCTTTAATTTGGCTATTTATGCGCCTGCTTTTCAGCTATACATGCAATTTTTCACATTTAAAAGCACAAAGATTTATAGTAACAACATTTACATTTCAGAATCATATATTTTTTAAAATACTCTACACTTGCTATTTCCTCACAATCTGGTTTCTGCCTTCCTTACTTTCCACTCAATCTTTAATTTCCTGTAATCTGGTGTTGTAATTCAGTGATTATCTTGAAACTGCTTTTCTGAAAGTTACCATTATAGTGTCCCACAAAACAAACTGAGTAGCTTTATCTCAGTTTCATTTTCTTCACCATAGAGTGTTTAACATCCAGGAGTAAAGCTTAAAATTATCTTCTGCCTTGGCTTTTATAGCATTGTTCCACTGTGGTCTCCTTGCCTCTGTCTGCTCAGTTTTTTTCATTGACCATTCGTTCCCTTTCTACTGCCGAATGTGTGTTTCCTCAAATTTCTATCATTGGCTTGGTTACTCAATTCACATTTACACACACACACCCCCCTTATCTATAATTTCTCCCTTGGTTATTTCATCCATATCTTTAATAGCTTCAACTATCACCTTTATGTAAGGTGCAACCAAAACTCTAACTTCGACCTGATTTTCTCTATATATTTCTGTATAAATTTTCAAATTCTTGTTGGTATTTCTACCTCAATTTCTGGCAACATTTCAAACTAGGTGGACATTTAAAAATTATCTACATTTTCCCTTCTAACAAATTAAAAAATAAACTGACCTTAGAAGAAAACATAGGTATAAAACTACATGACCATGGATTAGGCAATAGTTTCTTAGATATGATACTAAAAGTACAAGCAACCAAAGAAAAAAGATAAATTGGACTTTTTCAAAATTAAAATGTTTCTGCTTCAAAGGAGGTCATGAAGAAAGTGAAAATACAACTCCAAAATGGGAGAAAAATATTTGCAAATTATATATCTGATAAGGGACTTGTATATAGAATATATAAAGAAGTCTACAACTCCATAATAAAAAGACAAAGAAACCAATTAAAAAGTGGCAAAGGATTCGAATAGGGATTCCTCCAATGAAGATATATAGATGGCCAATAAGCACATGAAAAGATGTTCAACACCACTGTCATTATGAAAAAGCAAATAAAAATCACAATGAGATCCCACTAGGATGGCTATAATCAAAAAGGCAGATAGTAACAATAGTTAGTAAGGGTGTTTGTAAGAGGTTAGTGAAGAAACTGGAACCCTTATATGTTGCTGATGTGAATATAAAATGGTGCAATCATTTTGGAACACAGTCTGACAGTTCCTCAAATGGTCAGAGTTGTGACCCAGCAATTCTATTCCTAGGTATTCCAAGAGAAATAAAAACATATATCCACACAAAAATCTTTACACAGATGTTCATGGCGGCATTATTCATAGCAGCCAAAAAGCAGAAACAATACAACTGTCCAACAACTGAAGAATTATTAAATAAAATATGGCATATTCATAGAATGGAATATTCAGTCATAAAAAGGAAGTATGAATATATGCTACAACATGGATGAACCTAGATAACATCATGCTAAGTAAAAAAAGCCAGACACAAAGGCTATATATTAAGATAAGATACCATTTAATGAAATGTCCAGAATAGGCAAATCTATAGAAATAGAAAGTCAATGGATGGCTGCCTAGTGGTGGGATGGGAGTGTTTGAGAGAGATAACAAGTGGCTGCTAATAGATGGAGTAAGAGTTGGGGAGCAAAGGAAAGTTACTTTTAGGGTTACTTTTGGGGATAACAAAAATGTTCTAAAATTGACTGTGTCGATAGTTGAAGAAGTCTGTGAATATTCTAAAATGTTGAATTGTACTTTTTAAATGGGTAAAAATATGGTATGTGAATTATACCTCAATAAAGCTGTTATTAAAAATTAGATGCCAACTAAAATTGAACAATTAAAAAATTAAAAAAACAAAAAACAAAAAAAATTAAAACAGTTCCTCCTCTTCTGTTGCTTCTTTCCATAATTAATACTATCTGCCATCTTATCCAATGTGAAAAACCCCGGTCATACTTTAATACCATCCTTTCTTTCTAAATCTAGTCACCAATTCTTATAATTTCATTTCCAAAAGATTTTCTGCATTTGCCTTAGCTTTTAAAGTTCCAACCTCTTCTTTCCTGGACTACTAGATTTTAATACATCTTCTAATACATCCCTTAGTGAGACTCAAACTCACTAAGAGTCAGAATCTTACCAATCTATCTTACTCTTCTAATATGTATCTTGCATTTCTAGATAAAATTTCCTAATGCACAGGACTGTCTTGGTCACTCAATTCACATTTACACACATTTACACACACACACACACACACACACACACACACACACACCCTTTTGCTTTGTATTAAACAAAGGGAATTTTTTTAAAAACCTGGTAACCTCTTAGAGCTACATCTACGTTGGAAAACACAGAAATAAATGATTTTACTACATTATAACCAATATAATAAAGACAAAGCACATAAAGAGACTAAAGGAGGCTAACACCTTGGGGGTTGGGAAGAAGAAAGAAATATGAAATTAGGAAACAGCTGATCTTGTGGTGACATGTAAACAGATATAAAGCACGAGTAAGAATATTTAAGAGGCAGACAAGGCTGGAGAGGGCAATCCAAGTAGAAAGCATAAGTGCATGCAAAGATCACAGATAATTTGATCTGTTACAAAAAATACAAGCAGAACTGTGACTGAATTCTAGACCACAAGGAACCATTAAGGATTTTAAGCAAAGATGAGATACAATCAAATTTGAATTTTAAAGCCACAAGATTGATGAGAGGATAGATGAAGGCAAGAAACCACCATGGATCTGTATTATCACAGTTAAAAATCTTAATAAAATCTTTATTTTTAAAAAAGAGAAAACAAATCAATTTTTTTCTGTGAATTCGCCCTATTTTAAAAGTAATTTAAATTCTATTACCCAAACAAAACAGGTCACAGGCCGAATTTGGCCCACAGATCACGTGTATGCTAGTTCTGCAAGAATGGCTTTACTATTAATTGAATAATTCAATTATTAAGCCAAATCTGGGACTTCCAGTCAAGATGGTGTAGTAGGTAGATGTTGTTCTCACTTCCTCTCATGGCCCTATCAAAATTACAACTAGAATCATCATTGGGAATCACCTGAAGTCTGACTGAATAGGAGTCCTACAACTGGAGACACACATTAGAGGCCATCTTGAGACTGACAAGAGGGGCAAAACAAGCTGGTCCCACACCCATGTGTGGCGATTGAGAACTGGGAGGAATTCCTTGGCTGCAGAGGTCACCCTGGAGGAGGAAGGGAATCCCGATCCTACACTGGGCTCTCTAGCTCAGGGTTCCAGAGATAGGGAGAGAAGTACCTACAACCTCTGGGTGTGAAAACCAGTGGAGATTGTGGCTAAGTGGAAGAGAAGGCAGTGGGAGTCATGGACGGTCCTCTTAAAGGGCCCACATGCTACTTACTTAGTGACAGACTTACTTGCTCTGAGCACCAGCACTGGGGCAGGTGCTTGAATGGCATTAGGGATATATGGGAAGGAACTGAATTGTCTGGCTTCAGGGCAAGGGCTGGTGGGGGAGGTTTCTCCAAGACAGAAGTACTGGCAGAGGCCACCCTTCCTTTGTTGAACCCTTCCCCAATCTCAGTGTGCAAATACAGATGGCCTCCATATCTTTGTCTCCATCAATCTGACTCACACAGGTTGTCTCTCCCGCACCATGATCCCAAGATCCCACACCTCCCGACTTCTAGGTCCATCCAAGCCCGCTCCAGTGGCTTTTCCATACAAATGGCCTGTCTTGGCTCATGCTGTAGATTTTCCTAAAATCTCTCAAAGGTCCACAAATCCCAAACAAGTAGCATCTGACCTCAGTGTGGCCTATAGCCTCTTGCTGAACCCCAAGCCCTGCACTAATGGCAGCCACCCTCGGTTTCCAGCTTGACCTCTCAAGGCACCTTTAAGCTCAGCGTGAGTGGCAGCAATCTGCAGATTCCTTAGTGACTCATGCCAGGTGGCCCCAGGCAGAGCATAGGCTGAGACTGAACTTGTCCTGCAAGCAGGGCCCCTCCCAGGAGGCCCTGGGGCTCCCACACCCAGTGGCTCACCATGACAACTAGGACTGCATCCTAAAATGACACACTCAAAGGGCAGGCTGAGTAGGCACCAAAACCCTTCTAAAGTGAATCCTGCTCTGTAGGGTCAGCCCCTCACCAGCCAGTCTTAACTAACACTCAGTCCAAGGGTCAGTCTCTCCCACAGATGTGCAAATAGCAACCAAGGCTCAGCTACAACAAGAGCGCGCACACTACCCATATAAGGAATTCACCTGGAGCACCCAGTTCAAGTGACCAGGGAAAACTGTGCCACTGGGTCCCACAGGACACCCACTACATAAGGCCACTCTACTAAGACAGAGAGACTTAGGAGCCCTACCTAATACACAGAAACAGACACAGGGAGGCAGCCAAAATGCGGAGACAAAGGAACATGTCCCAAAGGAAGGAACAGAACAAAGCTTCATAAAAAGAGCAAAATGGAGACAAGTAATCTACCAGATGCAAAGTACAAAACTCTGGTTATAAGGATGCTCAAGGAACTTAAGAGGAGAGCAGATGAACTCAGTGAGAACTTTAACGAAGGGATAAAACTAAAAAATGGGGATAGAAAACAAAAAGGAACCAGTCAGAAATGACTATAATAACTGAAATGAAGACTACATTAGGAGGAATCAGCAGAGTAGATGAAACAGGAGACTGAATCAGCAATTTAGAAGATAAAGTAGCAGGAAACACCCAATCAGAACAGCAACAAGAAAAAAAATATTAAAAATGAGGATAGTTTAAGGGGCCTCTGGGACAACATTCGCATCATAGGGGCACCAGAAGGAGAACACGGAGAGCAACAAATTAAAAGCCTATTTAAAGAAAAAAAAATGATAAAACTTCCCTAACCTGGCAAAGGAAACAAACATAAAATCCCAGGAAGCCCGAAGAGTCCCAAACAAGATGAAATCAAAGAGGTCCACAGCAAGAAACACCATAATTAAAATGCCAAAGCTTAAAGACAAAGAGAGAATCTCAAAAGCTCCCATAAGACTATCAGCTGATTTCTCAACAAATATTTTGCAGGCTAGAAAAGCCTGGCACAAAATATTCTAAGTGATGAAAAGCAAGGACCTACAACCAAGATTACTGACTCTACCAGTGAATCTATCAATTAGAACTGAAGTACAGCTTGCCAGACAAGAAAAAACTAAAGTGAAGGCAGGGGAGAAAAAACTAAAGGAGTTCATCGCCATAAAAACCAGTATTACAAGAAATGTTATAGGGACTTCTTTAAAAACTACAAACAATAAAATGATGATAACTACAGATCAACAATTACTTCAAATGAAAAGGATTAAATACTCCAATCAAAAGACAGGGTGGCTGAATGCATAAGAAAACAAGACCCCTACACATGCTGCCTAATAGATTTACTTCAGATCAAAAGACACACAAAGACTGAAAGTAAAGGAATGAAAAAAGATATCTCATGAAAATAGAAATGGGAAAAAAAATCTGGGGTAGCAATACTTATACCAGACAATAAAAACTTTAAAATAGGCTTTAACAAGAGACAAGAAACCAGTAATGCCATTTCTAGGTATTTATCCAAGGAAACTCAAAATACTACTTTGAAGGAACATGTGCACCCATATTTTCACTGCAGCATTATTTACAATAGCCAAGATACAGAGGCAACCTTGTTGTCCTTCAACAGATGAATGGATAAAGAGGTGGTACATATATACAATGAAATATTGCTCAGCCATAAAAAAAAAAAAAAAAAGAATGAAGTCTTGCCACCTGCAACAACATGGACAAACCTAGAAGATACTATGCTGAGTGGAGTAAGGCAGACAGAAAAGACAAATACCATATGATTTCACTGGTGGAATCCAAAAAAAACCAAAAACCCAGAAACAAACTCTTAGACAAAGAGAACATTTTGAGGGGTGCCAAATGGGAAGGGTGGGTGAAAAAGGTGAAAGAATTAAGAAATACAAATTGGTTGTTACAAAATAATCACAAGGATGTAAAATACAGCCTAAGGAATGTAGTCAATATAACATTGTAATAACTATGTCTGGTGTCAGATGGGTACTAGATTTAACAGTGTGATCACTTTGTAAGTTATATAACTGTCTCATCACTACGTTGTAAGCCTGAAGCTAATATAATACTGTATGCCAACCATAATTAAAATAATAACTTTTTAAAAATAAGCCTGATCTAATAATCATATGGCAAATTTGGACGAAATGAGTTAAAAAATATAACTGGAACATACATAAATATTATCTAAGACACAAAGGCAAAATACCTAAAAGATATATAAATTTGCCTACATCAAAATTAACAATGCCTATGCAATTACCAAAACTTTAAGTTAACTGGAAGAAAATGTTTGCAACACATATAATTTATAAAGAATTAGTGTCCAGACATATAAATAACTGGTACAAATCAATAGGAATAATAAAAAAAAAATGGCCAGTAACAAAACGGGCAAAAGTAACTAAGAGACAATACAAATGGCCTATAAGCATATATAAAAATATTCATCCTTACTAATGATGTGCCAATTCAAGCAACAATAAAACCATTTTTCATGTGTCAGTTCTTCAAATGTTTTAAGTTTAATTACACCCTTTCAGCAATGATGTGAAGTGGGTATCCTCATAAAATACTGACAGGGAACACAATGCTTCTTTGGATGACAATTTGAGTTAATTAAAAATAAATAAATAAATAGATAGATAGATAGATAGATAAATAAATAAATAGATAGATAAATAAATAAATAAATAAAATATAAATGTATATCATCTTGTGATCCCAAAATTTCACTTCTAATATCAAACCACAGATATTTTCTTTTAAATATGCAAAGTGACACGCTTGAAAATGTTCAGTGTTTGTTACAGCAATAAATAGAAACTCCCTCACTGTGTTAATGGAGAAATGACCAAACTATAGTATGTCCATATGATGGAATTCTATGCAACAGTTTATAAAGTAAGGTAGATATATCTATTCCAAAATGAAAATATCAGTCTTGCTACTGACTAAAAGAAACAAACTGCAGAAAATAGCTAAAAATACACTTTTTAAAATAAGTGCAACTATCCTTTCCTCATCTCACATACAGAAATCAATTCTAGGCAGACTGTTAATGAAAATGTAAAAGATAAAACAATAAAATTTTAGAAAACAATATAAAAAAATATCTTCTTGACATAGGGTTAGGAAAATTTTTTTAAAACAGGACACAAAAATTACTATCCATAAAAGATTTAATAAACTGGACTAAATTCAAATTAAGAACTTCTGTTGATTGAAAAGACACCTTTAATAGAGCAAAAGGATAGTTATAAAATCTGCTCTGTAGATTTTAACACATTAAACCAATGAAAATGAAGAACTACAACACTCACACACTAGTGGAAGTGCTTATTATCAGTATAGCTATTTTGGAAAACTGGCATTACCTACTGAAGGTCCACATACCCTCTGACTCAGCACATCCTCTCCTCAGAACTGCAGATACATATGCATCAAAAGACCTGTCCAAGAATTTTCACAGCAGCATTTTTTGTGCTAATAAAATCTGTAAGCAACCTAAATAATTACTCTTGGGAAGGAGGGAAAGCATGTAAGTAGGAAGTGCTACCGGGGGCGTTTCTAAAGTGCTGGAAATGTTCTCCATCTTGACTTGGGTAGTGGTTGCATGAGTATTTAGCTGTATACTTCTGTGTGAGTTTTTGTACATGTCTAGAATACTTAATAAAAAAACAAAATATATATAGGAACCTACAACTCAACATTTATAAGACAATCCAGGAAATTTGAATAATTGCTTATATATTAATAATATTAAAAATTATTGTTAATTTTTCAAAGCAGCAAGTCATTAGGTGTGATAATGGTACGGTACTGTGCATGTATATTTTTGAGAGTCCTCATATTTTAGAGATACTAAAATATGTATAGTGCAAGGATATTATGTCTGAGATTTTCTTTAAAATAACCCATGGGGGAGTAAGGGGCAGCATGAAGAAATAGTTGAAACAAGACTATGAATTTATCATTGCTAAAGCTAAGAGGTGATAACTTGAAGCGAGGGGATGAGTACATGAAAGAGCTTCATTATATAATTCCCTCCAAGTTTTACAATTTTCCATAATATACTATGAAAATATACACATACAAAATAATATCACATACACATACTATATACTACTATATGTACAATCCATTATGTGTGTAATACCTATTACATGTAAAATATACAGATACATATTTTTTAAATCTACATGTGTATATAAGTAGATCTGGAAGTCTAGAATAATACACTAAACTAGTAACAGTGATTAATTCTGGGGCAGGGAATGAGATTGGTGGTATTTGTAATGTTTTCCTTTTCTCCAAATAAAATATATTCATATATGTCTAGCAAAATTAAAAATTTAAATTAAAAATAAAATAGAAATACTTTTTAAAAATCAGCATATGTAAAATTCTTATTTTTCTGTCACCATATAACAGGCAATTCTGAACATTTATTTTTAACTCAAGTAAAAGCTTAAGATTCAAGAAAGTCTGAAAACCTGAGAATCTCTGGTGGGGTGATCAAAGATCCTTCGTGTATTACATCAAAGACGAAAACTCGGCCTCGACACAATACTGCAATGTGACTTGGGGAACTCCCTTCACTCTCTGCAAAAAAGAAACAGAAAACACAAGACTCACACCTCTAAAAGTGAAACAAAAGTAAAGCTGCATACTTACAAGAATAGAAAAAAAGTATTTTACTTATATTTATCAAATATATCATATGAACATAAACACTTTAATAAAGTGACAGAATTTCAGTTATGATGTAATCACATGCTCTTGAAATCTGTCCTTGTGAAACATCTAGAAATCTATGGGAGCTTCAAATATTTGTACACCTTAAGAACCATATAAATACAACTACTAAAGGGCTTTCTAGTTTTATTTAAGGATAGAAATGGGAAGGAGAAAAGGGTAGCAGAGAAATCCTAAAGGAGAGCTATTTGATTTAACAAGTTTCTCTTTGGGATTATTTTAATTTGATTGCTCATTGGATAATTTAATTGCAGTACTATCTAGCTCAGATTTCTCAATAAAACAGTTTTCAGTAGAATAAGGACACTGTATACCTGAGTGGCAAGGAGAAAGAATTTTGTTAATTTTTCTTAAAGCTTTTATAACACCTGGTAAGCCCCTGATAGTTGATTATCTCCTTTGGCAGACCTTAATTCCCCAAGAACTAGTTGTTTGTGGTAAGCCTCAGACTATTCTTATTCAGACCCATTTTTCAATACCAGTCCCTTTGACAAAGGTCTTCCTATATGACCCCTGCTCCTGCTCTTTCCCTCTACTAAGAAAGAAAAGACAAAGAAAAATTAGAGAAGACATATATTGCCACTGGAAACAAATTTATTGTTTGATATTGTGTACAAGAAACTGTGCTAAATGCTTTACACACATCATCTCATGAAATCTATTCACCAACTATGAAGGGCCGTCCCCTGATAGCACTATTTTTTCCCTTTCATCCCATTTCCTCAAGTCCTAGTAGTTGAGGTATGTATTTTATTTGTCCCTCATGGCTACTCCCAGCCCATTTCCCCTTCAAACACCTCCATATCCTTTTTTACATTTACCATTATTACCTTTTACTGATGTCACCTACCGACCAAACCCTATCCAAAATTTAAGACTGGAAAAGAAAAAAGAAAGTAAGTCCAATGCCAAAATAATAAATGGTTGGGAGAAGGGTGACACCTCCAAATGAGCCCAAGAGGGGATATCTGAGCAGAGGACTCAGTGAAGCGAAAGAGCGAACCATGGAAGTACCTGCAGGAAGAGGAAACAGCAAGCACAAAAGTATGACAAAAAAGAGCTGGTTTGCTTAAAGGAAAACAAGGCAGTGCAGATGCAGCAGACAAAACAGTAGAATGGCTGCAGCCAGGCAGACTGGCCTTAGCAAAGGCTTTCAGTTTTAAGTGCAATGGGAAGAAAGCCAGTGGAGCATTTTAAGCAGAAAAGTAACAATGCAATCTAATACTTTAAAAAGGTCATTCCAGCTGCTATATAAAGAAAAGATTATAAGAGGGAAGAGAATATACAGCAAGATCAGTTAGGAAGTATCTGAAGTGATCCAAGTGAGAATGATCTAAGAGGTGGCTTTGACTGGGGTGTGACACTTGAAGGCAACGAGAGGTCATTTTTTTTTTCCCCTTTAAGAGGGAGGTATTACAGATTGGAACAATCTGGTAAAAGAGGAAAAACTGGTAGTGCAGCACAGAGAGAGAGAGAGAGAGGATAATCCAGAAGCAAGATCTTTGAATTGGCAAGAAGAGGAAGGGCTCAGTGCACCACACAGAAGGGTTGTCCTAAGGAGTCAAAACAGTCTGTCTATTTTTAAAAGAGGAAGGCAAAATATATGGCAGTGGAATAACTATTGCAAGGAGGTTGGAAGATGGGTGAATACTTGAATGAGTAGGTTTTCTATGACTTCTGTAACAAATTCCCACTAACTCAGTGGTAAATTACCACTAACAACACAAATTTATAACCGTATAGGTCTGTGGATCAGAAGTCCAGAATGTGTCTTACTGGACAAAAATGAAGGTGTCAGCAGATCTGTGTTCATTCTGGAAGCTCTAGGGGAAAATTTGTCTACTTCGATTTTCTAGCTTCTGGAGGCTGCCCACATTCCTGGGCTCACGGACCTCTTTCCCCATATTTGAAGCCATCAAAGGGGAATCATGACTTTTTCATGCTGCCATCTCTTTGGTTCTCTCTTCTGCCTTTCTTCCACTTTTAAGAACTCTTCTGATTACTCTGGGTCTACCTGAATAATCCAGAATAATTTCTTCATCTCAAGGTCAATGTATTAGCAACTTCAATTTCATCTGCACCCTTAATTCCCTTTTACCTTGTAACCTAACACATTCAACAGATTCCAAAGATTAGAACAGACATCTCGGGGGTAGAGGGAAGGGACATATTCTGCCTACTAGATAGGCTGGTAAATTTGGGGATGGAGAGACTGCTTTATATTTGTTGAGAACAGAAAAGAGTTCTTGAGCTGAGAATAAGGAAAAAAACACAAAACAGTCTTTTCTGGAAATGAGAATAACCTGTCAAAAGAATATGGCAAGATAGTGCTATGGGCCCACTTGAGTTTTAACTGAGAAAAATAAATGAGGTTTTGTGGTTTTCCCTGGCCTAGTAAGTTGCTGGAATAGGTATCTTTATTATGTGGAGGTAGAACAGAAGACTGAAATTTAGAGTTTTAAGGTGGGGGTATGGTGGGGAGGAAGCAGGCAGAAATTACAATGTATATGCAAGGGAGTGGTTACAATGAAGGACCAGGGAAAGAAGTGACTATTGGGGGTGGAGGAGGGAGGGATGAAACCATGAAGAAATGTAGGGTAACTGAACTGTAAATCACAAAGTGGTCAGAGAAACAGCTGAGGTGGACTACTAAGCAAGTTGTGAAGAGAAGCTAGATATCAGACTGAGATGTTTACATCCGCAATGTTAGAGGTGATGAAGTTTTTTATAAGAACAAGGTTTAAGGCATGACCATGATAGTGGGTGGCTTTGAGTGAGAGTGAGAGTAAAGATAAAGATTCCCAGAGGAAGAAAGTGAAGAAAAGAAGAGGCCATGGATCAACTAAGACTGGAAGTTCAAGTCATCAAGAATATGACTGAAGTATGATGAAAAGACAGTGAAATTGGTGTTAAAACAATCAAAAGAAGGATCCAAAGGAAAGACACTGGAACAATGACAAGCAGTGGTAATATAACTCGGTAGCATTTTTCCCCCAAGAGCTCAAACATAAGGAAGAAAGAAAACTGGAAAGAGCAGTGGGAAATAAAGAGGACATCAAGATCTCCTACTACGTGCCTTCTAATATCAAAGTGTAAGAGAAAAAAAAATCCCACTTGAGGTGGTTATTGGGAAAGCAGAAAGCTCAAAGAATAAAGAGGTTTCAGTAACAGTACTTTCAGAACGAAACAGGAACTTTCAGAGAAAAGGTTGAGAAAATAGTAAATTTTGCTGACCATGAGCTCCAGAAAGTACAGCAAAGAGGTTTGAAGAAGCGGGTGGGAGTGATTCACAGTAGCAGGGAACCCAGACCAGCCTATGCACAAATCCATGAATCCAGATGACAAGAGATGACATGGGAAGTCCGAACTTCTTGGGGAAAATGAGGTAAACAGATGAAAGGCATGACTGAATTAGTCCTAATGCTCTTTTACGTGATAAGTTAAAAACAACAACAACAAACCTCGTTCTCACTATTGTCTTCTTATTGAGACTAGCTTCTTAGCCACAGCGACTTACATGCAGTTCCCTTTCCACACACATAATTTCTTCAACTTTCTCCTTATTCAGAATAGATTCCAAAGTCCAGCATTATAATTTCCCTTTGCAAAAACCCTTAAATCTCTTCCTCTGCACCTGCAAAACCATAACACACCATCTATCCTAACTTTACATTCATAAACACACATTCCAAATGGGTGTGTTTGGCCACCCTACATTTCCACAGCATGTTTGCTTTTCCCACTTTCCAAATGACTATTTCAAACCTTCTTCTTTCTCCTTAACTCTTCCACCATAGCTAATGACCTCAGTTCTTATTTCACCAAGAAAAATACAAAGAATACAAAGGGCCTCCTTAACTTCCTACAACTAAATTGGCCAATCTGTCAGCAACCAGACACACACCTTTTGCATTCCCTCTCATCCTTGCTCCTGTCAAAGACAAATCCCTCCACCATTTCTGCTCTTGACCTTCTCAGCTATTATCTTCTCAATGACTTTAGTTCCTTATGCATTCTCCTTCAGGACTACTTTTCCTTTTCTCCTGTGTCATTCCTATAATATAATATAATCCATCCTTTAAAAAAAATTATTTTTAGATCTACTGCAGAACAAAAGTTTTTCACAAGCATCATTCCCAGATGTTGTAACCACTTGTTTGTTTTTAGAGCTCCCTTTCCCAACTTCCACTGAGGCTGCTCTTGTCAAAGGCAGCCTCCATCTACAGCTTGTTGACAAATCCAGTGGTCACTTTTAATTTTTAATTTATTTGACCTCTTTGAAGCATTACATAAAATATTACCTTCTCTTGGCTTCTGGGAGATTGGTGCCCTTGTTTTCATCCTACCTTGGTCTCTTTTGCTGGTTCCTCCTCCTCTAATCATCAAATACTATATTTGATGGTAATAAGAATCAGTACTGATTCCCCAATCATCTTCATCTATATGTGTTCCAAAAGTAACCTTAACTACTCTTACAGCTTTAAAAACAATTTCCAGGCCTGCTAACGATGACTCCTAAATCTTTCCCTACAGTCCTGAATTCTTCCCAAACTCCAAATTTTATACCTGTCTACTTAACATTCTCATTTAAATGTCTAAAAGGCTTCTTAAACCTAACATAGTCTAAGAGATCTCTTGATTTTCCTCCCTAAATATCTCCTCCCAATTTTTCCCACCTCACAAACCAACACACTTGTCTACCCTGTTCGCTATGCATGCCAAATATCTTGAAACCATCTCTAATTCCTGTTTTTCTCTTACAGCCAATCTCTGAGTAATTTGTAATACGTGAATGTATAACAGCTAACAACAACAAAAAAAGCTAATTCTGCAAATCCAAATATATCCAAAATCTGATAACTTTTCACTACCTCCATGCTACCACCCTAATGAAAGTCATTATTATAGCTTAACTGGACACTAAAACAAAACAACAAACTAAACCAAACAAAAGCAAAAATAAAAAGCCAAAAAACTGTGCTAGATCATCTTACCATTCAGATCTTCAGAGAGGCCTTTCCTTGACTATCTAATCTAAAACATCCACCCAGTTACTCATGTTACTTGAATTCTCTTTATTGTATTTGTCACTAACTTTGATATTTTTTCATGTCTACTCATTACCTCAGCATTATTCCTATCTATACCTATCACACAGCTGTAAGTTCAAGAATACACTAACCATGAAAGTTTAAACCACTGTATCAAGAGACACATGATTAAATTAATGAATCCCCATTTACATACTGTAATTCAAAGGAGTTACCTCATCTAAGGACATGCCAACTACATGATAAATACTGAATTCGAAACCAGGTCTAGATATTAGTTCTTAACTGATGTGCATATTGTCCCTCTTTGCTACTGCTATTCTCATACCACTTTTCTCCTGTTCATCTTTTCCACTCATATGTGAGCATTACACTCTATGCTATAAATTACCAGGTTCCTTAATCCTTTCTTTTAATTCTTTCATTTTCAGTATCAAAGTAAACATGTGTGGGCTTGAGAACATTAGTTATCTCAAGCATCTAAAAAAAGTTTCCAAAGAGGAGTTGGGTGCTACATGACAATAACCTCATACCCCTCACTACAAGCAAAGTTAGCTAGAGACATTTTACTTTTAAATGAAATTTTATGTAAAAAACCATTCATAATTATATTCTATAATAATTACGATTAAATTTATAGAAAAATAAAATTCCTGAAGTAACGAAACAAGCAGTTACTACAAAATAATTTTCCATTTCAAGATATGCAAGGACACCTATCAGAAATTGCCATTAAACTGACATGAAAAACAAAAACTTTGATTCTGAACTCAAGTGCCTTCAAGAAGATGGATATTAGGCTCTCACCTCATATAAGGAAAAAAAGAATATATAAGCAAACACTCAAAAAGAGAATTCAAATAAGAAGGAATGAGAGTAGAAAATAGAAGGCTCCAATTATATGCTCCAGATTTCTTGATACTCTGATTCATAATTCTATTCTTTAATTAAAATTCAAATTTTCAAATGATGCAACATAAACATTGGGTTTGTATAAAACCATATAAGATGCAGTTTAGAAAATCCATTCCCACATATCAAATCCAATTAATCAGAATTACTGTAAGACAGGTTCATAGAAAGCTTTTGATTAGTCAAAATCCAATAAGAATATCTTCAAAATAGTCTGTTCCACAATCTCACATTAGAAACTACAGCAAAACTATCCACATCTCAGTGACTTTACCAAAGAAAAAATCTGCACTTTCTACTTACCAGTCTTAAAATAACTCACAACTGAATCTCTAGTAATCCCTGGAACCTTGCAGGTGGAAAACAGCATTCGGAATTGATTCATATCTAGAGGAATATTCCCAACTTTATCAACTGGCAATTTTTCTCTATGAATAAAAAGACAAACAAAAAAAGTATTCTGATCAGAAGTAATTTTATAACTTATAAACTACAGTCCCAACTATAGTATTCATCCCCAAATAATTAAGTTTCTCAACTTTTTGCCACCTGAGACTTTGGGTAAATTTCTTATTACTAAATTCACATAAGTATCCTTACTTTCTTAATAGCTGCCAGAAGCTCAGGTTATACCAAAGACTTATACTTCCTCTTTCCAACTGAGTGCCTTCCTTTGGAGGCCAGTAGTGTTCAATATGGGACGCAGGACCCGCAAAGTTGACATTCAGTTGCGATGGTATACGAACATCCAGGTAGGCAACATTCAGCCACCACTCTTCCAGCTAAAATAAAGAACATCGGCCTAAAGGTACTGATAATACATGAATAATGTGTAATAGCTAACAACAACAACAAAAAGCTACTGTAAATTCTTTCTTATTCTCTCTTCTTTCCTTTGGAACTGTAGAATCTTAAATACTATTCAGTTTAACTGCATTATCAGAAACATAAAACAAGAAAGCACCTTCAGACAGATCACACTGAAGTCACAAGTACCCAATAAAGTTCTTGAACAGGTACTTTAAAGTACAGGTGTGTTTTCTCAGAGTACCCGAGATACAACAGATATTCAATAAATCCTGACTTAATTAAAGTAATTATTAAAGGATTTACAATTTTCCTTTTCCAGGCAAAAACGGAAATACTAAATCAGGAATGTAAAAATTTTCAGTAGGCTTAAAACTATGGGTTTTTCAAAGACACTGCTTTCTGATGTTATAATCAATCATTCAGAAAAAGATATAAATGAAAAGGATAGAGGCAGAACAACTTCTTTACCTTTACTCTAATTTAGTTAAAATCGCTCAAGACTCAAGACTGAGAAGAAATCTGTTAGCATAAAACTTTATTATTCCATCATAGGTATCAATGGCTGATGAAAAGATCAGCTTGCTTTTTTATTTCTAAAACTAAAAGAACAGTTACAGTCATTATTTCTAGACTAAAGTAATAATTTTTAATTATAAAAACCCATCCTCTGGTTCATACTACAGAAGAAATTTAGTTGAAGAAGCCAAAGAAGATTCTTTATGGATACTGAAATCCTCAATAATTATACCAACATTTCCTCAATATAACTGAAACAGAATATTCATAACCATTCTCCACTCCAATTTGGTAAAAGCTGTCTGTTTTTCTTCCCTACGTACAATTTTTTTTTCCCTACGCACTGTTTAAATATTTGTTGGCCACCTATGTGACATGTCTATTTTATTAGTATTTTAAGCTATAATAACCTAGACAAAATGTTTCTCTCAAGCATGAGAACCAGCAGCAGAACTAGATGGAGATTCAATGTGATACTGAATCATTCCAGAGATGCTAAATCAGAATCAGTGGTCCCAGGAATTCTGCATTTTAATAAGTTTCCCATATGATAAAAAAAGGAGCCCACCCACAACACTCAAAACTCTCAGAGTTAAGTGATTCATTAATTCTTTTGGATGATGATTATGACAATGACTGCAAGAATTTTTTACAGAAATAGTTAAAAAATGAAAGCTATATACATTTTTGTTTTTTTATTCTTTAAGCATCATCAATTTTCTAAGTATAATAACATAAATACCCAATTTCTTTTTCCTTTTGCCCTTTCAAGTAATTTCTGGTGCAATTTTTTTCCAATTCCATTTTGAAATCTTTGGACAATTTCTTCAGTTTTCTTATATTCTTCTTCATTTGCAAATGGCTTTACTATCAAGAAAAAATATGCATTAAAGTACTTAGACATGAAGTACTACAAATCCACCTCAATTATTACACAACTCTTGAGACTCAGTTATATATAGCAATTATGTATCAATTCTTACAGCAGACCAATAAAATTAGAATTTACAAAATAAAAATAGCTAAAAAGTAACAGTACAAAATACTATAAAAAATAAAACTGAAAATTATACAACCAAATAACCATATCCTTAAAAATTCTTTTAAAATCATTCTGATGATGAGACTTAAAATGACAAAGACAGGACTATTGTGTAGCTATTAGTGCAATAGAAAAGTAAGTCCCATTTAGCTATGAATAAGAGAAATTAAAACTTCTTTCCACTAATGTTCAAGCCTCTACAGAGTACTCAGAAGCTTGAACATTCTGTATATAAATGCAATACGTATGTAAATGTCAGTGTAAAGTTTGCCCACAGAAGTTTTGGGTGCCTTATGGTAAATAATGGTTTCCTTCAGGAATGAATGAATGAATGAATGAATGAGGGAAAAGGATACAGGATTCCTAGTCTATCAAAGCTAGTGTTTTGAAAATTAAGCTACAGATGGAAGTACATTTTAGAAATCTAGGGACATTTACATTTTCCTTTTTTATTTTCCCTCTTCAAAGTATTATATTAAAGTCAATTTAAATATCTGTATTCATAAAAAGTACAACTGAATAATTAAAAAGAGTGAATAATCAGTGAATTTTTTAAAGATAACAAAATTCCCAGATGAAAGTAGATAAGAAAAGAGAAAAAGAATTTCAAAAATTGGAGTGTTTCCATTTAAACAAAGTAAACTAAATACATACATTTACCTCTACTACTTCTAGAAACTCACTAAAATGAAAGTAATTAAAAATGCAGAATCCTTAAAGACAAAGAAAATGAAAAAAGAGGGGGACGGCAGACAAGTTTACATTTTACAAATTAGAAAACACATGAGAAAACGGCAATTGACTTTGTAAAATGGAGAAACTCTCTAAAGCCTGGAGAGCACTAGGTAGTAAGAGATAGAGTTAGCTGCAAACCAAGAAGCAAGAGATTCCTGCAGTATAAACCCAGAAAGATTCAAGAATTCAAGACACATGGACTTTCAAAGGCAGCAGAAAGAGGCTGAAAACAGGAGTTCTTGAAAGTCTTTAGAAGCAATAGACAACTACCCCATCCACACTTGCCCCTTAGCTCTCCTGTCCCACTCCAGAAAGCCAGACAACTTTCACTTGATGCCAGTAGAAACTGAAGGTTTACTCTCAGGAGATGAACTATACAGCAGAATATCTGGATTCTAGCCCATACTGAAAAAAGAGAGATTACAAAGAAAGTGTACACCTAACACAATGCCTCTTCCAGTCTCCATCCCCTACTAAGCTCCCAAAAGACTAGCGGTCAGGCTTATGTCTTCTAAACAAACGATGAGAGGATTCTTCTTTGGGGAAACTGATCAGTCCAAGAGAAGAGTACTGGGATTTGGGTATGCTCCAATTAGACTGCTAGTTCTCTGCCCAATTACCCTACAAGGTTCATTGTAAGGCCCACTAGTCACCAAACTCTGCCCATGCACACAGGGCTCTCAGTCAGCTTTTTAGGATCTGACTTAAATATGAATGTCTAAGGAGTGCCACATTTTTGAGGACAGCCTCTCACATGAATGCCAGGGAGCAGAACAAAGGATTGGTGATATCAAACAATAAATAAGACCAAAAAGAGAAAGGCACTGATAGTAAATATACAGCCCAATCTTCAAGAAAGGAGATACCAAGGAATATAGTAACTGTAAGACCATCATTCTAATTTTCCACACAGGAAAGTGATGCTCAAGGCGATGCAACAAAGATTTCTACATTATTTGGAGCAAGAAATGTCAGGTGTTGAAGCTGAAGTCAGAAAAGGAAGAAGTACTTGAAACCTAATTACAAGCATTCATTAGATACCACAGGGCTCCAAAGAATTTCAAAGGAAGGTGAGTCTATGTTTTATAGACGACAGTAAGCCTTTCACTACATCACTCATGAAAACCTACTGGTTTCTCTGAAAGAAATGGGCATGCCTCAGTATTTGACTGTCCTGATGTGTAACCTACTTTGTGGACAGAAAGACAGTCAGGACAGAATATGGAGAGACAAGATGATATCCTATAGACAAAGGTGTCAGACAAGGATACATTTTATCTCCCTATTTATTTAACCTGTACACAGAACTTACCATATGAAAAACAGAGGAAGGAGGTTTAAAAACTGGTGGAAGAAATATCAAAAACTTATGATATGCAGAGTGACACCTTCTTACTGGAAGAAAGTTGCAATGATCTCTCACAACTTCTGATGAAGGAGAAAGAAAAATGTGCCATAGCAGGACTGCATTGGAACATCAAAAAGACAAAAATCATGACTACTAAAGAAACACACAACTTTAACACATAGAATGAAGACATCAAAAGTGTTGAAGATTTTGCTTACCTTCATTCAGTCATCAATTTAAATAGTCTGCAGCCAGAAAATCAAGAAAAGTCTGAAACTTAGAAAGGCAGCAAGGGAAGAATTAGGAAAGGTTACCAAGAGCAAAGATGTGCTATTAGAGACCAAGGCCAAGATTATCTACATCCTCATACTTACAATAACTACGGACAATTAACTGCAAAAGCTGTGCAGTGAAGAAGGCTGATAGGAAAAAAACTGAAACATGGTGTTGGAGGAGAGCTCTACAGATACCCTGGACCACCAGAAAAACTAACAAGTGGGTCATAGAGCAAGTTAAGCCCAAAATATCACTGGAGGCAAAAAGTACAAAATTGAAGGTGTCCTACCCCAGGCATATCATGAGACAGGAGGGTTCTTTGGAAAAGAAAATAATGTTAAGTAGAATAAAAGACAGTAGGAAAAAAGGAAGACCAATCATGAGGCAGACTGACTCCATAAAAGAAGCCAAAAGCATGAGTCTACAGGAGCTGAGCAGGGCTTTTGAGGACAGGACGTTGTTGACCTTACTCATTCATAGTGTTGCTAGGAGTCAGAGCCAACTCAACAGAAATTAACACACTAATAAAGAAAGGGAAACATTTGTAAATTAAAATCTTATCTCAGAAGGACCCAGATCTAAGTAATAGGAGTTCCAAAAAGAGAGAACAAAGAAGGGAGGAAAAAAGTATCAAAGAACAGTATTTTTAAATTTTCGTAGAACTGAAGAATATGACATTTTAAACTAAAAGAACTCATTGGATGTTCAGAGGAATCAATGGAAATAGCTACACACTAAGAGACATCATGGAGAAATTCAGAATGGTAGGGATAAAAAAAATGTTGCCAAACACATCCATAGAGTAAAAAACAAAAGGTCACATGTAAAGGACTAAACATCAGAACAGCATCAGACTTCTCAAGAGGAACAAACAGTGCCTTCAAAACTCTTACGAAATATCATTTCCAACCCATAATTCTATACTCAGCCAAACAATCAAGTATGCAGGCAGAATAAATACATTTTTAGGTCTTACATTCTCTTCTTTCTAGATACCTTTGCTCAAGTGGCTACTGAAGACTTATTCCCAAATATGGGAAGAGGAAGAGGAAAAAAGAGGAAGAGAGAATCCAGGAACCAGGGAATCCAACACAGAAGAGAGATGTAAAGGGAACTGTCAGGATGATGGCTGAAGGAAGCCCCAGGGTAACAGCTGTCCAGCTGGTTGGAGAAAAATGAATGTTGACTGGAGCAAGAGAGTAGAGAGCCCAGGAGGGTTGCCTCCAAAAAGAAATGAAACTGAGTGAACATCTTATATATTTATATATAAGAACATCTTATATATTTATACAGTCAGGAATTTTCAGTGTTGTGAAGTGTTTGGGAGTAAATTAGTTATGAATACAAGGCAAACTAAGCAAATGAAAAATGAGGGGGAAAATGCATCAAAAAGGTAAATAAAATATACTGAATGGTTCTCTTGTGAACTGCAAAACCATAAACCCTAATGGTCAGGTAAATTATTTCAGATAAAAACTGATTTCAATCAGGTGAAACCCTAAATTAAATCAAGTAAATACTAATTTAATTCCAAATGGTGATTTGTACAACTATATTTATAGAATGAGAGGGAAAATGTGGGTATGTTGGATTGCATATATATTGGCAGGGAGGTGAGGGGCATGTAAGTGAGCTAAATCTACAAATTTTTAGGAACTAATTTATAACATCAATAACTAAAAAAAAAAAAAATCTAAGAAATAATAGCACCAGAAGTTTAAATAGTTTAAACCTGGAGATAAACAACATAAGAAACTGATAAAATATTTGAAAATGCTTGCTTGGGTGAGTGAGATTTGCAGGGGTAAGGGAAAGAGGCAGAGAACTACTACTTTTTACAGTAAGCCTAACAGTAATATCTGGTTTTTTAAACTATGGGAAAATTAACATGAGAGAAAGAAATGTTTGGATATTTTAAGGATAATCATGAGCCTAGAGGAAAAAAGCAATTACATTCTCATCAACTTCTAATAATTTCATAGTTTTCTAAATTGATAGCAATAGTTATACCAAAAGATTACAAATGTACCTGATTCAAGATATTTCTTTAATGATTCTTCAAGTGAAGGAACAGGCAGTGATGGAAGAGAGTCCTGGTACTGAAATGTTCGTTCTTCCACTGACTTAACCAATTGATTCTCCATGACGTAATCACAATAGGAAAAACTAAAGAAAAAAGACAACCCTCACAACTTCAATCTCATAAATATTCTTATACATGCTAGTTACAATTTACTAAATCAATATCAATATTTAGTCCTACAGTATATCCAGGACTTAGTCCAGGTCCTTAATAAATTTCTAAACTTGTCAGAAAGTAAACTGATTTAAAAACTGTAGACTCTGAGAAGCAGGGTTTGCCACCCCAAAATATGCCTTTTTTGGGATATTTCAAACTAGTTATTTTTTAAGAAACAAAAGATTCAGGAAAATCCTGTGACCTTCCCTTGAACTGCCTAAAATAATTTAGATAAAAGACCGGCACCAGGAAGTTATCATAGATAACTATAATTTAACATGAACGAAGTGTGACAGACAGGAAGGAACCTCGTAAGGCATTTGATCAAAGACCTCTCCATGTCCCATTAAAGATGGCCCAGCAAATATTTACCAAACATTTGCTTTTCCACCTCCATGTCAATTGCCTTCTTCCCCTTTGAAGTCCCAAACTACAACCCCCAATTCTCCTTTATTCAAGATGGCATATAAACCTTAACTGCCAGATTTGTCCTCAGATCTCACATTTTTACAAAACCCCTGTGTGTACATCTGTAATAAATTTGGTTACTTTCTCCTGTTACTCTGTCTCATGTCAACCTGATTATTAGAACAACCAGAATTTAGAAGGGCAGAAGGAAAATTTTTCCTCTCCCACAACTCAAAGTACTAGAAGTCAAAGAATGATCAGTGGCCAGTATGATTAACATTTATTGAGCACCTACTATTTGCCAAGTATTGCAGTAGGTATTAAGAAAATGTGTTATCTAATCTTCATGTTATTTCATAAAGGTGGTATTTGCCATCATTTTACATATGAAGAAATCAATACTCAGTGAGATTTAGTTTTGCCTAAGATCAAAACAACAACTTAAACCCAGATCTGTTTGACCACAATCTTCCCTCTGTATCAAGGCTATGTGATACTGAGGGAGGGAACCTATAGTAGGTCTAAATGGGTAGGCAGAATTCAGATGTGTAGAAAAGAATGATGGGCTGAGAAAGAGAACCTTGAAGAGCAGAATATAAAGGTATGGAGACATTCAACTGCAGTTACAGAATATTACAAAACACATAAAATCGCATGACAAGTTGCTATAACCTAATTGTGATGGTGTGAAGCCCACACAGAATGATTTGAAGTATCCCAAAGCAATCTTGAACACTTTCCACAATGTATTAATTTTCATCAGAGAACTCAAATTAACCCAAAATGAAAGGTGTAGAAGTGCTAAATGAAAAATGATATTTCTCAAAAAAAAAACCCTTTATAAATTACATATTAAAATAACAATTAAGAAATCAAGCAACTAACTTTAACTGAATTTCCTTATCTGTAGAGAGGATAATCATATAATCAGATAGGATTTTTAAAAAATGCCTACAAAAGCACATTATAAAAAAAATCTAGTTGAAACAACCATTAATTTCTGTGAACAGCCCCCATGACTCCACCTCCTCTAATCCCCAGAACCTGATATAAAATTACTTTCATGATTGTGATTTGTGTTATTATACACAGCACAACTGACCTTAAAATAGTGAGATTATCCAGGTGGGCATAATCTAATCACTTGAGCCTTTAGGAGCAGAAAGCTTTCTCCAGCTGGTGACAGAAGAGTCAGGGACATTAAATGCATAAAAGGGACTGGAGGTGCTGTCTGGCTCTGAAGAGCAGGTGGTCCTCTGGAACTGAGAAAGACACCAGCTGACAGCCAGTCAGGAAATGGGGCCCTCCATCAGGCCACGGCATGGAAATGAATTGTGCCAACATCATCAATAAGCCTGGAGGTGGAGTCTTCCCTAAAGCCTCCAGAAAACAGCCCAGAACTACAGAAATATTTATTTCAGCTTTTTGAGATGCTAAACAGAGTGCCCAGCTAAATCTACCTGGACTACTGATCTGTGAAGTGATAAATTTGTGGTCTTTTACCTGTTAAGTTTGTGATAAACTGTTACGGCTGCAAGAGGAAACTGATACACATATGTAGGAGGAGAAGCTATCGGTGTACCTCCCTGCCTGCCGTTCAAGACTCTAGAAAACTGAAACCAAGTTGACCAATGCAATACCTACTGTAACCAAGAGTTACAAATTAAAAATAGAAATTATCAAATTCTTTCATGAAGGATTGTTTGTTTTCAATTCTCTATCATAGAGATGAAATGAAATACGATTCCAAAAGAACCTATCTATGCGCTAAGAAAATGACGACGCTGGGTTAATTATAGTTGGCTTCCTGGAAGCAACGAAAAGAAACTCAAAAGTGCAAAAGAGAATCAGAAACAGTAAGTTTAAAAGAAAAAAGAAAAAGATTGTTACATACCAGGCCCACGATGAATCGTTTAGGACCCCCGGGCGCCTGTTCTGAGGTCACAGGGGTCTGAACTGGGCTGCTGACTGTGGAAAGGAAGAAACAAGCTTAAAAAATTGCCGCGAGGGGGGTGAGGGGGTTAACAAAAACCGGTGAAAGGTGGAGGGCAATCTACAGGTTGGGAAGCCCCAAGACTCAAACTTTGGGGAAATCACAGCAAAAACTCCATCTGCTAGACAGCTGGGTACAAATCCCTCTAGGCTTAGCCAGCCCCGGACAGCCGCACTCCCTTCCACTAGACACGTCCACGGGAGACGGCGAATCTCCCCCGGGGCCGGCTGCGAGGCCGGTGCCCCCCTCGCAGGGCAACAAGAAGCTGTCAGTCTGGCTCTCCCCCCGCCAGCCCAGGGGCAGCTCTGCACCCCCGACAGGCCGGCGAGCGACAGGCACCCACCCGAGCATCACGCCCGCCAGCCGCGCGGCCCAGCCCGGCGCGGCCCGCTCTCCGCCCCCGCAGGCAGGATGGCCGCGGGCCGGGCACCCTCCCCGCGTCCTGGCGCCGCCGCCTCCCTGCAGGACTCCCCGCGGCGGCCGTGGGGCCGGGACCTGGACGGAAAGCCTCGAGGGTCCCGCCCCGCACGCCAGGTCGGGGGCGGGCTGGGCCTGCGCTGTGTCCCGCCGCGGCCCCGCCCCCCACGGGCATCCCGAGCGGGCCCCGGAGTCTGGCTGCGGGCCTGGAAGAGGCTCGCGGGGCGCGGGAGGCTCGGCCCGAAGGGTGCTGGGCGGCCGTGAGCCGTTCGCTGCAGGTAGGCACAGCGCCCAGGCCCGGGACGCGGCCGCCCCCCGCACACTCGGGCGCTCGCCCTCCCGGGCGGCTGCAGGAGCGATGGCACAGAGCCACGGTCACCCAACTTATGCACGCCTGGACGGCCTGTTTCCCTTCCTGTCCTAGCCCCAGCTATGGTTCACCAGCGGCTCCTCCCCTCCCAGTGCGATCTTTCACGCAGCCCGGCATCCAGGAGTTACTCCAGTGGCTTTTAAAGTAAATCCTGTTCGCCCTGTGTCCTGGCAAGAAATCTGATCACACTGACACTGACTTGACCTCCCTTTTACTTCATCCGGAGGCTCTTTGCCCAGCGTTTACACGCTGCAGCACTCATCCAGCGCCATCCCAGGCCTCACTACCCTTCTCCAAGTCTTCAAGCTATCCAAGGTCCTTGAAGCCTGTAGGGATGTTCACACTGCCAGTTTGGGGTTGATCTGATGTTTTACTACAGCGCCAAGAAATGGAGTTTTTAACCAGAGTGGAGCTAGGCAAGTTCTAAAGGTAAATCATAAAATAGTTATTTAGTTTCACAGATTAATCTATTTTACATTTACCTCCTGAAATTAAATTTGCTGTTTCATTGTAAATACACTTCTATTTTTGTGTGTGTGAAAGAAAATACTGATAATTTACAGTGGCTCTGAACTAGATGTCAAATATAAAGAACTGGATTTCAAATTAACTTCTCATTACAGGTCCTAATCCTTTATCTGTCTTTCCTAACTTCCTTAGTAGTAAAATCTGACCTGAATGGAATTGAAGCTATATATAACTGAACAGTCACTTGACGTGACTATTCATGTTTTCTACAGAAATATTAATGTTTTGATTACAGTGCAGCTCCAGCCCTTGCTGGAGGTGTTGCATAACATATGGCAGACACACCTTTCTGGCGAAAGTTCTGAATTCTTAAAAGTATCAGGCCAAAAGTGTTTCAGATAAGGGATTGCAAACTTAAATTAGTAACATCTCAAGTGATCAAGAACTTTTCTCTCAGTATATAAGCGATGTGTTGTGGGTAATGTTAAAATTGGCTTAGTATTCTTAAACAGAATAATGAAGAGCTACTCAGAAACCTTTATTGTTCTTTTTTCTCCTTTCTGGTGAATTCTGGCACCCCTTAAAAAGTTTGTGCATGTTTCATGCCTGTTGGTAGCTTATAATTTAGGGTTACTTAGCTTCCCTTTCTCCTAGTCATGATATTTAAAGGAAAGTAAGGTACTTTTGTAAAGATTTCTAGTTTCTGGGCAAAAGAAAAAATTGTGGGACTGAATGAAAATGAGTGGTACAGAGACTTGAGTGTGGAAAAGATAATCTTTTAAAATATACTAATAAGCAGATGTACCAATAATCCCAAGAAACATATTTATGTGATTTGTTTTTATTCAAAATGCATAATATATTTTTTAATGGCAAATTCCAAATTATGTTCCTTTCAGGTTAAATTTGAACTAGTCTGCATTTCTTAGAATGGAGTGTGAGATACTGGCTAGTGAACAAGATGTTTCAGGCACATAAGGTATATTGATAACAAGAAGTCCCAAGATTAAAAATTGATTCTGAGTCAAAATATTTTTTTGGAGAAAAAGTTGTAAGTACTATAAGTGATAAGTTTTTTTAAGTTGCCATAAAAGATCTTTCATGTTTAGTCTTACGTAGTTCTTTCTCAATATACCATGAATAGAAAAAGCTCTTGTAGGTGGATCTGGACAAGTTCCACCATGAACAATATAAAAATACTAGAGGTTTGCATTTTGATTTGCATAGCTAGCTTACTACTAAGACTTGTAACTAAGAAATAAGGAGGTGGAGTATAATCTACGGGACAGATCTTTAACCTTTCATTCTGATGTGGTTTTATTTTTAATGCGGACAGGGGGCAGTAGATGGGTGGTCATTTCAGGAAGCAGCCAAAGCAAATTAAAGTATGCCAGGTACAGGAAAGTCAACCCGACGTTAAAAATGAACTCCGCTACCCACAGCAGATGAACATACAAAGGGTCTCTTTTCAGCACTAATCATTTATTTATTTGCCTTTGATGATATTTACTAAACATAAAAATTTATCCCCAAAATCCTAGGGAAGAGTTACAACAACTGTGTTTTTATATTTTAGAAAAAAAATTTTATTACTACACAGGACAAAGCATTTTTTAAAAATTTTAATAGCTTTATTGAGATACAACTTACATGTCATCAGGTTGACCCATTTAAAGTATCAATGGCTTTTACTGTATTCACAAGGTTATACAGTCACCATAATATAATTTTAGAATATTTTAATCATCCCCAAAAGAAACATCATACCCATTAGCAATCACTCCTCACCCACCCCTACCCCTACCTCCCAGGCCTATGCAGTCATTAATCTACTTTTTGTTTGTAGATTTGCCAGTTCTGGACACTTTATACAATAGTGTCTGTGACTGGCTTCTTTCACTAAGCATAATGTTTTTAAGATTCACCCATGTTGTAGCATATACCAGTATTGTATTCCTTTTTATGGCTGAATAGTAGTATCGCATTGTATGGATGTACATTTTGTTTATTCATGAGTTGATGGACATTTGGACTGTTTCTATTTTTTATAAATAACACTGCTATAAACATTCATGTACCAGTTTTTGTATGAACACGTTTTTAATTATTTTGGGTATATACCTAAGAATGGAATTGTTGGGATATATGGTAACTCTACATTTAACATTTTTAAAAACTGCCAAACTACTTCCCAAGTGGCTTCTCATTTTACATTCCCACCAGCAATGTTACACATTTGAAACCTTCATAGGGTTCCAATTTCTCCACATCCTAATAGCAATAATACTATAACAATAACATTTGTTATTTTGTCCATCTTGTTTATTATAGCCATCCTGATAAATGTTAGCTCATTGTGGTCTTAATTTGCATATCTGTGAAGACAATGACATTGAGCATCTTTCCTATGTTAATTGGCCACTTGTATATCTTCTTTGGAAAAATGTCTATTCAGATTCTTTACACCTCTTTTATTTGGGTTAATTTTCTTTTTGTTATTTCTGCATACGAGTTCTTACCAAATATATGATTTGCAGATATTTTTTCACCTCCTATGGGTTGTCTTTTCACTTTCTTGATAGCATCCTTCGAAGTACTAATGTTTTTAACTTTAATGATGGCCTACTAATCAATCTTGTCTTTTATCATGTGATTTTAATGTGGCTAAAATCATTTCCTAAGCTAAGATCACAAAGACTTACTCTTGTGTATTCCTTTAAGAGTTTTATAGTTTTTGCTCTTATACTTATGCCTATGAGCCTCTTTAACTTATATATTATGTGTGACATGAAGTAGGAGATCCAAATTTATTATTCTTTTGCTTGTGGAAATCCAGTGGTGCAAGTGCCATTTGTTTAAAAGACTATTCTTTCCCCACCGAACTGGCTGGGCCCCTTTGTTAAAAGTCAGTGGACTGTAAATGAAAGGGTTTATTTCTGCACTCTCAACTCTCTTTGATTCATCCATTGGTCTGTCCTAGCCAGTACCATGCGGTGATTACTGCATTTTTTTTTTTTTTTTTGCCATCTAGACGTCTGAGTCCTCCAACTTTGTTTTACTTTTTCAAGATCCTTAAGATCCTTTTGGTTATTTTGGATCTCTTGCATTTCAAAGGACACAACACTTGCAACATAGCTAGAAAGAGCAGAGTACAGTGTTTCATTTAGTTCATAAATATTGACTTTTCATACATGATTCTGAGAAACCAATCTAATCTAGTGAACTGGTAGTATATGTTCTTAGGTCTTTTCATTATGAAGCTACATCTTCAATTACACAGTTATTATAAGGAAAAAAGTGTTTACAAATGTAAAGTTCAATATGAATATTTATTAATAACATTAGGTTTATAATCTTCATATTGAATAATATTTATGTTAATGTGTATCTGGGGGTTTTTCCAAAATGTAGCATCCAGGAAAATTAATGATGTACATGTAGCCTTAAAAGGAAACCAGTATTATTCAGTTTTATTTAAAATCACTACTCAATAGTTTACAAAAAAAGCTACCATGGTCAGCCTTCTGGTGAAACATCAGTGGGAACTAATCAACAGGCCATATGTTCCTAGGCAAATTATCAAGAATCTAACTTTGAAAAATAATCAGAGAAAATAGTCAACCAAGGAATTCTGGATGATCAACCTGACGTTTAACCTGACTTTTTATTTTTTTTTTATTTTTAGGAATATTTTTCGATGTTTAATTGTGTTAGATAATTAACAAATGAAATGTACCATTAACAATATAAAAATTTTCAATTTATCCATCAGCATTATGTGCTAAGGAAAAAATATTAGATTTCGAAGGTGATTTATAATTTGTTACCTTCATAACACACTGAATATTTTGTCTTTTCAAAATTTGCACTTCATTTAGTTTATGCCTCATATTCTGATACACATCTTATAGTGTACTTTACCTATTAAAAATACATGTACGTTTTAAGTATATTAGTGTTCATTATTTAAAATATTTCTGGGTACTTAACCATTATTCTGATTTTTTTTATCTTTAGATATCAGAAAGGATATCACAGATCAAACAGAAAATGTACAAAAGGGTTTATACAAAAGGGAAAGTGTTAAGTTATACAGTGTTATTTCATCATGGTGACTTTAACAATTTGCAACTCTTCTGAGCTCCAGTTTTTTGTTTTGTTTTGGTTTATGCCTATCATGCTTGTGACTTAAATTAAATTCTAACACTTAAAATTTCCAAGTACTTTTGAAGGGTTTTTATATCTATTATGAGATGAGATGAGGTTACCCCTATGTCACACATTCTTGTGAATATGGAACTTAAAAAAAATGGGAAGCACAAATAATTGGAATTTACCTTTAGTATACACCAAGAGAATTGATGATTTAAAGATCTGAAACGTCACATGGTCTGAATACCCTCCGTAATGCAGAAATACAAAAGTATGTTCTATGTAGTCTTAGAATCAAGGATCACTTATTGTCGTTTTATTCTTGACAATCTTTATAAAGCAGCAGCACACAAAGGATGGTTTGCTGTTTGTACTGCCATCACTAATATCAAGACACTGAAAGAGGATTTTCATTTCAGCTCCAAAGACTAAACTTGTGTTTTTCCCCCTTATAATAGCATCTTTTATCTACCATATCGAGTTCCTCTACACATATAAGTAAAATACAAGGGATTTGGGATACACATTGCAGTAAGATCTCAATTGCAGTGAAGTTAATTAAACACAAATCCCTTTCATTATTCTCCTTCTAGTCACTGGTTATTTTTCTAACACAAACTCATAACGTTACTATGCTGCTTTGAAGAGGGTTTTTTGTTTTTTGTTTTTTGTTTTGTTTTTTTTTATTACAGCCTGGTGGAACCATCTGTTCCTTGTTGAAACTTAACAACCACTGATTTCCCCTAAACCAATATTCCTTGCCTCGCTTTACTTTAGTCATATATTTAAAACGTCTCATCTTGTCTAGCATATTTGTATTGTCTTTTAAGCTTTCTCTCTTTCTTAATTCACAAGACCTCTAAAACCATTCATGGGTTTTTTTCATTGTTGTTTTGTTCGTTGGTTTTTATTTCTTTGTTTTGTTTACTTCTGGGCATAGCAACTCATGGGAGCCTAAAGCACTTAGGAGACACATTGGGGTGTAGCCAGGCTCCTCTAACATGTCTCGGAAACACTAAGTTGACTTTGAGTGGTCTTGAAGCATTCAGCAGACGTGTTCCATAAATATTTGTGTTTACAAATATGGATCCCAAGACCAAGAGCAGATGAACTGCAAAAGAATATACAGTTATCCTATGAAATTCCAGGGAATAAAGAGTAGTTTTTTAAAGAGAGAATGCCAGTATCCACAGCTCTCCCTGCATCTCTCTACCTGGTTCTTGGGTTCTTCCTCACGGTAACTCATTTCTGTCTCCTGAAGTCTTGAGTTCTTCACATAAACTAAGTAAGGTGAGGCAAATTCCTTTATCCTTTAGTTTAACTGGGACAAATTTAAATTTTCAAAAGAAAAAAAAATCAGAAATTTTAAGACAAAATGTGTAGAAGTGGTAATGTGGAATACAAACATCCTGACAACTAAAATCTAGCCATAAATTGGCTTAACTGGTACTGTTGGGTACCTGTCTCAGCACTCCAAAGCAGTAATTCTCAAAAGGGATGAATTAGCACACCATGGGACAGTTGGCAATGTCTGGAAGTATTTTTGATGATCACAACTGGAAGTGGGGATGTTATTGGCATTTGGTGAGCAGAAACCAAAAGTCCTCCTAAAATTCCTCCACAGGACAGCCCCCTATAAAAAGAACTATCCTGCCCAAAATGTCAATAGTGCTGAGTTTGAGAAACCCTGGTCTAAGTAGATGTGTGAGAAGAATGAGGTTCAACCATGCTCTTTGGCCTTCTAGCCCAAAGATATTTTGGTTGGTACTGTTACATACGTGGAGCTCTATCAGAGACCAGGATCAGGACGTGGTTCAATACTGTAGCAGTTAGCAGTGTCTGTTTTACACGCAGAGGTGCTGGGCTCACCCCCAGTGGAGCTTTGGTCCATGGCCTTTGGCCACGCCATTCTGAAAGAGCCCGATGTCTGATCTCAGAAGCTAAGCAAGGTTGGGCCTGGTTAGTACATGGATGGAGACCACCTAGGAAGACGAGGTGCTGTAGGCATAAATAATAATAAATAATAATAAGGAAAAAAAAAAAGACCAGGATCATAATCTTAAAAATTATTCTAATTCAATGAAACCATTAATTTTTCCTATTGAGAATTCCAACTCTAATAATGTTCTATGCAGAGAAAACAAACCAAATACCTAATTAATGATTAAATTTTATTAACTTAGGGAGGCGGCATTCTCTATTTGATAACTTAGGTGCCCCTAAGAGAAAAACATTGCAGACTTTCACCACTAATTTTCAAAAATCAATAATGTAAAAATTCCCTTTCAGAGATCATTAACAAATATTAAACACCTACTGAATTTCTAATATTCTGCAAAGAACTATAAAGGATTTTTAAAAAGTATTACCTTCACTAGTTTTATGTTAACATTGTGCTTTCAGCTTATATTGGAGGCCCTCTCGGGAAGCAACCACATAAAATTTGAAGTATGCTATACTAATGTTAAGGATTAGTTCATTGCATCACTTGCAATGTCTCCTATAATGTCCCACATTAAAATTTTCTTTTAGGGTTAAGTTCAGGGGAAGTTGGGAATGGTTCTTTACTGATAAGACTTAACAACTTATTGGATTTCCTTTAAGCTACAGCTGCCAGGAAATTCATCGAAATTTTAATCACACGAAGTGTCTTTTGTCCTACCTTTATTTGTTTTGTTGTTGTTGTCGTCATCAAAATCAATTTCAAATCCTAATAAGAGGGAAGGGTGGGAAAGGAGGCAGAACCAAGAGGTAGAGAAAAGTGAATGCAATTAAAGAGTACAGAAACAAATGTCCATGCAAAACTAACTGGAGAATATGATGTGTCTTTTAAAAATTGAGTGCTAGGGAGTGTTGTATAGTTCATAAATACACCACACTGCTGCAGAACACACACACAATTTTAAAGCTGGAAATCAAATATAATCTCCCATTTTGAAAATAAGAGACAGAGGAACCAAAGGGTCAATTTCCCCCACTTCCAGGAGGGTCTAGAAGGCAGATTTCCTTACTCTTAGCTCTTTCTGCTGCACCACATTGCCTTCCAAGATGTCTCTTGGCAAGAGAAAGCCATTGTAGGTTTATAAGCTACAGAGTGTTTTAGAAAGTGTGGCTGAGTGGAGGATAAGCTGTGAAGAGATAGCACCAAAGAAGGGTCTTGAATTTGCAAGCAGGAATTCATTACTGAAGGAAAAGAAAAGAATTTACTGCTCAGGAAGTTCTCCGAGTGCCCTGCTGATGTTATTGCTAAAGTTCCTGCATTGTAAGTGGCAAGGTCAAAATACTGAAGTCCCTATTTATCAGGACTGGGATCTTTCTAGGCATGTTATGAATGTTCTACTTAAACATCTGTGTCCTTTGGGCTGTCTCACTTAACCTGGTTTCGATTGCTTGATTGCTTCATTTTCAGAAGTCAGGCAAATTAGATATTAATAATATGGTTTTACACAGAGGTAAAGTAAGGCTATTCTCGGCAGCAACCTCAACCCCAACCTCCAATATATTTAGTAGAGGATTCTCTTAAGTAGCAATGCTTCCAATGTATGGAATATGCAATTCTATATCCTCACGACTTTTTTAGGGAAATGAAAGACACTGAAAAGGCCTTTTCCCACATTTTGGAAAATGGCTTTTATGAATGAGTTTGAATACTATGAATTTAATGCTTATGTTACTACTTGATACAAAATATTTTTCAAGAAAATGCAATTTAATCAGGTACCAGGAGAAAATAAGGGCTCTTCCTTAGTGACAGCTTTTCCGCTGAGAAATAGAAACTTGACAACTTGAAGTTTTTATGGCAAAACTTCAAATGACCTACTCTCAGGTCAGTAAAAATAAAATAGTTTGAAGCACTAAGATTAAAGATATGCTATCTTAGTGTTTACAAGTGTATCAACTTTTATTCAACATGTCATTCTTGCTTTGCTGAAGAAAATATATTTCATATAAAGTATTGAGAATGCCTGAGGTGTTTCCTCTGTCTCTTCTGGGTTTTGAGACTTATCTTGATACACAAAACTTTAGGGATATCATTTTTCCAGTTAGAACTTTGCAGATGAGACTATAATATTCTTGAATGAATACATTGCAGAATAGCCTTGGAGAACCTCAGGATTCCATAGTAGGACCTTTGCAAATCAGATAATGTGGGATGAGGCAAAGCAATATAGTCAGAGCACTCGTGAAATCTGCTTCTGCTGCTGACAGACATGTTCTCAGGCTCATCATTTAAGCCCTAGGTAAGCCCCAGCATCCTCTGGGAAATAAAGTGGTAGTTCTCTGAGCTCCGTGGTCCCTACCTACTTTGTAGTTCTGAGAAACTTCCAATTAGCTCTACAAGGTGTCCCAAAACAGGG
Organism: Cynopterus sphinx; assembly: GCA_030015415.1. Classification (NCBI taxonomy): domain Eukaryota; kingdom Metazoa; phylum Chordata; class Mammalia; order Chiroptera; family Pteropodidae; genus Cynopterus; species Cynopterus sphinx. The sequence goes on from CM057391.1 coordinate 31,649,269, forward strand.
CTCATTGTAACCAGACCCCTGCTGGGCAGAACTCCCATGGGAAGCTGGAGTGGTCATGATGTGTTCGATTTACATGCAGTCCACCACAGGAAACTCGTATGATTCCTTCCGAAACAAAATGGTCTCACCATCTCTGGGGGCTGCTCTTCCCTCTTTTCTTACACACAAACTCCTGCAGGAAACCCTTCTTAGTGTTCCCCTTCTTATTCTCATCTCTTCACCAGCAGCCCGGGCTGATTTCTCATGGATCTTTCCCACTGCCCATCTCCTTCTACTCACTGCAGACCATTCTCAGCTACAGTTTCACCCTGAAAGCCTGTGCTGCTCAAGTTGGTTACCTGGGACAGGTGTGACTGAGCGATTTGATACACTCGTTAACACTGGCAGCCTCTACTGTAGCTTTCTTGTTAGCATTTCCAAGTATTTTAAACTTTCCTTTAGAGTACATAAAGTTTGTTTCATGAAAATTGACATGTGATAAGCTCACGAGGTAAAGGGTACATAAAAATTTATTAAAGCACTTCTCCATACCCACTGTTATGTTCAGTAGAGATACAAATCAAAATGTCCAGTTTTTTTCCATTAGCATTCTTTATTTTATGGTGAAGCATGTATATTGTGAAAAATAATCACAGGCTGCCAAGTGTGTAACTTACACAAAAAATGCATTTGACATTCTGCTTGTATAAATGTAAGTATTTTGTGTCTTTTCATGACATACAATTCTTCTGGACTTTGTGCTATTCTTTGCCTTAATATTTGCTTTTAAATAAAAATTCAGCATAGGGCATATATTATTTTATTAGACACTTTGCATGTCTGTAACACAATGCCAAGCCAAAGTGGATGCTGCTTGAATTTTCATGTGTAAAAAAACATATCTGTCAACAAGTACTTTAAATGGAAGTGGAGTAAATGCTACAGTCAAAAGACATAGGGTGGCTAAATGGATAAGGAAACAAGACCCTTGCAAATACTAGATAAAAGCTGTTATCTCCAAGTTGTGAGAATTTATTTTTATTTCTTTACAGTCTTTTGCATTTTCCAGATGGCCTAACATAAGTAATTTTATATGTACATAAATATATGTGTGTGTATATATGTTTATGCATGTATATATGTACGTAAACATGTACATGTATTTTTGTGTATATCTATATCCACATACATATATGAACCTCAGCATATCATATAGTCCTGTGTTCTACCTTTAGAAAGATTATGTGCTATTATCCTTATACAAAGTCAATCATCAGAAGCCCAGAAATAGTAAATTAATAGTAAATAATATAATCTAGAATTATACAAGTACGAAATGATGCAGGAGGAACCAGAACTAAGATTTTTCTAACTACTAGTTTTGTATTTTTCCTATTAAAATGAACAGGACAGATGAAAGTGTGCTTTCCCCCAGCATGTGTGTATGTGTTCGTGAGTGTGTGTGTGTGTGTGTGTGTGTCCTACTTTATGTTAAATCTCTGGTATTTCAGAACTTAAAAAAGAAATATGCTACCCAAGTTTTCGTGTGTATGTCTGCAGTCCTTAATCAATTGGTAAAGATCTGTCTTTTTTATATCTAAGAGTATCTTACACAATAAAATGTATATATAATAATAATAATAATACCTTAAAAATAGAACAAAACATTAACAATGATTGACTCTGAATTGTAGGTTAATGTTTTTCTTCATTTACATGTTTGTGTTTTTCTTATTTCCTATAATGACTACTTCATAGTTTACCATTAATCGAAACTGATTTCTATATTTAACAAAGGAGATTAATATTCTTGAGTTCATTTTTTATTTCTCAGAGAGGAAATTTAATTTAAATAAGACAAATATATACCCATGGTCAATATTTAAAGTTATAATTTGTTGCTTTAAGTTTTTTCTAACACAGACATCTTTTTTGATAATTTTTGTTTTCAATTACAGTTGACATATTAGTTTCAGCTGTACAACACAGTGATGAGACTTTTATATGTCACCCTGATAAATCTAGTATCCATCTGACACCATACATAGTTTTCATGTTATTGACTATATTCCTTATGTTATATTTTATATCCCTATGACTATTTTGTACTTTTGTAACAACCAATTTGTACTTAATTTCTTCCTCCTTTTCACTCCATTAACCCCCCTCCCATCTGGCAACCACTAGAATGTTCTCTGTATCTATGAGTATGTTACTGTTTTGTTTGGGTATTTTATTTATTAGATCCCACATATAAGTGAAGTCATATGGAATTTCTTTTTCTCTGCCTGACTCACTCCATTCAGCAAAATACCCTTTAGGTCCATCCATGCTGTTGCAGGTGGCAAGATTTCATTTCTTTTATGGTGGAGTAATATCCCATTGTATATGTGTACCACCTCTTCTTTAGCCATTCATTCATTGATGGACACCCATATCTTGACTATTGTAAATAATGCTGCAGTGAACTTAGGGGTCCATATGTCTTTCAGAGTTAGTGTTTTGGATTTCTTCTGATAAATTCCCAGATTTACTGGGTCCTTCTTTTTCTCTTGTTATAGCCGTTGTTTTAAAGTCAATTTTGTCTGGTGTAAGTATTGCCACCCCAGATTTTTGTTTGTTTGTTTTCATTTACATGAAATATCTTTTTCCGTCCCTTTACCTTCAGTCTCTGCATGTCTTTTGATTTGAATTAAGTCTCTTGTAGGTAACATATGCAAGGGTCTTGTTTCCTTATCCATTTAGCCACCCTATGTCTTTTGACTGTAGCATTTACTCCACTTACATTTAAAGTACTTGTTGACAGATACGTAGTTACTGCCGTTTCATTATTCATATTTTAATTTTTTTCTTCTTAGTCTCTTTAACATTTCTTGTAATACTGGTTTGATGGTGATGAACTCCTTTAACTTTTTCTTATCTTTCCTTTGATTCCAATAATAGTTTTGCTGGGTGGAGTAATCTTGGTTATAGGTCCTTGCTTTTCATCACTTTGAATATTTCATGCCAATCCCTTCTGGCCTGCAAAGTTTTTGTTGAGAAATCAGCTGACAGTTTTAGGGGTGCTCCCTTATAGGTAACTAATTACTTTTCTCTTGCTGCTTTTAATATATTCTTTGTTTTTAAGCTTTGATATTTTAATTATGATATGTCTTGGTGTGGGGTTCTTTAGGTTCATCTTGTTTGGGACTCTCTGAGCTTCCTAGGCTTGCACATCTATTTTCTTCACCAGGTTACTAAAGTTTTTCATCATCATTTCTTCAGATAGGTTTTCATTTCCTTGCTCTCACTCTTCTCTTTCTGGTATTTCTATAATGCGAATGTTGGCATACTTATAATAATCTGAGGCCCCTTAAAGTATCCTCATATTTTTAGATTATTTTTTCTTGTTGCTGTTGTAATTGAGTGTTTTATGCTACTTTTCTAAATAACTGACTCATCTGCTTCATTTAATCTGCTGCTGATTCCTCCTAAGGTATTCACTTCAGTTATTGTATTTATTTCTGGCTGGTTTGTTTTATCTCCATTTTTATATTTTTAGCTCTTTGTTAAAGTTCTCACTGAGCTCATCTATTCTTCCCTTAAGTTCATTGATCATCCTTGTACTCTGCATCTGGTAGATTGCTTGTCTCCATTTCGTTTAGTTCTTTTTCTGAAGCTTTGTTCTGTTCTTTCATTTGGGACATGTTTCTTTGTTCCCCTGTGTTTGTTTCTCTGTATCAGGTAGAGCTATGTCTCCTGGTCTTAGTAAAGTGGTATTATGTAGTAGGTGTCCTGTGGGGCCCAACAAAGGAACAGTGGCCTCTGCCAGTACTTCTGTCAGGGAGAAAGCTGCCCCTCCAGCCCTTGCCCTGAAGCCAGACATTTCAGTTCCTCCCATTATGTTTCTGGCATCCTTTGAGCTGCTTCCTAAGTGCCAGAGCCTAGATCGAGTGAGGCTATCAGCAGATTTCCATAACCGTCTGCCCCAGTCAGCAACTATATCTGCCAATTTTCACATCCAAATTTTGTGGAGACTCCTCTTACCATCACTGGAACCCTGGGCTGGGGAGCCCGATATGGGGTCAGGCCCCTTGTTCTTCTGGGGGGACCTCTGCAGCCAAAATACCCCTACCAATTCTCAGTTGCCACATCTTCCCATTCCGCATCTCCAACCTTCCTAACAGTCTTGACATGGCCTCTTCTGTACGTCCTTAGCTGTAGGACTTTTGGAAAGCTAGACTTCAGGAGATTTCCGTAATAGTTGTTCTATAGTTGTCATTTTGATGTGGTCATGAGAGAAACAAACTATGTTTAGCTATTCTGCCATCTTGACCAGACCTATCACAGGCGCCTTTAATAATATGTTAAAGGTTATGAAACCTCTTCTTAGAAAATACACATATAGAAACAAAATGTAAAAATTTCTGGAGGTTCACAGATCCCCAAAGCTCATTCATTTAAACCCTCTCTCAAAGTGTGGGCTACAGTTTTCATCAGAACACCTGGGATGCTTGTTAAAAATGTAGACTCTCAGCCTTGCCTGAAACTGGGTTGGAGACAGGAGCAGGGCTCAGAAATCTGCCTCTTTAACAAGACAGTCCTTTCCTACCCTCCAGGCAAATGAAATTCACAGTAAGTGTAAAAATCTCAGGACCCAGGTGTCCATTTTGAGTTAATTTTTGTATATCATGTAAGAAAAAGGTTAAACTTATTTTTTCTTGTCAATATCCAGTTTTGCCCAAAAGACTGTTTTTCCACATTGGCACCCCTTGTCAAAATTTATTTCTGGTTTATTTCTGGGCTCTCCATGCTAGTCTATTGGTATATGTCTCTTTATGCTAGTACCATACTGTTTTCATTAATGTAGCTTTGTAGTAAGTTTTAAAATCTGGAACTGTGAATTCTCCAAATTTATTGGGTTTTTTTTTTGTTTGTTTGTTTTACTATTTTAGTATCCAGAGTCCCTTGAGATTCCATGTGAATTTGAGGATGAGTTTTTCTACTTCTGCAAAAAGGTCATTGTGATTTTAATAGGAATTGCATTAAAACTATAGACCACTTTTGGCAGTATTGACATCTTAACAATATTAAGCCTCCCAATCCATGTACATTATTAGGTGCCTTTCCATTGATTTATGTCTTCTTTCATTTCTTTCGGTCAAACTTTCAGTTATAAGATGAAAAAGTTCTGGGGACCTCATGTACAGTATGGTGACTTCAGTTAATAATACTGTATCTTAAACTTGAAATTTGCTGTGAGGATAGATTTTAATTAAGTCTCTCCCCCCCAGACACACACACACACAAAAGAGGTAATTGTGAGGTGAGGGATATTTCAATTAACTTGGTTATGGTCATGATTCACAATGTATACTAATATTAAATCATTACATAGTACACCCTAACTATATATAATTTTTATTTGTCACAGGTATACCCTAAATGTATGTAATTATATTTCAGTAAAGTTGGAAATAAATAAAACTGGTCATTCACAGTTTTGCTGAACCTTTAGAATTCATATTGGAACAAATTTTCATTCCAAAAAGAAGCTTAAAAATAAGGGCAATCCACAGGGAGAGGCCACATACAAACCCTCCAATTGGTAGCCCAAGTAAGATAATAGCCAGTATCCTCTGCCAGTTATTTGAATGAACCAACTTGACATCCAGCCCAGTTGAGCCTACAGATGACTGTAGCCTCAGCTGATGTCTGACTGTTCTTAGGAGAATTTAAGCAAGAATTTCCTATCCAATCCCAGTCTATCCGTGGAACATTGAGAAAAGAATAAATTATTGTATGCTACAAAAAAAGGGGGAGGGGGCAGTCAAGCCATTTTTCCAAAGGTGTTTCTAAAAGAATATAGAAATCCTATTTCTATGGAAACAATTTTATACCTAAATGTGTACCAATATACTAAAAGACAGTCATAACTTAATGATTACTCTTAAATGATTGACAGCATTTAATCTAAGGTGAACCTGTAAAAAACAGTCTTGAAGTAAATTTTATTCTAAAAGAACAGGGAAAATGTCCACATAAGCACCAAACTGAGCTGCCTTCATGGTCTAGTTTTAGAACTTAAAGGAATTACCATTGGTAACCTGGTGAATCATGTGAGAACAAAACGTCATTCTACATTTTATCAGGAAAGGTTGCTTCAACAGACTTCACAAATGCAAATGAGAAATGCTTCTCAAGTTATTTCTCTTTTCACCTGAAAAATTTTTAAAGAGTAAACTATCTTCATTCCTCTCCTATGTGCCTCCCACATACTCCGCTGTTTCTCCACTGTCCATGCAAATGCCATTACTGACCTCCATTATAGGTGCCAAGGTCAGTGGACTTCAGTGACCCCTTTCACTTCCCAGCCTTCATCTTTCTGTGCCTCTGCAGTATGTGACACTGTTCATCTTTCCTCCAGTCTTTCTGCCTGGACTTCCATGTTCTCTACCATGGGCCTCTCTACCCATTTCCTGATGAAGGAAAAGGCGGGTAAATGATAGACCACAATACTGGGCTTCCTGGCTGCTGGCTGCTGAGACAGACCCAGCAGGGTTTGACGGTATGAGTACTAAAAGGAAGAGGAGCTGCCACTCATTCATATCTGATAGTGTTAATACTAATACAAACAGCAGCTACCTTGCGCCTTGCATTGCTGATATTTTACTCATAGCATCTTGGTTAATACTCTAAACATTCCTAGGCATGTTAAGATATCATCATCGTACAAGCTTAAAGAGGTAACTTGCCAAAAATCAGCCATCAGAAACAAAATTATTCCCTAGTTTGCTTTGCCCCAAATCCCATGACATGCAGCTTTGTCTACTGTCCCCAACTGTCAGGAAACTAAATCTAGAGGCAGTGGCTGCTGCTTCTTGGCACCTAGTCCAGCTTCAGCGGAAGCACGAGGGAAGTCGGGGATTCAAATGAGTGTCTCTCCACCTAGACTTGCAGGCCCTACTTCTAAAAAGGTTACCTGAGCCAAAACAGTCCCCACCTCTCACCGGTTTCCAAAGTGCCCCGTTCCTTGTGATAGGCTCTGTGTCGCTAATGGGGCCCAGGATGAATTAATAGAGTCTTATTATTCAGATTTTTCCTCAGTGAGCAGACAAATACAATCTCTTTGGAGCAAGTTCTGCAGCTATTGTAACCCTTTGGCAATTAGAGTACAAGATGAAATTTGTGCCAAGGACTCCAGGAGGAGCCTACCTAAATCCTTGCCAAATTAAGAAATAAATTGTAAACATTGTATTAAGAGTACAAAGGAATGTAATTAGATTCACGCTCTTATATAACAAGTACAAAACTTAGGAAAGCCATGAAGGGATCCTGTTCACAGATAATTACTGCTATTAACATAAAACTACCTCACATTTTAAGTGCATTTTGCAGAAGAGTTTAGGAATAAGTTTTTCAGCTTATGTATGTTTGCCGTTGTTTTTTCTAATTCAGAGGGTCAGGGAACTCATTATAGGAAATGCTGCTCAAAATGTGGTCCAGAAACCAGTAGCACTAGTGTCACTTTGAAGTTCACTAGACCCTTAGGCCTCACCACAGAACTAGTGATTCAGAATATACATGTTCACGAGATCTCCAGGTGATTTCTATGCAAAGACTGATAAATGATAACAGCAGTTGGAGTTGGGAGTGATGTTTATTTTCTGGGGGTGTGGGATAGAGGGGAGTGGCAGTGGTGGGTGGAGCCTAAAGTGATCTTCAAGTGGGAGAGTTCACCCTGGGAAAAGCAAATGGGCAAGTAGGGCCAGCAGGTGGGCTTCCCATTGAGGACATGGTTACATAAAATAATTACTATTTGTCATTTCAGTGATGCTGTGGTTGGGAGAGAGCTGTCAATTTGTCTTCTTAAACCCAGGTTATTATCCAGTAAAACAACAAAACCTTCCCTGAAAAATTTCAACCCCAAATTTGATGCATTTTTTAGAAACCAGATCCCTATCTAAATTATAGGATATTTTAAAAGAGCTTATAAATGAGCTTGAGTGGAAAATAGTGTAGTATTATGGAAAATATGGAACCCTTTACTTAAATTCACTGTTATGTAAATTAGGAATGATAATACTTACTGGTAGGTTGTAGTGATGTACATGGTGTATTTTTGAAGATGCTGGAATAATTATTAGAATTAGCATTCATTTCACACCAACATCAGCACTGCAGTTGCCTCACCGACTGCCTACAGACTAAGCCAACAAGAACCCACACTTCTCGGTATCTACACCTGGCTGTTGAAAGCAACAGAGCCTGACTTTAGGACCTGAAGTTCTGGATTGTGCTTGAAAGCCTATTTGTGACCACATACAATGAGAGCGAAAGCGAATGACCACAGAAGACTAAGGAGATCTCGTTTATAAAAAGGACATTTGTCACCAGGCTTGTGGGGAATAACAAGGTTGTAAATTCCCATGATCCTCTTAGTGGATGACTTACTAGACCCAGGACCAACTCTAGCCAACGACACCAGTCTTCACATTGTCTTGCCTGTTAAAGGGGACATTTCAAAAAAATTAGAACAGGATCCGGCCCAGGCTCACTTCTTTTCAAAACTAGTTTATGTAGCTTAAGAGCTGGCTCCTCATTTCCCCTCCACCCCAAAACTGCTCAGTTACTTTTTTGCTGCCTAACAAACTAACCTATAGCTGGTGGCTTAATGTAACAGGTCATTATTTCTTATGATTCTGTGGTTTGACTAGAATCTTCTGCACAGTCCTATTCTTCAGGTCCGTTTTTTTGTTTTGTTTTGTTTTGTTTTGTTTTAGTAATAGAGCTAATAGTTGATATCCACTTATCTTTTTCTAGTGCTTTATTTCTCAGGTGTTCTGAATTTTAGAGACAAAAGTGATATAATCAACAAAGGACTGTGCTCCTGTAACTGACTTTACTGAAGAGCCATGAGTGACTAGAGCAAAATTTCATGTAGGGGGAAAACATAAACTTATATGCTAATTATAACTGTTCCCACAATACAGATTTTAAAAAATGAGTTAAGCCTTTCCCGGGACACAATATTTTCTTGCTTTGATGTCCATACCTTAAGAGAGAAAAAGAGTTTCACAATACAAATCATATCCCATTCTTCAGGAAAAACCCTTGACAGAGCTAAAGTTTGATTCCCCATCTCCTCCGCAATGGCATCTGGCAGACAGCAATTTGCCTTAGAGCAATTGTCCAAATCTTAACATAGGGTGAGGGGAGCTCTATCAGGTTGCGCTCACGTGGGCTTTGACTTTCTTCTGTTCTCTGAGAATTCTTTACAGGTGTGAAATGAGGCTGCACCTCTTCACTCTTCCTGCAGGCTCCTAATGGATCTTTTTCCCCATCCCACATATGCATCCTTCAGGGATAACCAATCAGAAACAGTGGAGTCTAAATCCACATGAAGGGCAAGAACCATTTCCCTACGTGCAACCTCATAAGATACCCTCCCCTCAGTGGACAGGGAGTTTCACTGTGCTGAGCAACTGGGTCAGTTCCTCTTCATGCATTTCTCAGCTTCCAGACCTTGCCCAGGAACCTATTAATATTTTCATATTTAAAAGATCAGACCCTTGATAGTGTCTTTTCAGTAATAGAGAGCATAATCCTGGTGGCTACCCTTTAGCTGTACAAAGTCCAAATAGAAGCACTGATTGTCAGTTTGTCTTTACCTTGGACAAACTAGAGTCCTTGGACTCTAGCCTCTATTAGTGGATGAGCAATGTAAACAGATTTACAGAACTCTTTCTTTCTGTCCAGAGTACACGAGGGGCTGGGTGGAGAGGTATATTCTTTCCTCTGTGTGTGCAACCTCTATGCAGTTTATGAAGGCCACTCACTGAAATTTTTCCTCTCAGGGGAAGAAAATCCCAGGCAAAATGTGCCAGGTAACTAGATAGTAGTCAAATGTGCCTTTAGAACCTGTTTCCTACCCACTTCCAAGTACTGTTGCTTTCACCACTTCAGACCACCCGGCAAAGGAGATCAGATCATGTGACTCCAGTCTCCAAAACAGTCCCTTTAATGCCAGGCGTAGGAAGTATTTCTTAGCATTTGACAGAATTATTCGTTGTGACTAAATTTCCTACAATGGCTTTGTCCTGAAAGAAAAGACATAACATCCCTCCCTCTTTTTTGAGAAAGCATAGAACAACTCATTTACTTAAGATCTTAACATACCTGACTTTAAAAGAAATTAATTTTAAAAGTACTTCAAGAAGTTAAAAGTAGATCTAAAACCCTGATAAATCTCCAATAATATGGTGAAAATATGCTCTTGGGCACCGCCTGGTTCGGTGACTAATTTGGTGGTTGTGGTTTTAAAGAAATGGATTCAATAGGACCCTTCTGACGGCTGTGGTGGAGCGCCACCTCCTGGCACACAGCGGGTACTGCATGCTAGCTGCCCCCCGCCCCCACTCTGGTTGTGCCCTAGATGGTTCGCCTTGGGTCAAGCCTTCCATCAACTAAGTTCAGTCTCATCAAGAGTCAAAGGTAGATGAGAGTGTTGGTTCGAGTTAATCATTTCCACTGCTCTCTTTAGCAAGTTGTTCTGGCCACTGGCCTTTGAGAAAGAAACAAAGCCACCTCACGTACATAAAGCATCTAGAATGATGGGGAACATTGGCCACTCCATGTCCTACCTAAGAGAAGACTTCATGAGACCAAAAATTCAATGGAATCTTTGCAACAGGTTCGATCCACAACACTTGGAGTGACACAGGTAGCTGACCGGTTGTTAAAGGACAGCGCAGCCCACATGATTCTGGTGGGCATGCAGGGATAAAACCAACGTGACAGTAATGGGGTTCCTAACTGCACGGGAGAAAAGGAGTATCTGGTTACTTAACTATATTAGTGTTACCAAGCACCACTACCTGGTGGTTTAAATAATGCAAATAAATATATTGGCTCGTAACTCTGGAGGCTGGAAGTCCGAGATCAAGACTTTGGCAGAACTGGTTCCACCAGACAGGAGAATCTGTCCATGCTTCTCCCCTAGCTTCTGGAAGTGTCTGGAAATCAGTGTTTCTTGGCTTGTATACACATCATCCCAATTCCTGCCTTCTGTTCAGATGGCGTCCTCCCCCTGTGCACGTTGTTTCTCTACATTGCATTCTTTCATAAGGATTCTAGTCGGATTTGAGGCCCACCCTTCTCAATATGACCTGACTTTAATTCATCGTATTTCCAAACAAGGTCACATTTTGAGGTAATGAAAGGTTAGTACTTCAGTATATGGATGAAGGTGGTGGATACAACCCAACCTGTAACAGTTTGCCCTCTAACCCCCCCAAAACTCATGTTCTTCTCACATGCAAAATACAGTCACTCCATTCCAACATTTCCCAAAATCTTAACCCATTCTAGCATCAACTCTAAGTCCAAAAAGTATCATCTAAATCAGTTATGGGTGAGACTCAGGGTATGATTCTCCTGAAAAATTCTATGAACCCAGGAAACCAGACGAGTTTCCTGATGCTTATGATAATGGGACAGACATACAAGAGACATACTCATGCAGAAAAGAAGAATTTGATAAGTTACATTTAACAATATCTTTGCCCATACTTCAATTTACATTTGGAAAATATCACTCATGTCCTCTATCTCACCAAACACTTTACATAGCAAGCTCCCTCACTCCTAGTTTTTGCTCTCCCGTTGCGCATGCACAAATGCTCATTTTCTAATTCCTGGATCCCTTTGGAAGGATATAGCATCATGAAATTCAGTGCTATTACCACCATACCCTGCTCCTGCCATACACACATACACTCTCATAAATATATATACACAAAACAATAACACCTAAGATTGGCCCTGTGTTGCCAATTGCAGAAGCTAGGTGATGGATGCATGGGGCTTCATTATAGGATTCTCTCTTTTGAATTAGGGTCTTTTGGATGACATGATAAAATGTAAACTTGGCTGCACAGCAGAACCAACTGGAGAGCTTAAAAAAAAAAATGCCGAAGTCTCAGTCTCACTGCCAGAGATTGTAAAACTGATTTGTTGCAGAGACTGGATATCATTATTTTTGAAAGTTGATCCTATTGTACTTCATTTTCAAGGTGACTCATCACCTGTCTCTGCTTCTGGCACCTTTGAAGCTACCAGTCAACCTCCTCATCTTCCACTCTTTAGGGCAGGTAAGCTGCTCATTACTCAATTCTCTGTGTTCTTCTGGCATATATATATATATTCTTATCTGTTATTCCCACTGCCACCTAACTAACTCTCCCCTGAATCTTGGTTTCATGTTTGAAAAAGTCAGCATCTAATTAGTCTGCTAATGGTGACTTCACAGAAAATAATCCCCTGGAAAAAGACAATAGGTGTAGGATTGCCAGATTTAGCAAATAAAAAATATTTGAATTTCAAACACGGAATTTTTAAAATATCAGCATGTCCCGTGCATTTTGGGGAACATACTTATACTAAAAAAGTACTTAAATGCAAATACTGTCACATCCAGCAAATAGTAAATCCTGCCACATCCAACACCGCCCCGGAAAATAACCCTGAGTGGGAATGAAGGGAGACTGAGAAAAGAAAGAAGACAGAAAGCTGGGATCAGGAGGCCCAGTATCCACTGATGATGGAGTAGAGAGCAATTTTATTTTTGCAAATTGCTTTTATACAAGAGTATACATTTGCTGGCTAAAATGAGACCATCCCCACCCAGCCTCCTCATCCTACTATAATCGTTCACATTTCCAAAGGTTAACCCCCACCCTACACACCCTGACATGATTATTTGCATTTCAACACCTGCATTGTTCTTTAATCAGTTCTACTCATTCTTAGGAGGATTTGTGGAGATGAGGCAACCCTCCATTGGCCTCACAGATTGCAAGGACCTTGTCAGTTTACAATCCACTCTCCACATCTCCCCCTTTCTATTTATTTTTAAGCCACAGAGCATGCAATGTAATATGAGACTGTGCTATTTGTCATTGTTGGGTTCAGCAGCCGACTGTACAGTGTTCAGAGCTAACATAGCCACAATCAGTAGGTCAGGAGTGTTAGGGCCAGCCAGATGCCTGCCTGGAGACTCCCCAGCTTGATGCTTGGAATCCAGACCTTCTGAATAGGGCCCACCCTAAAGCCCTAGGCGCCACCACCCTAATCCGGATGCTCAATTAGCATTTGATTAACATTCCCCACCCTAGATCCTTACCCCCACATCACCCCATAAAAGCTGAGCCTTCCCACCCCAGGGTACGCACGACTTCTCTGGCTCCTCTCCTCTCTTTGGACCAGATTACCTGGCCCAGGAGCCCTCTCCCAATAAAGGCTTGCTTTAAAACTTCTCTCAGCGTGTCACGCGTTAACCTTACAAGGAGTGAGACACAAGCCCTGACACCAAACCATGTCTTGTCTTTCCGATGTCAGATGTTTAATATTCCCCCATGTGGGACTACGTGCTCTCAGAGTTCCCCTGGAAGATGGAACAACTACGGGAGGAGTGATCTTCAGTCACTTCAAGGGAGGGATGAGCTCCTGGTCTGATCCATCTACCATCTTCACAATGCCTGACCAGCCTCTCAGGCAGCCAGGAGGTCCATCTACACCTTTAGGAAAAACACAGACATGCCCCTGACCCCATACTAATACAGGATCAGGGCCATGCCATTCCTTAGTTAATGGATCTTTCCAACAAACTACTGCTTATGGATTCCCTGAAGGGTACCAAAACCGTTCTGCAGCTTTTGACCATCACCATCTGTATTCAAAATATTTAAAGTAAAAAGTACATGGTTTAATATATTTTGAGGAGTAATGGGGCTGATTCTCCTTTTTTGTTTTTGTACTTGAAACTTAAGGGTATGGTGAGCGTGTTCCACAATGCCTTGTCCTTGAGGATTATAGGGTATACCTGTTATGTGTGCAATCTGAAATTTTTTACAAAATTGTTGAAATACTTTACTAGTATATCCAGGCCCATTGTCAGTCTTGATTTGCCTGGGAAGGCCAAGGACTGCAAAAGTTTGCAAACAATGACTAATGATATGTTTAGTACTTTCACCCAAACGAGCAGTGGCATTTATATAGCCAGAACTTGTATCTACCGTGATATGTACATTTTAAGTGCTTCGGAAAGACCCAAAATGAGTAATATCCATTTGCCAGATATGATTGGGTAATAGTCCTCGCAGATTAACTTCATAATAAGGAACAGGCAGATGGATATGACACTGATGACCTTGCTTAACAATTTGAGGAGCACTTTCTCCAGTTAATCCCAATTGCTGCCTTAGAGCAGATGCATTCTGATGGTATAGCTGATGACTCTCTATAGCCAGCTGTGTAGGGGTAGAGAGTGCTGCAGCTAACAAAGAGTAAACAGGAACAGCTCTGTCATTGCAGGTAGCATGATCAGCATGTTCATTTCCCTCAGCTAGTGGCCTGGGAGGTGTGAGTGTGCATAGGTCATTCCTGGCTTGAATAAGCTTTTGAAGCTGGATAAATAAATGAAAAAGGCTTTCATCTGTTATATATCCAATAAAGGCAGTTTCAATAACCTGGCTTACAGTGTATAAATAAGCACTGTCTGAATAAATATTTACAGGTTATTGTGGAAACAGCTCTAAAGCCCAAACTAAAGCTCGTAACTCACTTCTCTGAGCCGGTCATGTCAGTCTGTTTTGAGTAAGTCTGAGTCGGGGTGTGTACTGCAGCAACTCCATTGCTGGGACCATCCATGAAAAGTAATAGCTTTAGGAATAGGTACTTGAGAAATCACCTTTGGAAAAATAGTAGGTGTTTGTATTAAAAACTGTATTAACTTATCGGATGGATAATGACATCAATGGGTGCATTACACTGAGCTAAAGATAGTGACCATGAATCAGAATATTGATTTAAACATGCTTGCTGCTTCTGATTATAAAGAATAATTATAGTACCAGGATCTCTTTCCAAACTGTCGCATCGAGTGCGACCCTTATCTATGAGGGTAGCAACTAACTCATAATATGGGTTAAGAACTTTGAAGAATCATGCAAATGTAACCATGCTATTGGCCCTAGTTTCTGCTATATAATTCCAGTTGGGAGAGGTTTAGTTGGACAAATTATTAATATCAAAGGCAGAGAGGGATCTATGCGGTAGACCTGTGCATTTTGTATAGCTTCATCTACTAATTGTAAAGCCTGTTTAGCAGTAGGAATTAATTCTCTTGGAGATGAGGGATCAAAATCTCCTCTCAAAATATCAAATAAAGGCTGTTGTCCTGTGGTAATTCCTAATTGTGGCCTGAGCCAATGTGGTGGCTGGAAAATGAATTTAAAAAGTAATTACTTGCTGGAAATTACTGCTTGGCTATCGCCATAGGAACACAGGCTATTAACTATGGGAACATAACATTCTAATAACAAGCTTTTTGCTTCTGTACCCCGGCTTACACACCTGACCAGTGGGTTGGCAGGTAGAGAATAGAAGAAGAATAGACCTTTGTGTTCAGACAGAATGAAGAATGGGATTTGGGGCTTAAAAACCCTGTACCTCTACATTTCAGGGCTGCTTAATTTGGGGTCTGCGTACCCCTGGCTGAATAGAGTGTGCTTCCTATAACTCACTGATTTCTGGTGGTCCGTGTGTCTTTCGGGGGCTGGCAGCTACACCACCAATTAATATCTCCAAGTAATTTTTGAAAATCATTAAGCGCCTTTAATGAGTCCAAATGAATTTGAACCTTTTGTGGTTTAATTGTTCACTGCCAAAATATAGTTCCTAAATATGAGAAAGGTGCAGACCTCTGAACTTTCTCTGGTGCAATGCAAAGACCATAATTTTTGTAAAGATATCTGTAACTCAGCATATTGCCTGCAGCAATACTCTTTTCTCTGCATGTGCAAGCAAAATGTCATCATCATATAATGGATGATAGAGGCATCTGAAAACTTTTCTAACTGGCAATACTGCCTGAGCAACAAAATTTTGACAAAATCTAGCACTATTAGCCATACTTTGCGGAAGAAACTTCCACTGATACCTCTTTATAGGTTTCCTTAAAATTAAGAGAAGGGAGGCTAAAGGCAAACCATTTTTTATCTTCTCGATCTAAAAGTATAGTAAAGACATAGTTCTTTAAATCTATAATAATAAGATGAAAATTCCAAGGAATCATAGTAGGAGAAGGGAGGCCAGGTTGCGTGGCAGCCATAATTTCCATAGTTAAATTAACTGCCCTTAAATCCCGCAGTAACCGCCATTGGCCTGATTTCTTTTTAATTACAGAAAAATGGAGTATTCCAGGGACTAATAGAAGGCTCAATATGACCTGCCTTAAGCTGTTCATTAACCAGCTGCTGAGCTGCAGACTGTTCCTGAGTTAGGAGCCGTTGGTCTACACAAGCGGGATAATCAGACTTCCAAGAAAGTTTTTCAGCAGTAACTTTACCACAAGTAACAGGAGCTACCAAGGCCCTAATTACAAATTTTGATATCCGAGCCCAGTGCGATCATTTTTAGGTTGGCCTTGTATTGGCTGCAGAAGGCCCTGCAGATCCTTCCCTAAACCACCAAGAGGGATATATCCTTGTTTAAACGTCATATTGGAAACCTGAGCATTTGGACTAAAAATTATAACTTTTAGCTATGATAAAATATCTCTCCCCCACAAATTAACAGGCAAATCAGGAAGAACATAAGGATGGGAAGAGCCTTGCTGACCATCAGGATCCGTCCATTATATTTTTGAGCTTTGTAGAGGTCCCTGAGCCTGTCCTGTGCCTTGCAGCTCAGTTAAAGCTGGGGCTGTAGGCCAATTGGAGGGCCAGTGTTCGTCAGCAATTACCAACCCATCAGCTCCAGTATCCAAAAGGCCAGAAAACATTTTCTCCTCTATCGATAAGGTCATTGTAGGTCTCTCGTGTTTTATTTGTTGAACCCGATAAATATCCCAAGGCCCAAATCCTGATTCTCCTCTTTCTTTAGAGGTCAACACTCTCCCTGTCCACATGAGGAATAAGCACCAATTGAGTAATTCCATCTGGTAGGCAATAGCTCCTGTCGTTTGAGCTATCACCTTAATCTGTCCTGCAGGATCTTTGTGACAGCCTGCTGAAATGTGGTAAGGGTTAAGAGTTAATTAAAACCTACAACTAGGCAAAGGCCTAGCTCCTGGAACCCTTAGCCACGTTCTGTTAATCATGAAACTTGTAACAATGAGCTCAAACCGCTGCCTGAGTGACTCTGCTTACCTGTGTAGCATGAGAAACAATTGTATATAAGCTGGAAATTATTGCTTGGCTATTGCCATAGGAACATAGGATACTAACTATGGAAACAAAACATTCTAACAAGCTTTCTGCTTCTGTGCCCCCCGCTTGCACACCTGACCAGTGGGTTGACGGGTAATGAATAGAAGAAAAATAGACCTTTGTGTTCAGACAGAATGAAGAATGGGATTTTGGGCTTAAAAACCCTGGACCTCTATATTTCAGGGCTGCTTAATCTGGGGGTCTGCGTACCCCTGGCAGACCCAGCTGGCTGAATAAAGAGTGATTCCTATAACTCATTGAGTTCTGGTGGTCCGTGTGTCTTTCGGGGGCTGGCGGCCACATCTTTATCTATGGCTCCTGGTAATACTTGAAATCCTTTCATAGTCGTACTGCTTCTACCTAAAATAGGACCTACAGTTCCAGAAGGAATAGGACCCCACACCCCTGTAGGGATGGCTTGGGGCCCCATTTCAGGAGTCAATACGTGTCTGGTGGTGGGACTGAGGTCCAGTGCTGCACATCCCGGCATAGCGTGCCAGAGTTGTTTGTTGGACAGTGGGTTTATCTGGCCCCCTGGATATGGGATTGCAGATTAAAGCCCTTCGTGGGGCAGCCGCTCCACATTGGGGGCAAGGACCATCGATGGGTTGGTAGTCAGAGCCCCCGTTTTTGAGAGGGCTGGGGCTTGCTTGCCCCATTGCTCATTTCCCTGCAGAAAACTGCCCTGGGCATCATGACTGTGATTTACATTCATAGGCCAGTGCTTTCCTCACTGGCATCTAGGGCAAATTCCAGGTGTCCTGGGTTTGCTCAACTCACTACCCCAAGGGGTGAGGTGGCGTCCCTGCCCCTTAGCTAAGCTTCTGGTAGGATATTCCCTTACAAGGTGTCTAACTCTACCAAGCAAAAACAAGTTCCTTCACCTTTTCCTCTTTTGCCCTGCAGGCCCTTTAAGTTGCCCAAGCGTTGAGTTAATGCAGCAGCTAACACAGCTCCCTGTATATCAGCACATATTCTAATAAAATCAGATCGCATACCTGTCTTCCTATAGGGTCTCAGTGCTGCTGTTTGGCAGGGTTCATTCTCATAAGCAAGCTGTTTTACTATTATTCCTCCTGCCTCAGCATCAGACACTGTTCTAGATATTGCCTGTAAAAGGGGAAAAGGAGAAACAAAGTCCTGGCATAACTTGTCCGGCCCCTGCCACACACTGGTGAGTTCCTCAGACTTGGCTCTTGATGTAGGCAGACGGCGCCAGGCCTTCACGTTAATTTGTTGATATGCCTGCGACTGAAATATCATCTGTTGCATCAAATCTAGGTACTGTCCCTCTCCAGTTAACATTTCTACTCTAATAGAAATATCATCAGCTGCATTATGCCTGGTTTGCTGTTCACTGAGATGATGCCATTCAGTTTTCCATAACAGATAATCTCCCCCCATAAGCGAGCCCTAGCGATTGTTTTCTAGTCAGGGAGGCAGGATTTTGCATTGCGGTTCTTCAGGCAATGCCACGTTAAAAGGAGCAGTAGGACTGGAGGTTGCACAGGCCTGCTATAATTCCTTCAGTGTCTTAAACCGAACAGCTGAATGCTCCCGGACAATCTGCTCCTGCTCATTAAGTCTTTCTGTTATGGGGAGAACACGGAAACCCCCTGTATCTACTCCTCTTTCTCTAGACTCCTGGATTCCTTTCTGCACTGAGGAATGCGGCATTCCATTCTTAGATCCGAAGTCAGGGGGTTGAGGTAAACTAGCAGGAGCACCGCTTGCAAGTTTAGCTGGTGCGACGACTCATCCTGTTGCCAAGTCCTCCCTTCTCACTGTCCATCTCTTTTTCATCTGAATATTCTGGATAATGCTATCTCCTGGCCTCTCTAGTTCTTGGTCATATCCCGGAGGAAAGAGCTCCTTCAAACTAGGAGAGGGAGGCTCTGTCCCTGACTTCCTCAGCACTTCAAACCCATCCACTGTGCTGAGGTCCTTAAACGACAGCTGTCCCATGGTTTTACTCCCGACTGAACTAGTCTAATTTTCTTTCTTTTGCTGGTGCACCTTTTACAGACTCAGAGACTAGCCCCTTAACTCTCCCTCTGCCCTACATGTACAGCACTGGAGGGAGTTTCCTCACCTTTCCCCTTTTGGATTTTCCCGGAATCCCGTCCCTGTTCCAGCACCAGCTGCTACGTCCAGCACATGGTAAATCCTGCCACATCCAGCGCCGCCCTGGAAAATAACCCTGAGTGGGAATGAAGGGAGACTGAGAAAAGAAAGACAGAAAGCTGGGATCAGGAGGCCCAGTATCCACGGATGATGGAGTAGAGAGCGATTTTATTTTTGCAAATTGCTTTTATACAAGAGCATACATTTGCTGGCGAAAATAAGATCATCCCCACCCAGCCTCCACATCCTACTATAAACGTTTGCATTTCCGAAGGGTAACCCCCACCCTACACACCCTGACACAATTATTTGCATTTCAACACCTGCATTTGTTCTCCAATCAGTTCTACTTCCTATTCTTAGGAGGATTTGTGGAGATGAGGCAACCCTCCATTGGCCTCACAGATTGCAAGGACCTTGTTAGTGTAGAACTGCTCTCCACAAATATGCATGAGATAGAAGTATACTAAAAAGAGAAATTATTCTCCTGAAATTCAAACTTAACAAAGCATTCTGTATTTTACCTGGCAACCCTAAATAGGAGGAAATACTTTTATAGTAATGGCTTAGCCTCAACAGTATATCCAGTTGTACACTAGTAAACATCCAGCTCCCTGGAGAAAACAAACACCTGAAAACCCTGATTCTAAGTGCTTGTTAATTTGCATAGTGTAAATACTCCTGCTGCGGCTGACTTTAAGCTACCAAGGTGATGTCACTAAAGGTGAAGTTGGGAAGATTGTGCAGTAACATCATTGTGCAGTAACACATCATTATATCCACTATACAGATACAATACACTAAATAACTTCAAAAGTACATAATAAATGTACATAATAAAAATTAAAATGATTCAGAAATTATGAGTTTTGAGCATTTAGGATCTTTATTTTAAACATAATTTAATTGTAATCTTTCTACTTGAATTTTTAATAATGGCTGGGCTTACTAACTGGCTCAAAATTCCTGGAAATTCCACATTTGGCTCTTGCAAGCTGGTAAGAGCTAACTTTAGCTCACCACTAAAAGTGTAAGCCCATATTTCAGGAATAAAATAGTTTGCTAAACTCAACACTGCTTCAGAAGGCAGAGGGAATTTAGGGCAGATTAAAAAACCAGTATCCTATGTACAATGCAGTATTTTATGCCTTTTATTTAAACTGTCATAAATTTAAGATAGAAAATATATTAATATAGAATCCCTTAAACAACAAAAAAAATATTTCAGCACACTATAAGGTCCTAATGATTTAAAAAAGAAATGGTTCTATTCTACAGTGGTTTTGAAGAAATGATTCCCATTTTTGAACAGTCCTTTATATTTTGATATATTTTAATAAACTTTCTGTCGTATCAGTAACAATACCTTTTCTTAGCAAGTGATGAATGTTCTAAGCATAATTTGTGCTGCCATTGATTTTCCAAGCTACTAAAATCTTTTGCCACACAAAGGCGAGGTAGGTTGTGTTAGTTTATTGCTTTGCAACTTAGTTGTGTATTCTGAACCAATGAAGACGAATTATGCAGCTAACAATGCAGTACTTGGCGCTAACAGTAACCTGTGATCGTGTAAAGCACCAGGGGTTCCTAACAGAGTGAAGACTGTTCTTATAACATTTGGAAAGCAATTTAGTGCTAGACAGAAAATTAACAATTTTGAAGGGCCCAACATTTAATAGGTCTGTGGGAGAAGGGTCAGCCAGATGGCTGCCTGGAGACTCCCCAGCTTGATACCCGGAATCCAGACCTGAAGGGCCCACCCTAAAGCCCTAGGTGCCACCACCCTAATCCGGAGGCTCAATTAGCATTCAATTAACATTAATGTTGCCCACCCTATACCCCTACCCCCACATAACCCATAAAAGTTGCACCATCCCAACCCAGGGCACGACTTCTCTGGCCCCTCTCCTCTAGGGACCAGAGAACCTCGCCGTGGAGCCCTCTCCCAATAAATGCTTGCTTTTAAAATTTCTCTAGGTATGTCCTGGGTTTACCTTACAAAACCAAAATTTGCAATTCTGAGAAGCATGCTGATTTCTTAAACAGACTTAAATTTTTTTCTTTGTTATGTCCTTTCTAATCTAGTATATCTTCCTATATTTTTTAAATATATGGAATGAGTGGGGGTGGGGAACTCCTCAGCTCATATAATTGTTTGACCTGACATTAGTGTCACAAAAGGAAATATGAAGTTAAAATATATCTAGTTCTTTGTCAATTGAATTTTCTGAAATTCTAGGAGAGATTCTGTATGCTAAAAGGCCTACTTACAGTTGCTTGTGTTTAAACTACTATTCAATTCCTTAATATCACAAACTGAGTTTTTCTTAAGATATTAAGTTCAACTTAGAAATCTTCATTTTCCATTTATAAATAAAATAATTTTGCATCTTAAGAAAAATCAAATATTCATTCATGTTGCCCTGACAGTTTAAACTCCCCTGAACCTATTTACAAATTTTTTTTAAATTAATTTTTATTACGGTGACATTGGTTAACAGTGAGTTTCAGCTATACACTTTAACAGCAAGGCATATATATATTTACACGGTGTGCTCACCACCCATAGTTAGATTTTTTTCTGTCACCTCATATTTGACCCTCTTTACCCTGTCTACCCTCTCTTCCCCTTTCCCCTACCCTTTGGGAACCACTAGTCTATGTCCATGAGTAAACATATTTAGCTAAATTACCTTAAATCAGTGGTTCATAAACAGGAAAATTTATTAAAATACAAATTTCTAACCCCACCCCATAGTTTCTGATATAGAAGTTCTAGAGTGGGGCCCGAAAATATGAATCTCTAACACATTTCCAGATGACGCTGATGTTTCAGTCTGGGGAACCACCGCCTAATCCTTTCAAGCAATAAGTATAGATGCAAAGTATCCGATTTCTTGAACACTTCAAACATTGAATGAAGCAACCAAACAGGACTCATAATTAAGATCTTTCTTAGTATGTAACTCATAAATCAAGTTTTTATAAACATTCAAATTCAGTTTTCAGAGTTAAATTCTTCTACACATGCTAAATCAAAATAGACTGTGTAATATCAATTACACATTTCACATAAAAATCACATGACTAAAATACCAGATTTTCTAACAAGTCAGTTTACAAAAACCTTAAATCATAAGTATGCAGGGTTTATCTCAGTGAGTACAAAATGCAGAATTTTACCATCTCTGTTGGATGGAGATGACCAGATTCAAGGTTTTGGACCATGAAATAATTACTTTGTGTGAAAGGAAGATTCAGAAAGGAAAAAAAAACATTAATAAAACTAGTTTTACTTGCAAATTTGTGTGAAGAAGTCAGATTTTAAAAGCATTGTTTCACCAAATAAAACATTAGAACAATAATTTAAGGGGAAAAGTTACCAAGATTGGTCCGTACAGCCTGTAAAACACCCTCCCCCTCCCCCCACCATGTGATTGTTATATCTCTAAGAGTCATTACTATCCATAGGCATCAGCTATGAAAGTTCAGGGTAAAATATGCTTTTGTGAGACAGTCAGCTTCATCTAGTGCTAGAGAGAGTACTTTTTTAAAACTACATTTTAAGGTAGCATTTTACACTAGCTTACATCTTAGATTTGTCTTTTTCTCTATGGCATATGATGCACCAGCAGGACAAGAGGTGAGTTGGTCTTCCTCACTTGTTGATTGGTAATTAGATACCAGGTTGAATTTACCCGAGTTACCACTGGACGTGCTAAGCCCTTTCTTATAGCTGGAGGTGACCAACAAGGTAAATGAGGGACCCCCAGCCCCCGTTTCAGCTAAGACTTAGTTATGCAACTACATGACATCGTGGATTCCCTGAGCCTCTTTACATTTCAACCGTATTAAGATTTTACCCTACTCCTTTTCTTTTTTTTATCTCCTGATTTTATTTGGTAGATTCTGTACTCCCATCTTTTTCAGTGCTGCTAATTTCCTTCACCAAGAATCAACTATTTTCTTTCCTGCCTGGTAGGTTCCATACTCTTTTCCTTTTATCCGGATCTACATCATTTGTTGGCAGAATCAATAATCAGAACTCCATAATTTAATTGAAGAACTAAGCCATAAAGAAAACAGTTCAATAGAGCTACAACAAAATGATAAACTTACTTTCCTTCTTAGAAAAATATGACTTCATTTGTAACACATATTAAGACGTATTCTTAATAAATCTATGTAAAAACACAAGATTAAAATTTGAAATTGTTTCACGTGACTTGGTTGACATTCCAGTGTTCACTTTCCATTTTTCTTAGAAGCTTTTTATACTATAGAAGAGTTACTTCATTGAAAAGATTGCAAGGATTACAACAGTATTTCCAGATACACTAGAAAAGCTATTATTTAGGCATGCAAATATATTGCTCAATAGTGAAGAAGGTAACTGTAATGCTGTTTTGATGGTAAAGATACAAAAAAAAAAATAAAATTTTTGCTCAGCTATTACTAAGCAAAGAAAAAGGAAAACAAAAAATAATAGCAATTGAAACACATATTTCTTTTTATCAAAAAGAGCAGGAGCTGGTAAATAAACTTGCTAAGCAGATTGAAGTTGTATTTCTTCTGAGGCAATTGCTGAATAGATGAAAAAATAAGTATAAAACGTTTGCAATAACACTATCCTACCAGACCTAAACTGCTAATGAAATGCTAATGAAATGTAAGAAAACAGTGCACTGTTCTTAGATGATTTATAACATAACTATCCCACACTACTTTTTTTAGAGAACTTAGAACGGAAGAAAATGCAAAGTAATTTTTGGTTGATTAAAATGAAAGAAATCATAATGTTCATGTCATCTAAGAGAAAATCCCTACCTCCGTTCACCAACAAAAATGAATCACAGTCTTTGGGGTTAAAGTTCCCCTGAATGCCAGAGAGTGTGAGTGAAGAGCTAAAAATGGAAACTATTGAAGTTTTGTGCATTATAATTCTAAAAACCTAACTTGAGGACCAAATTTATTATAAATATCTCTTGAATATTTTTCTTAAATACAAAAACCATGGATAGATTCATTTTAAGTTCAGAAGTATATGTTTGTTAATTACTATTTTCCATCTTAAATAAAACGACTTTTGCTTTCAATTAAAGAATCCAAGACAAAAAGTCTACAGTAAGTGCAATACATAAAACTTACTTCTATAAAAAGAAGAAAAGATACCAGGTTTCCATTTCCAAATTAAATGATGATGTAATAACAAAGATACTTCTATTTTTTCACAGGGACATTTAAGATATCTTCAGCGTAGTGCATGTATGGTGAATTCATGTCTGTAAGTCTGTAAATGTATGCCCTGTGTATTTATTGTTCCTGCTGCTGTTTCTAATCTCTGCTTGTTTTCCTCTTCCCACCACAAAAATCAGTGGAGCTAACTCACTTGTTTTAGAAGCATACTTGTAAAGCAAGATTTCCCATATCCAGATAGTAGGTAAGACTCAGGCTGGGAAAGAGGATGGAGGAGCCAAAAAAGGGACTAGGACCAGGAAAGAGAGGAGAACCTGGGTCCTGGAAAGGGAGAGAAGGAGGGTCCATCACAAATGCCAGGGAACCACGTGGAAGGGTTCTGTGCCTGGCTGTAACAGAGTGAAGACTATTAGCAGCCAGCCCATGGGACCAGTCACCTGCAACGGACTGAATGTT
Source organism: Cynopterus sphinx (assembly GCA_030015415.1). Lineage (NCBI taxonomy): Eukaryota > Metazoa > Chordata > Mammalia > Chiroptera > Pteropodidae > Cynopterus > Cynopterus sphinx. Next base: position 31,674,273 of record CM057391.1, read on the forward strand.
TGTGCCCCACCCCATACCCAAATCCATCCCTTAAAATCTTAACTTCTGATGTGATGGTATTCATTGGTGGGGCCTTTGAGAGGTGATTAGGGCATGAGGGTGGGGCCTTCATGAATGGGATTAGTGCTTTTACAAAGGGGTCCTGAAAGAGCTCTCTGGACGCTTTTCTGCCATGTGAGGACATAAGAGTTCAGCAGTCCGTAACCCTGAAAAGACCCTTCACCAGAACCCAACCACGACGGATTCCTAATCTCAGACTTTCAGTTTCCAGAACTGTGGGAAATAAATTTCTATTGTTTATAAACTCAGTCTATGGTATTTTATTATAGCTGCCCAAAGAGACTAAGACAACAGCTGAGGGCAAAGCAAGCTACCAGAACAAGAGTGGGGGTGGAGTGGTGATAATTGTTTGAAGAAAAAAATTTTACCCCTGAACAAGGACTGCATGAACTAACAGAAATAAATTCATGGCTGTGATATGGAGCATGCTTCCACCAAAGTTTCGGAAAAATAAAGAAAATGTGAGTATAATTTTGGTAGTTGGTGATTTTTTTTACATCCTGGCCTCCTTTTCCCTTTCTCTCTTTTTCTTACCAGCCCTGTTCCCCTCTTCCCCTCTCCACCCTCCTGCTCATCTTCCTTCCCTCCCTCCCTCCATAGCTCTTACGCTCTTTCCCTCTTTTCTCTCCTCCACTCTTTTTTATTCTTATTTCAAACTTAATCTCTCTGGGGTTCTTTCACTGCTCTCTCCTTCTCTCCCCTCCCTTCCTTCTCTCCCTCTTTTCCTCCCTTCATCCTCCTGACATCCCTTCTCCCTCAGAGGGAGCTTCCCCCTGCTCCCTTAATGTGCACACACACTTTACCTTTTATACTGTATTTTTACTGTACTTTGTTTAGATATGCAAATATACTTACATGGTGTCACAGTGTCCTACAGCATTCAGTGCAATAACTTGCTGTGCAGGCTTTAGCCTAGGAGCAGTAGACTATACCGTATAGCCTAGATGTGTCATAGACTACACCATGTAGTTTTGTGTAAATGTATTCTATGATGTTTGCACATGGGCAATGTTACCTCATGACTCATTTCTCAGAATGTATCCCATACCTCATTGATCAACCAAGGACTGTATAGGGTTTGGTACTATCCATGGATTTGGATGTCTGCTGGGATTCTTGAAATGTATCCCCAGAGGAGAAGGGGAGACTACTGTACTTGCTTGTAGGAAGAGTATGAATTTTATACTTTATACATACCCACTCTCTTTCTCTCACACACATATTTTTCTCATGCCTAGCACATAGTGGATGCTTTCTAAATATTTCTTGATGATGAAAAGGCTTGAAACTTGGAACGACAGTATTTTTGTAGTCTCAAATATGAAAATAATTCTCTTTTCTTTGAGAAGGGAAACATCTAAACAACATATAACTACCAGAGAGAAGCAGTAATAAAAAAGAAATGGATTTAAATGCTCTTATGTAGTCATTTAATTCTCAGAAGCACAACAAAAGGATAGAGCCTCCCTTTGCCCAAGGCCATTTTGAGACAGTTGATTAGGTCAGTCTGATGTCTTCCCTTTTCTAAGTAGAGGTAATTCTGCTCAAAAACTCATTGCAGAAATCAGATATGATGGCTGTGATACTTCAATCAACTGAGATGTGCTGGGACCAATAGTGTGAAGAACTTGTGTGCCGCCAGAGTAGAAGATTCAAAAGTGAGAGCCTCACAGTTAATTGGAAGAGTCACATTTAAAAATAAGTGTACGTGGGAACACATTCTCATGGTGCTCTAAGAGAGTCAAGTATAAATGGCCACTAGGCACTTGAAAAATATTCTACTTCACGAGTAATCAATAACAAGCAAATTTATATAGTAATAAGTGTCATCATTCCCTGATCAAATCAGCAAGGTTTTTGTTACGAAGTATAACTATATTGAGATTTGTTTTAGAACTGTGTTTTTCAAACTCTTTGACATAATCTATATTAAGAAATAAAAGTATTGCATTACAACCAAGCCCATTCATACAGGTTGGGAATAATCTGGCTTCTATCACTATGACTGTGCTAGTGGTGGATATCTATTCCCATGTCATGTAGTTCTTAAAACTTTTTGAATATCATATACATTGTTTTATACACACACACACATACACACACACACACACCTGAAAGTTTCATAAAACAAGAGTCAGTCTAATAAATGTGATGCACACTTGTATTGCCTGTTCTGTTGTCTTCTATTCTGTTCTATCCCGTTCCGTTCTGTTCCGTTCCATTCCATTCCATTCCTTCCTGTCTCATTCAGTTTTACTCTATTCAATTCTGGTTGTCAGCCTCTTGTTGATTGCACCATTCTAAATTAATGGACCCACAATTTAAAAACAATTCTAGAAGAAAAATCATGGTGCTTGTGATACCTAAAGTTTCCACAAGAGGGCATCATAATCCTAATCAGACATTTTATACAAAAGGATCTCCCTGAGAACAAGGCCAAAGGCACAATCAAATGGACAAGGAGTGGGCACTTGGCCCAAGGACAGCAAATCTCTTGACCATTAATCTACCTAAAAGCCAGACAACACAAATAGCCTCACCCTACAGAGAATATCAGGATCTATCAGAGTCTCAGTCTCATGAATCTAAAATGAAAACTGCAGATTTAAGATGTTGAAGTAGTTAACAGAGTAAAGGTGAAAATCCATGGGATAAGGAGATGCTATAGGGTAATAATGGCTCACTAATAAGCCAAAAGTTTCTATAAGTTGAATTTATAAGAAAGAAGAAACCAGAAAGAAGAAGAAAGGAGGAGGAAGAGGAGGAGAAGAAGATGTATAGGGCAGGGGAAAGAAGAGAGAGCAGCAACATATTGAAATGTAGTCACATGGAACCCTGGAGGGAAGATCTTAGACTGCTGCTACCAGTATCCTTGGAGCTTCCAGGTACATAAGGCCTGATTACACTTAGATTCCTTTTCTAGGAGCCTCATGGATCCCCGTATTCTTCAGTTATCTTTACAGAAAACACTTCCTCCTTTTGCTGATGTAGAAGCAATAGTCTGTTTATTAATACAATAAAGTCTAATTGAAACAACAAAAAAGATGAGATTATTAGAAGATGGCAGAGTCGGTAAACTGTGCTTACCTCCTTTCATGACTGCATCAAAATTACAACTATAGAACAACCACCACCTGATGAAATCACCTGAAGTCTAGCTGAACAGAGGTCCTACAACTCAGGACATACAAAGAAGCACCCCAAGACTTGTAGGAGGGGCAGAGATGTGAAACAGGTGGTTGAAAATCAGGAGGGATATCTCAGCTGTGGAGGTCCCCCCTGAGGAGTGAGGAATCCCAGCCCCACACCAGGCTCCCCAGCTTAGGGTTCCAATGTGGCCAGAAAAGTCCTCACAATTTCTGCCTGTGAAAACCAATGGTGCTTGTGGCTGAGACAGAGAGCAGCTGAAATCTCAAACATTCCTATTAAAGGGCCCGTGGATAAATTTACTTGCTGATAGACTTTCTCACTTTGAGCTCCAGCACTGGAGCAGCATCTTGAAAGGCAGCAAGGACATACGGGGAAGAATTGAATTGTCTAGATTCAGGGCGAGGGCTAGAAGGGTAATTTTCTCTCAGAAGTGCTGCCAGAATCCATTGTTTTTTGTGTGAGCCCTCCCCCTCCTAGAGTGTAGCCATAGGTGGCCACCAAATCTGGTTCCCATCAACCTGGCTAACACTGGTTGTCTATCCTGGTGATTCCCAGAGACCCTGCCTCACCCAACTTGTAGGCCTTTCCAAGCTGTTTCTAGTGGCTTTTCCATACAAACAGCCCGTCTTAGCTCATGCCAGACTCAGTTCACAGCTTAGCCTCTCCCACACACCACCAAGCCCAGTACAAATGGGGACCAACTGCAGGTCACTTTCTAGCTCATACCAAGTGGCCCCAGGCAGGGCACAGACAGCAGCTGACCAAAGCCTGCAAAAGAGACAGTGCTAAGAGGCTCTGAAACCAACACACCTGGTGGCCAGCCTGAGACCATGCCATAGCACCACTCAACCACCTCCACAATGACACACCCAAAGGGCAGACTGGGCAGGCAACAGAGCCCTGATAAAGCAAAGCTTGCTTTGTAGGGTCAGTCCCAGCACAACAGCTCCTTTACTGTAGTCATGACCAGACCTCACAACCAATCATCCTGAGAGGCAATTCTTCCCATTGACATATAAACAGTAACCAAGACTCAACTACAACAGGAGGGCACACACAACCCACATAAGGGACACACCTGGAGCACCCAGCGCAGGTGACTGGAAAACTGTTATTGGGCCTCACAGGAAACCTACAACATAAGGCCACACTACTAAGACTGGGAGACAAAGCAACATTACCTAATACATAGAAACAAACACAAGGAAGCAGCCTAAATGAGGAGACAAACATGTCCCAAATGAAAACAAAACAAAACAAAACAAAACAAAACCAGAACAAAACTAGAACAAAACTCTAGAAAAAGAGCTACATAAAATGGAGATAAGCAATAAACCAGATGCAGAGTTCAAAGTGCTGGTTATAATGATGTTCAATAATCTCAGTGAGAACTTCAACAAAGACATAGGAAACATAATGATGGAGATAGAAAACATAAAAAAGAACCACCGGAAATGAAGAATATAGTACCTAAATTGAAAACTACATCAATGTAGATTGGATGAAGCAGAGTATTGAATCAACAATTTAGAAGATAAGGTAGCAGAAAACACCCAATCAAAACAGCAAGAAGAAAAAAAATTTTTAAAAATAAGAATAATTAAATGAGCCTCTGGGACAACATTAAGCATGCCAACATTCGCAACATAGGGATACCAGAAGCTAAACAGAAAGAGCAACGAATTGAAAACCTATTTGAAGAAATAATGATGGAAAACTTCCCAAACCTGGTGAAGGAAATAGGAAGCACAGAGAGGCTCAAACAAGATGAACCCAAAGAAGCCCACACTTTGTCCCAACATAAGTAAAATGCCAAAGCTTCAAGATGAAGAAAGGCTCTTAAAAGTAGCGAGAGAAAAGCAATTAGTTACCCACAAGGGAGCTCTCATATGACTGTCAGCTGATTTCTCAACAGAAACTTTGCAAGCCAGAATGGATTGGCATTCAAAGTGATGAAAAGTAAGGACCTACGACCAAGATTACTCACTCTACCCAGCAAAGATATCATTTAGAATCAAATAACAGATAACTTCCCAGACAAGGAAAAGCTAAAAGAGTTCATCAACACCAAACCAGCATTATAAGAAATGTTAGAGACGTTTTTAGGAAAAAGAAAAAAAGAAAAAAAAAGATTAAAAATGTGAATAATAAAATAGCAATAACTACATATCTAGCAACAATTATCTAAACGTAAATGGATTAAATGTTCCTATAAAAAGACATAGAGTGGCTAAATAGATAAGTAAAGAAGCCCCATACATATGCTTCCTACAAGAGATTCACTTCAGATCAAAAGACATATGGCGACTGAAAGTAAAAGAATGGAAAAAGTCATTTCATAAAAATAGAAATGAAAAAAAAAATGGTGTTGCAATATTTATACCAGACAAAATCGACTTTAAGACGAAGGCTATAACAAGAGACAAAAAAGGACCCAGTAATCTCATTTCCGGGCATTTGTCCAAACACCAAAATACTACCTCAAAGGGTCATGTGAAATCCACATGTTCACTGCAGCATTATTTACAATAGCCAAGATACAGAGACAACCTGGATGTTTATAAATAAATAAATAAATGGATAAAGAAAAGGTGATTACATATATACAATGGAATAGTACTCAGCCATAAAAAAGTAATGAAACCTTGCCATCTGCAACAACATGGATGGACCTAGAGGGTATTGTGCTGAGTGGAGTAAATCAGAGAAAGACAAATACCATATGATTTCACTTAGATGTGGAATCTAAAGAACAAAACAAGTAAACAAACAAAACAGAAATAAACTCACAGATACAGATCATTTAATGGCTGTTAGGTGGGGAGGATGGGTGAAAAAGGGGAACGGATTAAAAAGCACAAATTAGTAGTTACAAAATAGTCATGGGGATGTAAAGTACAGTGTAGGGGATATAGTCAGCAATATTGTAATAATTATGTATGGTGTCCGATGGGTACAAGATTTATCGAGATGATCACTTCATAAGTTATATAAATGTCTAATCACCACACTTGAAACTAATATAATATTACTTATTAGTTATTAATTATACACCTCTAACTAATATAATGTTGTATGCCAACTTTAATGGAAAATATTATTTAAAAAAAGATGTTCTTAATATGTTGTTTTAAAAGGATATCACTTAACATTTCTTTATAATGTAATTTTGTTTTAAATTGTCATATAATATAAAGTATGTAAAGATATACATTAAGATAGTAAGTGGTTATAGCTGAATAATGAAATTGTGAGCATATTATATAAATAGATAGATAAATAGATTTAGTAACTCCAGGGTTTTTTTTTTCTTTAAAACAAGCAATACTAATTATTTAATGTTTTAAGTTCAATGCTCATTAAAAAGGAAAGAATTTTAAAACCCACGATTACTTTAAAGATAACAGTACAAAGTTTCAAAATGTCTCCAGAAGAATCTTGTGAATTGGGCTGGGCCCCAGAGGCCTTATAAGGTACAGGTGTACTGGGAACTTTCCTCAAAGGGGCCACCTGAGTAAAGTCCCTGAGGGTAGAGAATTCAAGGAATACTGGAGAAATGGAAGCCTGAGTGCAGCTAAAGCAGAGAGCACCCTGAGATCATAGAGAATTTAAAAATTTGAACATACTTGATTGAATCATGGGGTGCCCAGATATTGGCTAAACATTACTTCTGGCTGTGTCTCTGAGGATATTTCCAGATGAAATTAGTATTCGAATCAGTAGACCCAGTAAAGCAGTTTGCCCTCTGCTGTGTGAATTGGCATCGTCTAACCTGTTAAGGGCCTGAACAGAACGGAAAAGTGGAGGAAAGAAGAATTCAGCCCTTCCTGCATTATTACTTGAGCTGGGACATTAATCTTTTTCTGGCCTTGACACTTCTTGTGCTCAGGTCTTCAGACCTAGACTGGAAACTACATCACAGCATCAGCTTTCTGGTACTCAGACCTTCAGATTTAGACTGAATTACACCACAGGCCTTCCTGGGTCTCCAGCTTGCAAGTGGCAGATCATGAAACTTTTCAACCTCCATAATTGAATGAACCTATTTTTATAATAAACCTCTCCCTTTCTTTCCTCTCTCTCTCTCTCTCTCATATACACACACACACACACACACACACACACACACACACACACACACACACACACACACACACACACACACACACACACACACACACACATATGTATACGTATATATATATATTCCTCTAGATAACCTTGACTAATACAACTGGCCAGCAGGTTCTGAGGCAGATGCAAAAGAAGACTTTCAAAAGTACGAGTGAAGAATTAGCCAAATATCTGGACACCCCATGATCCAAACAAAATGTTACAAGGTAGCCATTTGAGTTAGGTGTAGCATCTAAGAATGAAATTGTAGGATGACACTAAAGTTCCGTGTGTCTATTAATCATTCAGTGTCCTTATGCTTTAGGTAGGTCTCATACTATATAGGTGATAGGTTTCCTTCTCTGTAGTCTTGCTCAATGTCTCTCTTAGGATCCTTTTCACTTTGGGACAAGTGGTACTTCTAGGGGACTTATCACAGGAGAAAGCTTTGTCAACAATAAATTGTTGCAACATCTCCAGTAAAGGAGAAAGTGGTTCCCAGTAGAAGTTCCCAGTATTAGTTTCACAAGACTGCTATGTCAATTACTACAAACTTGGTGGCTTAAAAAAACTGAATTTTATTCTTTCATAATTCTGGAGTCCAGAAATACAAAAGCAAGGTGTTGGCAGGGTTGTTTCACTCCGGAGGCTGGTAGCTGACAACAATCTCTGGCATTCTTTGGCTGTATAACTCTAATCTCCAACTCCTTCTTCACATAGCCCTCTTCTCTGTCTTTCTATATGGCCTTCTCTTATAAAGGCACTTGTCATTGGATTTAGGGCCTTGCCCTAATCCAAGATGATCTCTTCTTGAGATTCTCATCTCAATTACATCTGCTAAGACCCTTTTTCCAAATAAGGTCACAGCCATAGGTTTTGTGTAAACATCTTTTGGGAGTCCGGGATTCAAGTCACTATAGGAGGCAACTGAAGATACTGTGTTGGGAGAACTAATCACATTAGATATTCAGAGGTTCTGCTCATATCTCTCTCTCAGTGGGCAGAATGAAAAAACATGTTGGGTATTATAGATGAGATTTCTTCCTTTGTTTATTCTGAGAATCAATAAATACCTTTTCCCCAAATAGAGGTTCAGTAATAAATGTCTACTCTTACCAGAAGGGATGTCAAGGAATCTAGCCAAGGGGAAGTGGTGCTAATATTTTCACTGAGAATATAAATGACTCTCCATGAAGGAAAAATATGTATGCTGTTGGATAGACAGATTGCAAGAGAATTTCTTAATTTTTACTAATTTAATCTTTTCTTCCTGATCTTAATGTTATTCTAAAAAAAACAAAACTTCCCCGAAATTCTTCCCTGAAAATAAACCCATCCTGTAATGTTCTATTTAAAAGTCAGAAGTAAGAGTGACAAATGTTAACATTTTCATTCTTGATGGGTTTTTGTTTTCGTTTTTAGACTTTTCTGTATTTTTACAATTAAAAAGTTAATGTGATAAATTTTCCATAATTAGCATGAGATATCATAGATATTTTGTTAAGCAATACTATTTACTTCAGATATTTATTTTTCACTATGAGCTTGATTTCTAAGCAATAGGTAGTGTTTTCTTTTGCAGTCTCTCTTAAAAAAAATTTAAGTGATATTATTCTAAGCAAAGGAGTGTGGTTATCCTATTAGTATGTCTATTTAGAGAACACTTCAGTAGAGTGCCCAGAGCAAGGTTAGAAGGGTGGGCCTGAGTTTATGTGGTGCTATGCTTACAGCACTAAAAATTTCTAATTATTACAGAGAAAATACCCTTATGAAAAAGTTCTTACCCCCTAAAAAACGCCAAAATTATCCAATGTCACTATGGAAAGCTAGTATAACTACACTGGATCTGTCAACTACATTTGCATTTAGAGTTTTCTTTCTTTCTTCTCTTTAACTTTAGGCCTCCCTCTCCTATGGCCAAAAAGTCACATTATTTTAGTGCCAGGGATCTTTAGAGAGATATCTATATTTATTTCATCATTCTTATTCCACAATGAGAAAATGGGAGCTCTTAGTGTTAAATAAATAACTGGACGTGACACAATTAGTGACAAATCCAGGGAATATCACACACTTCTCCAAAAGCTAAATGCCTGAATTTTAAACAATTCACTCAAAATAGTTATCAGGAATGCCCTAGATCTTGAATAAAATGGAAACAAAAAATAACTGATGTCATTCCCACCATTTTTTCCAAAGCTTCCTTAAGAAATGTAATATAGTTCAAAACCTAAAGTAGTCCCTACCTTCTCCTTGAACCTTTTTCAGATTTCTAATTCATGAAATTAACTAGTTACAAACAATACACACACACACACACACACACACACACACACACACACACACACACACACACAATTTAAAACCCAGAAGTTATTGTAGGAACTTCAGTAAACTGTTACCTGCTCAAAAATGTCTTTGCTCTTATTTGAGAAGACTGGCTTAAATTGGCATATTTGTTCAATCTAAGTTCTCTGTGCAAATTGTGCACTTTCAAATTGAGAACAATGTTTCGGCTCTGGGCAACAGACCACTGGTTCAGATTTTTATCTGTTTTAGAATCAGTGCTAAGTCAATTATTAAAACACCTAAAAATTACGTTCATCGGTTGTGGTTCATTCTAATGAATAACATTTCAGGGTATAAAAATTAGTTACACCTACCATATTTCATTTAATTCTCACAACAACTTTGAGAGGAATTTGTTTTTCTTTCTTTTTTTTCTTGCACATATAAAACTAAGCTTCTGAGATTTGTTCAAGGTCACAGTTCTATACTATACATCGGCCTTATTAAAAATAGGGAGCTCCAAATAAAGTGTGTAGTTTAGTTAATAGTATTATAACAATGCTCATTTCTTAGGCTTGATAAATGTTCCATAGTTGTATGAAATGTTAATATTGGTATTGGGGAAAGCTGAATGAAGTGTACATATTGAAACTCTGTACTATCTCTACAACGTTTCTGTAACTCTAAAAGTATTTCAAAATAAAAAGATTTTAAAAGAGGTCCTCTAATTATTCTCACAGTTTATAAGCATTAGAACTGGCAGGGTAGATATAATCTTTCCTTTTACAGCTGAGGATACTGGTGCCCAAGCTGACTTTCTTAAGCTTGGATTTGACCAGAGACCCCCAATTGCTGAGCTGGATCTTTTACAACACTTGCTCAATTTGCAGGGATTGTGTAAATATCTCATTCTTCTATTCGAAAAAATTATATCGAGAAGCCCACAAGATCTTATCTACTCTTGAGAGCATTTTCAGACTGGTATGAACAATCTGTTGCAATACCTAAATTTATTATATCTGAATCTACTTTTCCATCACATGACTATTCAAACTATGTGCACCTGTTATATAACCAGCCATTATTTCCATTGGGCCCTCTTTTGTAGGAAGACACTTTCTCCCTTATTCTTGTTCTTTTGTTGCTTTTTTTTTTTATACTGCAGCTTTTCTTTAATCTCTACTTGTTTTTTTTCCCTTGACCCTTTTTTTCTAGAGTCTGCTGAATGAGGCTGTGAGGGTCACATGCAGAGCAGAATTGTGAAGATGTGTGCTTTTCCCACTCCCTGCCCTCTGGCACAAATTACCTGGTCTGTTTGTCTCTCATGCTTGAGCCCTGGGAACAGGGAGAAGCACATTTCTTCAAAATTCTGCTCTGTAACCCTTCCTAAATCCAGCTACTTGATATAATCCTACACACCAGTGAAGGCTGCATGTGGTTACTTCATTTCTGTTGAAACCCACCTCATTAACAGGTACTGGATTCTGAGTTTTTCCTAGTTCTCACTTTATAGTCTCTGACCTCACTCATTTCTACCCTCTGAAAACTGCTGCTCTTGGCTGTTGAAGGATCATATGAGGCCACTGTTGCTACTGAGCATATACTTAGGGGAAAAAAGAGGCACAAATTCATTATTGCCAGTTTTCCTATCTTCTCACAAAGGCATGGAACTTCAAAACATTCAGGAAAATAGAGAAAGGTTAATTTTTAAAACCATATTTTTATATTTTTCATGTTCTCTTCCAGTCTTAGTTCTCAGGCATAGATATCTTATACAATTAAACTAGGAAAATTATCATTTATATTTAGTTTTCCCTTTAAGGTGAAATCATACGCATGTTTTCATTTTGCTATAGTCTTTATTACATTCATTTTAGTAGATTCATAATATGCATAATTTACAGAGTGTTAAATATGTGTCAGGTGTTTAACATAGATTATTTTATATACTTCCCACAAAAGCCTATAGGGTAAGTATTCTTTTGTTCATTCACAAAAGTAAAGCCTTTTGGAAAGGCTTAAAAGAGTAAAGTAACTTGCTTAAAATCATGCATTTAGTGAGGCAAGATTGTAAGCCAAGATTCAAACCAAGGCCTGTCGATTCTGAAGTCTGTACTATTGAATGACCTGTTCAACAGTAGACTGAGGATTCACAGTGGAATGCCAGGCCCAGAATCATAACCCAATATTCTTGCATAAACCAGTGATTTTCTGCCTGGCCACACATCAGAATCATCTGGAGAGCTTTGAAAACTACTGCTGCCATCTTAGAGGTTCTGATATAATTGACCTGGAGTATGACCCCAGGCATCAGAGCGTTCAAAAACTCCCCAAGTATTTTAATGTCCAACCAGAATTGAGAGCACTGCTCTCTATGACAGCTTTACTACAGAGAAAACAAAAGAGAAACATAGTTAAATCATACTAGAAATGCATGAAAGTTATTTCACTACAAAAATGGCTTCTTTCAAAAGTTATAGCCACCTGACAAATTGTGTAAGTCATGTAAGTTAGGAAATCATTGGCATAGATATATAAAAGGAAACAATGGAAGTATATCAGCTGCCCTGGCAAAGCATGTGGTGAAAAGAGAAAAAATCTGAATACAGAGCCCTGGAGGATAATATTGAAGAAGAAGAGCAGAAGAGCTATTGAAAAGGCTATTTCCAGGATTTTTAAATGCTAAATGCTGCCAAGAGTCCATATAAGAGAAGGCCTGAAAAGTGTCCAGTGGATTCAGTAGTAAGGCCTCACCAGAACCCTCATGGGAGAACTTGGTGGAGTGGAGTGGGGAAACCAGATTTCAGTGACTGAGGCAAATTTTGGCTTTAAAAATGTATCAGTAGGCTTCTGGTCAAGATGGCATAATAGGTAAATGCTGTGCTTGTGTCCTCCCATGGCTACATCAAAATTACAACTAAACGGCAGAAAAACCATCATTGACAATCACCTGAAGTCTGCCTGATCAAAAGTCCTACAGAGAGGACATACAGAAAAAGCCACTTCAAGACTGCTAGAAGGGGCAGAGATGTGAAACAGGCTGGTCCTGCACCCATGTGTGGTGGTTAAAAATTGGGAGTGATATCTCAGCTTCAGAGATGGCCCCTGAGAAGCGAGGGGCCCAGCCCTACACCAGGCTCTCCAGCCTAGGGTTCCAGTGCCAGGAAGAGAAGTCTCCATAACTTCTGGCTGTGAAAACCAGCAGAGACTGTGGCTGAGTGAGACAAAGGGTGGCTGAACTACCAAGCATTTCTCTTAAAGGGCTTGTGCATAGACTTACTGCCTGATGGACTCACTCTGACCTCCAGTGCTGGGGTAAGGGTTGGAAGGGCAGCTTTCTCCAAAGAGGCCAGTGTTCCTTTGTTGGGCTCTCCACTCACACAGATTACACATGGAGGTGACCACCATATCTGAGTCTCCATTACCATAGCCTACACTATTCACCCTGCCCTGGTGATTCTGCCCCACCCACCCAACTTGTGGGTGCACTCAAGCTGCTTCCATTGGCTTTTTCAAAGAAACAGCCTGTCTCGGCTCATGTTGTGAACTTTTCTAAAATCTCTCAAAAGTCCATGAACCCAAACAAGCAGCATCTGGCCTCAGCATGCCCCACATCTTTTGCTAAGCAGCCCTAAGCCCAGCACTAGTGGCATCTGGCTACAGTTCACAGCTCAGCTTCTCCCAGGCACCTCCAAGTCCAGCACAAGGGGGAACCATTTGCGATCACTTTGTAGTTCATAGCAAGTGCCCTGGGCAGTAGCTGACTTTGGCCTACACCAGAGACGCTCCAAAGTGGCCCTAGAACCAAAATACCTGGTGGCCAGCTTCAGATCACACCAGTGTACCACACAACCACCTCTACAAATGATATACCCAAATGGCAGACTTAGCAGGCACCAGCGACACAATTAAGAAAATTCTGCTCTGTAGGGTCAACCCTTCTTAACCACTCCTCCATTATAGTCATGGCCAGTCCTTACAACTAATCTGCTTGAGGGTCATTCCCTCCCATTGACATGCCAACAGCGATCAAGGCTCAATTACAACAGGAAGGCACACAGAACCCACACAAGAGACATACCTGGAACACCAGACTCAGGTGACCATGAAGACTGTGCCACTGGGCCCCCTATGACACCCTCTATGTAAGGCCACTCTACCAAGACTAGGAGACACAGAAGCTCTACTGAATACATGGAAACAAACATAGGGAAGCAGCCAAAATAGAGAGACAAAGAAATATGTCCCACAGAAAGAATATAATAAAATTCCAGAAAAAAAGAAGTAAACAAAATAGAGATAAGCTATTTACCACATATAGAGTTCAAAATACTGGTTATAAGGATGCTCAGTGATCTCAGTGAGAACTTCAACAGAGATAGAAAACAAAAAGAACCAGTCAGAGATTAAGAATACAGTAATTAAAATGAAGAATACATTAGAGGGAATCAATAGCAGATTAGATGAAGCAGAGGATCAAATCAGCAATTGAGAAGATAAAATAGCAAAAACAAAACAAAACAAAACAAAAAACAACAACAACAACAAAAAAAACAAAAACCACCCAATCAGAACAGCAACAAGAAAAATGAATATAAAATATAAGGATAGTTTAAGGAGCCTCTGGAACAATATCAAGAGTACCAATATTCACGTCATAGGGGTACCAGAAGGAGAAGAGAGAGAGCAAGGAATTGAAAGCCTATTTGAAGAAATAATGGCGAAAAACTTCCCTAGCCTGGTGAAGGAAGTAGATGTACAACCCCAGGAGGTTCAGAGAGTCTCAAACAAGATGAACTCAAAGAGGCCCACACCATGACCCTACATAATTAAGATGCCAAAGCTTCAAGACAAAGAGAGAATCTTAAAAGCAGCAAGAGAAAAGCAATTAATTATCTATAAGGGAGCTTCCATAAGACTGTCAACTGATTTCTCAATAGAAACTTTGCAGGCAAGACGAGATTGGCATGAAATATTTAAAGTGATGAGAAGGACCTAGAACGAAGATTACTCACTCTACCCAGCAAAGCTATCATTTAGAATCAAAGAACAAATAAAGAGCTTCCCAGACAAGAAAATGCTAAAGTTCATCAATGCCAAACTAGTATTATAAGAAATGTAGAGAGACTTATTTAAGAAGAGAAATAACAAAACCATGAATAATAAAATGGCAATAGCTACATATCTATCAACAATTACTTCAAATGTAAATGGACTAAGTGTTCTAATAAAAAAAAAATGGGGTGGCTGAATGAATACGAAAACAAGACCTTTACATATGCTGCCCATAGAGACACACTTTAGATTGAAAGACATACAAAGTAAAGGAATAAAAAATAGATATTCTGAGCAAATGAAAACAAACAAGTTATCAAAAAGCAGGGTGGCAAAATAGACTTTAAAACAAAGGCTATAACAAGTGACAAAGAAGGACCCAGTAACCCCCTTCTGGGTATTTATCCAAGTAAACTCAATACACTAATTCCAAAAGACATGTGCATCCATTGCAGCATTATTTACAATAGCAAAAACATGTAGGCAACATGTATTTCCATCAATAGATGAATGGGTAAAGAAGAGATGATACATAAATACAATGGAATATTACTTAGCCATAAAAAAGAATTATATCTTGCCATCTGCAGCAACATGGATGGACCTGGAGGGTATCGTGCTGAGTACAGTAAGTAAGACAAAGAAAGACAAATGCCATAGGTTTTCTCTTACATGCAGAATCTAAATAAATAATAATAATAAATGAACAAACGTAAGAGCAACAAACTCATAGATACAGAGAACAGTTTGACGATTGCCAGATGGGAGGGGACTTGAGGAGGATGGGTGAAAAAGAGGAAGGGATTAAGATGCGTAAATTGGTAGTTACAAAACAGTCATGGGGATTTAAAGTACAATGATCTTGGAGGATCTTAATAGGAATGTCTCCCAGGTTGTTTGTTCAGCCCAACAGGAAATAGTCACAGGGATGTACAGCATAGAGAATATAGTCAATAATATTATAATAACACTAAGTGGTAACAGATGGGTACTAAGTTTATTGGGTGATCACTTCATAAGTTATATAAATGTCTAAACACTATGTTGTATACCTGAAACTAATACAATATTGTATGTCGACTGTAATAGAAAAAAAATATTTAAAAAATGTATCAATATGCTTTCAGCTGCAAGCATGGGAATACCCCAATAAAAGTGACTTATACAAGAGACCCTCCCATTCAAAACACACACACACACACACACACACACACACACACACACACACACACACACACACACACACACACACCATACAATAAGAAGTAGCCTAGAGGTAGGCAGGTCATAGGTTGACTTTAGTTGGTTTTTTCTGGGATATTCTTGGCTGCCATTCATGGTCATAAGATGGGAGAAGCATCTCCAAATATCACATCTTCATATGACAGAGGTGAGAGAGATGGCCCTTCTCATATGCCTCTCCCTGTTATTAGGCAGCAAATCTTCTGAAAGCCCTCAGGAGACTTGCCCTGATGACTCATTGGCCTTAACACTCACACCCCCCTCCCCCAGATACAAGGGAGTCTCAGTGAGTGAACATCTGGTGTTTTTTGCTTTATATTGGAAGATAGGTTCTGCTTTCAAGTCTAAAAAGGGCAGAGGAAACACGGCTATATAGAAAACTAAGAGATACAGGGGGTATGAAGGAAGAGTGTGGTAGCCAAGAAGTGAGCTTAATGTAAGTTTTTTGCTTGTTTTAGTGTGTTTGAATCTGAGCATATTTAAATGCTTTTCGTAGAAAAAATGTAATAATAATAGTGAGACCCATGTTATTATGGGTTGCAATGGGATATAAAACATGAGAGATGGACAGGCATCTCTTCCATTCTAACTGGAGGTAAGGAGAAAAGGAGGAGGATGGATATAGGTGAATTTGTAGGTTTGCAGGGGAGTTGAGGGAATTCCCATCTTATTGCTTTGGGTTCTTCCTTGTGATGAGAGTCATCTGCTGAGGGTAAGGAAGAGTAACCCAGGCAATGCAGGATTTTTAGCTGGTTTTAACGGCACAGTTGAAGTTGGCTGCCCTGAATTTAAAAGTACTTTTACCAAAAGCATTAATGATATTTTCCCTCCAGCTGCACTAGACACCTATTCACAGGTGTTGAGAAGACAGAAAGATTAATATCTCAGGGGACTATTTGTACAAGTGTGATAAAATAAATGGGACAAGGGAACTGAGGGTATAATCCAAAGAGCAACTACAGTATTAGAATACAGAATCTAAGAAGGAAGAAAGTGAAAACAGGGGAATAGATCTATAGGGAGAAAAGTAAAGAGACCAAAGGATCAGAGACACTAACATAGCCAAAGGACTGATACAGAGTGAGTTAGCCAGTGAATTGGAAGGTCTGGAGGACAAGGCTTACCAAATGGTCTCTCTGGATTTATTTCTGGTGCAATTCTGGGTGTTGACACAGTCCGGAGTATTGTGTTGGTATGAGTGGCTGAAGAACACTGAAGAAAAAATAAAGAGCTATAGTATTTGGGAGGGTCATCTATGTAACCTGTGACTCAATTTGTAAAAATAGGTGTGTATGAAAGATGTTTTCCAATGTGCATACGAAGTTTGCAATGGGGATGTTGTTAAAATACGGATTATGATTCAGTAGCTCTGAGGTAAGGACTGAAGCTCTTTATGTCTAACCAGTTGCTAGGCGATGCCAGTTTGGTGGTCCAGGAACCACACTTTGAGTGCCAAGACACTAGCTAACTCTATCACTGACTTCCACACATACTCTCTTCTTCATTTAAATGATCTTCTAACTAGTATTTGGATGGGAGACAAACTAGGAATACTAGGTACTATAAACTTTTAAAAAAATCTTCTACATAACTCTGCTGAAGGGGGAGGACCTCAGGAGACATACGTTCTTTGTGGTCCCACCTGTTGGCTGGTTGGAGGTAGAAGACTTGGTGCAAGTAGAAACCAATCCATAATCTGGACTCAGCTGATGGAAATTTCTCATGAGAATTGGAATGAAACAATAGAGTGGTGGGCAGTGGTGCTACAAGATCCAAAGCAGTGGTGGGCAGTGGTTCTACAAGATCTATTTTCTCCGAGTTTAGCATCAAAAACCAGCTAAAACTATATGTAGTTTGAAGTTTTGGGGAGCTGTAATAAGGAGGAAATTAGTTCTTAGGAAGAAGAATGAAACAGATGCACAGAATTGATATGACAAGAGACTAAGCAGCTAGCTCTAGAGTGAGAGGGTCATTATCCCTGACTCAACTTTTCTCCTCAAATATACCCTACACGAACATCTGGCTTCTCTGACAAGCCTTCTTGACTATCCTTACCTTGGCTAAATCACACTCTTCTTTGGGGGTCTTTATTTAGGAGGCTGCTCAAGGAAGCTTCTTCTGCCACCTGAAGCTAGTGCCCTCCCATGTAGACTCACAGCACCTCACAGTGTCCAGATTATAGCACTCAATCTCACCATTTATGGCAACCACCATTTGGATATTTAGTTGCCAGGTGTCATATATTCTCTATTAAACATCACACACACACACACGTAATTTACAACTTGTTGAAGTTAGATATTCTAGTTCCATTATTGTTATCAATCCTCACTTTTTACATAAGCTCAAGTGAGGTTAGATAATTTACCCAAGATCACATAGCTTGTGGCATCAAGATATGATCAACTTCAAAGCTCTTGCAGTTGTATCTGTTCCTTTCTCTAGACTATAATCATGGGTCTCTATCTTCCACTCTAGCCTCAACACTCTTATCTTGATCACTGAATTACCCTGTCTGGTAGTTGCCCAGTACACAACGAGTTCTCAAAAGTATTTGTTGAGTGAATGCAGCTGCATGTGGGTGAATCAAGTTACATGTTAGTCCAATCCCCTTTCTAATACAACTGGGTGCACAACTGTGTACCATTCCTATACAACAAAAAGGTTTGAACAAAGAGATCATTTATAAAATATATAACTGATAAATCAGATAGATTTGCAATGCAAACACACAAAAAACCCTAAACCAAATTTATCAATGACTCCGTTCCGTTGTTCCGTTCTGTTGTGCAAAGACTGGGGCGGTTAAAGCAGGCTGGTTGTTTCTAAGACGCTTTTAGCCAAATGCAAAGCCATCTTCGGAAATGTTCTTGGTCCGCGTGTATCGCGCAGACTCCGGCTAATCACTAAGAGGCTGAGAAACATGCACCTGGGGTGGGGGTGCGGGTGGGGGTGATGTTGCCCGTCCCACGGGGAAGAAACTGGCACCGCTCGAACTGCAGCTCCGGAGCCCAGGTGTCGCGTCGGCACGCGGGATTGGCGGCCTCCGCCCGTCACGTGGCCTGGGCGGGCCGAGTCGGTTTGCGACAGTGGCAGCGGGTCCCGGCCCGGGGACCCGAGAGGACACCCGCCGCGCATCGCCGGGTCCGCGCGCCCCTTCTGCGCCAGCCGAAAGGTCTCTCTCTTCCCTACGCGCCTCGCCCGCGCCCCCGAGCTTCGGTACCTAATCCCGGCGCGGGCTTGGACCGGGACCCGCGGTCCCGCGCTGCATTAGGACTCCCCAGCGCGAGGGCGGCGGGGGATGCCGCGGCTCGGCCTGCGGGAGGGAGCGGGGCGGGCGCGGAGCGGCGCGGGGCCGCGGCGGGCTCCCCGCTGCAGCTCGCTCTGTCCAGGCCGCTGCCGCAGCCCCGGCTCCCGCAGAGCGCGCGAGGAGAGCGGCGGAAGGTACGCCGGCCCTCGGGGGGATGCCACCCAAGAGGGCGATGCGAGGGGCTGGGCCCGAGCCCCTCCGTGCTGCGGGCGGGGTCCCCGGAGCGCTCGGCTGGGCTCGGGCCGCCAACTGCACTTCTCCCGCCGCGGGGGGGCTGGGGGGGCCGGGAGGGGGGCGAGGCGCACAGGGTTGGGGGGGCTGGGGGGACCGGGAGGGGGGTGAGGCGCACAGGGCTGGGGGGGCCGGGAGGGGGGCGAGGCGCACAGGGGTGGGGGGCTGGGGGACCGGGAGGGTGAGGCGCACGGGGTTGGGGGGACCGGGAGGGGGGCGAGGCGCACGGGGCTGGGGGGACCGGGAGGGGGGCGAGGCGCACGGGGCTGGGGGGGCTGGCAGGGGGGCGAGGCGCACGGGGCTGGGGGGACCGGGAGGGGGGCGAGGCGCACGGGGCTGGGATGGCTTCTGCCGTGGAAACTTTTTCCTCCCTGAGCATGAACGTGTGCGTGCGCACAGGGGGACACCGAGAAGGCCGGGTGGGGCGAGGGGTGGCGGGGGGCATCGCGCGCGGCGGGAGGCGAGGGGGAGGCCATGTGCGCTGCGGCGGCGGCGGCGGCGGCGGCGGGCGGGCCGGGCGCTGAGATTTGGGGAAGTGGGCGCTGCTCGGGGGGGGGGGGCGGCCCGCGGAGAGGCGGCCACTAGGTGTTCGTTTCCTGTCACTTCCTAAGGCAGCGGCTCGGCATGAGGAGGAGAGCGGGGCCCAGGCGCAGCGGCCCGAGCCCGCGGGGCTGAGCCCCCCGCCCGCGCGCGGACCCCCGGACGCCCGCGCGCTCGGGCTCCGTGTGCCCGGCGACCCGGCGGCGCGGGGAGCCCCGGACTTGCGACTTCGGGGAGGAAACCCCCAAAATGGAGGACTTCCCTACCAGGACCTACGGCACCAGCGGCCTGGACAGCAGACCTCTGTTCGGAGAGACGTCCGCCAAGGTGAGCGCCGAGCGGGGCCCGGCCCTTTGCCCTCCCGCTCCGGGTCCGGGCTGGGCCCGCCGCGGCCCCACACGGCGCTTGCAGAGAGCACGCCGGCTCTTCACCCCCGCTTCCATCTCGGAGTGTTTCCCTGCCGCGCCGCCCCTTCTTGGGGACCGGGTTGGCCCAGGTCCTTGGAGGCCGGGGGTGGAGAAAAGTTCAGAAAGTTCTAGGCTGTTTCGTCCGGGCCCTTCAGTGGAGTGCGGAAGCCCCTGGTTTTGGGGGTGGGAGAGGAAGGAGGGGCGTGTGATGTGTGCATTTGGGCGAGCTGACCTGCTGGAGTGCTAACCTTCAAGCGGCTTCAGGTGTGCGCCGAGGGCTCTGGAACGAAAGAGCCGGCAGAGGTGCTTCTGATGACTTTATCTAGAGCCATGAAGAGTTGTGGCTGAGGCAGCCAAGCAAACTAGAAGAGAGGAGGCGTGAAATGGGAGTTTCTCTGTTGGCATTTACTACGGGAAATGATCAAAGGGTCACCGGACCCTAACAAGCCGTAGAGTACCTTACTTTAGGCTTTTCAAAAGTATGTTTTCGTACAAGCTTCATCATGTGATGTTCCGGGCTCTTTTTCAAGGACTCAGCACTTACTAAGCATTACTCTCGAGTTGTTTGGGCAAGATTAGCCTGTTTGCCTTTTTTTGTTTTGTTTTGTTTTTCACACAGAAAGTGGCATTGGTAATCTTTGACCCTTGGCAAATGGCTTTCAGTCTCTCAAAAAAGTGGGGCACAGAGCTTCTTGGGTTTCTCAGCTTTGGCAGGACCTGTAGTAGAGAAGATAGGGAACTTTTACACCCAGCAGTGTGGAGCAGAGCCCTGAATTTGGAAGCTGCCAGCCTGCTGTAAGGCTACTTACTACTTTACTTTATAAAACTCCATATGGATTTTTGCCTTCTTGTAAAGTGTTTTAACAAGAAAATATTTTAAGCTTGATCTCTAGGGAGATGCACTTTGTTTATCTTCTGGCTTTGCATTATCCCCGCCCACAGTGCACCTGGTTTGAGAAGCATGGCTCTAGTCCAGTAGATGTTTCTATTTCTGCTAACATTGAGCATTATGTGCTAGGCCCTGGGAGTCCAGGGAATCCAGTTAGGTGAAGAAAATATGTAAACAAATGTGATGCAGTTGGATCTCTGCTATTATGGGACACAGAGGGAGCATGTTGGAGTAAGAGGAGAAACTGGTCATTTTTATTTGGAAAGCTTGGGGAAGACCTTAGAGCAGGGGTCCCCAAACCCCAGGCTGTGGACAGGTACAGGCTGTGGACCGGTACCGGTCTGTGGTTTGTTAGGAACTGGGCTGCACAGCAGGTGGTGAGTGGCAGGCTAGGCAGCGAAGCTCCATCTGTATTTGCAGCTGCTCCCCAGTGCTGGCATCACCACCTCAGCTCCACCTCAGATCAGGAAGCATTAGATTCTCATAGGAGCACCCGTCCCTGGTGCCAAAAAGATTGGGGGTCGCTGCAGAAGATAGCTTCTCCATTCAGCCTCTGGTAGCATTGGGCTTTCAGATATGAGTGCCCCTAAATTGGAATTTGACTAGAAGGGAATTTGGGGTCTGGAGAGTGGAGGCAGCTTGCTGCTTGAAGGAGTTGGACCCAGGGCATCTGGCTGCCCAGCCTTTTCGAGAGCGAAGAGGTTCACTGTTCTCCCCTAACCCTGGCCATGCCCTGGTGCACATATTGGGGATCTGGGTGATGCAGACTTTCTGACCTCATTTAACCCCATAGCCCATGAGTGCTGAGGTAGATGACCCGGTAATGGGCTTATTGATTTATATAGACTCTTAGAAATATCGATGTTTTCTGACTTGCTTGGGCCTAAGTAGTCAGTGACTAACTGTAAGTTTCCTATTGCCTGTGGTTTACTTGAAACCCATCCAGAAATCTCACTATTCCAAATATGTCTCTGTTTATTGCATACTTATTTAGTCCAAGAGTATATAGCCCTGACGCTACTTAGGCAGCTTTAGGCATCGTAACATTAGATTCAGCTTCTCAGAGCTCACTTCGGCTCCCTCTGTGGGGTTGACAGAATGATTGGACACAGAGAAATTCTGTAGAATGGCGAGAGGAGAGAGACCTCTGTTCTGGGGGTAGAGAAAACATCATTTTTTTCTTATAAATTGAGGTGCCAGATCCAAAGAAGGAGAAGCATCCTTTGAAGACAGCAGATAATTTTACTGAGGACCTGAAGTGGGCAAGGCAGAAACTGCCAGATCGAATAGATTCTTGGGCACCCTGAGAACCCCTTCATTAGTGCCTGCATGCAGTGTTCCTAGTTTGCCCTCTTTCAGATGCCAGAAAACTGGCCACAACAGCCACTTTACAGTGGACACTTAATATTAGTGAACTACCACTTCTGAGGGAAAATTCTAGAAAGGGGAAAACCCACTTCCTGCCATAGTCTGACAGATCTTAACTCTTATATTTGCCTTATAACAATTAATCATGTATAACCTCTCAATTTTAAATCTAGAAAGGACTAGAGCTTCAGGTGTAGTCCGTAACTTTAAGGCAAAGATTACTGAAGCCCACAGAGTAGAGAAGTGTCTGGAGGGAAATCGTGTGCTCAGTGCAGGTAATGGGTAACGTGCTAGGCATTCAGCTTTCCTTCGATCCCCAGGTTCCTTTGTAAGGTGAGCATGGCCATTCCAAGTTTAGAACTGAGGAAGCTGAACCACAAAGCCGGCTACTTGTTTAGTCACACAATGCGCTCTCCCCTGGCAGTTTCACCAACCCCCATTCCATGAGTTGACTGGGGTGGTAAAGAGTAAATTATACGGCCTGTGTCACATACTTCTAGAAGTACTATAAACATTCATATACCTATTGCCCTTTCACAGGAAATAAATAGGTGAGGTGGTTCACCCACACTCATGGAGTGAGTGAAAAAGATCGTGGAATGCAGAACAATAAATGTAACACCCAGTGGGTTCTGAGCTGCACCCTCGTGGGCAATCCCTCAGGGAACTGATGTCTTCATCTCTACTCGCATGTATGGTTTCAGTTACTGAACTCCACATTTATTCAACCTTTAGCATATTTAGGAATAATTTTACAGATAGAGTCATGGAGCAAAGAGCAAAGTGAAACAGTTCTCTATCGTTACACAGATACCAAGGGAGTAAGGGACAAAAAAAAAGAAAGATGTTCATTTTTTCTAAGAAATATCTCCCTCGTTCTTTGACAGCTTTAGAATTACCTGTTGCTAGGTGGGGTTTCTTATGCATGCTGGTCACAGTGTCCGGATGCGTTTTTATCCATTCCCATTTCTGGGATAAGTGCCTCTTTCAGGTGAAAAAACGTGGCACAAATGTCACAATAATACAATATATTTGAGGCTTCTAAGCCTGTCCTGTATCTTCGCATTTTCTAAAGGAGCACTGTCCAACGGAAATATAATGTGAGCCACATGTATGATTTTAAATGTCCTAATAGCCATATTAAGAAGTATGAGATGAAAATTAATTTTAACTCCATACATCCAAAATACTGTCATCCAATATATAAATCAAAATACTGTCATTTCATTATATAACCAAAATAAAAAGTGGAGATAGTTTTACTTTTTTTTCTTTCATGCTAAGCTTTTGAAATTCAGTGTATATTCTTCACCTATAGCCCACCTCAGTTTGGACCAGTCACATTTCTGGTGCTCAGTAACCACATGTAACTGTTCCTACCATATCAGACAGTGCAATTTATAAGCAAGTGAATTATTAGTTATGGTGGTTCCATAGTCACAGTTATGAAACATTTCTTTACCGTAGGACTCTCAGAACATTTAGTATGCTAATTTTCATTGGGACTTTATTTGGAGAGGGTAGGAGAGTAGGTTTCCTGTACCATTTTAGTAGCTATGCCATTTAGTGCTGGCCCAATGCCCTGTCCAGTTCTTACCTCCACCCTAGGAGCATTCATGAGGTGAGTTTTGGCAGAAGACCCTTTGGGAAATGTTACTCTAGGAAGATCCATCCCCTTTTCCTCCCTTCCCTCCTCTGTGTGAACTAGAACCTGGAGTTACCTGCCCCCTTCTGCTCTTGCCCAGGGCCGCCTTTAAAAGTTTAGGACAACACATTTGGGGCCATCTTTCTGTCTATGAAATGGGTGGGCATTGTTTCCTTGGGGCTTATGAGGCAGTCTTGATTTGCTAGCTGATTGCCAGATCATTTGAAAACAGTTTCAGCCAGTCTAGACTGGTAAACCTATGAGGGGAGGGGAAGAATGGCCATCTTTGGGGGGACAAAGCAAATCAGTAACCCAAAGCTGGAGCAAATGGGAAAAGGGGGAACGCTGCACTTGGTGGAAGGTGGTTTCCAGACCGGCCCGTTGATTTTCACTCATCACCAAATAGGGATTTATCCTTTAAGAAGGGTGGTGACATTTCTTGTCTTTTTATTCCTACTTGGAGGTGATGTAAGAACGTTAAGTGACTTTGGAGGAAGGCACATAAACTGAACTCAGATAATATAGAGGGTGGGAGGGAATTCTCATGTGTAGAGGGCAAAGTAGTAAGACTCGAGGCTCAGATCTTTGGTTTTATGGCAAAAGTACTAAAGTACTTTTCCTGCATCCTGTAACAAAAAAAAAAAAAAAAAAAAGGCAAATAAATAAAAATGGTTAAAAACAACCTATAGTCCAGTTCCAGCAATTCAAACTTAGGGCTTTTGGCTTCTGCAAATAAGAATGTTAAGATTAGAGTGCTACTTCTTGTCTCTTTTGGGGATGGGGAGTTTGGGGATTGCTGCTTTATTAACAACAAAGTTGTGGTTCAGATTGTTGTGCGCCTGCCTCCTCTCCCCAGAGCCCCAGAGGCCGTGTCCTCCCAGGAGTGCAGGCTTCTAGCTTCTTTCCTTTGACAGAGCTTCTGGGTGATCCTCTGGGCACAACTCCTGTCTTCCCCAAAAGAGAGCTGGTCACCCAGTTGTCCCCTGGCCTCTCCAGCCTGCCAAAACACTTTAGTTGCCATCTCTTGTGCTGGAAAAACTGTTTAGGCTGATAGATGCCACGACTTTTTTCTTTCCTATGCTAATTTGTATTCTCTCCCTGCCCACAGAGCAGAGGACTGGGGATCTCTGGGGGTTGGGCTCAGGCATTTTTTTTTTTGAAAGCCCCTACCGGTGCGAAGGAGAACTGACATCTGCTGGTCTCACCCTGGCTCTGTAGAAGTCCAGTCCCGGCTGGCACCTCTCCACTGATTCCCTTCCTTTAGCTGCCTCCCTGCTCTTGGCAAATATTGTTCTCCTTTTTGTAGCATCCTCTCTTCTCCAAATATCTGAATTCTGCTCAGTCTACTTTGCTGCCTTGGAACCTTCCTTACAACCCAGCCTGCATCATGCTTTCCTGCTAGGAGCCTGGCAGTCAGAGATGCCCCCCGCACTTCTTGTGCTGTGAGGGATTTATAAAATCTTGTGTCCTGACAAGACTATAAGCTCCTGGAGGGGAGGAACCCAGTTGTCTCATTTCTATAGTCTTTCTAGCACTAGGCACAGTACCTTGCCCAGTTCTTGATTTTATGTTTATTAAGTTTAAAGTGAAGTGACAATTTAATATCACCAAAAAATAACTTTCATTTTTAAGGGACAATAGGAGGAACTATCAGAAGGGGCTGGCGTTCAGAAACCTGAAATGCTGATTCCAAAACAGGAATTGGTGTTTCAGGCTCTCCTGCAATTAAAGTTATTACTCTACTTTCTTCTTCAGCAAGAAGGCCAGTAGTAAACGTAATATGACATTGTATAAAAATACTTAAAATGAGGCCTGGCCTCTCACAAGCAGGTGTGCTCCTGAGTTTTCCTCTCTATAGATGTGGTTTTTGCAGGTTAGTAGTAATAAGCTGAGTCTACTGAATTGAGTCATTTTTTTCTTAGCGTTAGTCCATAGGCCACGTATAGGTATAGTGACCTTATCTGAACTGCCATAAGGACATGTGGGTTGACAAACTTGAGAGTCTCTGTGGGAGTGATGGAATGCATTTGAGATTGGGGCTGCCTTGGAAGTTGGGGTCAGGGCATGGCGCCAGCTCAGGTCCTCCTCATCTCTGAGGAACCTAATCTCAATGGTAAGACGCACATTAGATGTAGTAGAAATAACACTAATACCATATTAGCAACCATTTACCAGTTCGCTATTAAATATTAGTTACTCTGGTCTAGGCGCTTTACATATATTATCTTATAATCCTTATAGCAACCCTGTGTGTTTGACCATTTACAAATATGGACGTTTAGGCATACTAGTTAAGTGACTTACGCAAGGCACAGGCAAGCCTGTCAGGCTTCCGACCTCACAGTCCTTGCAGCATGCCTCCTGTTCTGAAGATCAGCACATAAAAGTCAGGCACTTCCTTTGGGTGCCAGTTCTAGGGATCAGTTGTCCCTTAAACATGTAGAATAGGTTTGTTTTCTACTTTAACTGTGATCTGATTTCCATAAGTGATACTTCAATGAAAAGAACATATTTCAAGTGCATGTATCTCTGAAAAAGAGACTCTGGCAGGATGGGTATACAAAAATATTCACAATTGAAAGATAACTCCAAAATGTTAAATAAGGAAAATATTTAAAAATGTCTATACATTTACTTTGTCTAGATAGAAATGAGGGAAAAGTTGGCATTCAGGTCTGCACGTAGCTAGCAGTGGAGGTTAAGGGAGGGCACTTGAGAGAGTTCAGAGTGTGGAAGTAGTAAAGTGTGGGTGTGCCTACATCCTCATAAATCTTTTCTCATGAATTCTTCTGGCACAGTTCAATCTAGTGTTTCTTTGGCACGCCTCAGAATAGTAGTACCTGTGATCAGAGGAAAGGTGTCCCCTTGGATGCCAGATGTCCCTAGGGTTGCCCCTGGTGACATTGTGAGGGGAAGCTCCTGCTTGGAGCCATGTAGTTCTGGTTTTTTGCTTCAGCTGGGCCCAAACCTTTTTTTTGCATCTCACATCCTTTTGGTCTATTTCTAGAGGGCTGCCTCTTTGGCAGCTGACCAGGCCATTTCCGGAGCTTTCCTGACAAGAAGTTTTCCACTGTGATTTGGAAGAGGAAAAGAAAAATCATTTCTGAGAATCAGCCTTTTATGGTATTGGAACCCTTAAGTTTGATGAAGAAATGCAGAACTTCGGCCATAAAATTGTAGGATGTGGCTCAAGGGTCTGAGTCTCTCCCTCCAGGTTAACAGAGGTTGGAAGCAGCACCCTTTGCACATGTAATGCATGCCAACTACATTGCCTTTTTTTCTCTCTCCCTCACAGGAGAAGATAATCACTGTCTTCAGTGACTTGAAGAACGTGTGGGCTAGGGAGGATAAGTGCTGAATTTAAAATGGGATTGAGCCCTGTAATAAAATGATGATCAAAGTGCCAGGGAGCATGGAGGAGGGGAATAATTCAGCCAGGGCCATCAGATCAGAGGGCTTTTGAGTCTTAGACCTAGAAGCAGGAATAAGATTTTTGACAGGAGGAGGTGCTTGGGCATTCCAAGCAGGAGGTCCAGCTTGTGTCAAAGGGGTGGAACAGGAAGGTCCAGGAAGTGGCGAGGGAATGTGAGTGCTCCACTGTGACGGGAGTCTAGAACCTGGGAGGCATGGTCAGAGGAAAAGTGGGGCTGGGTGAAGAGGAATGAATGCTGTGCTAAGGAGTATAATTTTCTTCTGGAGACTGTAGTTGTTGAGAGTGCTTCTATGTATTCTTTTATTCAATTATTAATCATGTGCCTATTACCCCAGGAAATATGCGACGTACTAGATGGTATATCTTTTCTCATGGAGCATATATGTACTGCAGGGAAGATAGAAAGGCATTAAAACAAATCCTCTTCCTTCTTTCTCCCTTCCTTGAGCTTCAGTCATCCTGGCCTTCTTTTTTTCTTGTAATTCCCAGGCTCACTTCCACCTCAGGGCCTTTACACTTGCTGCACTGGCTTGTTTGCTACACCCTTCTTTCAGATTCCTTTTTCTTATGAAGGCCTCTGCTCAGATGTCACCCATCCTCAGAGAGGATTCCCTTTCTTCACCTTGGTCACTCATTTACTGTTTTATTTTCTTCCTAACTTCATAACACTTATGTCAAAAGAGTGGAGAATGAATACTTAACATCAAAGTTGGAAGCAGGATGGAGGGTGTTGAGATTTTTGGGTGAGAGATGGACTTCCCGAGGGAGAGATTCAATGTAGAAATGAGGACGGAGATGATTAATCAAGCCAAGGAATGGGTGCAGGATTGGCTGAGAAGCTGTTCACCTTCTGATCCTCTTTAGGCTGGAAAGAATAGAAATGGGGAAGGATTTCTCTCTTTTTTTTTTGTTGCATCTCTTTTTTTTGTAAGAATTTCTGCTGGTGTATAGGCCTCAAGAGTGGGATTTAGAAACCTGAGTTGAGGTGCTTCTAACCACTTTCTGGAGAGAGACAAGGATAGTCAACACAAAATAAAAGGCCATGGAAATACAGTGAAGGCCCAGCTCAAAATGTGAATTTGTAGTAAACTCAGTTTCTTCTTTTAGCTAATATTTGAGCATTTAATATATGATGGGCACTGGGGTTGGCAGAGGGAAATGACCAATGTCTCTGCCTACTATTATGGTGGCACCTTTGTACATTCAAAAGAAGATTATCTGTTTGGGTCGTGGCAGCTCTCACAGTCACATGGCTTGGCTTTGTCTGAATTAAAACAAGGTGCTCCTGTCTCTGGGCAGATGCAGGCCTGTGCCAGGGTGCACAGCTTGGAGAGTACAGCATTGGGCTGGATTTCAGCCGTACAGCCATGTGCAGTGTCCCAGAATCTGACGATGAGCATGGCAGACCTGGCCCTTAGCCTCTGAGACCTTACAATGGAGAAGAGGAGACAGATGTGTAAACTGGCAGTTAGGACTATTTAAAGGTTTCACAGGAAGGCTTGGTGCTAGCGTATACAATTAGTTGGGGACTTGAGGGTGACTCGGGGCTGGGTTTTCAAAGCATCAAGAGCAGATGAACACACATACCAGGAGTCTTACGTGTGTTTTTGAAACTGCTGACTCCATGGTTAGAGATTGGTAGGGAGCCCCTCAAAGGAGAGCTTTAGTGCAACAGATTGGAATGATCTAGTAAGTGGGTGTGCGCGAATGCCAGATTCAGGGCAGTAGAGGAGCGGGTTTGAGGAAGAGGGTTTTGGCAGAGCAGGTGCTAAAATAATTGAGGTAACTGTGAAGAAGAAGAGAAGTTGGCATGAGACTGCCCAGGGACATATGTTTCAAAAATAAAGGCTGTTTATTCCATTCAGGTTGCTCTAACAAAACACCACAGACTGGGTGACTTACAGACAACAAACATTTCCTTCCCAAGGTTCGGAAGCTGGAAGTCTGAGGTCAGGGTGCCAGCATGTTTGGGCCGGGGCCCTTTTCTGGGTTGTAGACTCTCCTCATTGTATCATCACATGGTGGAAGGGGCTAGGGAGCTCTCTGGAGCTTCTTTTGTAAGGGCATTAATCTCATTTGTGACCTAAGCACCGCCCAGAGGCCCCACCTCCTAATGCCATCTGTCAAACTGGGAGTGTGGCATGTCAGCCATCCCACCTCCCACCCAACATCTCTTTCGGGAACATTATACCTTCAGCTTCTCTATGGGTCAGTATAGGAAATGATAGTGTGAAGTAGTTGCACTTTCTGTGTTCCTGTATTTGTACAGATACATGCAGAAAACTCTTTTTAGACCTAGGAGAGGCTTGTTTCTTCCAGTGATCCAGCATGCTTCTTTTTATTAGTGAGAACTTGTAAACCCTTGTCGTATTTTCCACTTGGCTGCCAGGAATCTTAGTGCAAACATTTGAATTTAAAGCACAAAAGTTTTCTTAGTGAAATTTTTTTCCTATAAATTCTTTTTTTCTATTCCCCAAACCCTTTTACAGTTTTTTCTTGCTCTTTTAAATGGATTAAGGTTTTACTATAGTAGCACAAACCCTTAAATACATTTTGGAAGTGGGCAAAACATAAATTGCTGTGGAAATGGAAGGTAAAGCACAATTTTACTTATTAGCATCTCAAACTGGCTAGAACCAGGATGTTTCCAGGTTGCTGAGGAACAAATGCCAGCTTTTGGTTATTTGGGATGTTACTGCCTTTTCCTCCCAGAGCCATCATTAAAACCACCTGAACATTTGAAATGAGTTTGGAGTTCTCTGTCTTGTTTTCAAGATGTTGGCTAATGACTGACCAAGATTGGGGGCTTCTCTGCTTTTTGATTGCTGAGGAGTTGGTTTTCTACTCTGGTCCCAGTACATATGATCCAGAGCCATAAATTATTAAATCAGGAAGGGACCAGAGAGCATTTGCTTTGATAGACCCAAATGGCTTAAGAGATCCTTTTAAAGTCACATAGCTATCCAGTGTCAGAACTCAGTTGAGAAATTTGTTTTTTTTTTAACTCTTATTTCAGGGACTATATGTTTTGGTGTAAGGATTCTTAGACTTTTGAACTGCTCGTTAGGCTTGCTTTTTGCAAAGAGCTTTCGAAAGGTTTTGCCATTACTTGGCAGTACGACCTTGGGCCAGTTAGTCTCACTGAACCTAGTTACCCATTGGTAAATGGAGATAGGGTATTCCTTACTTGCTTTACAGGGTTACCGTCTCCCATCCTAGATGTAAACCACTTGCATGTATGTCCATCTTTTTCTCCTTTTTTCAAAGGAAGGAGTAGATGTGATTCCTTTGGCAGACTGATCCCAGCCCCTTTCCTCTCAGGCTCTCATGCAACTTGCACAACTTTCAGCTATCTCCAGTTGCCTGATTTTTTTTTTTTTTGTAACCACCATGCTTGTTTTTTTCTGGGGGTTCTTGTTTAGTTTCTTCTTCATGTACCCCCTTTTCTTGTTCATCTGCTAGTCCTTGTTCAGGTTTAACTTTTCTCTTGAGTCTCTCCCTGACTGCCCAAGGTACTCACTTTGTTTCTGCTTAGTGCCCTCTTACGCTCTGGATAGTATAAACTTCTGGAGGCTGGAGATGGTTTTATTTGTTATATTTGCATCTAGAACATAGTAGAGAATGTTTTCTAGTTTCATTGAAATATAATTGAGATAGTTTAAATGAATAAATGACATCTGCGGTAACATCAGAATTCCTCTCAAAACCATACATGTATGTTTTTATGTTCATGTGCTCATGTATGCATGTATGAGTTATCTCTCAACCTGGTGGTATTTGTCTTTGGGAAAGGCATCCTGATTCACTTTCCTGTCCTCTCTGCAGGTAAAGATCAAGGCTGAATCTGGGCCTGTCAACAACCCTCCTTGCTTGGGGAGTAAAAATAAGCCACAGTATAAGGTTTAAAGCTCTGAGTGGGGAGAATAGTTCTGGTAGTTGGAAATAGGATAGTAGTAAAACTGCAGAGAAGACTGAGCTAGTTTCTGTGAGAAATTGAAATAACCGAGTTAAGAGACTAGCTATAGAAGTAGAAATAACCTGAGTTTCAGTTCATTCCATAAACAGCAAAGTTTAAATGCAGTATTCTTTTTTCTTCACACACTCTATTTCCGATTTGGGGTTTATTCTAAAACTCTCCTCCGAAATGCTACTTAACTGGCTATTTAATTATTCTGTTATTCTTTTACTTTTGGGGATTGGAGCTGGGGGAGCTGCTGAAGCTCTGAAAGATAATAATCCCTGGGTCCAGGGAGGGGACTGTACACTATGAACTTCTCCGTCTTCAAAATGGTTTAGTTTAGACTCTAGAGTAGTGCTTCCCAAATTTAAATTTACACACACATCATCGAGGCTCTTTTAAGTTGCAGATTCTAATTCAGTAGGTCCGGGGCAAGGCCCAAGATTCTTCATTTCTCACGGACTTCTAGGTGAGGCCAATGCTCCTGTGCCCAGACCATGCCTTGTGTAGCAAGCGCTTAGAAGGTTGTCTTCCAGAGTCAACTCTTCTGTTTCTTTGGCCTGGATTCATGGTTACTTTAGATAACAGAAGGCCTGAAGCCAAGGCCTTGGCTTAGAGAAAGAAAACCCTGTGAGACACGCTCTGCCGTATCCTAAATAGTTCACCCTATTTTGGGAGTCCCAGAGAGTAGCTGATATTCATGAAGGTGTCTTGGAATTCCATTTGAACTGTCTAGAAGGTAAGCAGGAAAGTATTTATTCAAGTTTAGATATATTTTCATGAATGGTTAAAACCAGTTGGGTTTATATGGATAAGTTCAATAATCTGAAAAAAAATCACTTATGAGAAAATGTTCATTTCTGGAAGATAAACACTTTATAGTAGTTTGCTAATAGGCTTTTTGAGGAATCACCTGCCACTTGATGTCTTTGTTTAGGCCAGCAAGTGGCATTCTAGGGTGTTCTTCAGTCAGCAGTGTATGTGTAATCTACTTTGTTGACATTGAATCCTGTCTCTGTCACTTATTGTTGAGAGCTTGCCAAGTTCTCAATTTCCCTGAGCCTGTTTTGCCTTCTGTAAAATAGTTATAAGACCATTTCATCCCATGATTTTTTAGAAAAGATATTCAAAAACTCCTCACATAGTCACTGTCCCTTCACCATTATTTTTACCCATGCTTTCATCCCGGTTGGCAACTTGCTGTGCTGTTATTCTGACTAGTAATTCTTCTTGACCATCTGTCACCTGAACCTCTTCACTGGTTTCTTTCTGTTGGTTAAGGGCACTGGTGTGAGGTACGCAGACCTTTGCAAACTTGTGAATCCCTGATGGGAACAGATAGTCTTGACTTTTCAGAATAGACCAGAAGAGTTGAGTTGGACCTTTTTCACACGGCAAAAAACAATGGGGCTTCCATTAATAGACTGTTCACACACACACATTTATGTCACACACACACACACACACACACACACACACACACACACACACACACACACACACACCCCACACCACACACACACACACGCGCGCGTTTGTCTTGTATGGGAATAAGCCAATAGTGATAGTTATTTGCCTCTGGGTTCCTTTCCTAAAAATGGTCATTAATTTCAGACCAACTCCTGTGTGCTCTGTAGGCCTCCCTGAGGTAGTGTTAAGATTAGGTCTGAGGTTTCCTAGTTTAGTGAGGGTGTGGCTGGAGTCGCTTTCCTTTGTCCTCTATAACATCTGAGCTTTGGCCTTGGAGAGTGGTTTGTTCTTGGTTAGATCAGGCATACCCAATATAGCTCTTGGCTTTCCTTCTCTTCCTTTTTAGCTTGGCTGGCCTGCCTGCCTGCCTGCCTCTTTGGAGATAATTTGGAAATGAGTGTTCAGTTGTTGCACTGTTTGCTCCTGTACCTCTCCCATCTCTGAGCTTTTGTTTATTGGCTGCTCACATTCCATATCCTATTCTCTGCACACATTACCAAAAAGTCTCCAAGACCTATTTGTTACTCAGCTTTGACTTCTCAGAAATAAGACTGCTTGGTATTCTCATTGGCCAGTTTCCTACCGTCTTAAACCCTTATGACCTTATTCTGTAATATGTATTACTAATATTACATTCGTAATATATAAAAAGTATTAACTTTTTAGTCCCTATAACTCAGTTCAACCAGCGACCCTGATTTAGGAGGTTTGTTACTCTAACTTGCTGAATCAAATGATTCTCCTTTTGTTTATATATTTTAGACTTTTCTGTTAAGTGGAAAACCACTGGATAAGATAGCCTGATTTGCTTCCAGCCGTGGCATTCATTCTATGATCCTTCTAGTGGTAGCATCTACTTTTTGATACTTAAGCTGTATCACAAATAGGTCCACACTCATGATGGCACTTGACATCACATACGGTCTGGTTCCTGATACCTTTTATAGGGCTTTGGGCTGGCCATCCCAGTGCCACTGTCCCTTTGCTTCTGTTCATAAAATTTGTCCTGTCCTGTCAAGAGACCCTCTCATAATTAGTTGTCCCTGTCTTTCCCATTCTGGTGGCTTTGCCTTTCTGACAATTTTATGTCTGTATAAAAGGGGGTGGGGGAGCAGGTTCTTTGTTTCTTTCATTCTAACCACCCAGTGCCTAGCTTTGTACTTTTCTGAAAGCGCTATAGATCCGTCATATGGCTCAAATACTCTTTTCTATTTCAGGATCGAATCATCAATTTAGTTGTTGGCAGCTTAACATCCTTATTGATTCTAGTAAGTATCTTTATTTTGTCTCACCGAGGCTCTTAGGCAAAGTTTTTTAAACTTTAGTACTGTGGTTCAATTAATTCCAAAAAAGTAATTAAATGGGCCAGTACATAAGCAGTTATATATTAATGCAATTTTATTACCATTTAAAACTGCAGTTTGTAACTAGAGTAGCTAAACTCATTTCCACCCTTACCCCAGTTGAATATGTATAGTACAAGTCAAAAAGTTTTGTGAGTTTGCCATGTTTGTTTGCTTAGTACGTTTGTTATCAGTGGCTACCAGTAACTCCTTTCTGTACAAATTCACCACTCCCAATTTTCCTGCTAATACCTTGAGTTTATTTTTATTCTTAAAGCACATTACCTTTTGGTTCAAAAAGATTTGGTAAGCATGTAGTAATTTTTCATCCCATATAATACAGCTTGGGGCTATCACAATAAAATAAAAACAAAACTCTATTTCTCACATACTGAGAATGACATTTCTGTGGCACATTTTCATTAAATAGAAGAAAATTTTAGTGAACTTTGTTTCCATGACTTCTTAATAAAAAGAATGGGTAAACTGCTGTATCTATGGGAAAAACAACTCTAGGGCTTTTGGAACTTAACAGTATTTTTCATGCTAAGCAAAGACAATTTAACAAAAAGGTTGTAACTTTTCCCAGTATAAATGTTAATCTTGGGAATGAGGTTGAAATGCTTCCTTTCTAATCTCTAACGAAGAGGTTATTTTTGAGGTAAGATTTACCACTCACTCTATGTTGTCTCCTTTCATAAAGGAGGAAATGTTAGAAAAGAGGAAGTACTAAAATAACACAAGCATATTTACAAATATTTTATTAAATATATTAATGTTCCAGAAGCAACTCTAGTGGTATCACTTTATGTGAGAGATTTTGTAATATATTATATTGCCTAGACTCCAGCTTAACCAAGTCTTGGAATTACTCCTAAGGCCTGACATAATTTCTCTTCATACAGGTAACGCTGATCAGTGCTTTTGTTTTCCCTCAACTACCTCCAAAACCATTGAATATATTTTTTGCTGTCTGCATCTCTTTGAGTAGTATTACTGCCTGCATACTTGTGAGTACTGTTTAGAATTTAACTTGAGTATCCTCTCAGTGCCTGGGACAGATTCCCAGCCCTGGGTCTGTCTATATGAAAGCTTCTTTAATCACAACTCTTACTTGCCAAGAGTGTCAGAATTCTCAATATTAATTGCAGGGCTTTTTAGTTTTTCTCTTAGGAGAAAAGAAAGATGTAACACTAAAGTTGTAACACTAAAGGGAAACTATTCCCTTGATAGGTTAAAAAATAGAAGGAAAAAAATAGTTAAAAGACCTAGGTGGTGGTGGTGGCGGGGCGGGAAACTTAGGTGGTGAAAGATTTAAGTTACTTCTGTTCCTTTGAGGACTACCTGCAGGGCCCAGCAGGCTGAAAATGCCATTGCTGCTCTTAAGGGAAGACTTATGGCACCCTGGATCCATTTCTAGTAATTACAAAACTAGTCTATTTCCATTTCTGCTTATCACCCCCAATGAAAGTAATTAACACCAGGCTCCTGGGAAACTTAAAGCTGCAGTTGTATCCTTGTCATAAGATTGTTCACGTTTACTATAAAAAAGCCCTTCTTTTAGGTAAGGAAAACATAGGTGGTGGTGGATCTCAGCTGTGCACTGGCCTAGTGTTCAGTCACTCATTAGTTGGCTGTTTCATTTCCTTGAGGCAGAATCAAAACAGTAAATACTTAAAAGCAATTGTTTTGACTCACATGGGGCTTAAATCATAATGGTAACGTACTTATGAGTTAAAAGTAAATGGGGAGGGGGAGAGCTACCTCCAAGCTTCTAAGTCACTGATTCTGCTGTAGTCTTGACCTGAGAGAAGAAGAGGGCTGTCCCATTTTGGGAGTCTTTGGACAGAGCTCCAAGAGATGCATGCGTTCCTTTTACTCCTAACCAAAAGCCATAAGAGTAATAGTGAGCTAGCTTTAAACCAAATACATGTTCATGGAAGCCCAATTTTGTATTGCCAGTCTGAATGTTATATTAAAGTTGTCTCCCCAGTACGTAAAAAAAAAAAAAAAAAAAAAAAAATGTGTATCTTTTACTCAGCTATATTTTAAAAATGTTTAGAAGGTACATTTTTTTAAGTATGCAGTCTTGGTAGACTATGTTGGTCTGAAAATAGAACAGAGTTAACAGAAAGCAGGAATAAGTATGATAACGGTACTACTTAAATTGTAAAACATAAAAATTAAATTTTGGCTGCATTAGTTTCAGGAATGTAGATTTTAAGTCTCATTTAGAGGGAAAATTAGTTGGATTTAAAATTTTAAATACTTGACCCAGTGACTATTACTTAAAACTTGTATTTAATTCTTCTTCTTTTAGATCTACTGGTATCGACAAGGAGACTTAGAACCGAAATTTAGAAATCTAATTTACTATATCTTATTTTCTATCATCATGCTATGTATATGTGCGAACCTGTACTTCCATGATGTGGGAAAGTGAGGCTGCCAAGGAGAAAATACTTACCAGGTGTCTTCAAAGCTATATGTTAGGACTGTGAGTAAGTGCTGGATAAGGTATGCTGAAGAATCTCCTGCAGAAGTCTGATACATGATTTTCATGTTGTGATTCTAAATTTCCTCTTGCAGGGGAGACACATCACAGATCACTTTGCTTTTTGTTTAAGGAGCTGATGTTGCATTTAAACATTCCAACCCTTAAAGCTCAAATAGCACAAGTAATTTTCACTTTTGAAATTAAAAATTTTTATAATTAAATTGCATGGCGAAAGGCTATGTAACAATCTTTCATTTTAAGACAAATATTCTTTTATTTCTGTTAAACTGAATATACAGTTGTTCCCTAGGCAACCAACTTTTGCTTATAACTACAATTTAAGTTCACGTTAACAAAACACAGACAGTGAAAAGACAACTTTGATTGTGATGATCTAATTACAATAATAAATAAAATAATTTATACAAGTTTTTTTTTTTTTTTTGGTGACTTTTCTATAGGGGTCATACGCATTAAAGCCCTAAGAGGCTAGTTTTGGTTTAACCTTCTCTAGTATAGGAATGACTCTTGATTTGTTTCCTTTCATTACAGAAGCATTATTATTTTTAATTGCCTGAGAGGGAGAAGTTACTTTGTACCCTCACCAGCTAATGCACTAAGTGAACGGCAAACTCTGATACCCTCCTTAACTATTTTCTGGGTAATTTATATAGCAAAACGGTCACGGTATAGGATGGGGAACTTAACTTCCCTCCCATTTAATTTTACTTCAAAGTGCTAATTTTGTAAACTGATAACAACTGGTTCTGAGGGAAAACTCTACTTAGCTGTAGTGAATTTTCTTTACTCTTTTAATGCTTTTCTTTCTGCCTAGCTTAAATCAGCTCCCACCACCAGCAATGGGTAAACCATAGGTAACTACCACAGTCACCTCGTAGGTCTGTGTCCTTGTATGCTGATCAAGTCTCAAACTAATGATAATCTTTTTGAAAGGTGGTCACTGGTAAGATCACGTTGATATGACCTCTCTGAAGTATAAACAGGCCTACCTGAGACAGGATAGAGATTCATGTCGCGTCTTCAGCTTTTAAAACAGAGTAGTTAAGCTTTGGTGATTTTAAACTGTTCTCAGTAAGTGAAGTGAATGAAATTCCCTGCTGACAAATGGTACTAATCACAGGGATCGTAGTTAAGACCCGTTATACTCCACTCATCTACACACTTTCATAAGACTAGAACTCAGATGATATATTTAAAGGAGGTAAAAAGTCATAGCAGCAACACTCTATGTGGCTTAAGCATTGTAGTTATTTAAAAGCCAGAGGAATGGTAAGTTAAGCCTCTTGGGAGTTGCTCCTATTTCTTTGGAGATGTTGTAATTAATAGTGTGGCTTCTCTGCCTGAACTACCTGTTTCTAAGAATTACCTAATGACAGTTTACCAAATCCTCAACATCCTTTGAGTCTTCTGAAATAGGACTGCCCAAAGATGATCCAATGATATTTGATTCTTCTCGATGATGTTGGAGTATGGGATCTGTAATGAGTTAAGTTTCAAGTTAGTCTTAAATGTATATATTCTTTAATTCATGCAAGAATTTAAGTATTCTACCAAAGTGCAAAATTTAAGAAGATGAATCTTTATTGTTGGATCAAGAAAGACTAAAATAACTGAATTAACTATCTGACAGCCTGCTTTTCCCCTTAAGACTTATCAGGCACGTGATGGAGTTGTATTACAGTACCTGTTAGTGTTGTCAAAGGCAAGACAGAGTCTGTATCTATAACATCAGATGCCTGGATAAAGCCATGTGGTGAAGGAACAATAAGTATCGTTTCATCATCAATTGTTGTTTGATCAACTTGTTCTTCTATTGTAGGAGACTCTAAATCCTAAATAATAATTGAAAAAAATGAGATTCTGACTCATATTCCTTATTAGTTTTCCTTAAAATCCCCAAACACGTTTAGCTTTTAAAGGGCTTAACTTTCAAATATGATCCCATTTTAAAATTAGAATATAAAGAAAGTTAAGGTCTTAAAATGGACAAAGTTAATAACTTCATACTCTAAAGTACTAAATATTAACAAAAAAATAACTTAAGAGAACCACTTCAGTTATAGGTTCCCTGAATAGAGAAGAAATAATGCTGCTCTACTGTGGGTTGAGGTTCCTAAGCTGAACTGCAAAGATGATGTGTTACTAACCACCCTCAGGAAAATGGTTCTAACAAACATTTCTAAATGTACTGGAGGTGGAGAGGGAAAGCTTTTAGTGACGAACAGTGGTAAGACAGAGCCACACTACTGGCTGTCTGATACTCGTGAGGTCAGAGGTGGGGGTTTGCACTTTATTTAGTCTCTAAAGTAAAAAGGAAGGTACTAGAGGATCTCACCCCATAAATTACTTCTAGGCTCTTCCCCTAATTGCAACTTACCTCAGTAACATAAGCACGGGCTAAATGAGAGGGTGAATCCTCCTCTTGTTTATGGTCTTCTTCTGTTCTGACCATAACACTATTCATCAGTTCTGTGCTATTTTGGTCATTGAATTTGGATACATGAGCATCATTAAATGATGGCTCTATAGTCACCTTAGGTTGATGAATTTCATCTGGGAAAGTATCTGCTTCTAGGGCATCTGGAGGCTCAGGAAAATCAGATGAGTGAATATCACTATCTACTGTCAGTTCTGCTTGGGATATGGAAGAAGTGATGTCCTCTGTGGCAACTGTCTGAATGATGACTCTTGGTGTGTGACACTGCACTGTAACATTGTCACTTGTGTTCAACAAATGTTCTGGCTATAAAATGTTAAAGAAAACAATGGTAAAATGAAAAAGTACCTTCCATATTCGTTATATAGGCAACAAATGACATTTATAGATGCTAATAGGGGCTACTATTCCCCCCACCTCTCACCTCTGGAACTGAAGTGTTCTTATCACTATTTTTCTAGAAACCTTTTTCTTTCCCCATTGGGACCTTTGCTCTTCTAATGTCCCTATTCCCTCCCCTAATGTCAGTCCATTACATGTAAGGAGACATTAGGTGAAGATTTACCCCAGTGGAGGAAGATTGTTCCTGGTACAATAGCAGTAGGACAAATTGTTTAAGTAAATGGACTGTATTAGTTTTGGCTCTTATATTTTTTATCTCCTAAGCCTGGTCCCTAACAGATAATCAAATACTTGAACTGAGCTCAAAATTGACTCCTCTCCTAGAGATACTGTTACTGAAGTTGAAGGCACAGGGGTTCTGTCATAACACTAAAAACTAGAAAAACACAGTGACACTTGTCAACCAATCTTCTCTACCAAAACTAGGAAAATCAAGGAATTTATGTAAGGTAACATACGGATAAAGCATGAACAATGATCTGTTCAGGAGAAGCAGGAGCAGCAGCTGTCAGGGTTACTGTAGGACTAGCAGTTAGAGTTAGAGGAAGGCCTTGGCTTGAGCTTGTTTGAAGTAGGTAGGTACCTGGAGTGCCAGTGGGCTGTAAATGGAAAGACTAAAGAAAAAAGAAAAATAAGATCAACACAGGTGCAACAGATTATTGCATAAGTAAGCAGACTTACTAAGTCCAGCTTTGTATCCAAAATGAGGACTGACTTAACTAGCCACAAATGTACTTACCAATTGTGAAGGTGCAAATGTAATAAAATGAAGGGTATAATAGTCTTGACTACTTGTCGTAAGTCATTCATTACTTGGCCTGGAGGTTTAATAGGGTAATTTATCTACTTTCTCACTCCCTGTATTTCTATGGCCTGGTGACATTTTTTTTGTTTCATGGCATGGTCACACAAGCCACTTTCTAGTGTGCTGGTGCTAATAGGGTCTACTGTTCCCCCACCCTGTAACCCAGTGCACTCAGTCTTCCCTCATTATCCTTTCTCTATGGCACATAAAAATTGGCAGTCTCCCAGTTTAAAAAGCTTCACATTTTTGAAAAGGCAATGCAGCAGTATTACTTGAACAGATTTTTCCCCCATTGTATAACTTTAGCAAATATATGGCAAATATTAAGGGGAAATGTATAGAAATAGCAATTAGCAGCGTTCTGCTGAAGGAGTAAAGAAAATTACTATTTGAAAAGCTGGTTAACAGATAATACATTTATTTTTTGAGACTATGGATGTATAACAAAACTTTCACAGCCTTTAAGCTTCTATATAATAATTTGAGTTCAGTTTATTCTAAGACCCCAAAGGCAAAGTATTTGCACATAAAATAGAGCTGGAGGTTAAAGTGACATGACCTGTACTTTAGTCTGACGTGGTCTTGTGGACTTAAGCAACAACTGGGTGCTCATTCATTCACTGAATCTAGGTTTCCTTATTGCTAAAGTGAGGACAACAACTACCTCTCATGGAAAGGGTTGTGAGGAATGGAAATGATTATAATGTTGTCTGGCACACAGTGGTAAATCACTTTCTTTATTCCATAAGTGAAAGCTGCTTGTTTTCCTAGTGGTTGTATTTATTAATCACCTATGGTCAGGCAGTAAATTCTTTATATGTACATGTACATTATAATACATGTACTTTATTTAACATACTTAAATAACATTCATTGCTCATATTTTTTTTGTAGCGGAGGCACTATCATCATTCTCTATTAATTAGAACAAAAGTCTCTAAATTTTTTATTGTAACCCCATAGATAAAAAACTGAACATGTTCTAAATATATGTGTATAGTTTATTTGGCCAGGAGGAGAAGGAGGTAGCAAAATAAAGTAAAATGAGTTTCTTTTTGTACCTGTGAAAAATGGTTATTTTATACATCCTGTTTTGGAGATGACTGGATTAGGAAACTGAGGCTTAAGTAAACTTACAGAAGTTCCAAGGTTGTTCTGAAAGAGAACCTTTTGCTGTGTTGGGCTATCCTTGTGAAATTTGGCTGTGGAGAGGATAAACTCTTGCACTAATATCCCTTATGTTCTTTATAGCAAATCTTGACATAATTTAATTACTTTATATTTTCTTCATGAAAAATGAACTAATACTGGGTTTACCCTATTTTAGAAAGCAGGGCAAGAAGTGGTGCTTTAAAAAAAATTTTCCATCACCCCTCAAAAGAAACTCCATTCAAATTAGCAGTCACATCTCATTTCTCCCCAAAACCTCTTAGCATAGACATTGCTCTCTCTATAGGTTTGCCTGTTTTGGACGGTTCAAATGAATGGTAGTCATACACTGTATGATTTTGTGTCTATTTCCTTTCACTTTGTATAGTGTTTCCAACGTTCATCCTTATTGTAGCATATGTTAGTACTTGGTTCTCTTACTGCCAAAGAATCGTATATGTGGCTGCAGCATACTCTATCAGTGGATGGATGTTTGGGTTGTTTCCACTTTTTGATTATGATATGAACATTCATGTATAACTTTTTATGTGGACATATTTAAGTATACCTGATTAGAATTCAATCATATGTTAACTATTTGTTTAATCTTTTTAGGAAATGCAAGATTCTTTTCCAAAGTGGCCATGCTATTTAGGACCGAGCCTTTAAATTCTGTATTCTCAACATTGCAATGTGCAACATTGCTAATGCAATGTTTACTGAATGAATGTTGTTAAATAATTCATTCCACAAACTTTTTCTCAAATAACCAATATGGACCTTTTGGTTACATATCTGCTTATGATTCAGTACAAAGCCATAGCATGTCCCCTACTCTTTAGCACTGTCATTTTAATACATTAAAAAAAAAAATACTATTGGTTTATATACAGATGAAGAAAGAGACTAAAATTAAAAACTGATGCCTACTGATCTTTCTTATGCCTAAAAGTGGCCAATATCTACTTTGTGAAGTATTACTCACTGGGAGAATCTCAAACGTTTGTAGTGTTCCACTGTTTAGTGTTATCGTTTCAGAGTCAACAGTAGCAGTAGGAGAGTCTGTTGAAGCTGTGGTAAGAACAAAGACAACAATAAATAAAATACTTTGTAAATTTAAATTTCCCTAGTGTACTTAATTATTATGAAGGCAGTCTTATATTGGATAATTTATCTGGAAACCTGAGGTCATTTAAATATCTTATGAGATATAAGATATTTAATGGACTTGTCTTGGATGACATCGATCAGGGGTTGGCAAACCAAGGCCCAGAGCCAAATTCAGCCTACCACCAGTTTTTGTAAAGTATTGTAAGAACACAGCCATGCCTGTTCATTTATGTATTTTCTATGGTTGCTTTTATACTACAATGTCAGAGCTGCATAGCTGTGGAGTTGCTTACCCATGGAACAGATTGTAAAATATTTTTAATGTTGGGATGTAAGAGGAATACACTAAGGCTAACTTGTAAAGAGATAGGAACCTGGTAAAAAAGAATTTTCTGGACATTTTGGTAGGCAGTACAGATGCCTGTAATGGTAGTCCCAAAACATTAGGTTTTAGTTCTAGTGGCATCATTTCCTAGCTACATAAACCTTGGCAAATAACTTACTTTAATCCAAAGTCATGTTCAGAAACTATCTATTCTGCCTACCTCATAGAATTGTTATGAAGATCAAAAACATTTGAGAAATATAAGTATTATTTCAGAAGACCATGTTTGGGAGACCAGACAGCACTTTAGAGATCAGATAGTATAGTCTCTTTATAGGTGGGTCAACTGAGACAGATTTAAGATTTAATCAGTGTCTGCTGAAGGTTATATAGAAACTAAAATTTATTAGAAGAGATGTGATCTCTTGGTGCTTGCAGTCATATCTAGAGGTATATCTACATGAAAAAAAAATTGACTTTTAATGTGTACTGTTTGTTAGTTTATTATATTCTGACTATAATGTCTCAGTTTGAAAGAAATGTGATACCTTTACCAAAAGAAATGCACTTGATTCGTGTTATTTCTCTTAATATCTGGTGGATTCTTAAGATCATACCTAATTTGAAATGATTCCAGATAACCTCAATCAATGGTAAGCAAACCATGGCTGCAAATAATGTGGCTCCAGG
Organism: Cynopterus sphinx; assembly: GCA_030015415.1. NCBI lineage: Eukaryota > Metazoa > Chordata > Mammalia > Chiroptera > Pteropodidae > Cynopterus > Cynopterus sphinx. The sequence continues at coordinate 31,718,212 of CM057391.1, forward strand.
CTAAGAATTTACATTTTAAAGGATAATTTAAAAACAAAACAAAATTCTAGAAATACCTATGTAGCCTGAAAAGCCTAACATATTCATATTTTCTATTCTGGCCCTAAAATCTGCCGATCCTAAAGGAAGAACAATCATGAGACTGTAGCCTGAATGTCAAGAATAATGGGTGTGTATTAAAACTCTCATTATACTCATATTTCTTGCTGGAATAAAACTATTCTAAGTACTTTTAAAAAGCCATGCTGTGAATGAATACTAAGGTACCATTTTCCCCCCAAAGTACCATCAGTTCAATAGCCAAGAAAAATTGTAACAATCTCCATGCACAATTTATAGCCAATAGCATCTCTTTATATTTATGGGTAGACTAGTAATTTCAACTGCTTTGTAATTCTCAAAACTATAAACATGAGCAGTGTCAAAGAAAAATTTGTTCTTTATTATACTGGTAGACAGCTAAAGCAAATCACCAAATTTAAATTAGAACTTTAAGGCAGGCATGATTAGTTTAGATGTCTCTAAGGTAACTTTGACAGTCACTGCATATACAGATATATAGAGTTAATAACATTAACAGGTGGTCCAGCGATTCTCAAACATTTGAAAATCTGTATGGTGTTTCTATTTGCCATAATGATTAGAAAGCACTACTGGCATTTTGTGAGTGAGGTCAGGGACACTGAGCGTCCTATAGTGTGTAGGAGAGCCCTGCAAACAAAGAACTGTCCCCCTCAAAATGACAATAATACCCTAGTTGAGAGTAACACACTGATGGACTATTGGCAATGACCTTTCCATAGGCAAACAATATTACAGAGGAAAAAAAAGTAAAAGTGAATAATAGTTCTGAGATTTTCTTCTCATTCCTTTTCTGTCACTCTGACAGAAAGGTAACTAGAAAGACCAACTTGGCTTAGACTTAGCATATACCTTTCTACTTCTCCAATAATTGCTAGGTTCTCATAATCTCGTTAAGTAAAAAGATATAAGGCAAAGAAACAGGGGTAGGCAAAATAGTTCCTATAGGAAATTGGCTCTTTATTTCTTAAGAAAACCTTTTCAACCTCACCAAAATCCATTTCTTCTACAGTCCATCTGAAATCGTTTCCTAATTTTTGTCTTCTGGTGAATTACTACAAATGATGTGCCACCGTATGAACTCTATTTCTTTGCACGATTGACTATATTTTAGGTAATTTTCTATTAACAGTTAATTTATAACATCTTAGAAAAGTTGATTTAAAATGGTCTATAATGGCTGGATATTGGTTTTCTTCTTTTGTTCAAACATTAATTGTGCTAACAAATATAAAATGCCTTAGATCTCCTTTAATTTGTCAGCTTGGATAAATTTCTATCAACATTCTACAAGACTGAAAGGTATCAGAGCCATTAGCCAAACCAAGTAGCAAGGAGTCTTGAGGTTCCAACACTTACAGACATGGGTGATCTGGACTGGAATCTGCAAAGCTGTCACGGGGCTTGGAGAGATGGCTGTACTGTCTTCCAAGCGGGCGACTCTGATCTGAACGTGTTGTACACTGGAACTGGAATTACTGTTTGGAACTCCAGATCCTGATTTATTCTCCAAAAGCGATGGGTTGTTTTTTTGATTCTCATGTAACTGTTTAAGACCTTTTATTAAGACTGAAGGGAGATGGGTAGACAAAAAGAACATTGATTCTCCGACAGACCACCATCTAAGCAGCAAGGGAGGTGGGGGGTAAGGAGGGAAAGTATTTGGAATAAATAATTGTATACTAGATATGAGATCTTACCAAATTACAATAAAAATATTTTAAAACTACAACCTGTTTGGAAATTTTTGTAAATGTTATCCATCACATCAGATTTAGAAAATTCATAATGTAATATTGTTCTTGCCATCTAAGATGCATTAAAAAAATAGTCATTGTGAAGATCATGGAAATAGAACACTTTCTGTATATCATCATAAATTTATTTTATTAATGATAAATATTGGTAATGCTAAGTAGCTTATTTTCATTTTTAAATGATTACTTTTCTCCCAAGGACTCAAGGGCATTTGACTATTTTAGCCACTGCAAACACATCATCAGCTGGCTCTGAGTCTAACTCAGAACTCCAGAGTAGCAGCTGATCTTTCCCAAATAGTAATATGTAGCCACCTTGAGTTTTTGTACAGGAAAGCCAACTCTAGACTTGCCTCCTCTGCTACTCATGATAAATTACATCAGCTCTCTCAGGTGATGCTGCAGTCTGGCTGGGTTCATGTTACATTAGTATTCATCCACTCTTCTAAATTTAACATCAGATTTATAAATTAATAACTGGGTATTTAATTTTTAAAACACCAGATTTTCATTAAGCCAGCATTTCTCAGCATTTAATTTTCCTTTGGAAAAATATAAGTTGGAGAACTATATTAAGAGGAATGACGTGATTACTTAGACTGTACAACTTAGTTCAGTGTAAGTGCACAGCAGATGATGAAGAGTATGCTATGCCTCATGCAAACCGAACTTAAGACCTCCAGATTTATGCAACAAATGAACTCAGAAATTTACATAACCTTTGTTCTATACAATAAATCACAGAATTTCTCTACATAAACCCAGTAAAGATATTTGAAATTATTCAACTTAAATTTAAATCAACTTTTATTTTTTTTATAAGTTTTCAGAAATACCTCTTTGTATACAGTGAAAATATATATGTAAAATTTAGCTCCTCTTCATAGTTTATGTGAGAGAACACATAAACTATGTGTGTAAATATAAATTTTTATCTTAGGTGCTTTGAAAATTACAAATCATATCAACTCTTATTTTCCAAATAAATAAAACTCAGGTTTAAGTGAAAATCTATGATTCATATCTTTAGCTGAGGCAAAGAACTTATAAACTCTAACCTCTAACTCCCAATATGGTAAATATGGTTAAGACAAGGGAAGGACTTTAGCAAATAATACATTACCGGGGAATGAAACATCCTTATGGTTTGCAATTTGTCTTTTGATGGTCCACCATTTACTTCGAAGCCACTGTGGTGAACGGACACTGCTCCATCCTTCTGCTAACAGATCCCAGTTTATGTCATTTTCATCAGCTACATCAAGCTCTGCTATCCTACAGATTACAAATAAGCATCTGTTAGAAATGACAGGTTGTCACTGACAAGCTGTTAAGTTGCATGGGAAAGGATTCCAGGACTGTAGACCTGCTTCGAGAGCTAAGAGTTATGAAATACCATCACCAACAGCCTGTTGCTAATGGTACCACCAATAAGCTGAACCATAAATAAACCAGATGAAGCACTGTGAAGGAAAGGGAATAACTAAAGGTTAAAAAAGGATAAGAGCAGGTTTAGTGTTCTGCAATGTTTTATATTGTGTTATAGTTATTTCCTGCATATGAGCTTTTCCATTTGCAAATTAAATGTTTAGAAATGAACTAAAAGTGACTAGTTGAAAAAAACTTAAAAGCAACCCAAAACAAAATGACAAGTCAAAAACAATATTCCAGCAGCAATCAAAACCAGAAAAACCCACCAAAACAAAAGACTGTCTCCTGCGACCCCGCCCCCAAACACAACTAAATGTGGGTTTTCAATGGTTTGTTTTTTAGCTTTAACTGTCATGCTGATTTTGATTTTCAGTAGAGAACTATCCACAACAATTGCTGCTATTCAGTGTCTCAAATCTTTTCTTCCTGGTATTTTTGCCCATCTGAGTCACTAAGTCTTAATGGTTAAACCAACAAATTAAAAAAATTAGCTTAGGATTATTACCTTAAAGCTTTTTTAGATATGTATGAAATGGAAGTATCTGATTTAGTCTAGTTTGAAGGTGTGGGTTAACTGCTGACTGGGTCCCTTTCTTGGCAATCTTAGCCAAAGATTGAAGGGCATAGAGACTGAATTGCCCTCTTATCCTCAGTATGGCGCCCTAGGCTAGGACTGAGGCACATGGGTGGGACAGTGGAAAAGCTGCACTGCCTTGGCCTGTGCCATACCTGTTTTGTAAGTATAGAGAGGACTTCAGTCTCCACAACTCATATCTGGTACTTTGCATGAGCACTACACCCACTAAAAAGGAACAAACACAAAACAAAGAGCTCAACATAAAATACTTAGGATCTAAACAGTGGCCCTTTATGGAAAGGATGCTTTTCAGACATTAGGCTTCTCAAAGAGAAAAATCAATCAAGACATACCCATAGCAATTAAGGAGCTTTTGTCATTAAGAGATCTGAGGACACAAACCTGAGGATGAGATTGATTTCATCTTCTTTTGTCCACTCAGTACCTCCACTCTGTTTCCAGTTTAGGTAATTTAGCCATTTAGAACGACACTGCTTTTCTGAGCGGGTACCCACTCGTTCTGCCACAGCTGCCCAAGACACACCCTGTGTGACTATGTCACCTGGCTCAGTGCTTGTCAATTCATGGACCACCTCTGCAAGTCTCTTTTCCTCTTCTTCTGTCCACTTTCCTGAAAAATGGAAATCATCCAGACTATTTTTTTTTTTTGGCAAATCAGACTCAGCCCTGTATTTCCAAGGATGGAAAGTATGCAACAGTACTAAAAGCATTTCCAAATGACCCTCAGGTAAGACACTGCATATACTTAGTAATTCAGTTATATTTCACTAGTCTAGTAAAGTTCTTGGTACAAAAGAAAATACAGAATTCTAATAGAAAGCATTGACTGACTCTTTAAGAAAAACTACCCTAAATATAACTAGAAGAAATTATGTGCTCTCAAGTTATACTAAATCCTAAGTAAGAAGAGCTTGCTTCATGGCTTGATGGACAGAGAAAACTCATACTTTTTTCCTCAGTCTCACTGAAGAATCCCTGCTTTGTGGAAGTGTAACAGGCTCAATAGAGACCACTACTTTTAGGAATGAGTGACAAGGGATAAATGAAATAACATCTATGGCCTCCTACCCATTTTGGCAAAAATAAAAATAAATTTATACCATCTCCTTTCCCCGCTATCCCAACACCAAGCTGTGATCAAACTGAGACTGGTATTCACTTGTATTTCTATTCCAGGTTTTTCTGAACCCGTAAACCTACTAATAACATCAAATGTTCCTTTTGGTCTTTTCTTAAGGAGCTTGAGTAGAAAAACAGAAAAAAAAAGAACCTTTCAAAAAAAAAAAAATTCCTTTCATTTCTGTTTCCATTTTATTACCAGTAGGTAAAAACTTCTAGATAAATTCAAAAACGCTACATGCTTGCTTCAAGGATTTGTTCATTCAACAAGAATGTATTTACTGTCTATTATGTGGTAGGCAAAGGTCTGGATTCCATGGATTGAAAACAAAGTCCTGTTCTCCTAGTTTAGCATGGTAAGAAAGGAAGGGAAAAATCAGACTGTGCTGGTTTACAGCATAATACAACAGAGAACTCCTGATCAGAAACGATACATCTGATCAGAAACAATACATGGAAAGGTAACAGGCAGATCAATCCTCCTCAGGCTGGCAAACAAGAGCAGTGTTCTTCCAAACTATGGTAACAAAAGGGGTTCTGTACTCATAGCACCTTACATGAAACTGGGGTCTGTCCTAAATCTAAAGCTTCCATTCCTGCTTCATTCATTAAAGTCTCATTTACCTCAGAATGACACAGTTGGTGGAATTTATGTCCTCATTGCCTTGCAGGTAATAGTGCTGGTGGAGTGGCTAAACAGGAGACATTACCGATTCCACTTTAGCAGGGTTGGAGGGTGAGGATAGAAAATATTTTTCCTGGAAGCTCAGGCTTAACTTGGGAACTATTTTTCTTATTGAAGGACTGATCACAGACTGTAGAGCCTTCAGAGAATATTAGGGCTAAAAGAGAAATAACTATGAGATCGCCTATTCTGATCTCTTTATTTTACAGAGGAAACTGAGGCTCACAAATGTTAAGAGAGAGTTAAGTGACAGAGTCTGTGTACCATTGCTGAAGTTAGGTTTAATAGTATATTCATCGGTACATTTCTATACAATAAGAGTTAAACAGGCATTTGTGGTCTGGTCTAGAGACGGAAACAGCAATCACAAGTTTTTTCCTTGCTTTGAGTTTAAAATAAGCACAACACATACAAAGCTTTGGAACACAGCTTTTTCCTAAATTGGGACCTGCCAAACTAAAGTTTTTCATAAATGTGAGTTGATAAGCTGTAGTTAACAAAAGTTCAACTGTTAGATGAGCTTAAATTAAAATTACTTTCTGTATATTTGCCTTAAAAATAACTGTATATAATCTTTAAAAATAAATACCTTCCTAACTGAAGCAGTTCTGAATTGCTACAAAATGGAAACACGGTAGGCCTAAAACCTTGGAAACTGAGATGTGTCCCTATGAACAATGTCACTATACAAAAGTATAAAAATAAAGAATTAGTTGGGTCTATTAACCTCGAGGAAGAAGGAAGACTAGAAAATGGAATTTGAACTAAACTGAATTACAAATTCTTTCCAGAACAGAAGAGAAAGTGGTATCTTAAGGGGCAGGAAGTTCAAATGGTGACCAAAAAAACACCACCAGCAGCACTCACAGTACCTGTGTTGCAAGTATCCTTCATCAGTCGGCACCGATCTTTGACGGAAGATGCACTTCTTCCTAGCGCCGCCCCTATTGTTGCCCAGTCATTGCCATGCTTTATCCGGAGCCTAAAACAAGAGTCTGCCAATCAGCATTTGGTTCAACTGTTTTCTCCCTTTTAATTTCATCATTTATTCTTCATTCTTCTTCTTCCCATTTGACTGGTTTGGAAGTTGTGGGCAGCAATACTTTGAGAGCCAAAGTTTGAAAGTGTGGCCTTTTTTTGGGGTCCACAGTTGTCTGTGGGTGAAAAAAAAACAGGCAGCAATTGCCTTTTTCCTGGGTCAGAGAAGAAATAAGTAACTTGGATATGTGTTCAAAAAAGACCAAATTTCCCCTCAGGTTACTGATACAATCTCCCAGGCAATCCCCAGATTTTTCCCTTTTGAATACTCCTAACAAATTCTTGGATATCTGAAAAAGTTTCACAAGTCTTTATTATCATAAATAAGACCAACCTTCAGAATTTTCATGACCACATAATTCATTAATCCTTAGTATATGGTCCTAATTCAATGAAGCAAAATTGTGTTTCCTGTGAAATAGCCTTTATAAAGTAGAGTTAGCCCAGGCATTCAATGAAACACTGCCTAGTCACCATTTTAACCTAAGCCAGGTAGCACAATCCTGGTTTTGATTCTGGTATATAAGATCCCCAAATTTAGACTTCAGGCCACCAAGAATGGCCATATTTGATCTCTTCTGTAACCCCTAACAGTGGTGTAAAGACACATTTTATTTGTTAACTGACACTAGGAGGAGACTAAATTTATGGGCATGATTACTCTGTGCAGGTATGGATCTGATAAATTCTTTTAATGGTCAATCATTAACAGCAGGATTAAATTATACCAGTCTACCAAAAATTCTTGACATTTCAAAGTAAAACTTTTAAAACATGAGACATTAAAAAAAAAAAGAAAACACGAAAATGAAAATCCAACTATCAGAATTAATGAATAAAAATCTTTAAACTTACTCCTTGAGCTTTTCAATTTCTTCAGGTGTATATCTAGAAATTTAAAGAAATTTAAAACAAAGGATCAATTAAAACAAAGAATGCCAAAAACCTTAATAAAAACCAGAATTTCACTTAAGAGTCAAATGTTAAGTCACCTAACATATTGATAATATTTTTAAAGTAACCAATTTCAGAGTAATAAAAATTAATGCTTTTATTTTCTTTTTTAAAAATAAATACTATTAGCTATAAGAAAAGTGAGCACTTTATGATCTTCTTTAAAAAAATTCAACAATTAAGACATATTTGCTCCTATGCTGCCTCTTTCCTTACTTCAAAGTTAGGTTCAGGAACTCTAACAGCTATTCTGAATGACTCAGTGGTGACACTGTAAACTAGAGCTAAAAAGAAAATCTATGGTAAATTCTCACAAAGCACTGAAAAATTTAAATTCTCTTCATTTTCTGTATCTATGTATGGACATCTGACATAGTGTAGCTCCAATGCATAGGCTCTCCTTTTTAAGGAGGTACTTGATATAGTCAATGCAATGCTCTTCTTAAAAGCAGTATCTAATTAGTCACACTACTACAACCTCAAATTCCCAAAGAGAAAAATATGTCAATAACAACACCATATAATCATTGCATTGAAAATATGATGCCTTCCCATGTTACCAATCACAGAAATCCATGAACTGTATCATGAAATATAGTTATTTTCTACTCTGGACTAAAGAAAAGTCACTGAACTAGGAAATGCTATACTATAAAAATGAACAGGAAAAATGTTACCAATGAATTTATAGAATTCTTTGCACAATTCCTAAATCTTTAACCACTATGATAGTTTTTATAATGGTACTTCACTACAAAGCAGATTTTGATATCTTAAGTCAATAAGTCCTAAACCTATGTAAAGTGATTTGGAATAGATTCTAATTTCTAAAAGAGGCATTATTATAACAAGCCTTCACCATATTGACAACATAGACCTGGAGTAATATAACTCAACAGCGATTCATAGAATAGCTGTCTTCAATTAAGGCTTTGATCACAACTATTTATTAAAAATAGTTCCTTAAGTATTTCCCCTAATTACATGAAATCATGCAGCATTACAAGGTTTCATACTTTCCCACATGGTTTCTGTCATCATACATGCGGAGCACTCTTCTATAAACTGCAAACAAAGGCCGGTTCAGACCCCATGCTATAGTCCTGTAGAAATCTTTTCTTTCGTCTTTTGACATCTCAAAGATGATTTCTGTAGCATCTTTTATTCCGCGTGCCTAAATGGGTTACATTTCTTTGATTTAGGGATTTCTGATAAAATTCATTATGGATATACTATGCTTTTTAAAAGATTTTTTTTTAATTTAAAGATCATCATTGGCATTTCAAAAATAATGTATTGCTAATTCATTAATAAGTAAAATATAAACTTCAAAATGTTGCATGATAAATGATACTTAAATGTTTCAAAAATAAATTGTATATAATTCAATAAAGTTGAGTTTTGTCAACCCCCTTTAAAATTATAAAATACTAAGATCTAAAGAAAGTAGAGGAAGAAAGTCCTAAGAACAAAATTAATAAATCTAGAAAACAAAAAATAGAAAGCATAAGCAATACTAAAAATTATTTCTTTAAAAAGATCCATTGAGACTAATACAAAAATAAATTTATGGGGGAAAAAAAGATAACATTAAAAGTGAAAAGATGTGGCCTAAGTAGAGATGTTACAGAGATTAGACAATTGAACATGATGAAAATTTTATGGCAGTAAATTTGAAAACTTATATAAAATGAATTCCTAGAAAAAGTCAACTTACCAAACTGACTCAGGAAGAGATAAAATATCTAATAAGCATAGACCGTCAAGAAAATGTAATAAATTATTAATAATTTTCCAACAATGAAAACCCCAGGCCTAGATGACTATTTTACAGGTAAATACTATCAAATAATCAAGAAAAACATAATTCTGATTTTAAACTATTCCAGAGCAATGAAAAAGAAAAGGGGTAGGGAGGGACACTTTCTCATTCATTTTATTAGTCTAGCATAACCCTGATAGCAAAAGCAGACAAGCACAATTTCAGAAAATAATTTTCAGGTCAAGCTCATTTGTTAACACAGATCTCCCAAGTCCTTAAAATATTTTAGCACGCTGAACCAAGCAATGTAAAAAAGGTTAATAATCAATGCAAAAGGTGAACTCATTCCAGGAATACAAGTTTATGTTAATTTCAGAAAAATTATTACTGTAATTAATCATGTGAGTATATTTATGGAAAAGAATGTAAAATATCAATAAGTGTGGAAAGAGCATAAAATCCAACATTCACATTTGACAACACTCCTAGTAAGTTAGATTTGTAAACTGATAAAAAAACATATAAAAAGTATAAAGATTGGAAAACAGTCATTTGCAGATAATGGTATCTATATATACATATATACATATATATTTATGAACCCAAAAATCTATGAAAAATTATTTGATTTAAAAATAAAACCGTATTTAGCAAGGCTAGTGCTTACAAAATCAATATGCAGACATTTGCATTTATGTACAAAGCTCATAAAAAAGTTCTCATTTATAATAGTTATCAAAATTAAGAGCATTAGGACTAAATCTTAGGCATGTTATGCAAGTCATTCATGGAGGAAAAACTAATGAAAGATATTACAAAGGAACTAGCTAAAATGGAAAACTATACAATGTTCCTTAGGGAGAAGATGGAATCTTGTAAAGATGTTAATTCTCCTCAAATTGATGCACAGATATAACCCCAATAAAAATTCCAAGAGTTTTCCATTTTCTGCAAGTTGATTCTACATTTACAATGGAAGATTAAAGGGCCAAGAACATTCATTAAGAAACTTACTCTACCAGATACTGGGACTTCTGAAGATAGTGCTATACTAATGCAGGTATCAACAAACAAAACTTGGGAACAAATTTAGAAATTAATTCATGGAAGCCTGATCTCGGGCAGAATGGACACTGGAGATTGGGGAAAAAACTAACATTCCATAATGATGCTGTGACAATTATCATCCACACAGAAACAACAACACACTGAAACCCTATCTCACACTTACAGGAAAAATAAATCAGAGTGAAAGGCAAAACTAAAACTTTTATAAAATAATGTATGAGAATATCTGCATGCCCTTTTGATGTAGGGGAGGATTTCTTTAAAAAGCATGCAAAATATTAAAGTATAAAGAGGATGAATTTTGATATTGAAATTAAGAATCTTTTTTCATCAGATGTCACCTAAAGAGAAGAAAAAGACAGGCCGCAAAATTGGGACAAGATATCTGTAACAACCAAAAAACATCAGTATCCAGAATTCATTAAGAATATCTAGAAAAAGAAAAAACCCATAGGAAAATTGGCAAAAGACATAAACGGGAATTTGAAAAGAGGAAACAAATGTCCAATAAGCATATAGAACTATGTAATCAGAGAAATAATAAATTAAAACTATAATATCTTTCAAACCCACCAGATTAACACAAATAGCAAAAAAGGAATCGAACCAAGTGACCATTCACCATAAAATGGGAAACTTACAGTGTGCATATCTGCACAATGAAATACAATAAAACAAATCAACAGGGCATTGATTTCAAAATCATTATATCTAACAAAAGTTACATAATAGCCATAGAAATTTATTTACATAAATTTCAAAAATAGGTGGAATTATACTGATATACATTTTATACTTTTTAATGTATGAAGTCCATAATAACTTACCATCAGAAAGTTTCTAAATTTTAAAATCTCTTCTAAAATTTTTTTGTTTATGCAATTTCAATTTTGTAAACAATTAAATCTAAATATCTGCTGGGCACTTACCTACATGCAAGGCACTGTGTTGTGGAATGACTAGTAAGATAAAAAGGTTCTGCATTTTTTTGTTTTGCTCATAGCTGTTACTTTCATTTATCCTTTTACCCATATTACATCTAATTAGTTTAAAATGGCTCCTTCTTAGAAGAGCACTATGTAATAACAACCATGATCAAAAACCAAAACCAAATATAACCGTCCCTCGATTTATGTGGATTATCCATTCCACATATCATCTCTTTTACATGGAAGAAAACTATGTAGAGTCCACTGGCATGAAAAAAAAAAACCACTGAAGAAAAAAACCAATATAAGTTATAAAAAAATTTATTTCACATATTTTCACACACAAAAAAATGCTAGCGAAAATTCAGGGAAACCAAAATAAATTTTATTTTCTGTCAGTGTCTGTACTGTGATCTAAAGCAATCAACCTTTGCTTTTTTAGTTGGTACAAAGTCACTATTTTCATCACTCAAAATATGTGGAAATACTACTTAGTTTCATTATTTATGTTTATGTTTTTTGGATGATCTTTTTCCAACCCCATCTTTTGCTAAGTTCTCAAAAATCTTTCACTATTCACTGCAACATTTAAAAAAATCTTTTTGAAATTTTAAGGCTTATTGGATATTTGAATCCATATTTAGAATTGGAGTTTCCAGTTTTGTGCCCAGTTGAAGAGCTTTGTAAATATCTTCTGCAGTGAATGAAACTGGTTCAAGGTCACTGCTCTATTCATTGGCAAGCTGGACTTTAGATAGTAAGTGAATTAAATCATTATTAGTTAATTTGTGATCCACTAGAAATTGGTTAATATCTATTTCAAATTGTCAGAACCTTATTGAAATTCATTTAATAAATTAATAATGCCACTTAATTCCTCTTTAGTTGTTGAAACAATGTTCCCTGGTACAACCACTTCTGGCCATACAGCTTTCCAGCAAGCATTTAAAATTGACAGCTTTATATCACTCAAAGTTAAAAGCAATATTCTTAATACAACTTAAAATTGTGTATTTATTCAAGCCTTCTGTAACTGTGATTGACATTTTTCTTTCATATAATTTTCAGCTTCTACAAAAAACATTTGTAAAACCAATCCCAAAACACATTAGTAGTCAACCCTGCTTTTTTATTTGCCATCCAATTAATGGGAAGATCATTAATAATTGTGAGCTAGTAAGTATTAGTTCTCTGTACGTTACTGAGTTAAGCTACTGCTTTTTAGAAAGAGTAATGGCCAATAATGGAAATGAAAAAGAATCATGTAAAATGAGACCCTGCAAATGTTAACTGCGTGTAACAAGTCTGTCTAAAGGGGGAGCGGGCATATTTACTGCATACAAAAAACTCTTGTAAAATAAATACTGTGTAAATTAAAGGATGGGTGTAAATGATTTTTTTCCATGGTCAGTACATCTTTTTGGTCATTTCCTGTTTCTGTCACTCCTATCATCAGTCTCCCAATCACTCAAAATGAAAACAAAGTGATTACAACTCCCCATTTTCCTTCTCCACCAACATCCAGTCACCAGGTTTTCTTAGAGACTACTTGCTTATCTGCGCTTTCCCTGCCAATTCTATTTCCACCACTAAAAAAGTCCTCTTAGTACGCTCACCTGGTCAACTAAAATGGTCATCTAAAATCATGTTTTTTTCCCTTTAATCAACTAGCTGAAAGGAACCTTGGAGATCATCTCCATTACCCTAGAAAAGAAACTACTAGCTGCTTAATTCTCAAAGCTCAGTGTTCTTACTCAGTACTGTGTTATCTAAATCCATGCATTTTTCCAGTTTTAACTAAAAGTGTTATGAGACCAGTGGCCAGCTTTAATATACTTCTGGATACATTTTTAATGGCCACTGACTTTAACTCTTGAAACAGTTAAGAAGGTTTTATATCTTTATAGTTTATGAAGCTTAGCTTGGGAAGGATGCAGCTTAAAATTAAGCTTAAAAATGTGGATATTCTAGGCAGCAATATATAATAGTGAAAAATTATAAATAATCTAGGTATCAAAGAATAGCAGAACAGTTAAGTAAATACCACACACCTGCCATTCTCAAATACTGCTAATGGCCTACATTTCAAACATGCACTATTTAAATCTAACTCCATTTCTGGGACAGCAAGCCTCTGAAGATTTCCCTGAGAAGAGCACAGATTTACTCACCAACCTCTCACTCTTAACTAAGGTACCAGTCTTTCTCATTTCCTGTAGGGCAGAGTTCTAATTCTTCAGTATGGACTTCAAATGCTAGTTTCCGTAGGCTAATTATTTTGGTTCAAGTTAAAGGAGTTAATGTGGTCTGGGTTTGACTCTGATTCCTTGGTGCTCGGCATTTACTCAAGTTGTTCCCTCCAGTTCTATTTTAGCCTAAGTTCTACTCCCTTTTTAAAGACTCAGCTTAAATTTTTGATCTTCTAAACATTTTCCACAACTGTCCTAAATCTGAAAATAAACTCTTCTTCTGACCTCATACAGAATTTACAACATGTATCACTCACATGGTACAAAGCCTTGTATCATTCTTTATCTGTTTTCAGGATTTCCAAATGGATTGCTGCTTTTCAAAATCATGTTAAGGCGAGATGTATTTCCAATACCTCAAAAATACTGTGTTCAACAGGCATTTAACAAATCTGAGTATGAAAATGAACTAAAGTTTTGATTTTTTTTAAAGGGAAGGGCTAGTATATCATAAGTTCATTCAAAGAAGATGCACATTTTAGGCTTTTAGACCAGGGGTCCCCAACCCCCAGGCCATGGACTGGTAACAATCTGTGGCCTGTTAGGAACTGGGCTGCACAGCAGGAATGAGTGGTGGGAGAGCAAATGAAGTATCATCTGTATTTGCAGCCGCTTCCCAGTGCTAGCATCACCGTCTCAGCTTCACCTCAGAGGATCAGGCATTAGATTCTCATAGGAGTGCTGGTCCCTGGTGCCAAAAAGTTTGGGAGCTGCTGCTTTAGACAATACAAACCTAAAATAAACTAATTTATAGGCTGCTTTGAAAGCAGGGCTATTAAGATTTTTGTCTAAACTTCAGGGTGGTTAATTAATGCAGTAAAGCTATTTAAAACTGAGAATTCAAAATGTTTAAAAATATGCTATAATCATACACTTTAAAATTATTAAACTGCAACTTTAGCTAGTTATCCATTACAAAAATTACTGAAAAGCTCTTAAGTATAAATATGCTGCTTTGGCATTTTTGCAATTGGCAGTGAACGAATTAGTCCAGAAACAACAATAACAAAAATATGCCATAAGATACCTTCAGATAGCGTTCAATATTGTTCATCAAAATATCAATTTCTTCCTTGGACCACATCCCCTGCTTCCATTTGTGTCCTTTTAAAAGAAAACAATGTTATAGAAATGTTATTGCTTAGAGGAATAAAATATAAAATATACCTCTTGTATCCTTTCAGCAGTATAGAACTACTTAAAAGACAAATAAGTATTAGAAAAGCTTAACTGTGCTGATGAAATCCAACGAAAAATGAATATTATGGGCAAAACAAGATTTACAAAAAATTCTAGGGCAAGGTAAACACAATACACTAGATAGCAAATGAATAATATATTCTAAATGAGAATTCACAGTAGTTACAAACAATAAGTTTACTTTTGTTTCCTTTCCTTATGACAGAGTGGCATATACATAATCCCTATTTTCTTGTAGCAGCTTCTTAGCAATCCTTATGAACATAGCAGCGCTATAAACACTGTGACAGTAAGCCTGTAAGCCACTTAGCGGACCAAAGTAAGTAGACCTTTGAAAAGACTTGACTTCCTATTCCCATAAGCAATAATTGTACTATCTTTTAAATGCTACCACGGCATTTGCTCAGAAATTAGTAAGACAAAATTTATTTCATATTAGAAAAATGATCAATTATTGAAAAGCAAATGTTTGTTTCATAGTCTCATTCAGTCATGTAGAGCTACATTTAATTCATTTAGAAAAGCTCACTTCTTGTAACTACTTAATCACAATTATAAAGGCTCAACTCAGAATCCTGATGACTATGGCTCTTTTTACCTCCTTTTTTTCCCACTGGACACTAAAATTCACAGTATACCTTACCTTTGTTAGTCAGAGAGTCCTTATCTTCTTTAGTTGTAAACCATGCTTGGCTAACTGCTGAAACTTCCTCATTACCCAAAGGAGATATTTCATCTAGTTGCTCATTCTGTAGAATCTTAAAGTTAAAACAAAGTCAACTTAATTTAATACCCAACCTGATTTCTCTCTTTGTAATGCAAAGCCATTATAAAACTCTAATATAGTAATATAGGATTTAATTATTTTAAATATAGTAAAATATATTTATAGAAAGATGTATTTTCTTGCTGTTTTTATTATGGCAGTATGAAAACAAAATTATCTACATTAATAAAATATGACCTTCATTTAAGCAAGTAACTCTACCAGTGACTTGAATTTTACTGAATATTGGCTAAGATTCCATTAAGTATTTAAATCAGTATAGGATATCCAAAGCCATTTATACATTTATATATGTAAAATAAACTCTAAAATGGAAATGATGGGGCTGAATGTTATGACTGATTGTTAATGTCCTCACATGTAGTTTGCTGCCTAGTCATATGTAATGTAATCTCGTTAAATTTAAAGGATTAACAGGCTAAATCAAAAGACACTATTCCAAAATCATGGTCTGTTTATTGTTTACTTACAATTTTGTTTTGGCCAGCCTCTAGAGCTGATTCCTATCCCCATTAATATAGCTTTTTCTCAAATAACTATATGATACTACTTTATTATTTATTATTATTATTGCAGCTAAAGCAGTCTTTACTGAGAAATGTGTAGTTAAAAAATAAGCTTTAGTGAGGCATAATTCACATACCATAAAATTTAGCCTTTAAAGTATGCAATTCAGTGCCTTTTAGTATATTTATGCAACTATCACTGGGTACATTTTTAAAGACATACTTAATCTTGAAAATTCTGTAGGAACAAAGCTGCTTTTAAGAGTTAGCTATGGGCTAAACAGAGCTACAGTGTAAGTGAGGAAGATGTGCTAACAGTGCTATTGTTATTAGCTATCACAGGGAGACTAGGATAAGGGGAGAGTCACATGCATAGTGATCACTCAACCAAGGGCAGTTGCTGGACTGAATCAACTGCTAAGCCATGTCACTGACTGGAGGTAATCCTAGCAAAGACTGGATTATTTACTGAATAAGCAAAAAAGAAAAAAGAAAAAAAAAAAAAGAAAAGGATTCAAACTTCAAAAGGAAATAAAACCTGTATCACTTGGAAAAAAGAGAAGCTGTCATTGAACAACCAAAGCACATTGAGAGGAGAAACCATACCTCTATTGTCACCTACGTTACTTTTATATTTAGTGGTAATGAATATATTGTATTTATAAATGCATTTTTTAAAATCCATGGGCAAAAGCTAGAAATCACTGAACAAGTATAAAAAGTTTTATAACCCTGTATTTATGTGTCAATACATTTTAGACTTTTTTCTTTTAAAGACCAAGAGGCTATTATAAAGCTGAGTATCGAAACACCAGATAGATGATGATGTCTAAGGCCTCTTGTATTCTGAAGATTATAATTCTATCACATTTGACACAGAAGGTGATTCAGAGAGCTTTCAAAAGACTTTGATATATATAATACCCACTTTTAAGAAATGCAATGTAGAAAATGCTCTCCTGAGATGATATTTTCTTATATTAATCAGCTGGTTAAAAGTACTAAATCATCGTTTCCCAAAGTGAGTCTAAATATACAGCAAAGCGCACTCTATGAACCTTAGGAATAAACCTGTCATGCTGAATTACTGCCATCTTTGGACAAATATTTAATGCATTACGGCATAAACTCTCCTGACGAAGAGTTACAATCATTACTTAAGTCATATAATGTTAAATATGTAAATAGCTATCTAATGATGCAAATAATTATATTTTAACAGTAATATTCAACACTGTCAATAACAAATGAGTTAAGTGAAAACAGCAGGAGACTTATTAATATCTACACTGAAGGGTATCTGTACTTATGTAGATATGAATAAGTTTTATAGTATTTTACCTGCATTTTCCTCTACTTTATACATAAATCTTTTAAAATTACTCAGTACTTAATATGCTATTGGGTTTTTAAATTAGTTGTAGAGTTTCATGTTTATAATACATAGAGGCTTAGAAGTATAAGTATTTCACCCAACAAATACCTGTTGCAACCACAGAGCGCTGTATATATTTGGAAATTTTTTTAGTTTCTAATTATCTTTTAAGCTAGTCCCATTACTGGAATGAGACATAGTACATTAACTACTAAGCTATGTAAAATAGCTACATCTGGTTTAACACCAAAGGACAGCAAAAAAGTAGAGTATTTCTGAAATTTTAACTATGCTGACTTTTGTTCATGACTTAATGTTAATCTTACTAAACATATATTCAGAATTATTAAAAGTTTTTCATTCACTAAAATGGTAATAAAAAACCAAGAGGCTAGTATTAAATTATAACTCATTAACTCTTTGGAAATAACTCAAACAAAACAAGCCTGAACTTGTCTAACACTGCCACTGCTCAATGTTATAACTAAGTTGTAAACCAAATCATATGTATGTCCAAAATTATTTTTACTGTGCTGAAATGAAATGGAAGTGAAACTAGTCTTTGAACCTGAAGTGAATTTGACAAGTTCCATTTTAAAGAAAGAATGTGCTCTATTGCTTCAGAGGACTTAGAAAAAACTCCTGTCCAAATCACCCATTGATATGCAAGGTTAACTTATGAGCATCTCCAGCCTGTCTCAAAGCTGTATGGAGCATATCACAGACTCAGTCCTCTGGAACCACTTTGAAGCTCCCTACTGGAGAAGGTTCCCAGTGCACCTACGTGAGATGTCTTTAGTCCTTGATGTTACATATCAACTTATAACTATTGTACTTAACTGAACAAGGGTCACTATGATACTCCACATAAGAAAAATAATGGTACATTGTCTCTACTGTCTACTTCAAAAATATTTTATTAAATAAAGAGATGAAGCAAAAGGAAAAGCTACTAAAAAGAAAGGCACAATCTGCCAGAGATAAATTTATATGTAGAACAGATTTAAGCTTCAACCTAAGAGAGCAAAGAATTCCAATTACTTTTGGCAGAAATAACTTGACAAAGAAGTTCACATAAGAGGAAAACAGTAAGGCTGATTATTAGCCAACTTCTAAACATATAATAAAATATATATAGTCCTACAGGCACCAAAAGGAACTAACTACCATAATCACAACTACTGTAACTAAAACCTGTTTGAAATGACTAACTTCCAGTCATCTAGAATAAACACACATAACCTTTCTAAATCAGTTACTACAGATATCTGCTGGGTAAAACTATCTCAAAAAGCTTTATATTCCAATCAATAGCTAACATAATAGGAAAGATAAAACAAAGTTATTTAACAGCTCAAGTGAGATCACTCCATATAAAGAAGCACATGCATCACCTGTTTTAAAAGAAGTGAACCACTCTACAGGGAGTTAAATTTATAAGACTATCTTTGCTTATAATTCTGAGATTCATATATGTGGGGACTTAGAAACCTGAATAAAGTAATAATTACCTCAATTTTGTGGTTGCTACTTTGTCAGACAAACATGTCTGTGCCATTTTATCACTTAAGGTATATGTCAAGGAGAGCCCTCTTGCAGCTAATAAAAAGACTTACTATACCTGGATCTGTGTCACAGTACCCTCAGTAATCTCATCATCTGCCACCTCTGTGGTTGCGGTCATGGTCACCTCAAAGCTCTGATCATTTTCTGAAACTTCAAGAAAAAGAACAGTTCAACCTCAGAATAATAATGGCGGCTCGTAATTATTTAAAAAAAAATCTATGAGAGGATGGTGGACTAGGTAAAAGCAGGGTCTGCCTCCTGTCAGGTCCACATTAAAATTACAACCAAATTATAAAATAACGTGGAGAATCACCTGAAGTCCGGCTGATCATAATGCATATGTCTGATAATATAAAGAAGGAGCTACAGCAAAGCCAGTAGGAAGGGCAAAGTCACAGACTGGGCTGGACCTGTACCCACAGGTGGTAGTAGAGCATAGGGACAGACAGCCAGGCTGCAGAGAGCCCCCTGAAAGAGTGGAGTCCTTGCCCGATATGGGGGCTCCCCAGCCCAGGGAAGAGGAGTTCTCAAAAAATGACTACAAAAATCAAAGGGGATTCTGGCCATCTGGGTGAGATGGAAAGAGAGTGAAATCCTAGAAGCCCCTTTAAAGGGCCCATGCATAGGCTCTCTTGCCCACACTCACGCAGGGCACTGGGTATGGAAGGGAGGCTTGGGCCAGATTCACACAAGGAAAGACTGTATTACCTGGCACTGAAACGAGGGCTATACAGGCAGTTGCCATTGTGCCTTATTTGGGAACCCCATATGAGGCGGTCTACAGTCCAGCACCAGCTTGCCTGTGTAGATGTGCCCTCTGCATGGCCAATTCTGAAGCTGCACTGCACTGGCCGGAGATTGGCCTGCTCTATCCAACCTATATTGCCCAAGGCAGATTTATCAATAGGCAGCTGCTGACACCCTGCCCCTTTCCAAGGTCCAACATTTGGTGGAGACAGCAGACCCCAACTAGCGCTATGCATGCAGTTCGGGGACAATCAATATGCACAGACCACTGTGGCTTGCAAAAGCTGCAATATCATTTGGGGTGGATGGGTTGCAGGGGTCTGTGGGACCACCCCAGACGACAGCTGGTCTCACTGTGATCTGTGACTACAGCAGCAATGCTCAGACACAGAAGTTGCAGCAAAACTGAGGCTATACTGGTTTGACGGCCCTTGTCTCCCTGAAATCCTGCCCTATCCAATCTACAAAGTGTCCAAGGACCTTTGACAAGCAGCCACCCCCACCCTGTCCCTGTTTGGAGTTGTGCATTATGTGCAGGCAACAGACCTCGGTTAGCGCAATGAGCAACTTTCAGGGAAAACAGTGAGGAAGAGATCACTGCTACCAGAACGATACAATATCGCTTGGGCAGGTCACAGGGTTTGTGGGCCCATTTCAGATGGCAGAAGGCCTTGCAGTGACATGTGATGTTTGTCGGAGCCTGTGGTTTCAGAGTTGGCAGCAAATCTGGTGCTGTATAGGCTTGACAGCCCTATACTGAGACACTGCCCCACCTAACCCACAAATTATTTGTGGCACAGCTGTTCACAGGCAACCCAGTCCATCTTGCGCTTTTCTTGGGACATGAATTCGACAGCAAACAGCAGCACTTAGTTTGTATGGCCCATGCAAAGCCCATTCAACAAGGAGAAGCTTTTGGTGGCAGGCCACAAAACCATGCCCACGAGCTTCAGTAAGCCTCGAACAAATCTTAGGTGTGAGCATGCCCGAGGTGGGCAGTGGCTGCCCTTTCTGCGATCTGATACTTGTACAGGGAACCACAGAGACACTGTGGGCATATAAACTGACACTGCAATGGTAGGGGGAAATGTGCTTTATATCCAGGTGATTCCCAGGCCCCTGCACCACCCAATGCACATATCACCCAAGGTTCTTCCAGTTGTGGAGTCTTACGGGCAAATGACAGGCAATCTCAGGCCTTGAGGAGCACTGGTTCTTCTACAAAAATGCTCCAGGCCTGGTAATTGGGGTAACCAGACTGTGGCCTGCAGCACTGTCTCTTCCACTTGCCTAAAGATCTAGCATAGGCAGCAATCATCTGCAGATTGCTTTGTAGCTCTCACCAGATAGCCCCAAGCAATCAAAGGCAGCAGCTAACTTTGGCCTACTGGGGAGACCCTCCCAGTAAACCAATGCATCTTGAAGCTGGCACTAGACTAAAACAGAGTGACTTCCAGACCAGTCTCAGAAGTGGTACATACAAAGGGTGGTCTCAATAAGTACACAAGTCTGCTAGGGCAAATCCCACTCAGTGGGGTCAGCCCCCACACAGCAACTCATCCCTGTGGGCACAGCCAATTCCCACAGTCATCCAGCCCTAGCGTTAATCCCATTCACTTATATACTAACACCAGGATAGGCTTAGCTACTACAGAAGAGCATATACAACCCACACAAAGATCATGTCCAGGGACCCCAGCACAGGGGATCAAGGAGAGTGCGCCACTGGGCCATATGTGACACCTTCCACATAAGGCCATCTTGCCAAGGCTGAGAGATGAAACAAATCTTCCTAACACAGAGAAGCTAATAAAATGAGAAAAGGAAAGAAACATGCCACAAATGAAACAACAGAAGAAAACTCCAGAAAATAAGCTAAATGAAATGAAGGCAAGCAACCTACCAGAGACAGAATTCAAAATAATGGTTGTAAGAAGGCTCAATGAATTAGAGGGAGAATGGACGGGTTCAATGAGAACCTCAACAGAGAGAGAGTTAAGAGTAAAAAAGGACATAGAAACCATAAAAAAGAAGCACACAGAAATGAAGAATACGATAACTGAAACGAAGAATACACTAGAAAGATTCAGCAGTTGACTGGACGAAGCAAAAGATAGAATCAGCGACCTGGAATACAAGGTAGCAGAAAACACCCAATCAGAACAGAAAAAAGAAATAAGAAGAGGATAATTTAAGAGACCTCTGGGACAACATGAAGCGTAACGGTATCTACAGCACAGGAGTACCAGAAAGAGAAGAGAAAGAGCGAGACAGCAAGGGATTGAAACTCTATTTGAAGAAATGACAAAAAAACTTCCTTAACCTGGCAAAGGAATTAGACATACAATTCCAGGAAGTACAAAAAGTCTCAAACAAGAGGAATTCAAACAGACCCATACCAAGACACATCAGTTAAAATGCCAAAGGTCAAAGACAAAGAAAGAACTTTAAAAACAGCCAGAGAAAGGAAGTTAGTTACTTACAAGAGCACCCCCATAAGAACATCTGCTGATTTTTCAGTGGAAACTTTGCAGGCCCAGGCCAGAGAGACTGGCAATAAATGTTCAAAGTTATGAAAAACTGGAATCTACAACCACGAATACTCTACACAGTAAGGCTTTAAATTAAAATGGTAGGTGAGATAAAGAGTTTCCCAGGCAGAGAAAAGCTTAAAGAATTCATTCCCAACAATCCAGTATTATAAGAAATGTTAAAGGGACTTCTGTAAAAAAAAAAAAATAAAATAAAAAGGAGGTGAACAAAGAAATACGAATAATAAAATGGCAGCAATTATGTACCTATCAATAATTACTTTATATGTAAATGGATTAAGCGCTCCAATCAGAAGACATAGGGCAGCCAAATAGTTAAGAAAACAAGACCCATGCATATGCTGTCTATAAGATACACGCTTCAGATCAAATGACAAACACTGAAAGTAAAGAGATAGAATAAGTCATTTCATGCAAGGAGGAGGAAAAAAAAAGCTGGGGTAGCAATACTTATATCAGACAAAAAAGACTTTAAAACAAAGGCTATATAAGAGACAAAGAAGTGCATTACATAAAGAGATCGATACATCAAGAAGATATAACCCTAGTAAATATATATGCACCCAACATAGGAGCACTTACGAACATAAGGCAATTACTGACTGACATAAAAGGAGATATCAACAGTAATACTGATACTTGTAGGAGACTTTACTACTTTACTCATAGTAGGAGACTTTAACACCCCACTGACACATATAAACAGATATTCCAGACAGAAAATCAACAAGGAAACAACGGGCCTAAAAGACACACAGATTGATTTAATAGGTATTTTCAGATCATTTCACTCCAAAGCAGCAGAATATACATTCTTTTCAAGTGTACACAGAACATTTTCCAAGACAGACCACATGTTAGGCCACAACACAAATATTAATAAATTTAAGACCAGAAATCACATCGATGGTCTCCAATCACATTGGTATGAAACAAGAAAAAAACTGGAAAATACACAAACTCATGGAGGATAAATAACATTTTACTAAACAATGAATGGGTTAACAATGAGATCAAGGAAGAAATCAAAAGATACCTAGAATCAAATGAAAATGAAAATACAACTCAAAATCTATGGGACACAGAGAAAGCAGTCCTAAGATGGAAATTCACAGCAGTACAGTCCTACCTCAAGGAACAAGAAAAGACTCAAATAAATAATCTAACCTTACACTTAAAAGAACTAGAAAAAGAACAGCAAATAAATTCCAAAGTGAGTAAAAGGAAGGAAATAATAAAGATTAGAGTAGAAATAAACGAAATAGCCTAGAAAAATACAAAAGATTAATGAAACCAAGACCTCATTCATTGAAAGGATAAATGAAATTGATAAACCCTTAACCAGACTCATCAAAGAAAAAAGAGAGGAGATTTGAATAAAATCTGAAATGAAAGAGAAGTAACTATGGACTCCACAGAAATACCAAGGATCATAAAAAAATACTACAAGAAATTATATAATTATATGCCAAGAAATTGGACAATCTGGAAAAAATGGGTAATTTCTACAAACATACAATCTCCCAAGAAACAAGAAAAAAAGAATTTGAACCGACTGATTACCACCAACAAAACTGAATCAGTAATCAAAAACTCCCAAAAAACAAGTTTTGGACCAGGTGGCCTCAGAGGTGAATTTTGACCAAACATTCAAAGAATTAACATCTATTCATCTCAATCTTCTTCCAGAAAATTTAAGAAGAGGGAACGTTCCTTAACTCCTTTTATGAGGCCACCATTACCTTGATTCCAAAAACAGATGACATTACAAAAAAAGAAAAAACTATAGGCTGACCTCTCTTATGAAAATTGATGCAAAAATCCTCAGCAAAATGTTAGCAAACCTAATTCAGCAATACATTAAAAACATGATCAAGGTGGACTTATTCTTGGGATGCAAGGTTGATACAATATCTGCAAATAAATTAATGTGATACACCATGTTAACAAATTGAGATAAAAATCATATGATCATATAGATAAATGCTGAAAAAGCATTTGACAAAATCCAGAATCCATTTATGATAAAAATTCTCAACAAAGTGGAAATAGAGAACATACCTCAACATAATAAAGGCAATATATGACAAACCTATAGTTAACAACATACTCAATAGGGGAAGGCTAAAAGTGTTTTCCTTAAGATCAGGAATAAGACAAGGATGCCCACTTCCATCACTTCTGTTCAACATTCTATTGTAAGTCCTAAAGACAGCAATAGAAATAAAAAAGAAATAAAAGGCATCCACATTGGAAAGGAACTCATTATTTTCAGATGACATGACACTATATACAGAGAACCCTAAAGATTCTACCAAAAAACTCTTAGAACTGATCAATAATTTCAGTAAAGTAGCAGGATACAAATTAATATTCAGAAGTTCGTTGCATTTTTATACATTAATGATAAACTTTCAGAAAGAGAAGTTAAGAAAACAATCCCATTTATACAATTGCATCACAAACAATAAAATACCTGAGAATCAAAGTAACTAAGGAGGTAAAAGACCTGTTCTCAGAAAAGCATAATTGAAAAAAGAAATTGAACAAGATACAAATAAATGGGCACATATACCATGCTCATGGGTAGGAAGGATCAACATCATTAAAATGGACATATTACCCAAAGCCATCTATAAATTCAATGAAATCCCTATCAAAATACCAATGGCATTTTTCAGAGAGCTAGAACAAATAATTCTAAAATTTATGTTGAACCCTAAAAGATCCCAAATAGCCATATGGCCGTCTTGAGAAAGATAAACAAAGTTTGAGGTATCACACTACCTGGTATCAAACTTACTATAAGGCTGCAGTGATCAAAACAGCATGATACTGGCATAAGAACAGATATATTTATCAATGCAACAGAATAGAAAAGCCAGAAATAAATCTAAGTCTATACGCTCATTTAATATATGACAGGAGACAAGAATATGCAATGGAATAAAGACAGTCTCTTCAATAAATGGTGTTGGGAAAGTTGGACAGATACATGCAAAAAAATGAAACTGGACTACCTTCTCACACTGGATGTAAGAGAAGACTCATAATGGATTAAAACTTAAATGTAAGACCCCAAACCATAAAACTTCTAGTAGAAAACATAGTCAGTAATCTCTCTGATGTTGCTACTAGTAATTTCTTTTCAGATATATCTCCTGGGGAAGGGAAAAGAAAAAATAAACAAACGGGACTAGATCAACTAAAAAGTTTTTGTAGAGCAAAGGAAACCATTAACAAAACAAAAAGACAACTGACTGAATGGGAGAAGATATTCACTTATGATACATCTAATAAAGGGTTAATATCCAACATATATGAAGAACTCATACAACTCAACAAAGCCCCCCAAAATCTAATTAACAAATGGGCAGAAGACCAGAGTAGATATTTCTTCAAAGAGGAAGTACAGATGGCCAATAGACATATGAAAAGGTTCTCAAGGTCACTAAATCATCGGAAAAATGTAAATTAAAACCACAATGAGATATCACCTCACATGTCAGAATGGCTATTATCAATAAATCAAAGGACAAGTGTTGGTGAGGATGTGGAGAAAAGCGAACCCTCATATGTTGTTGGTGGGATTGCCAATTGGTATAGCCACTGTGGAAAACAGTCTGCAGTTTCCTTGAAAAATTAAAAATGAATATACTTTTTGACCCAGCAATTGCACTTCTGGATATTTATTTAAAGAAAACCAAAACAGTAATTAAAGATTTATGCATCCCTATGTTCATGGCAGCTCTATTTACAATAGCCAAGATATGGAAGCCAACTAAATGCCCATTAAGAGAAGACTGGATAAAGATTGGTTCATATATAGAATGGAATATTACTCAGCCAGTAAAAAAATGAAATACTACCATCTGCAACAACATGGACAGACTTAGAGGTTATTATGCTGAGTGAAATAAATCAAAGAAAGAAATACCATATAATTTCATTTATATGCAGAATCTGTGGAACAAAAAGAACATACTAATAATAGAAAACAGACTCGCAAATATAAAGGACAATCTGGTGATGGTCAGAGGTAGTGGGGTGAGGGGCTGAGAGAAAGTGGTGAATGGTTAAGAAGTACAAATTAGTTGTTGGTCACAGGGATGGGATGCATGGCATAGGAATGCAGTCAGCAGTAAAGTCATGGCTATGTGTAAAGCCAAAGGGAAGACAGAGTAATCAGGAGGGTCTTTTTGTAAACTATATATGTCTAACCAATGTACTGTATTACTTGAAACTAATAAGATAATTAAATTGCAAGCAAAAATATATCTATAGAAAAAATGTGATCATCTAATTTCCTAAAACATTCATTACATGCATACACAAACTTAACAAATATTTATTGTATACCAAGTACATACCAGTACTGTTCTGGGTGATGTGGAGATAATGAGCAAAAGAAACAAAAATCCTGCCTTTTAGTGCTTATATTCTAGTAGGTTAGACACAAAAGAACATGGTATCATGTTGATGGTTATAAGAGGTAAGGAAAACAAATAAAGCAAGGAAGGGAATACATTGGGGAGTGGGGGAAGGTGCTTGAAATTTTAGATAGGAGGCCAAGAAAAGTAACTAAGACTTTTAAAAAAGTGAGGAACTGAGCTAGTTAAGTAGGTATCATGAGTATGAGCACTTTAAGAATAAGGAACAACAAGTGCAAAGGCTCTGGGATGGGGGCATGCCTGGTATTTCCTAGGAATAGCAAGGAGGGCAGTATGGCCAGAGCAGAATGAACAAGAACAGTAAAATATTGTGTGGGGACTTGGAGGCCACTGCAAAGACTATGGCTTTAACTCCTCTTAGACAGGAAACCACTGGAAGACTCACAGAAGTCACATAATCTGACTTATATTTAACAGGATCACTCTGGTTGCCCTGGAGGAAAACAGCCTGAAGAATAGTAATGGCTAGAGTGAGATAAGTTATGAAACTAATTCAATAATCATGATAAGAAGACTGTGGCTTGGAGCAGAGTGAAGGCAAGTAAAGGTGATGAGAAGTAGATCAAATTGTGGATATATTTTGATGGTTGAGCTGACAAAATCTGCAGAGAAACCAAATATGAGAGAAATTGAAAAGTCAAGGGTGATACTACTGTTTCTTTTTTGGAATCGCAGCTACTGGAAAACGTACCTGCCATTGAGACGAGGAAGACTGGAAAAGCAGAAAATTTAAGAATTTAGGAAGTTTTAGGAACTCAGTTTTAAACACATTAGTTTGAGATATCTAAAAACATCTAGAGTTAAGAGGAAAAGTCTGGACTGGAATAAATCTGGAAGTCATTACCAAAGGTAGGATAGGATTTAAAATCATGAATTCTAGGGAATAAGTGAAAATGGAAAACAGCAGCAATCTAAGAACTGAGTCCTGGGACATACCGCATTTAGAAGTTAGGGAGATGTGGACAAGTCAGTATGAGACTGAAAGAATGGACAGCAAAGTAGACGAAAACCAGAGGAATGGGTTACCTGAAAGCTAAGTGACAAAATGTTTTGGGGAGGAGGGAGTGATAAATGTAAAAAATTATGGATAGATGAAATAAAATAAAGACTGAAAAAAAAATCACCATTGGATTTTGCAACAAGGTCTCTAGAGACCTGGGAAGAACAGTTTTGGAGAAGTAATAGAGGTAAAAGTGAGACGAGTGGGTTTAAGAAGGAATGGAAGTAAAAATGAAGGCAATTATAGGCAACTCTTTCAAGGTATTCTGTTCTTAAGGAAAGGAAAGAATTGGATGAAAGCCAAAGGTAGACTAATGGAACTTTCTATTTAAAAAAAAAAATTTTTTTACAGTATGTTTGTCATTCTAATGGGAACAATCCAGTAGAGATGGAAAACCTGATGATTCAACGGAGAAGGGAAAGAATTGCTGCAACAATGTCTGTAAGTAGACAAAAGGGATGGGACCTAATTAATTGAAGGGTTGGCCTTAACTAGGAGAAAAGATAGCATATATGGACATAGATACATGTGGGTGTATATTTGTGGTAGTAGAAACTTATAGAAATAAGTTTCTGGCTACTTCAATCTTCTCAGTAAAGTAGGAAGCAAGGTTAACAGTTGAGAGTAAAAAATGGTAGAGGAAGTAATAGAGGTTTGGGGATATATGAATAGTAATCTCATTGAGGGAGGAAGAATACTTCTAGAAGTATGGTGTGACTGGCAGGCAACACCATAATCCCATTTCAAGTTAATGATCATCGACTTAAAGTCAGACCAGTAGGCCTGCTTGTGCCATTTTTCTCTGATTGGATATAGACATAAAAAGGCAGATACATTTAACCAGGGTTGTGGTCTGAACAAAGAACAAAGAGCTGAGGGAAGGGAAAAAGGACAGTAAATGCAAAACAGCTATTGTTACAATGATTAACCATGAGACTGAAACTGGGTAAGGAAACAGGATACAAAGTGGAGAAGGAACAAAGAAAAGAAATTAAGATCAATAAAACCCAGTGGAGCAAAGGGTCACAGGAGTTTATACGTATTAGAAGTAAGCTGGAAACATAGGAAGTAGTGGTAGGACACAAAGTCTGAAGTAGATCACAAATGGACTCCAGTTAATAGCTAATAGCAGGAATGGTAATAGGAATAATAAATGAGGCAGTGTGGAGAACAAAAGGGACAGGAGGCTAAGGTATTGCAATAATCACCTAAATGAATAATCACCAAGAGTTGTAACTATGAACACGGAATGCAGTGAATATAGTGGTAGATGACTGCAAAAAGAAGTGGTTAACACATGATCTAAACTGATAACCATGAGAGGTAAGAGGTCTTTTAAGGCTCAGGTTGATAAATTTTATCAGTTTTATAAAGCATGTAAAGAAAACCCCTGAATATTAAAATTAAATTTTAAGATAAATCTTTATGAATTAATGTTCACTTCCATTAAGTCCAACAAATGACTTTTAATCTATCCCGGATGACGGTAATGGATATAGGACTTAGTTTTTATGTGACTTTTAACTTTCCTAAGCTGATTTTATCAACACATTTTTTACAAATCCAGGAAACATGTAAATATTTCAAGCCTGCTTTTCATAAATTCAATAATAAATAATATGCTCCAGGATGCTGTCCATTTGTGATCTGCTATGACCTAACATCAAGCAGCTCATATAATTTTATGTCAACACAACCATATTATCTTAGCTAGTTGAATGAATGAGGGTGTGGATTTTGTCTACCCTAAAAGAGAACAAAATATCAAGTATAATTTGAACCTATGATCATGATTAAGGTACTACACTTTAACCAAATGAATTAACCAGTGAAATTAATTACTCAAAAATTCTGGCTTAATAAAATAAATAAATCCTGAGGATGTAATATACAGCATGGTGACTATAGCTAATATTGTATTATATACATACTTGAAAGTTGTTAAGAAAGTAGATCTTAAAGTTTTCATCACAAGATAAAAGGTAAAGGTATTTGTAACTATGTGTGGTAATAGATTTATTGTGATCATTTCACAATATATACATATATTGAGTCATTATGCTGCACACCTACAACTAACATAATGTTACATGGCAATTATATTTGAATAAAAAAAAAATTCTACCTTAAAAAATGTCCACATAGGATTGTATCTAAACAGATAGGCCAATCAAGTTTTAAAACTGAATCACAACCTAATGAGTCGAATTAGGAAAGAGTTTAAATCATATGACTCACCATTAGGAACAAAGATCATTTAATTAGAAATAGTTTATGTTTGTATATGTCACAATTGGACACAATTTTAACATTAACACTGTCTTTCAACGAAGTCTACAGTATACTGATATAAAAGAGTTTCACTGGATTAGTGGTTACCAGAGGGAAGGGGAGAAGGGAAATACAGACTGGGGTAAAAGGAGTCATATATTTGGGGGGAAAAAAATATAAGTTTCTTTTCTTAATAAGCAATTAAACTCTAAATACTGAGTACATATTTACTTTGGAATGACATGATTTTCTATGGACACTTAGTTTTAGTTTTTCCACTGGATGAAGATGGGATTTTGCTTGATGTGGGTACAAAATGAAAGTTCTAGGATATGGCAAGACTCTCCTTTATGCAGAGTGCCGCTGATGGCCTTGTGACCCAACCCCATTGCTATAGACTAAGATGTACTCCAGATTTGTGGTGCCACCAGTTCAACAAGATTCCTATTTTTTGCTAAACAAATCAGATCACATTATAATCTAATGAAACAGTTGGCATGTTGTAGTCTTTTGCCTACAGTATTTCACCTGAATTACCATACCCCCTTAGAATCCAGTCTACTCTAAATGATCTTGGATTATTAACTTGTTAAAAACTTTCTTAGTGAGAATAAATCAATCAGACTCTCATCTAACTTCCATTTAGCTATATACCATGTGAAGAGATAGTATAGCTTTGGGGTTAAGAGTATGAACTATAGGAACCAGAATGCCTGGATAGGACCTTAGACAAGCTATGCCTGTTTCCTCAATTATAAAATAAGGATAACAATAACTCCTCCTCTAGAGCTCGCTTTCTCAATGAGGAAGTGTATTTCTCAAATATGCTTCTGGGATGTGTGTGTGTGAAAAACCTTATATTCTTTATTAACAAAACAAGGATGTACATAGCACATTAAAAACAAACAAACAAACAAACAAACAAACAAACCCAAACCAGTGTATCTGTGGTGTTAAAATTTCATGGGGGAGACCATGATCAGAAAAATAAAGTTTAAAAATGTCTTCTGGGTGGGGTGAGGGGGGCAATAAAAAAAAAGATTAAGAAGATTAAATTGCCAGCATATGTAAAAGGATTTATAAACACTTCTGGCACCTAAATAAGTGCTCATTAAGTGTTAAAAAGCAGTTTTTTGACTAAATGAAAAGAAAAATAGAGGTGTAAGTCTACCTTCAAATGCCAATTCAATCTCTTGCAAGCTAAAATTTGATTTCAAAAGGGAACTCTGTTCTTAATACACATGACTTACGTGGAAGTGCAACAACTGATATGCAAGGAG
This sequence comes from Cynopterus sphinx, assembly GCA_030015415.1. NCBI lineage: Eukaryota > Metazoa > Chordata > Mammalia > Chiroptera > Pteropodidae > Cynopterus > Cynopterus sphinx. The sequence continues at coordinate 31,749,618 of CM057391.1, forward strand.
TAGAATCATCAATACTCTGATCATCCTCAGAAGACAGACAAAGCCTTTTATGCGGAGGTTCAGTACTATCTTCTGAGTCTATTTCATCAGCTTCTAATAAAAGGTAACAAAATGAAAAAAAAAATCTTAAGATCTTTAAACCGATGAGGAAAACACAAATTCTTCAATTTATGACTGTAAAATAATCTTCTTACTAATTTGCTCTATTAACTAAAACCAGCTATACAAGTAGAACTCAAAACAACATTGTCTTCTCTATGTCTGCCTTAGTACCTCAGCTTCTATTCTTAGGACAAGGAACTATGACAAAGATGTCACTTTTTAAATGTTACACTTTTGTTGACTATCTGATTTTCCAAATATTTCACATGTAAAGACAAAGGATGGTTACTTATTCACTCACAAATATTTGATGAAAGCCTACTATGTGCTAAGTGATGGGAATAATAATGAGACATGGTGTAGCGGAAATGATGAAGCTAATGATTTCAAAACTTTGTAATAAGAGCTATGACAGGGAGTGAAGAGGTTGTTATATGAGCAGAGAGGAGAGGCATTTAATTTAAACTGGAGGTGAAGGAAGGTTTCCCGGGGAAGGTGTCTTGAACTTGAAAGGGAAACAGAAGCTGGGGTAAACAATGATCACTGGCAGGGGGAAATTATCACTAGCAGTAGGAGTAACATGTACAGTGGTATTGAGACATAAAAAGCTTAAGGCAGGAAAATAAAAACAGTTGTGAGCTGCTGTAGTAGGAAGTGAGGCTGGAAGGAAAGCTGAAATGATGGAAGGCCTATGTGCTAAATTAAAGAACCTGAATTATATTCTAAAGACCACGGTAAGCTTTGAAAAGCCCTTCTTTGTTGAGCCATGACCAATGTCATTGGCAGTTTGAAAGATGAATTAGAGGTGGGAGACTGGTTAAAAGGCTATTAGAGCTACTTAGGTGAGACATGAACTAAGGAAGGAGACTTGAGAGAGAGGAAGGAATGGATTCAAGAAACATGATTCCATCAACAAGTCATTGTGGTAGGAGATGAAAGAAGGATTTATTTCTTTTCATATTTATGACTTGAGATACTAAGTAATGAAATTGAGTAAGAAAAGGAAAACTAGGTTGGGGAATTTATAAAATAATTCAGTTTGGGATGTGTAAAATTTAAGGTGCCTATGAAAAAACAGAGAATTCAGAATAAAGACAGAAGTTTGAATAATTTTTACAGGCAGGTGGTAGTTAAAATCACTAGTTTGTATGAAAGAACACAGGGATTAAGTATGGAGTGAAAAGAGAAGATGGAACTTTGGTTGAACAGAGGTAAACTTAAAGCAAAATAATAAATTATAAATAATAGGTAGAGAAATAAAATCATAAGTCTCAAGGCTGTTGAATCTTAATTCATTACATATGATCAAATTAAATCCTATTCAGATAGTCACATAAAATTCTCTAACACAGATTCTAGTAAAAAAATGTTCATTTATTCCTATTGGTACAACTTTTTCTACATTTGTATTGTACTACATATACTTTGGTATCAAACAGTATCAAAGAGGAAGTGTATTAAAGTTAGTTCATCATCTTTGGAGGCTCATTTGATTATAAAATAACCACCCATAAAGGTTAAAATTTGTGGTAAATTAAAAAATATACCAAAGTATATTTAAAAAATATAAAAATAAAAATACAAACTAAGATTAATTCATGATTCAAAGAAATAATCTCCTTCCCTACTATGCTAGCCTAAAATATTCATCTGGATAATAGAGATCAAAGGTGACACAAATCCAGAAATTCAAAAAGATAAGCAATTATATGTCAGCAAGTTCTCCTACCATTCTGAGGGCAATGAAGAATGAGGTTCCCGTCTGTGTCCCGAGTCAAAGTCACAGAGTTCACAGTTTCTACTGTTACTGTGTCAGAATCCTCTTCAACTGTGCTCATACTCAAATCTGTATAAGAACAGACTGCAGATTAGGATTTAAAAAATTATTTCCAAATAAGAACATAAAACAGTCCCCTACTTCCCCCACCTCCTTCTGCAAAACTCTTACAGTCTGTATCTTTCTACAGTGTTCTTTATGTAAAATTGTGATGACCATTCATATTTCAAACATTGTTTTTCCTATCTGTACCTATTATTTAGAGTTAGATGTAATAATATCCAAGAATCTGACTATGATTAAAAACCTATAGCATTCACTTTTTTAAGAGCTGTTTTTACCACTTTTTTTGATTGATAGCTTTGCAATAAGTTTAACTTATGATTCTTTAGAAGATTCACCAAAACTTCTACGTTAATCTAAGAATTACTTCTCCAAAATACTTTGTACAAGTATTTAAGCTCTATTATTTTCAGATCAACAGGAACACTAAATAATACTTCTCAAAAATTTTTTCATAATATTAAACACATGCATACATGCATCATGGACCAAATGCTTTTCTAACAGGTAAGGGGTTATGCTTTCTTTTTCTGTTTAGAGTGCCTTTACCTGCTATTTTATGCAGAGTATTCATGATTGACAGGGAGAAATGTATTTAATTATAATCAATAGCCTGGTTGAAGTCTTCAGGCTTACTTCATAATGTTCAATGAAGTTCTTGATGCAATACTCAGTTTTGGTCTCGTCCACATACTTTTTTACCAACTACATAATTCAGAAGATGGAAGCCTTGATGTGTATTTAAGTTAATCACAATATCTATTTGGCTCCTACACATAAGACATTAGTCTGTTCATATATTTACCATTTACACAAATGCATTTTCCCTAGGCAGAAAAACTTAGGATCTATTAACATTTACGTGGTGAAGATCCAGTGATTCATTTAAATTTTACTATACAAATTACTGTTTTAAAGGAAATCACTTATTTTACAATGGTAAAAATACCATTTCCAAATTAAATACATAGAAGTTTATCTTTATTATTAGTTATGATTAAAATTTGCAAATCATGATGTGAAGTCCTTAGCACAAAGGCAGGCTTACCTGGAAAACAAATGGATCAGCTATAGCCCTTCCCAAAGAATCAAGTTGCCTTCCCTTAGCCACCAGCATCACTTTCATGTTATCCAGATTGTTTCTTCCCCATGTTCCTGCTGTTAAAACACTCTGAAAAAGTAACAGCATTACAGAATAAGGCTTACAAGAAAAACAATTGTGTGCAAGTAGTATGCTGATTAACACCCTAGCCTCAAGCCTCTGTTATTTGTCAACTACGAGAATGACAAAATCAGCATTCTGCTTAAGTAGACCTTTAGGAAATTAGTCTAAAAATATTCCCCAATGAAGGGCAGAAATGATGAGATCCTACACCCGCAATGGCCTCTAGTGTTCAAATAAAAAAGAGCTGTATGTGTTTAATTTTAAATCAAAAGGTAGAAATGATTAAGTGTAGTAAGGAGGGTCTGTCAAAAGCAGAGACAGCCTGAGAGCTAGACCTCTTGTGCCCAAGTTAGACAAACTGAGACTGCAAAGGAAAAGTTCTGGAAGGCTGTTAAGAGTGCTACTCCAGTAAATGCACAAATGAAAAAAGAGCAAAATAGCCTTATTGACAATATGGAGAAAGTTCTAGTGGTCTGGACAGAAGGCCAAACCAGCCACAACCCTGTCTTAAGCCAAAGCTTATTCCATAGCAAGGCCCTACCTCTTCAATTCTATGAAGGCTGAGAAATGAGGAAGCTGCAGAAGAAAAGTTTGAAGCTAGCAGAGTTTGGTTCATGAGGTTTAAGGAAAGAAGCGTTTTGATGATAACATAAAGATGCAAAGTGAAGCAGCAAGTGCTGATGTAGAAGCTGCAGCAAGTTATCCAGAAGGTGATAGAAGAGGTTTAGTGAGGGTGGCTACACTAAACAGATTTTCAGTGTAGATGAGACAGCCTTATGCTGGAAGATGCCAACTAGGACTGTCACAGCTAGAGAGAAGTCAATGTTTAGCTTCAAAGCTTCGAGGGACAGGCTCTCTTGTTAGGTGCTGCTGAAGCTGGTGACTTTCACGTTGAGGCCAATGTTCATATACCATTCTGAAAATCCTAGGGCCCTTAAGAATAATACTCAATCTACTCTGCCTATGTGCTATAAATGGAAAAACAAAGCTTACATGATAGCACATCCCTTTACAACATGGTTTAATAAATATTTAAAGCCCACTGTTGAGACCCACTGCTCAGAAAAAGATTCCTTTTAAAATATTACTGTTCATTGACAATGTGCCTGGCCATCCAAGAACTCTTATGGAGCTGTATGAGATTAACGTAGTTTTCATGCCCACTAACAATAACACAACATCCTTTCTAGAGCCCATGGATCAAAGAGTAATTTTGACTTTCAAATCTTATTAAGAAATACATTTTGTAAGGCCATAGCTGCTGTGGTGATTCTTCTGATGGGTCTGGGAAAAGTCAGCTGAAAACCTGGAAAGGATTCACCATTCTAGATACCATTAATTCATGGGAAGAGTTTAAAATATGAGCATTAAACAGCAGTTTGGAAGAATTTGATTCTAACACTCATGAATGATTTTGAGGGGTTCAAGCCTTGAGTGGAGGGAGTAACTGGAGAAATGGTGAAAATGGGAAAACTAGAATTAGAATAGGAACCTGAAGATGTCATTGAATTGTTGCAATCTCATAAAACTTGAATAGATGAGGAGTTGCCTCTTACGGAAGAGGAAAAAAAAAAGGTTTTTTGAGATGAAATCTACTAACGATGATGTTGAAATGGCAACAAAATGTTTAGAATATTACATAAACTTAGTTGATAAAGCAGAGGCAGGGTCTGAGAGCATTGGCTCCAATTTTGAATGCACTGCATGCTACAGAAAAATCTTTCATGAAAGGAAGTCAATCAATGAAGCAAACTTTATTTTTTCTTAAATTTTAAAAAATTGCTACAGCCACCCTAGCTTTCAGCAACCACCACCCTGATCAGTCAGCAGCCATCAACATCAAGGCAAGACCTTCCACCAGCAAAAAGATATGACTCACTGAAGGCTCAGATGATGGTTAGCAATTAAGAATAAAGTTATTTATTATGGTTATGTACATTGCTTTAAACACAATGCTATTACACACTCAACAGTCTACAGTATAAACATAACTTTTATATGCACTGGGAAAATAAAATTCATGTGACTTGCTTTACTGCAATGGTCTGGAACTGAACTTGCAATACCTCTAAGGTATGCCTGTATTCTTAATTGCATCCAGTTTTATGCAAACTGTAACACCCTTATGAGCTCTTAGGCTTTTCTGACACCTTAGGACACATCTTACTAATGGATGTACAAAATAAATAATGATAATGCACAGATGCTTCATTTAAAGCTATGGTGGCTTGCTGCTGAGATGCTACTTTTCATTGCCTTCAGGGCAAGATGAAGAGTCACCACTGCAAGTATGTGACTGCAAGTTGGCCAACCAATTTATAATAGCAAAATCCTTAAGGTAGGACCGGATTTGGTCTTGTTGGAAGAAGAAAAGGCAGCTGGTTTGGCGGAGGCTTTTGAGATCAAGGGAGAAAGTAGCTGAATTTAAGAGTTTAGAGACAAGAAAAAGATAGACTTCGCTAATCCTCGGAGAGTTTTAAGTTAGGAAATAAAATGTACATTTTTAAAAGATCACCCAGACTGCAGTATGGATAATGTATAAGAGAGTAAGTTATGAAGAAAAGCTGTTGTCCAAGAGATGACTGCCATTTGGAATAGGGGGTTGGACAAAGATACAACTTGGAGGCAGTGTTGCCAGGATTTGCTGAATGAAGAGTTGGAGATTAAGAGAAGGGGAGTTATCTCAAGATAATTCTAGGCTTTCAGCTTGAACAGCTGAGTTTTGCAGCACTAAGAATATATTTTACCATTTTTATGACTATTAATAAAGATTAGATTAATAATTAAATGCATGCAAATGAGGATGTCAAGTTGATAGTTGGAAGCTGGAATTCAACAGGCAAGAATTAGACCTATGTATTTGAGTTAGTGGCATGAAAATTGTTTTCAAAGATAAGAACACCTAGAGGTTAGAGAAGACAGCCTAGATTCCAGTTCAGGAGCACTCTGAAACAGCTGGTAGTCAAGCGATTCATAAACAAGCATAGGAGACAGAGGATGACCAGGCAGCAGTACAGGATGAAAACTAAGCGGTAACTAAGAGGCAGAAGCATAAGAGCATCAAGGAGCATCAAGTAGTTAACCGCATTAAATACTGAGAGGGTGAGATGAAGTGACAATCTGATCTGGCAATATGAAGAACACTGGTAACTTTAAGTAGTTTCAGAGAAGCAGTGAGTGGGGAATACACAGAGAATTGGAAGTAGGGAAGACAATTCAAACAGGTCTTTTACAAGTAAGGTTTAGCTTTCTAATAGAGTGAGAGGATATCTGCTATCACAGGGTCAAGTCAGATTTTATTTAGAAGAGCATATCTGTATTGATACGACTATCACAGTAACTGAGAAATGTTGACTAAATTAACTCATGATAGTAAGGTAAAAAGTTGAGTATTTAGTGCCTGCATTTATACATGAAACTGTACATAACTTCTAGACCAGTTCCCCATCTGGTCTGTTAGGGAAATATGTCAGGAAGATCTCCAATTCTACTATCAATTTTTTTTGGTCCTCTTTGGGGCAAATAAGCACACACCACTGGCCCATTTAGATTGTCTTTTTCTGTAATAGGTTATAGTTATACCACATGTACTATTTTTATATAACTAGAAATAAAAGAAAAAATTTTAACATTCATTTTAAATGGTAAAATGGTACTTTGGCATGTTTCCATCATTTGATGGATATCTTAAACAGCCAATAATACTGTAATAAAAATCAAGGAAAGCCTGAAATGTGGTACAAAACATTTATAATGGGGCACTTATAAATACATTTAAATGAGAAATATTTTTATTTATAGCTCCCAACAAACAAGATACTAATGTAAAAAAAGAACAACTCTTAGATCTGTTATTTAATACAGAATTAGAGAGATGAGTCCTTAACCCTACTCAGTTCCAGTATCGATGTAAAGCTTTTATTTGATGGATTATTTTAGGCTGTATCACCATCAATTGAGTCTACATAATTGCCCTGATTTTCCAGGCAATTAAGTGCCAAATCTTCTAAAAACTACAACAAACCAAGTGACATTTCTTTCTAGTTTTGGGACTAGTTCTTTAGATAAATTTGTATCAGTTCTCAAGCACAGTATCAATACAAGTGGGCAAGGGTGGATTCTATTCATGGAGATCACGGAAGCACATGAACTTTTGCTAACTCTAGATGCTTGGAGCTGTGATTCCACAATGAAAGATGGGAGAAAACTACATGGTGTGAAAAACATTATACTTTTATAATGGGAAATTATGCAAGCTACAGAATATATAGCACCAGAATTTTATTAGATGCGTTAGGAATTGAGAACTGCTAGCTAAGAGGCAAAGTATCTGGTATACTTCAACTTATAACATGTCAAGGACACATTTTTCTGATGTCCTTTCCCCCTGACTTGATTGTAAGAAAATTACTTATATTCCTCAGTAACTTTTTTGTGATCACCCAAGTGTTATCCGTGTATTAACATACCTACTTTCTTACCGTTTTTTTTTTTTTTATAATGAGATCATACCGTCACATCTTTTATTTTTTTTTATTTTTTTTTGCTAATTATTTTATCAGGCGCATTTTCCAATATTACTTACTCTTTGCAACCTTTTTAATGAGTACATGGTATCTACATTTACCCAACCATTAACCTATTACTGAACATTTTTGTTCTGAGGTCTTGCTAATATAAAGACTCCAAATTGACCACCACCACCATTTCATAATGCCATATGAAATGCCTGTAAGGGGATTGGCTTGGTAATGTGTAATAAAGAATCTGAAAGACGTGTTTTAAGGTGGTATTTTTGAAAGCATGAAACTCTTTGTTAAACAGAAAGTCTTAAATAGAATATGTAACAAATTCCTACATCCTGAACTTGGGTTACACAGGGAGATGTCAGAAAAACAGACAAAGACACAGAATACCATCTTGAAATTGCTTTTATTTGAGTTAGTATTGGGGGACACAACACACTTGAGGTTTAATGCTTTCAACTATGATCTCAGGTCCCTGGGGATTTGTTCTCCTGTATACTTTGAAGTCTGAAAAGTAGAGCTATAGATGAACATAAAGCATACCAAATTAGGGTACCACTTCATGTTCATTATGGCTTGGTTTTAATATGGTAAAATGTGACTGTACACCATAAAAAGTCAATAAAGATGTTAATGGAGTTTATTACAATAGACTTTAATTGCTTAAGATATTGACTCCCAATTATCAACTACTGAAAACAATGTCATCATTTGAGAAATAAGAATTACTTAGTAATTTGGTTCATTTCAAGGTGCAGCATTTTACATCTGGTTTGGCAATAAAATCAACATTTATTAAAAGCTAAAATGTTGTTATTCACTCAGTGAATAATTTAAGAGCTATAACATGTACTTGGCTTCATTTTATGATTTTATCCATTTAAAATTGAACACTTTATGCAAACCAGCATCAAATCTTTAAAGGGAGTACATTAAGTTATCACTATACTTCTCTGATTTACACTGAAGTTGATCTTTAAAGTGTACTTTCTCAATCGACATTCATAAACAGTACATACACCTAATGAACATTTATTTTGCTACCTAACACCTGATGGTAAATAATCAGCTTTGACAACCTGGCACTCAGAAGAATGGCCAGACAACATAAGTGTACATAACCAAAATGACAGCAAAACAACAAAAAACAAAACACAATTAAATTGTTCACACACGGCTCTCTAGTGTACTTTTCCCTAATAACTTCTCCCTGGTATTCAGTCACAGAACGAGATATCTATCCAACAAACTTGCAAAAGCAGACTTGATAAACAGGTTTTCTTTTATTTATTATTTACCTTTATGGAATCAAAGGAAAAATGAAACCTATATGTGATTTTCTATGATAAGAATACTCTTCATAAAAGGGAAGAAAAAAAAAACATGAAAAAGGGAGAAATGATATGCCAGCAAACAAATGCCACATACATTTAATAACTATCTGTATTTTATATTTAACACACTTAGCAATAGGTTCATTACTTTCTCAGGTCACTTTATTTCATTTGGGGATAGAAATAGCATTGCAGCTGAAACTGGAATATATTAATTATTAGGAAATCCCTTTATACAGGGAAAAAAGTGCTAAAAATGATAGCAAGAGAAAATTGAATATTAAAACTGTTTTGAGAAGGCAGGTTAACATCTGTGTTAAACAGGTAGCCTCTGTAAATATTTTAAAAATGAACCTCTACCTGAACTTTGTTGTTCTAAAGTTTTGACGTTTTTGAAAAAACACTTCTCCCCAACACCCTCAATATTTTAACATCTATGAGCCAGGCTGTGAATCCCTTAAGACACTTGTTTCACATTATCTTATTCATCCTCACAAGTGTTAACTTAAGCCTGTACTTAAAGGAGCACAACAAAAGCAATTATTTAAAATATATTTAAAATATCATGGTTATTTCAGGACATACATATTTATTACAACATTAATAAAAACTAGGGCCTGTAGAAACGGGAGAGATAAATGAAGTGAGCAGAAGGAGCAGTATTATGTGTGGAAGAACTAGTTTTGCTGTTTTTATTTCAATATTAACTAGTAACTCTAACTAACCTTACAAATAGACTTCTCTCCTACCTTGGAATGAAATGAAATAATCTCTAACCACCCAACAAAAAGGAATCCTGTAAAAGAAGGAAAACTTAAAAAAAAAAAAAAAAGACTTAAAGGGGACACCCATCTTATTTTGATATAATTATCTGCCAGTAACCGTTTTCCAGATGTGCTCTGCTTTCTAAGCTCAAATCCTAACTCCAAAACCCTTTTTGATCGCTCCCACAAAACCTTCTAAAACCTGAACACCCAAAGAAACATGTTTATGTAGCATATATTTATTCATATAACTGCTCAAAGTATGGAGTTAAAATTCTAAATAAGTATGCAATGCCCAGTACTTTTACTGATAAACTATGGATAAAGACAGGACAATAGATTTTGAGTCCACATCCAGGACAATCGATTTTGAGTCCACCATCGAGTTCAACTGCAATCAATTAAAGAGATTCACACTGAATACGAAGGTCTAGATCAGTCCCCAAAATCATATTTTGGGGTGAGTCTATCAACCAAAATAGTAAGGAAATAATCAGCTTGTTTAGTGTCAAATAAAAGCAGTTAGTGTATGGGAGTTAAAATAATAAGAAAAAATGATCACAAACATGTACTTTTTCCCATAATTGTAACAAGTAGTTTTTTTTTTTCAGAAAGGATCAAGTTGTTTTTTTGTTCCTGTGAATAAAGGAAAAAAGTTTATTCTTACGCAAGCTTTTTTAAAAAACTCTTAAGGCCTTACCATTTTTATAATGCTAAGAAGTGTAATTTTAATTTTCTTCCTAAATTTTAACTAAATTTCTAAATCTTAATCTCATATAATAAAGTCTTATCGCTACTAAACCATCATAGTAAAAAGCTAAGTTTTTGGTGTTTAATTACCAGAGTCTTTAAACGTTAAAGCACTGGTAAATTACTCAACTTATTAAAAAAAAAAAAAAAAGTTAACACTCCAAGTTACTTGAAACACAAATTTAAAACCAGCTTAAAGAATCTAAAGAAATGGAAAAATATGAAAATCCTTAACTGAAAAAAATGGATTGTTTGTAAAACTTTCAACATCATGAAATACTTTGACTAGAACTTAAAAACTAGACAAGGCAATTGTATTTCAAGAATTAAAAATAAAGGTATAACTAGCAGGAGATAAAAAAATTTCCAAATGGTATCATTCTAAGCTTAAAACACTGACTAGAAAGTAATCCCGCGAAATGTGCACTTTGTCGGCTGTCCCAACATGCAGCCTCGCCCGTCATAAAGGAGGTAGGAGGAAAACCACCACAGTGAATTTGAATTTCCAAATTCAATCAGAGAAAGGGAGGCGCCCTGACTTACATTTCATAGAACTGTCACCCTCTCCTTCTCTACAGAGCGTATTTTTATTCTAAAAACACGTGCTGTATCATCATTCAACCGCATAGAACGGCACTTGGCCACTTTTACAGTCTACGTCGTAGATGGGGTTAAAAACCCTACGTCCCTGAAAAGGCACTCAAAGTCTATTTTAAAGGACAAAGGAGATTGAAAAAATTATTTAGCTTCCTCAGAACTGGTAAATTTTGACAATGACGATTGATTTACTCGACGCGTTTTACTGTTCTCTGCTCGGTCAGGACTGTCTTCCCAGCACTCCAGCCCACATCCCTCCGCAAAAAGGCTTAGGCTGACAAAGATACAGACATAGTTCGACAAGCAAATCCGATTCCCTCAGCCTGGGCCACGAACAGCCGGACCGAGAATGAACCCCCAAAATATGGGAGACTGAGACGCAAACGAGGTTGGAAAAAAAAAAATCAAGGGGGATGGGGTGGGGCGAAACCCGCCGCAACTCTCTCAATCCCACCCCGATCCACCTCTCCTTTACTGAACCACATGATAAAACCAAAAGGTAATTTAGAAAAAAATTTAAAAAAGGGAACATCACGAGAAGGCAAGTACGGCTTCTTGACACTCCGCACTCCCGGACCCGATTCTCTCCCGAAGCTCCCGGCCCTCCCCACCCCCAGGGGTCCCGGCGCCATTTAGCTCCTCCGCAGCCGCCGCCATTTTCCGCCCCCCGTCACTTCGCCGCAGCGTCCCGGCGACCGCTCGCTCCCCGGCTCTGCAGCCCGAGCCGCTGCCACAGGCCCGGCCCCGAGAGGGAGGCCCTGGCCTGAGCGTGCGGGGCCGGCAGCTTCAGCGTCACGAAGGCCCAGCTCCGACCCCGCCCGCGGTGCCCGGGGGCCGGCAGCTGGCGCCGGGCGGCGGGGACAGGCGGGCGGCAAGGGGGCCGGACGGGCTCCACTGGGCGGAGCGGCCCTAGCGGCGGCCGGGACCTGAAGGTTCCATCGCACTTACTTCCTGTTTTGGGTCCGGGCACTTTGGAAGAACCAGGATGGAGGCTCCAAAAAATACCAGGATGGAGGAAGCAGCCACGGGCAAGAGTGGCTGCAGCTGGAGTGAGCGAGCGCGACGAGCCACCGGAAACGGAGCTGCGGCTGTGCCCCGCCCTCCAGCCCCCGCACGCCCCCCCGCAGCCCGCGCCGCTCTCCCTGGGGGCGGCCCCGGGCGGCGCCTGCTGCGTAACTTCCGGCCGGGTTGGAGCGCGAAAGGCAATCTCGGTTCAGGGGAGCTCGGGTCCCCGTTTCTTTGGTGCTGGTCGTCTCGTATGCCCTCCTCGTGCTAGGAAATCTCCACACAGACCACCCCGCTGACGATGACATAAAGGAGGTCCCCTCCCTCCCTTTCTTTGGCAGTTGTGAGCCTTCTGGCTCTGGGCGCGCGCGGGCCAGGTTTCATAATTCTCCGGGGCTCGGAGCGGAGGGAGCTGCGGGGTGGGAGGGCTTGAAAGCCAGGTCCGAGTGCCAGAAAAAGCCAGGAATCGTGTGTCCGGCTCTCCTCCCTTGGTCTGCTTTGGCATAGGTGGTTCAAGTGAGGTGCTACCTGTTTGGGCGCGTGATGCAATTCTTGGTGAAATGTATCCTGAGTGTAGGAAGATGCTACTCTAGGGCACTGCTCTTTTGCGAGTTTGCTACTTTTCCATCTGGGGAGATTTCAGAGAGGACCAGTACTTGGGCGCCGCCCCCGAGACCAGTATTAAGCAGCTTCGTGAGACCCGGGCAAAGATTTTGTTTTTATAAAGTTCCAGGTCTTTGGAAATCGGAACATTGAGTTAATTGTCTCAACCATGTTGCAGCTTTTATATATGACCTCATTTTGTTTACCGAACCAGATTTATTATACTCTACTAGGATTACAGGAGCTTAAAATGTACACTTGACTAATTGTCTCGCGTCCAAAAACTATGTGTATGTAGGTGCTCAGTGCATGGTCACAGAGGGAATGTAGTCTATCCGTTGTAAAGGTCAAACAAAGACTGTCAGAAATGTGAATGTGTACATCCGAATTGGTTTAAAGTAGCTAATAATAAGTATAATCGAAAGACTTCATGGAAGTGACACTAATTCATCAAAGTAACATTGAGATGGGGAAGCAAACTACGTACTAATGGAATTAGGATAAATGGTTTTTTAGATTTTAAGCCATATGTGCCTAGTTTTCACCAGTAGTCCACATTACCGAGATATTTTTTGGGGTAACTCATAAATGTCACATTTTGTAAAGTATAAAACAACGGGAGAGTGAATGGCTAAAATTCGAAACGCTGACACGTGCTGGTGTGTATGTGGAATAGGATTGCTCATTCATTAGTAGTGGTAATGCAAAATGCTACAGCCAGTTTGGAAGATAGTTTCATATAAAAATAAACATACACTTAACCATGTGATCCAGCAATTGCTCCTTGATATTTACCCAAATGAATTGAAAACTTATTTCCACATAAAACCTCCACACGGTTATTTATAGCAACTTTTTGTAATTAACAAAACTTGGAAGCAAGGAAGATGTGTTTTAGTAGGTAAATGAGTAAACTGGTACATTTATACGATGGGATATTATCCAGTGTTGAAAAGAAATGAGCTATCAAGCTGTGAAAAGACATGGAGGAACCTTAAATGAATATTACTAAGGGATAGTCTAGAAAGGGCAAAACCATGGAGGTAGTTAAAAGATCAGTAGGTGCCAGGGTTTAGTGCTAGAGGGAGAGGAACCAGTGGATCACAGAGGATTTTTAAGGCAGCAAAATGGTTCTGAATGATCTATAATGGTACATACATGTCATACATTAGTCAAAACTCTAGAATGTACAGTACTAATAATGAACCCTAACGTAAACTGGATTTTGGATGATTCATTTGTAACAAAGTTACACTCTGGTGGGGTGTGTTGATAATTGGGGAAGCTATGCATGTGGAGTAGCAGGGGTGGAGGGATGGGTATATAAGAAATATCTACCTTCCCCTCAATTTTCTATTGAATCTTAAAACTGCTCTTAAAAAGTACAATCTGTTTACAAAAAGATAGTATGAAAGGATTTAAGTGATACTTTGGATTTGGACAATGTTAGCCGATACATTTTTAGTGCTTAAGTGTCAGTTAAATGTTTTGCATGTATTAAACTCATTTAATGTTTGTGAGTGCCAATTACATCAATGAATCCTATTTTAGACAAGAACCAAAAATAAGTAAAGGAGTGTGTCCAAAGGCATACAGCAAAATAAATGGTAGAATCAGAATTGAAGCCTGAACGCCAGAGCCTATGCCCTGAACTACCTTTGTGCAGCTCACAAAGTGCACTTTGGCAACAGTCTTTTTATAATAAAAACAAATGATTACAGTTTCCAGAGTCTGTACTGAACTGGAAGATGGACATGTTTGACCAGTTTTCAAAAATAAATTCCAGAAGCAGCATTTTATTGCATCTAACTTTATTACCAATTTATGGTACTTTCTGCATCCCATTGTGGTTGTGACAGATATCATTTAGTTTTTAAATGAGTACATAAGTAATAACATAAACAAAACCATGAAGCATGATAGTGTTGTGGTATAGATGCTGGAGTCAGACTTATTAATCTTAGCTTTATTGCTTAGTTGTGGGTATGGTATTTCACCTCTCTGGGCTTCATTTGCTTTTGAAAAATGGGATAATAAAATCCGCCTCCCAGAATTCTATAGTGAACATGCATTGCACAGAGCCTGACCTATGTATTAAGCACTTAAAAATGGAAACTAATAAACCTTGGAACCAGAAAAGCAATTAAATTACTCAAAGACATTTCTAATGAAATAATCACATAAAATTAACATTAACATTTATGAGGAAGTGGTTCCTAATTAGCCACATTTTTCATAACGCATAACCATATAAGATTCTTTTTCACTATGACATAAGAGAGCGGTATCTAGATTATAGTCTGGCTACCCATTGTCTTCTGCACTCTGCTGATAATTTCCTAAAGTCAAGTGCAGCCTCATGATTCTCCCTTTCTGGTGAATTTCATAACTTTTCCAAGGTCATTTGGTATTTCCTTGAGGACAGTGTATTTTAATATTGGTTTAATACATAATTTAAAAAGTAAATTTAACATCAATTTATGATAAAAACTCTCAACAAAGTTGGTATAGAGGAAATGTACCTCAACTTAATAAAGACTATATGTGACAAGCCCACAGCTAACATTATACTCAAGGGAGAAAAGCTGAAAGCTTTTCCTCTAAGATCAGGAACAAGAAAAAGCCCACCCTCGTCACTGTTATTCAACATAGTTTTGGATGTCCTAGCCAGAGCAATTAGGCAAGAAAAAAATAAAATGCATGCTAATTAGAAAGGAAGCATTAAAGCTGTCACTGTTTGCAGATGGAAAGATACTTTTGCTGTGTATACATATATATCTCTAAAGATGCCATTTAAATATTAAAACTAATAAATTCAGTAATGTTGCAGAATATAAAATCAATACACAAAAATCTGTTGCATTTTTATTCACTAATAAATTCAGAGACGCAAACAATCCCATTTATAATTGCATCAAAAAGCATAAAATGCCTAGGAATAAATTTAACCAAGTAAGTGAAACACCTGTATATTGAAGGCTATAAGACATTAATGAAAGAAATTGAAGAAGACACAAATGGAAAGATTCATGAATTAGAAGAATTAGTATTGTTAAAATGTCTATACTGCCCAAACAACATACAGATTCAATATACAGAGTTCAGAGCAGGGCTTTCTGAAAGGACATTTGAGCACAGACTGGAAAGGTGAGATGAAATCTACACAGTGATGGGCTAAGGAGTGGGACAGCATTTGTTCAATTAATGTGGGAGTGCATTTGTAAAAAGCACCTGGCCTATATAATATCTACAAAATGGTAAGGGCACAGTGTTCATAAGTGGTGGGCTCATTCTCTCGTAGATGTTGAGTTTAAGTCCCTTCTAAGGCTGGATGTCGGCACATGCCAGAGGTTGCTAGACCATCAGCCACCTCTGCCTGATATTAGCTTCAGTTTGCCAGCATATGGCACAGTACCTTAACTTAGACACTTAAATGTTTGTTGAGATCAAAGATAATTAAGTATCTTACACCAAAAGATCAGGAAGCTAGCCATTTCTATTCTTTGGCAATACTGAATACAGGAGAATCTAGTTTTTCACATAGTGTCACCACTTGGGCAACTCTGGAAGAAAACAAACAAATGTTACCTTTTATTATTACCCTGGTGGAAGTTAGTTATTCTAATAGGATGTCACATGTTAGGTGTTACTCTAAACTTTATTGCCAAATCTCTTTGTTCATTTAGATGAAATATTTTAAGGATAGAGACATTACATTTCACCAGCAGATGTCCCTATTGTTCGGCAAGATTTTCTTTTTTCCTTTTCTTTCTTGAGTAGTAGCTTCAATAGCAGATGGGAATTCTGTGGCTTGAATTAGTTAGTGACACACTGTGGTAGACTAGTGGCAAGCTTCAACAATAATAAAGCCAAAGGGATTATGCTTTGAAATTCAAATATGAAAGGTCCTCTAGCATTTAAAGACTTTTCATTGATTAATACCCTTCTCTTTTATGCAATGTAAAGCTAATTCCCTTGCTAAGGTTATGCAGTGAGAAAGAAACAGAGAACTTGTGTAACCTTTATAGCTTTCAGGAATTTGCACATTTGTGATTCTCCTTCATGCCTTTCATTCATTCGACCTGCCTGAGCACTATTCTAAGCATGAAAAACAAGGACCCTGCCCTCAAGTCACATATATTTCTAGCAGAAGAGCTTATGTTAGTGTTTTTCAATGTGTCTTTGTACAAAACTCTTGGTTAAAATGCCAATTTACTAAAGTTTTGCAATTGCTTATAAAAACTTGATCTTGATTAACAACTTAATGAGATATTAAGATAAAATATCATTTAGTATCATCATTTAGTATCAGATTAATCTAAATTTAAAAATTAGGAAATATGGACCAGTGTTCATTTGTCTGGCTTAGTCAAAGCACTTTGAACACTATCTGACAAATTGAAAGTGCTCAGAAATGTCAAAATATTATTTGTCTTTACTCATAAGCAACAAAGAAGCAGGAAGAGAGCATTGTATTACTTCACTGTTGAGTAGGATTTGTTGGGGCAACAATTCTATTTTAGTAAAGAGGATTGGGATATAAAAAATTTCTTCACGTTAAGATTGATATTAAAATAACAATAACAAATGGTGGTCTACTGCTGGACTTTTTAAAACTTTAAACTACCTTTCAAAATGGAAGTCCATTGCTGATAGATATGGAAAGGGATAATCTCCATTATTTAAAATTTTTTTTCTTTCTCTGTAACTCCTTTGTAATCAGCCTGTTTTCATGTTTTTGGGCAGAGTGTTTTATGCCCCAGAGAAATTATATGGCCTCTTACTTGAGGAATTTCCTTCTACTAGGGTTCCCTGGATACCCTTAATAAACATGCGAGAGATGCATATAAACACATGCAAGCTAAAGGTCTTTATTGACCTGAAATTGTTAAATTTAATATCCAAACTCAACAAAAAACACTGTTGATGAAGCGAGCTATTCCTCTTAAAAATTACCTGAACTATCAGCCTGGTCTTTTAATGACTACCTAATTTAAGAATATATACATTATGTTAAGTATAGCCATATTAAGTTAAATTCCAGGCTGTAATTTAATTTCATTATAAATTAATTAAGGTTATAATGACTGCATGTTAAGTGGGCAGACTGGGTGAAGACATGGATTATATATTTTTAATTTAATGAAATTGGAAAAAACAGAATTAGGAAAGTACAGTTTTTATGGGTCCTCTGTTCAGACTAGACGATACATATAATCATGTCTTATAATTGTAACTATTGAAGCAGTATTTTATTGATATTAGCAAACTTAGGGTTAAGAAAATATGTGGCTCCAGCATTCACAGTATCACTAATGTCTTTTTTTCTGTGTTTATTTATATTTCTTTATTAAGAATTTACAATTTACGGTGAACTTTAGTCTGTGTTGGTTCAACTTGGTGTAGTAAGACATAGGGCTATTACAGCCATTGTCTGAAGGTGAAACGTCTTTCTCTCTCTTTTTTTTTATAATTGGATAAGCTCTATTTTTATTAAACAGTTCATTTTTCACATGATGCTGCAGTCTTTCTTTTCCTTTGCCAAAGAGCCATCTGCTGTGGAATCATTCTATATCAAGAACACACTTGATCTTGAGCCTGCAATAAATTTCCACAAGAATTTCCTCTGAGAAGGAACCCATGCTACTTTACCTTTGTAGACCAATTTCAGGAAAAATATATGATGCAACAATGTCTCATACATACTGTTATAAATAACTATGTTATTTGAAAATGTCATAGTAAATATAGTGCTATATAAGCAACCTGTCTCCTGCAATGGGTGAAAACAAAAAGAAATCTGAAGCCTTTTGCTTTTAGGCCTTTCCTGCTACTCTCTTCACTGCAACTACATTTTGATAAATTAGTACATAGGATGACAGATTTTCAAATCATTTTTCCCTAGGACAGGTGGCTTATAACTGATGGTAGGATGCAACAAGTGACCAGGGTTTTCATATAATCCCCATATTCACTTGGTAGTAAAATCTGATTTTATAAGGTGTTTTATTTTTATTAAATTTTAAATAGAAATAGAGTGATTGATTTCACTTGTTTTTATTATTGTTTAAACAAATAAAAGGTAAAACTCAATCCCAGTGAAATTTTTAAAGTCACAATTGTATGCATACAGGTTTGTAAAAAATAAGTTTGTCATTTTTTTTTGGTAACAAGCCTGAAGAGTGCTCCTCAGATCCTGATAGTTATTCATTCTACCTCTCTCAAGAAATGACCTTCACAGAGACTTTAAAGCATTAACTCTCTCATAGCCTCCCCAGCCCCCCACTTCTATACTCATCTGTGCTCATCTTGAACTCCTTCCCACCAATCCTAGAGAAGTTTCTTCTCTTATCCAAGGCTAATTCATTTTTATGTGTTTTTTATTTCATCTCCTTCTCAGGACTATTTTTATTCCCTCTTCTAAGTTTTCAACTACTATAGTCTGGTTTCTGCCTCCAGTGTGGCCACTAAAAATCATTAATGACCTGCACATTGCTAAATCCAGTGAATAATATTCTATTATAAACTTAACATGTCAGAGCATATGTTCCTGAAATGACCACCTCTTCCTTCTCTGAATATTCTTTTTTTCTCTTGATTTTGAGTTCGAATACTCTGGAATTCTTCCTACTTCTCTAAACTCTTCTTAGCTGTCCTGTCTTTTAAATAGCAGAGTTCCTCACAGTCACCTCCTAGGCCTACATCTCTTTTTCATTCTATCCTCTCTTCCAAAATGATTATTATCCACTCTAATGGCTTCAATTGCTCTCTATACACTGATGACTCCTAAATTTATAATTCTGGTGATATACTCTTCAGGTGCCCAATTGGGTGTGGCACTTGGCCTAAATATGGGATACTGTATTTTCCATAGATAGATGCAACAGTATCTCTTGTCCAACATGCTTTTCACGCAATATAACTTTGACACTCTTCCTATTAAGAGGTGGATATTCGTTAACCTTCTCATTGAAGCCGGATAGCTTTCCTGGCCTATTTTACCAATAGAGCATGCAGGAAGTGGTGCTACGTGACTTTGGAAAATAGATCATCAGAGACCTATCAGCCATCAAGGAAGCAACCACCATATAAGCAGTTATCAGCTGCCATACTGTGAGGGAGCCCAAACTAGCCATTCAGAATAATTACATAGAGAGGCCTTGACCATATGAAAAGAGAAGGATGGCTGGAGAGCCATTAGCTTCTTCAGCCTCCCCTCCATATTTGTTATCCCTTGCTGTATAATAAGTTACTCCAAAGTAAAAAACAAGTATTTATTACATCACAGCTTCTGTGGCTCAGGAATTTAGGAGTAGTTTAGGTAGGTAATTTGCTTAGGGACTTGCATGAGTTTGCAATCAAGGTATCAGCTGGGGCTTCAGTCATCTGAAGGCTTGACTGAAACCGGAAAATCTAGTTCCAAGATGGCTCACTCACAGGTTGTTTGCAAGAGGCTTCATTCCTGGCTATTGGTTGGAGGCCCCAATTCCTGCCATGAAGGACTTTCCATAGGGCTGCTTGAATGTCTTCATAGCATGGCAACTGGTTTCCCCTGGAGCAAGTGATACAAGAGTGAGAGCAAGGAGGAAGCTTAATGTTTTTTATGACCTAGTTTCAGAGGTTACACACTGTCACTTTTATTTTATGCTGTTCATTAGAAGTGAGACACTAAAACCAGCCCATATTCAATGGGATAGATAAGGGGCTCCACCTTTCGAATGGATTTGTGGACACCCTCCATCCATGTTATAGTTCCAGCCATTACCTGATTACAGTGACACAGAGATCAGCAGATAAACTGGAACTGCTTATCCTAGACTTTCCCTAAATCCTGATCCACAGAAACTCTGAGCAATAATAAAATGATTATTGTTGTCTTAAGCCACTATGTTTTAAAGTAATTATTTTTTTTAGCACTGGCTAACCAAAACATGGAGTCTTTTGACTAAACCTTGCAAAAGAGTATTCTGTTCTTCTCTGGAATCCCCAAAAATTTATCTTGGGTTTCTATTCCTTTCCCCCAGACCTAGGATTTTGATGTCAAAAAGGGAGTAGCATATATGGTGTGTGTGGAGGGGAGCTGCCCAAGTACTCACTAGCATTTGTTAGCTTTTCAAAATTTTTATTTTCTTTTGGTTTTGAAAACTGCTCTTATCAACATTCTCCCTGTGCTCTGGTCCATGACAGAAACTCTGACCTAGGGAGTGTAGGCCCTTAGTTTTTAAATTGACAGTTTTAGAAGTTCCAAAGCCTTTTTTTTCTCCATAGTTTTGGCTCTGAATTTTAATTCTATCACACAAAGTTATAAAAGTCCATTAAAAAATTTAATTCACTTCTTTGTTTTAGCTTGTATGCATGTTCTTCCTCTGAGGCAGTGTATATAAAACTATCAAAACTCTCTTCATGGTGGGAGAAGAATAATAGGCATAAGAAAGTGCTGTAAGGAACAGCAGCCCATTAATAGCTCAAAAATGTTATACTAAAGGAATAATATATAGCATTTATATTAAGTGGTATTTGATTTCCTGTAATTTGTAAAAGTTTTCACAAAGTATGTGTACATGTTATAGTTCATTATCATTCTCTCTTTTTTTTGTGTGTGTGATAGATTTTGGAATTTTGGAAATATGAAATGGATACCTAGGACTGGAATTCCAATTTACAACATTATACCACAGGTAATGGAGATTTGAGGAAACGTATGCCTGGAAATTATCCCCTTTCACAGAAGATAAAGGGATTAAAAAGATTAGGATTTGTAAATTTTTATGTTAGAAGCTGAAAAAATTTGCTATATATCATTTTCATCATATTTTAAAATATAACTGATACCAGCACTTGCAAGCCATAGTATGTGTAAAAGAATGTTTTCTGAGTGTAATATATACTCCCATATTTATTACATTACTAATTATGTGAACTATTTATAGAAATTAGCTTAATTCTACATGTCAATAATTAGTAACATAGAGTTTACCTGCATATCTGGGCAAAAAAAATTTCCAAACAGTAGCTCAAACAGGATAGAGGCATGTTCTGCATTTCTTAGCTGACTAGACATTTCAAATTCTGTTCTCCCACAACTTTGCATAGGAAGGACAGAACTAACTTGTGCAACAAGGAGTTTCTTCTGAGAGGGCTATCTTGTGTTGTATCTGGTTAACATCTGAAAAATCACTTTCTGTGAAAAATGACATGTGGAAGCTCACATGACTCTTGATTTAGGCATATTTGCTTCTAAATAAACTTTCTACATGAGAGCTTCCACTCATGATGAAGTCTATTCAGCAATGATCAGGCATGTTGCAATCTGTCTGAAGTACACAGTTGTGCATCTGCTGTGCTGTTTCCACCAACATAAACTTTAGTCCATTTGGGCTCTTTCAGAAAGACAGAAATTGGCCAGTTCATCCTGTTTCCTTTACTGATGTCTTAGTGTCAGTACACAAAATGTGACTGAGAAGAAATTGAGATGAAATTCTTGAAATCTGTGATGGTTACATTTAGCCTACATTTCAGTAAGAAAGTGATTCATACTTCATGTCTATTTTCAGTTGCTAAAACTAACACTATGTTAAGCCTAACTAAAAGCTCTCTCAAATTGCTAACTTTATAGTAGCTATAAGTAGAGTAATTAGGGACTCTATACTGATTTTGTAAAAAAAGAAAGCATTTTTTTTTTAGCTTATGCTTAATCCTGCTTCTAGCACCCTTGTTTGTTTAAAAGTTGTGGATTTTAAAAGGCACGGTGGTGGTACTCACATGTCAGCTTGGGCCTCCTATCTCCTATTTCATGAAATCAGTGTAAGATCGCCTTAACTGCCCAAAGTCCAGTTATGTTCAAAGCTTTCCATAGTCACCCGCACATACTCAGAGTTTTACACTATCATGACTCTCTTTTACTCCAATTCTTTCATCCAAGCATATATTGTATTTTGCCTTGAAAAACCAAGTTTCTTCACCGGTTACCACAGGCTTCACATTCCAGGAATTTAAAGGCTTTCTAGGAGAGTTTAAAGTTCCAGGGAGGAGTTATAGCCTTCTACCATTTTCCTGGCTTTTCTTTCCTCTTCTACTCTCTATCCTACCTCTCAGGAAAAAAGCCTGTTCCTCTTTTTGCCTTATAAATAGTGTTTTAGCAGAATAAAATATACTTGACCTTACTTATGGCTGAGACTACTACTGATTCCCATATTTGTTCTTCCCTCCTTCTATAGTAATAGGAGAATATTTGAGCGCCAAGATAATATTACATTTTATTAGCCTCCTGTGCAGCCAGGGATAACTATATGACTATCACTCTGGCCAATGCAATGTAAGCAGAACTGATGTGTACAACATCTCCCCTGCCTCCTTCCTCCAAAAGGAATGAACTTTTTCTCCTTTTCACTTTTCCCTGTGCCTTTTGGCTGGAGTGTGGATATAGTAGTAATGAGTCATCTTGAACTAAGCAGACAAGAGCAACAGGAATACTGGCGCAATAAGATGGACTGACATGATAAAGTCCTTGTACCTGCCCTTGTGTGATTATGTCTTGAATGTTACATGAGAGAAAGGGAAACTTTTATCTCCTTCTTAATTTATTTATATTTTGGGTTTCTGTTTCCACAGCAGAGTCCATTTCTTAATACATGCAATACCCTTTGGGCTCTCACCCTTCACATCAAAGCGTTTCTTGAGAATGCTCTGCACTTTCTAAGAGGGACTCTGTAAAACCAAATTTTCTCCCCCTCTTCATATTTATGAAACTTTTGGGTTTTATAAATTTATGAAAATTTATGAGATTAGAAGGGGAAAATGAGTGACATTTCCTTAAGCAGAGATGTGAGAATAAAAGGACTTCAGGTGGAGGAAAATTTTGTGAGGCAATATTCAGGAAAGTGAAAGAATTTCTAGGGAATAAAAAACTATGCAATTTAGGTGGAACATAGGGGAATTCTGGAAAATAAAGTTGGGAATGGGACTTGGGTGGGATAGGGTCATTGAGGGGTGTATCAGTTAATCTTTGCTGCTTTGTTGTGTAACAAAACACTCCAAGTTTTGGTATCTTAAAACAGATTTAAGTTCACTGTGGGTTGGTAGTTGGTACTGGTAGCGTTTGGTCAGTTCTGCTGTTTCACGTTTAGTCATGCAGCTGAAGTCAGCTAGAAAACCAATTGGGACTGGATTGCCTCATTCACATGCCTATGTTATAGGTTGTTGGCTGGTGTGGCTCTTTTTGGGACTCCATGTTGTCATTTCAGTTTTCTGGCTTGGGCTTGTTCATATGGTAGCGATGTTCCAATTACAGCAAAGAAGTCAAGACTAAATGTTCAAGCACTTTTTAAGCTTCTAGTTATTTCACATTAGCAAATCATTGGCCAAGCACACATATGAGTTGGAAGAGAAGACTTCACCTCTTGGAAGGAAGAATTATAAATTATCAGGAGACAATATTTTTCAACCTGCTGGGTGCTTAGGTACTAGCTAAGAAGTTGGAACATTTAATTGATAGACAGTGAGGAAGCAAGGGCAAAGACTCAGAGATCAACCTTAGATGTAGCCCCAAACTGTCTTTAAAAATTTTAAGAACAGTTTTAGATTTATAGAAAAATGAGAAGATAGTACAGAGTCCTTATGTACCCTATGCTCAGTATCCCTTATTAACATCTTACATTAATGTGTTATATTTGTTACAAACAAGAGACCTATATTGATACAGTATTATTAGCTAAAATCCATACTTTATTTAGATTTATTTAGTATTAACCTAATGTTCTTTTTCTGTTCCAGGATCCCATCAGGATACCATATTACATTTAGTTGTCTCTTAGAATCCTTTTGGTTGGGATATCTTTTCCTTTCCTTGTTTTGTTATGTTTTGTTTTGTTTTTGTTTTGTTTGTTTCTTTTTTTAATGACCTGGACTGTTTTAAGGCATACTGGTCTGAAATTATGTAGGATGACCTCCATTGGAATTTGATGTTTTTCTGAGCATTAGACTTAAGTATGGATTTTTTGGAAGGAAGACTACAGAGGCAAAGTGCCAGTTTCATCATATCAAAAATATATACTGTCCACATGACTTCTTGCTGTTAATGTGAGACTTGATCACCTGGTTGAGGTAGATTTTGTTAGGTTTCTTCACTCTAAAGTTACCTTCCTGCCAACACCCCTACCCCAACCTTCAACATACTCTTTGAAAGTCACTATGTTCAGCCCACACTTATGGAGTGTTATTCTCCCCCTTCTTGAGAATGGAGTACTTACATAAATTATTTGGAGATGCTTTATGTGGGAGATCTATTTCTTCTTTTCTATTTATGAATTTATTCAATGATATATTTGTATCAGTGTGGACTCATGGGTATTTATCATATACTTTGGGTTTGGGCATTTATCATATATTTTAGGTTATAACTCAATACTACTTTTAATTTTGTTGGTCAAATTGTTCCAGCTTTAGTGATTAGAAGCTATTTCAGTTGTCTCTTGTACCCTTTTGACATACTCCTATGAATCATAGGCTGATGTAGCCTAGAAAGCTAGGCTACACAAGTATAAGAGTAGGTGTCTTATGGCATTGGAAAAAAAAAAGGGAAGTTGCATGAGGACAACTAAAGGGGGTGGAAAGTAAGGAAAGGCTTAAACCTTTTTTCATATGCATTGGAGAAAATAAGAATTATCTTGTTATAACAGATTTCATGGTTAAAGATATCAGGGGAAGGTCAGATATTGACTATGTTATTATAACAAAAAATATTTTTAGGAAGGTTCACTGATGGAGAGAGTTTTTACAATTGAACAGAGAGTGATAGAATGCAATGGAAGGAACTAGTAAAGTGTTTAGAGAAATAGAAGACTGTGAAAGAGAGAGGGAGAAAAGTAGAGATTTAGTTTCATATATCAAAAGTGTACTTATAAGGTATCACAATACCTTAATATTAGCACCAGACTAGAGGTTTGATGGTTAAATAAATGAATAAAAATATCTTTTGACAAATTAGTAACTAATAATTGCTTTTTCAAATAATTATTTGGGACAAAAATGAATGAAGAACATATGCTGCTTGTTTGAGCTGTCATTACTTGGATGAGCTGTTGACAAAAATGGAATTTTAAATTAGAACCATGATCTTGCAGAATGCATTCAGAAAATACTGGAAATGCTGGCACTTTAAATAAATATTCATATGGGAGTCATAATGAAAACGACTTTTTACAATATGTGAAAAAATATGTAATGACATATAGGCTATGTCATTATACTTTCTTAGTTGCAGAGAAGGAAATGTAATGGTTCTCTCTTTCTCCCGCAATACTCTTTACATTCCCCAAACATTCTGGGACCTATCCCTAACGCTGGGTTTTTATTTGGGGAAAATTGGAAGGTGGGAAGAATGTTCTGAAAAGCAGAGACAGATTTAAGTTGAAGAAAACACCCTTTCTTCCTTCTCATCTCTCACTCCCCAGGCCCCACCCACTGACATCCTCAGTCTCTCCCTACCAGTCCTAAGAACTAGATTTGGACAACAGAAGCCAAGGGGATCAAAGTTCTCCATGTACTTGCTTTGAGCAACATAATGGGAATAGAATCAGAGACTGGATTAAAACTCAACTTTGAAAACAGAAACATCTGAAATTTTTTAGATAATTTAAAATGACCGCAGATAATGTAAAAGAACTGACTTCTGCAGGGAAAAATCTTTATAAATCTGGGCCAGAAGTTTGCATCTGTCATTTAATATTATCTTATGTTACGTACTAGTTACCTGTCCTTGGGCAAGTTAATTCATGCTAGAAAGTTTATTCATAGGGTTTCAAAGACTTAAAGATAATCTATGTATATAGGTTTTTTTTTCTCTAGTTTTATTTTTTACTGAAAACAGAATCAATTTCAAATTTGGAGAAAAGTTGCAAGTACAGTGTAATTAATTTTTTGTAAGCTATTTGAGAATAAGTTGATATGATGCACTGTTACCTGTGAATACTTTCTGTGTATTTTCTACAATGACATTTTCTACACAATCATAATTAGTATATTACTACCACCTAATCTTCAGATCCTACTCAAATTTCACCTTTATAGAAAAAGAATCCCATCCAGAATCAAGTGTTGTATTTAGTTGTCATCTCTCTTTAGTCTCCTTCAATATGAAAGAGTTCCTTGGTCTTTCCTTGACTTTCATGACCTTGACAATAATGAAGATTACAGACCAATTATTTTATAAAATGTCCTATCATTTTTTTTGTCTAATGTGTCCTTGTGACTAAATTTAGGTTCTGTGCCTTTGTCAGAAATATAGAAAGTAATGCTCATTTTCTCTCATTACATCCTATCAGGTTGCACATAATTTTGATACATCTCATTGTATTCATTTCCTTTTGCTGCTGTAACAAATTAACACAAATTTAGTAGATATAATCCACACAAATTTATCTTATACTTCTGGAGATCAGAAGCTTGAAATGGATTTCCTGAGCTAGAATGAAGATATTAGCAAGGCTTCATTACTTCTGCAGGCTCTAGGGGAGAATCTAGCTTCTCTATTTTAGTTTCTAGAGACTGCCTGCATTCCTCAGCTCATAGCCTTATTCCTACTTCAAAACCAGTAATTACATCACTCTGAACTCTGCTTTCATTCTGTCTTTTTTGATTTCTCCTGCCTCCCTTTTCTATTTTTAAAGATCCTTGTAATTACATTGGATCCATCTGGATAATCCAGGATACACCTCCATCTCAAAATCCTTAATTATGTCTACAAAGTCCCTTCTCCTTTTGAAGGGAACATATTACAGGTTTGGGAATTAGGGTGTAGACATCTTGTATGGGGGGCATTATTTTACCTACCGTACCCATTTTTGGTAATGTTCACTGTAAGCACTTGATGAAGGTGGTGCCTGTCAGTTTTCTCCACCATAAAGTTACTTTCTCTTACTGTAGTTAATAATTTTGAAGGGGGAAATTATCTAGGATTGTAAATATCCAATTTCTCATCAATTCCTTCCTTGATAGATTTTTATGAGTTATAAAATAAAATTTTGAATTTTTATTTTTTAAGTAAGTAAACAGGCAAGCAAACAAACATTTTATTCCAGGCTCATCTTGTACTTTCCCTGTCCCTGTACCTTGGATCAGACATATCTCTAAAAAGTTCTGGTTCCCTTTAATGGAGAACGTATTCAGAAATCAAGAATTGGGTACTAGGTGTGGTTATTACTATTGAACTGTTGCTTTTCCCTAGGCTTCCCAGTATACAGAAATTTATACATGTTTCCACAGAAAGACTTGTACAAGAATAGTTATGCAGCTTTATTCATAAAAGTTCAAAGCTGGAAAAAGCACAAATGTATACCAACAGGAGAGTGCATGAACATTGTGGTATATTCATACACTGGAATACTGTTTAGCAAAAATTAAAAAAAAAATAGAACCAATGATATATGCTATCACATGAATAAATCTTAAAAACATTGACATGAAAGAATCTAGACACAGTTAAGAATACTGTGTATGAATCCCTTTATATGAAGTTCAAAAACAGGCAAAACTAAGCTGTGGCAATTAACCAGAACAGTGGCCTCCTATAAGGATCAGAATTAGGTAGAAGGAGAGTCAAAGTAATTTGTTACCATTATAGAAATATTTTATCTCTTAACTGGTGTGTTGACTATACAGTACACCTATTGAAATTTACATATAAGACTTATACATTCCACTGTATGTTAATTTTAATTTAAAAAAAATAAGTCATTGGTTGATTCAGCTTGGATTTTATTCCTTGTCTTGCCCTTTCTTCCAGGCAACCATTATGTAACTTTGAGTATGGATGCCATGAGATAAGGATGACAGAATAAAAAGAATGTAAGTTTCTCATGACTTTGTGGGACAACATAGCATTCTTCATCTGTGTACCACCAGAATGTGTGTGTGTGTGTGTGTGTGTGTGTGTGTGTGTGTGTGTGTGTGTGTGAGAGAGAGAGAGAGAGAGAGAGAGAGAGAGAGACAGGAGAGATGGAGATCCTAATGAATTTAAGCCATTATAATTGAGCCTTAGTTCTAAAGCAGCCCAAACCATTTCCCAAATGACACACTTCCCTTGATCTCTTTTTCTTCATCTTGTTTGGTTGGGAATATAGTATTTCTAGACCTAAATGTACTATCAGTTCTGAGGTATAATTAAGTAGTTATTTCACATGACAGTAATTGCCTGTTTCTAAAGTATATTCTACAGAATATTAATGTTGTAAAAAAATTTCATCTTTAAATAAACTAGTCTTTCATGTATGACTAATTATAGATTATTTAGAATTATAAATTCCCACTAAGGGAATACATTGTACTCCTTTCTCAAATATTTTTTGGTTACTGAAGCTTTTTTTTCAGTGGTGCATCAAGCTGAATTAGAATATAATTTTGTAAACATCACCATAGGTCAAGGATGAAACTTGGAATGAAATCTTTACTGTAAACAGCTATTCCTTTTGGGATTTACTGTTTTCCCCACCCACCTCTCCTCACTTCAAGAGAGTATATAATTTGCTTCAATATGCTGTCATGTATTTTCTATCTTGGAAGAGCTATAGAAAACCTCTCTAAGACTGATAGTATTTGATTTTTAAAGACCTTTTAGTGCAGTGCACTCACATCTTTTGTCCTGCATGTTTTCCCCTTCCATTTAGTTCCTTATTCTTGAGAATCTGGGCCTCTCTGATCCTTCTCCCAAGTCCAGGGCCTCTGTAAATACTATGCATGTGCATGTTAAAACTCCAGCAGGCACCATTCATTTAGACAGTGGTATGAAAGGTGCCCCCTGGAATGTCTAAACTGGCAGCCCTAGACATACTCTGACTCTTGGTTCCTGCCTACACCCTGACAGACTCTATGTTCTAGGTTTCACTATTCATGAACTGTGAGTTCTTTCACTTTTCTAGTTTCTGACTCTTGGTTTTTGTGTCCTTACTTTCATCCTATATATGTTTCTGAATTACTGAAATATTGGTCTGGGAACTGACTATGGTTAAAATAAAATGGTATTCTATATTCAAGTACT
This sequence comes from Cynopterus sphinx, assembly GCA_030015415.1. Taxonomy (NCBI): domain Eukaryota; kingdom Metazoa; phylum Chordata; class Mammalia; order Chiroptera; family Pteropodidae; genus Cynopterus; species Cynopterus sphinx. The sequence continues at coordinate 31,779,336 of CM057391.1, forward strand.
AATGCTTCTCAGTTATCTCCTTTTCTCTTACAAATGTCCTTCTGCTTAAAACAGTCTTTTGTCCAGATGACACTTTGAAGACATGTGAGAGAAGGCTAAAGATGGAGGAATGTTTGAAATCCAGAATTACAGTGTGTTGCAGATGTTTGGGGGTGAAGGTAAGCTACTTTCCTCCTCAAGTAAGGCTGTAGATTGTCTATTAATAATTAAATTTTAGAAGGATCACATGGTAGCAAAATCTTTGAAGAGGAAGAATGGTTGCCCAACAAGTAACATTGAACTGTAACCTGAATGAATATATTTAGAAGCTAAAGAAAGAATATGTCAGTCAGGTGGTGTGGAAGCTTTACTATCCCTGAAATTTCAGAAAAAGAAAGATCACAGAGACAAAGATTCAATGGGCCTAGAACAGGAGACCTTGGCCCAGTAAGCGCATAGAACTGATACCAATCATTCTGAAGTCATAATAACAAGAAACCTTTGATTATAATTTAACTTCCCACACAGTGTTCTTGTAGGTAAAGAAAGGTGGTCATAGCAGTGAATGGCAGTAAACACTTTCCTTTGCAAGTTAGGATACTTGAATTTGACTTTATATATCAATCTTTGTGAACTGGATTAGTGGGATACTACATAGTGTATTGACAAATCAGGTTTATGAGCTTTCAAAGCTTACAGCCAAGCCTGTGAGGAATTTACCAAGGTAATGCCACCCTGCTGGCAGCTGAATGAGTCACTCTTCCCTAGTCATCTTTCCTTTAACACTGCCTTGCATGTGAGCATATTTTCTTTAGATTTCTAGTCTAAATAACTCGATTAATCAAGTGTGTCAATATTAATGGCATGCCACTATCCATGTACTTTCACAATTGTCTTCCTGCTTCCATTTTGGGGTAAGCATATCATCAGGAAACAGGGATGTTATGGCCACATATTAGATAAAAGGATTTCCTAACAGGTGTGCTTTGAAAGTTTTGTTTCTTTTTAAATTTTTATTTTAATGTAATTTTATTTATTTACTTATTTTAGGAAAAGAGTTCAGACACCAATTTGCCTGAAATAACTTCTTGGTTTTCTTTCTTTCTTTCTTTCTTTCTTTCTTTCTTTCTTTCTTTCTTTCTTTCTTTCTTTCTTCTTTCTTTCTTTCTTTCTTTCTTTCTTTCTTTCTTTCTTTCTTTCTTTCTTCCTTTGTTTTGTTTTGTTTTGTTTTGTTTTGTTTTGTTTTGTTTTGTTTTGTTTCTGGAAAAAAGGAGCGTTGTATGATGATCCCACTCTGTTTTGTCTATGTGGATCCTAAAGTTCATTATTCTCCTTGATGTTAAAAGTATTTCTATGAGTAAGGATCTCTGTCAGTTACTATTTAGGTTTGAGGCTTGGATTTTTTCTCACAAAGTTAGGTGAGAAAGTAGAAAATTAATGTGTTTATTCACTTAATCTAGGTAACCTCCCCTGTGTTTTGCTAAATTCTTGATTCTATATTCATAAGCAAAACCTATGTTATTTCCTTTTATTCCAGTTTTTCTCCATGGAAACATTTGAACCAACATGCACAGCTGTTTTAATCACTGTCATATAGATTACTACACAATCTCTTCAGCATCACATCTGTACTGTTTGTAGCTTGTCAAAATAATTAACTTGGCTGTGTTGCCATACTATTCAGTGATATTTTATGACCATCATTAAATTGTTTAGGCTTCAGTTTCCCATAATCTAAGTGCAAAAGAGTATTTGCTGGATTAACTCTTTGGTGATTATAGCATTATTTGAATTTTTGAAAGGATTGCATTCTAACTCATATGGAAGAATACACTGAGATTTACTGTCAGAAATGAGTTAAATGAAATGAAATTCTTAAACATTAACATGAGAGAAGCATTCATGTGGGATGACTGCAAGAACATATCACCTCTAATTTTGTTCATTTTGAGAAAGTTAAACTTTTCATGTTGAGTAACAGTCATTCAGTGGTAACAAAGTGTCACAAATTATTTTTTATGCTAGGATCAGGAAAGCTCACTAGGGCAGAAACTGTACCAGGGCCTGCCTACTGGGCCCTTTTGGCCTGCCCCCAGAGGCATGGAATTTCCTCTGGAAAGCTATTTAGCTCCGATGCCAAGCTGACAGTATTCTGATTCAGAGAACATCCAAGGATACCAGACCCTCACTCAAGTGCTTATATTGTGTAATGTTTCTCAAACCCTAGTAATTTACAAACAAATTCCTTTTGAGGAAATTAATTTCTATAAACTCCCAGTGATGACAAATAGTATTTTATAAATATAGCTATAAAACTAGATTTAAACTTCTTATGCATATAGATCTTGAACATTCATAACCTCAAAGTAAATTTATAAGTTAAATATAAAAAATAAATAAAACTGATAAAGTTCAGGTTAATAAGACTTAATGAAAAAGGTACTTCTTTTACTGAAAGTAAATTGTTATTTGCGACATAAGTATGGTAGTAACCCACATATACAGGGTCTTTTGAATTTAGTACACCTATCATTTGATCATTGAGTTCTTCCCCTACTTTTCTCCATTAGAACCATCTTGCAGCTTCCATCTCTGCTGGTCTTGGTGAGCTACCTGAGTCATAATCTCATCACAAGTAACCCACTTTTATTCCTGAGGGGTCAGAGTTCCTGGTAATAATACTCTTCTTAGGCTTTATAGTGACAACTGTTAGAGAAACCAGTAGCACCCAAGTGGATTCCCTAAATTTCACACTTACTCCTCCTTACTCTGATTGTGTCATAGAGCCCTATGTCTCCTCCTTATTATGGTCATTTACTTGTGATGAGATTATGACTCCATGTTGCTGGTCACTTGACACAAGAAGCCCCAAGAGCTGAGGTGGCATCTGTGGCTTTTAGTTCAATAAGATTGTTGCTGTGTTGCCTGGTAAGAGTGTGCTCCCTGCAGAACCCACAGTTAAGAAGATGGAAAGCTACAAAGCCTCCAATGTGTCTTTAAGAGTGATAGAAAGTGGAATCACTCCTGTTTCCACACTTTGACCTCTGAGTCAAAACATATATTGCATCCTAGAAAAATGTGCCTCATTCTTAGAAGATATTGCCTCCAAGCTGGTGCTTCTACTAGGCTGAGGACTTTTGGGTGGTGAAACATGATATGACCAGTGTATCCCATGTTTGTGGCCTCACTCTCAGGCTTCCTTTGCTATAAAGTGGTTTCCCTAGTCAGATGTTATGTTGTGTGAGATTGCATGCCTGTGGATCAGGCATAGTGGTGCTAGCTCAGTACTTACAGGCAAAAAAGAAAGAAAAAAAATTGCATGCTGAAAAATTACTGTCTGTTCCTATGAGAAAGAAATGTTGGGCCTTTCAAGGTAGGAATCCAGTATTGTCCATTTGCTACCAAGTGCTGTTTGCCAGCACTGGAGTGGTTGCTTATAAAGTCTGGCTGACATACCAGTTGGTTCATTCTAAGTTGTTGAGTGCTTCTTCCATAGTTGGTGCTTTCTTGCGGGTGTTAATATGTGCTACAAAGATCTTCACTCTTTGTATTCACTCCTGTTTATTCGCATATGCTTTCTTGCACATCTTCTGGTATAAAAGATTTGGTTCCCAGGAATCAGATGCTGAGATGGAGTAGGAGTTTAAAAGGTTTATTGAGGAGTAACACCTGTGACTGAAAAGTGGAAGAAGCAGGATTGAGCAGGGAGAGCCATTAGACTATGATGCAGAGTAAGCAAAGTCGCTGTCAGCCCAATGAATAGTTATGAAACAAAGAGTACCTGTTGGAAGAGACTTCTATTGTGTGGGCGTTGTTAAGCTTTGGTATGACTACTTTTGTCCATTATCATTGCCTTGGGTACATCCCAAGAAGAGTATCACTTTATCTTGAAATCTGAGATGGACCCTGATGGAGCCAACAGTCAAAGGCTGTCAGCTTATCACATTCTTTTTGGCTAGATGATGAATCATTTTTTTAAGGGGATGGGGTTTGAATAGCGTTACTGTGTCTACCACAGTTAGGCAGTTGGATAACTGGGTCTTGGGCTTAGATGATTTTTCTTGGCCAAAGTTACAAAATTGTGATCTATATGCATAGCCAGAGCTGGTGCAATAGGGTGTAATCTAACTACTATGTGTATGTGAAATTTCCTAGGCAGAAAGTGAAGAGTGAGATGAAGAGAGTGTCTAGGGCTAATATTGAGGGGACTCCAGTATTAAATGGCCACCTAGAAGACATTAAGCCTGTAATGAAGACACAAAAATGGAGTAGTTAGAAAGGTAGAGGATCACAAGAAAGTAGAGAATCAAAAAATACAAGGAAGAGTATATAATTGCACTAACTGTTAAAGGCCTTGAGAGATAAGTAATATAATCCAAGAACTGAAAAATATTAGTTTAATTTAGTGACATGGAGCTTATTGTTGATGATAATGATGGGGCAGAAGCCAAATTCCAGGGGTTTGAGAAATGTGTGTAGAGGATGAGGAGGTGGAGAGAGGAAGCATAGTTAAATCCTTTGAGAAATACAGGTTTAATTTAAAGATATATTTTAAAAATGTATTAAGAAAATAAAGTACAAATATATTCCTAACTCTAAATAACCAGTCAAAAGTGTGATCGGCAATAGAAATTATACTGTTACTGTTAAGGGAAATGTATTTATTTTACACTCTATTCTGTATTAATTACTTTGAAAATTATCTATCCAAGAAGTTTAAATTTTAACTTGAGTATTTAACTAATAGAGATAAATCAATGGGAAAGATAAATACATAAAATAGATGATAAAAAGAATAAAGAAAAAGCCTTCAATTTCAGCAAATTGTATATATCAGTAAATGTAAAATTATCTGTATGTTGTCTTATATTTTAGTAATAAAAATTAATGAAATCAGACATTCCTGGATATACAGACAAATCATCTTGTAGTTGTTAAATAGTTCAATATTAATTACATTAAAAGAAAATGTTTAGTACATTAGAACAATTAGTTCATTAGAAAGATTCTGTCTATGTAAGACAAATGGCTAAAAAAGAGGCCACATGTAATGAATGAGGAAGTGAATGAGCAGGATATATTTTTGTTGGCCTTATCTTATACTTTAGTTTTTTGAAAAAATGGTAAGAAGTAATTTCAGGTCCCTTGGAGTATAATATAAGGAATGATTTATCATTACAACGATTGAGCAATGTCCAGCTGCTGAAATGACAGTCTTCAATAAAAACAACATAATCCCAGAAAAAATATTTAACAAGAATTTTTTGATCACCTATTATGAGAGAGACATTATTCTAGCTCTTATGCATATAATAAAAGACAGTATGACTCTATAAGCCATCATCATTCATCATTTCTAGTATAAGCTTGGATTCATTTGTTATAATCAACTTTGTTGACGCATTTCATTTTGGGTCCATGGTATTTGCTTGGGACACAGGTACACTGTTTAGCTTTACTTGTTTAGGAGAGACATTCTTGCCTGACACACTGGGACTGGTAGGTGGTTAGCTAATCAACCTTGCAGCTAAAACCTTGAATCTTACAAATTTTTTCTCTTTCTTTTTTTTTTCAGAGAATCTTCAAAAATTAATATTTTAAATATATCATTCAAACATAACAATATAACAATGTATATTTATTTGCAAAATTTTTGGAATAGAGTCATGGTGTTTTTTTTTTTTTTTTTGCTCATGGGTATCATGATTGGAATTTTGTAAACTTTTTCAGGCATACATGACAAAGACAGAGAAGAATTATCACTTATGCCTCTTAGTTTTGTTTCCTTAAAATAGCATAGAAAGCTTAAACCACTTGTGAAAGTGATTTGAGAGAAAGCTTTTATGTTATTAAAATTTTGTTGCCTATATTTTGGGGTGCCTGGCTACTACCTAATTCAATGACAATAGTTCTTAGACATTTACCTTCATTGAGTTACTAAAGTGAATGAGACAGTATCATTCAATTCTATTATTTAGCATTTTTGAAACATTTAACTTAATTTTTATTGAAATGACTTTGCTTTTTCACTTATATTCCATTGATTTTTGTGATATATATTTGAATTATATATTTAAAATAATAAGTCCAACTGGAATAAACAGGTTTGAGCAAACCCAACTGACTTGATGATGACATAATTCAACTGTTGAGAATAGAAGTATGGGGACACAAAGGAGAAGAGTACTGACCATGATTGTGAAGTGTGACAAGAGCCTTTGTGGGTACATTTTACAGAAGAAAAAGAGAGCATTAGTTTTTTTTAACAGGGCAGTTAAGTGGATGATGGTTGAAAGATATTACTACAAGGGTCTTTTGGGTAGATTTATCATATAGCTATAGCATTATGCTCTTGAAACTTTGTTATGTAATATTTTCAATGGAAAAGTTGAGGACATAGTTTTATCAGAGCTTTTCACTCATCACTGATTCTCTTGGCTTTTCCTTCTTATATGTCTTGGTGTAATCCTCAGGCTGACTTCCTTTATGATAGCAAAACAACTGCAGTTCTAGGCCTCATATCCACATACCTCACCAACTAGGAGGTTCGAGTATCTCTTCAAGTTGCTTCAGCAGAGGAGCAAGAATGCCCTCTTCCTAAAAGTCACCAGCATATATCTCTTATTTCATCCACCAGAATTGGATCGTGTGCCCTTCCCTGAGTTAATTACTATGATGAGGTGATAAGGTGTGCTATTTGGCTTAAACCCATCAGTGTGCATCCATGAAACACACAAGATGAATAGAAGAAGGATATTGGGATGAACAAAAGGAGGAAGAAAAGTATACAGCTGAAACACTGGGTTTCGTTAACGAATATCGCTATAAAAAAATAAATTCATTAAAAAGAAGGAGAAAGAAGAAATGTCCACTGTAGGATGCAAACCAAGTCTATAAGTCCTTTAACATGCTGATTTATTTAATCAAATATTACCTTTGAAATTATAGGTATTTTTTATAGTAGCAGAAACTCATCTAAGTTATTTTTCCTTTTATTATTATTATTAATGTAAGGTAGCATTTGTAGTGTAATGGAGATAAATATGTATATTGCACTGAATGGTGGGAAAGAAGAGTATGGCTTAGGGGCTAAGAACATGGGCTCCAGAGACTCTGGATTCATATTTAGAAACATGTACTGCCATAACATGTACTAGCTCAATGACTTTAGACAAGTTTCATAATCTGAGACCTTGGTTTCTTCATCTATAAAATATAGAGCATTATATAGTTATGGGTATTAAATAAAATAATTCATGTAAAACATAGTACATTTTCTGATTGTACTTAATAAATGTTAGCTTTTATTGTTAGGATCTGATCAGAATGAATTGTATTCATTACCATCTCACTACCTAAAAGGCTTCTGGAACTATTGAATCAAACTTTGTGCTACAGCTTTGAAGGAAGTTTACATAATTTGAAAACCTATCCTGTGTATTTCTCTAAGTGAAATGATAAATTTACCAGTTGTTTTTATTTCTTGCAATGTAAATAAGAATGAAAGGAACTATACATAAAACAGTACAACATTGAGTTAAACTGGGTAGAGGAGAGTAGATACTATGTGATTCCACTTAGATAAAGTCAGAATAGGCAGAACCAATGTATGGTTTTAGAAGGCAGGATATTGATTAGTCTTGGTGGGTACAGGTTAAGTACCTGGAAGGGGCATAAGAGGAGACTTCTGGTCTGGTAGGTCATGTTCTGTACCTTGATTTGGATGCTGGTTACAAAGTATATTTAACTAATGAAGTTTATTTAGCAGTATATTTATAATTTGTCTTCTTTTCTTTATTTGTTATACTTACCAAAAGTTTAAAAGTGAACATGCTTGACTTTCTTTGGGTCAAAAGATTTAGATCCTTAACTTTTGTTCAAAGTGCAAGTTATACAAAGATAAACCAATAGAAACCTATTTTTTTTGGAGAAAATATGGCCTTACAAGGACAGTCTCTCCCATGATTCCTTGATATAAGGATAAGATCTGGCCACTGAGGTGGGTAATTCATGTAGGAGAACAGACACATCCTGGAAGAGTAGAGATTAAAATAGTAAACCTTCTTTTTTGAGGTCCAGTGTTATTAGAATCTCTTTAATGGGTCGTGTTAGTCCTAATGGAGGACAGTTGTCAGAATGTCCTTAAAGGCCCCCAAAGGGTTATTAAACATTAGAGAGGGAGGAAATGATTTGATAATGAAGTCCTGGAGGTTATGAATGTAGAGCTGGGTACATCACACATCTGTGGTGTGTGGGCCATGCTGACCTAAGCCAGTCTATGTATCCCATCTTTATGTCCATAGTGATTGTTTCATACATGGGTGCAAAACTGGATCAGCATAATGATTTTTAAGGTGACATTTGCTGAGCTGTCTTCTTAAAGGAGAGGTAAAGAAAAAAAGTCAATTGTGGAAAATGGAACAGGAGACATTTTTTTTTGTCCTAGCTATTGAGGTATAAGAAGTAAAGTGGGTTTTGTTGTAGCCATATTACCTCAATCAGCAGAGCAACTCTGAAGCTTCCCAGGAAGGCTAGTAAGCATGCCCTCAGGATTAAACTTATATTGTGTAAAGCAGAGTGGAGAGGTGGAGAGGAACTGAGTCTTTGATGGCATAGCTTCCTTTGTCGTTAAAGCCAGTTTGAGTCAGTTTTTCTCTCACTTAGAATGATTATTAATATATTCAACAATTTAATTATTTTTAAGAATGCATGTAATATAGTTTTACCTGATTTCACCTGTGTGTAAATGTTGGCTTGGGAAGGAGCTATATAAAATGACTGGTCTGAGTTCCTTATCCCTAATGAGTAGTTCTGCTCTCATCTTTCCCTGACTTGTACATCTTTCTCCCACTTAATTTTGAAGGATTTCCTAAGATTATTGTATCCTTACATCTAATTTATTCTCATATGACCAAGGCAAAAATTTGGTCAATAAAATGCTTGTTGAATAATGATTATTTATTTTTAAAGTTGATTAGACCTTGAGTTTTCTTTTTAATTACAGAAGAAATGATTTCTTGTAATGATTTCTTAAGTTTCCATAACTTGGAAATCTGTCATCCCTAGATTCTAACTATCTCAACAGAGACCATGAGAGAGCATCTTTGCTGAGAAACATGGAAGTCATTAATAGTGTGGCTTGCCTCCATTTTTGGTCCACATTCTCATACCCTCCCTCATTCTATTCCAGTATGTTCATGTTTTCCCAGAATAGCTGTGAAATCATGTAATTAGCTTCCAATCAGCAGTGCTGACACAGCCTTTGGCATTGAGTACAGAAAAACTGATGAACTTATTTTAAAGAAAACATTCTAAAGGACTCAGGTCTGCTTCCTAATGCCAGGAAGAGTCTAATCCGTTTATTAATGCTGTGCTTCTGTTATAACATGTAATGGCTACTGAAAATAGTCCCCACAGTGCTTCTAAGAATACATACTCCCAGACATAGTAAACACCTTGTTGGTCCAGATTTCTGCATGGAGTACCTGTCATGAGGTCAAAAGAGCTGGATCCAGAAGGGTCAGAAAAAGACTATAAAATAACACATTTTAAAGTGAAAATAATTCATGGCCAGGTAGGTGGTATATAGGGGCAACATTGGGTTGTCACCCAAGAAACTTTAAAATAAGGAAAATGAGATTTTTTTTGTGATTTAATCTGTAAAGTGACTATATATTGGTTGAGTCAGGCATATAAAATACCATCCGGAAAGACAGAAAGACTCACAAATAAAAGGAAGACATGTTGGTTACCTAAATTGGTAATACATGTCTGTATATGTATATTTGTGAGTCAATCTAATTTTTCTCATCTGAAAAATGCAAATAATAATAGTACCTATTTCACAATTTCGAGGATTAAAGTGGAATGAAGCATGTCAAGCATTTAGTACAGTGCCTGCTGCTACTTAATGAAAGCTTAGAGGGGGCAGAGAAGGAAGGAGCAGGGACAAGAGCACACAAGCAATCCAATTGCCTTCTTCTCTGAGATCTTCCCAGGAATGCACCAAGTGCTTCATATGTTTTAACTCCCTTAACCTCACAACAATTACTTTTAAGTACCTTTAAGGAAGGTACTCTTACTCCATTTCCAAATAAGAAACTAACACCAAGAAGTTACTTAAGCACGACTTCACCAAGGTTACAGCATTGGCAACTGGACAAGTGCTAGAACCAGGATAGACCTCAGTGTGCTGTCAGCACCTATGGGGTGTGAGTGTACCCAAAGCTCACTTTGAGGATCTGAAAGTTTATAGGGGGTTCTTTCTTTTTGCCCAGAGGCTTTCTTATCCAAGTTTAGTCATCTCAGAGTCCTTAGTTTGGGCTGCTTATATAATCAAATAAATTTGCATGATTATAGATTTGTAGGAGGGATTCTTTAATTTTTTTCACCTGCTTTCAGGAATCTGGTTATTGCAGTTACTCTTAAGAACTGTTTAGATTTTCTTGCTTCTTAGTATGCCCAGTAATTTTAGATTTTATCCTGAAAATTTTTAAATATTGTGTTATGAGCCTCTTGATCCTCTAAAAACCCTCTAGATATTGTTGATTTGTTGTTGCTGTTTTAGCAGGCAATTGGCCTGGTTAGGTTCAGACTATAAATCCTGACTATCTTCGGTGGGTAGTGGTTTAGTTTTTAAAGTCTATATTAGTATTTGGATCCCATCCATGTGTGTCCCACTGGGTGCCACTCTGGGATCTAGGTGGAGGTCTATCCTGTAGTTCAGTTCCAAAGCCTTTACTATGCTGTTTTGGGCCTCTTTTGCACATGCATATCTCAGAAGTGATTCTAAGACTTGTGTGGGTTCATTCAGGGATACACAGATTGAAAGATTCTCCTTCAGGTTCCTCTGCTGTGACTTCCTCAGCTTCCAAGGATCTTTGATCCCTGTCCTCTGTCTAGAAAACTGCAGTTTCCCTTAGAGTTTTAATTTCCCCATGCTATTGTGTACTTCCCATAACTGGGGCACAGGGGCAAGACACACAAGAGAGAAATAAATATTCTGGATTTCTTCCATGCTTTTTGGGGTGGAAAACAGGCCTTTTCTTGAGTTTTCAAGCTGGAGATAAGGGCTTTTCTGAGTTTTAGGATTCCATAGGACCATAACTATTGCTGTCCTCTCACTGGGGTTTGCTTTGGGGAAGGCTAGGATAGAGAACAAAAAAAACAAACAAATTTCTCCCATGCTGTCAAGGATGCTGCTACCCTGTCCTCTAATCAGAAAGAATATTTCTCCTGGAGGTTTTCATACCCACACCTGCTGCATAGTTCCAGGATTTGGGCCATTCTCAAGTCTAAGCTGGGAGCTGCTCAGCAGGTTGTTCTTTGACTTTTGATTTCCTTCTGCAATATGCCTGCCCTTATTTATTTTCAGAGTCCTTAGATACTGCTTTTTGTATTCTGTTGAGGAGTTTTTAGTTGTAATCACCAGGAGAGTTAGTCCACTATATACCATCTTAAATAGAATCAGAAGTTCCTTAATTATCTTCTAAATTGAGATATTCCATTCCTGTGTGAGCTGATGAATTCAATGTGCATTATTATATAAGGAGCCTTAATCCACTAGAGTTATTTATTTATTGATTTAATTATTCACTAAGTATGTGTTAGAATATACATACATACATACATATGCCAGTTTCTACCCAGATTTCTCATAGTCTTGCACAGAAAACAGATAAACCAGTAATTACAGTACACAATAGGTGCTACAGTGGAGTTTAGATTTTTTTCTTTTACAAGCTCCAAGTAGGGAACTTTCTTAAAGGCTAAGCTCTTTGGAACATATTCTCCCTAGTTTTTCTTTTCTTTTGATAATTCCCCATTTTATCTGATTTTTTAAAGTATAGTTCATAACAGTTGGTTCTAAGGTACAACTAAATGTTTCTATTAAACAATGAAATTACAATGCATGTATTTTGAGCAAAATTGAAAGTAAATTTGTGCTTTACTGGGTTACTTTACTGGGTCCATATTTTTCAATCTTCTCTGCCATCCTTATCTCTTCATCTCTAGACCTTATCTCTTGCCCAAGAATTGATCCTCTGAATTGCCCATTCCACAAATATGTTTGTCCAAACATTGAACCAATGCTAAGCACTAGCTGTGAATTCTATTTGCTTTTCTTCAGTACTTTATTAACTTATTATTCATTCATTCACTCATTCATTCATTTAATGCCTACAGCACCTGGTCTTCCTAGGTGGTCTCCCACCCAAGTACTAACTAGCCCTGACACTGCTTAGCTTCTGAGATCAGGCATGTTCAGGATAGCATGGCTGTAGACTCTTTTGAGGACTTTAAACCATTCTTGTTTTGGCTTTCCAGCACTGCTTAACAACTTTTTCCTAAAATTTAGTTGCTAAAAATAACAAACGTTTATTATCTCACATTTCTGAGAATGAGAGATACTAAATGCCTCTGATTTTGAGTCTCTCTTAACATTGCAGTTAAGCTTTCAGATGGAACAGCAGTCTTATCTGAGGCTTGACTGGGGAAGGATACACTTTCGAGTTCACTCACATGGTGCTTGGCAGGATTCAGTTCCTTTTAGGATGTTGGACTGAGAACTTTCATTCTTTGCTGACTGTTGGTTAGTTCCTTGCTACATATCTCCAGTTCCTTGCTAAATATCTCCAGAAGGCTGGTCTTAACATGACAGCTGACTTCTCTCAGAGTGGGTATGTGAGAGAGTGAGAGAGAATATACAAGATAGAAGCCAGTATTTATGTAACATAATCTCAGATGATAAGCTATTACTTTTGTCATATTCTGTTTCTTAGAAGCAAGTCACTAATCCAGCTCACACTCAAGGAAAGGGATTTCAAACCTTGACTGCCTGCATCAGTGCATTTCTTACTTGCTATGAACACGTCTCCATCTTAAGTCATGGGCTATTATAGTCTTTGCATGCTGGCTCAAAGCATCTAAAATCCCACAGATATTTATCTATATCATTTTAGTTTGTTTATTCATCTTGGCTTTGACCTACTTCTTTTCCAATAGGTTAAATTTAATCAAAATAGACCTCACTCTTAAAATATTCTGAGGAACGTTGTAGTATACATTTATATGTTAATTAAAATAACTATTTTCCTAAAGAAATCTCTACCATCTTCAATAAATATGTGAAATATTTAAGACTCTACATTTATATTTAATATGCCTTGTCTGCCTCTTGTTTGGTTTTGCTTCTTATTTCCCAGTTACTTTTGGGAGAGAGAGGACGTTGTACCACAGCAGAAAATCTTTTAAAATTCAGGGTCACTTGGGTAAAATTTTCCAAGCCATGTGATTATTTCTGGGAGAAATATAAATTAAACATTATATTATTATTTATGTATTAATGCATACCTAAAGATATACTTATCAAAACCACAGCAAGGGTATTGCTGCCATGGAAAATATACATATTCTATTTCTATTATGTAATCTGCATCAATATGACTATCTCTAATATAAGAGAATTAACAATGCAGACATTTTAGCATTGTATAAATTAGAATAAAAATTTTACTTATGATCTTCTACTTATTAAATTTGTGTCCACTTCAGATTTTAATAAGTATATCTTATATCTTAGAAATATATTATTTTTTAATATGATTTAATTTTTCTCAAATTTTTGAAAGTTTTGTTTAACAGCACTAAATATGGATGTCCTCTTTCATCTTTTCAGGCAATAATCTACTTGTTACTAAAGCTAAATGAGCTTTACTGACCACATTATTATCAGAGTGCTACAGGAGCACGTGGCGTATGTGTTGAGAACCATGTGAAATAAAGATGTGAACATTTGTGCTGAAGGGTTTGAGTCCAGAGATAGACTCTAAAGACAAAAAATTTAAAATATAATCACTGTACATAGATAATACAGAAGGATACAAATGTTACTTAAACACTGAACAAGCCATATATTTCATTATTTTTTGTCAAAAATTTTATTCATTAAATAAAATGTTCTGAGCTGAGAATCATCACTTCCTTCAGAGCTCATAGTAGGACAGAGAAAATAGGAGTAAATACTAGAAACAGTGCTGTCTCCTTTTTTAAAAATCAGCTTTTTAAGAAAAATTTTGTTATCAGATGTATTACACATATATAAATTTTTGACCAAAAAACATTCACTACCCTTTAGATGATGAAGAAAATATTGAGTATAAATGGTTTAACTATGCAATAACACTTTAAAATCTTCTGACCAAAGAAGTATATTAACCTGTCACTTCAATCCTTTTCAAACAACACTGTCATAATTTTAGTGCTTTGAAACTGTTCCTCAGAGATCAGACTTCAGTAGTTTCTCTCTGTTCACAGAAGGTGCTCTAAACTTTTAAACCAAAAAGTATGAAGCCTTGTGGTCCCAGAGAACTTTTCTAACTTCATCTTTCATTACTTTATTACTTTCTAGCTTTGACTTTCATAATGAATGGTGTTATACTATTTCAAGCAAACCATTCTCAAGATACATTTGTGCTATATTTGTCTCCATGCCTTTCCACATGTTCTTCTCTTCACCTGGTTCATCACCTGTTTCTTAACCAGGGCTGATTTTGCCCTCTCTTTCCTACCCCTGTCAGGAACATTTGGTAATGTCTGGAGACTTTTTGGTTGTCACAACCAGAGGGTGCTACTGGCATTTAGTGGGTGGAGTCTAGGGATGCTACTAAACATTCTGCAATGCACAAGACAGGCCTATCCATGGCAAAGAATCATCTCTTCCAAAACACCCCTAGGCAAAGCTTGAGAAATCAGACCTAGACAGTCCTTTCTTTTGCTCTTTGTTTAAATTCTAATTTTCTAAATTTTCTAATTCTAAATTTTTTTTTTATGAACTCATTTAAGAACTACTTCCTCCATGAAAACTGGTTTTGGTCTTTCCACTCAAATAGTCACTCTTTTGACTGAACTTTCCTAGGCAAAGTACTTTCAGTGCTCAGTATTTTTATTGGTTTATTCAGTTAAGATTATTTTTGGGTTCACAGAAAAAATAAGAGGAAGGTACAGAGATTTCCTATATATCCCCTGTCTCTATACATGCATAATTTCTCCCATTGTCAATATCACCCACCATTGTCATGCATTTGTTAAAAGTGAAAACCTCTATTGATACATCACAACCATCTAAAGTCCATAGTTTACATTAAGATTCACTCTTGGTGTTGTACATTCTATGGGTTTGGACAAAGTATAATGACATGTAGCCACCATTATAGTATCATAGAGAGTATTGTCACTGCCCTAAAAATCTCTCTGCCTGTCTACCCTGCATCTCTCAACCCCTGCCAACTACTGATCATTTTACAGTCTCTACAGTTTTGCTTTTCCAGTACGTCGTATAGTTAGAGTTATACAACTAAAGTTATTTAATCTTTTAAATTTGGCTTCTTTTGCTTAGTAGTAACATGTATTTAAGTTTCCTCTATGTCTTTTATGGCTTGATAGCTCATTTCTTTTTAACACTGAATAATATTCCATTGTCTGGATATACCACAGTTTATCCACTCACTTGCTGAAGTATATTTTAGTTGCTTTCCAAATTTTGGTAATTATGAATACAGCTGCAATGTGCAGGATTTTGTGGGAACATAAGTTTTCAACTCCTCTGGGTAAATATCAAAGAGTGCAATTGCTTGATCATATGGTAAGAATATTCAATTTTTGGCATCTCCTTTTTACATTCGCTTTGACTCTGTCCATCCCCTAAAGCATAGCTCAGAATACATCTTCAGAAAGTCTTTCAGAATATACTGCTGACAGAATTCTTTCTTTTTAAAGTTATTTTATAGAAGTAGTATAGTAGAGAGCAATGGTTTTCAAGCTTGAGCAGGCATCAGAACTCTAGTGAGGAGGGTTTGTTAAAACACAGATTCCTGGGCCTCATTTTAGAGTTTCTGATTCTGTAGGTTTGTGTGGGACCCAGGAATTTGCATTTCTTACAAATTCCCAGGTGAGGCTGATGCTGCTGTTTGGGGAACACACTTTGGGAACCATGTCCATAGAAGCATAGAAACCATCCTTTGGGCCAAAATAATCGGGATATATATCTTAGTTTCTCTACTTCCAAGCAGTATGACACTGAATGAGTTACTTTGCTTCTCTAAACTTCAGTTTCCTCAGTTTCCTGTAAAAAAGGGAACAATAATAACTACCTGAAAGACTAGTTTAAGATTTAACAAAAATAAAATAAGACATATAAAAATAAGACATAAATGTCATAAAATACTAGGTTTCTTTGGTATTTTGTGTTTTATGATAAAAACTGAAATATAGCAATTATTATTTTTCCTATTAGAAAATGAAAGGCTAGAGAGTAGGTATTTGTTGACATTCATAGATCAAATCCAAAGAGAATAGCCAGCACTTTCAAGATTGGTATGCAAGCAAGTTAAATGGAGAAATGGATCAATTGTTTAACATACAATAGCTGTAATAATCATTCTGCGTGCATATTACTTTGTCATTAACATGAGGAACAGAGTGTGTTGATATGTTAACATCTGATATAGAACATTCCTACTGGGCAGAGTTTCACTCCAAGCTTCTCAAAAGATTAGCTCTTCCTAATGTTCAGTTTTCCATGTCTGCTTTTAGCACAGACAAGAATCCAATCTGCTGTGGTAAAAATGGCAGGGTTGATTCTAGTTGGTGTATGCACAGTATAAATCACAGCAGAGATAGTAGGGAGCTGCTTTCCTCATAAGAGCACATTGGGAGTGTCAAATAGAACCTTTACTTAGACTATCCTGACAGATATTTTCACCCACAATTCTGGGCCGGGCTTGGCTGAGTGGCTTCGCTCTAGGCCTGTCTCTAGTTTGAAGGGGCAGTGGCTGTAGAGGAAACCTTTTTCATGGCTATGGCAAAGGTACCTAAGAACAAGCAGAAACATGCAAGGTATATTGAGACCTAGGCTTGGAACTATCATCCTGTCACTCCTGTCCCCTTCTTTTGGCCAAAGCAAGTCACATAAGGTAGGGAAAGGTAGTCAGTCTCAATGATGCCACTAATCTAATCAATTTATCCCCCCCCCCAAAAAAAATTAATAAAACAAAATAAAGGCTCTATATGAATAAAACTATAACATTTTCAACATAAAATCAAGGTCTGTTCTTGGATGAAAAGACTAATAAAGATAATTATTTTCAAAATCAATTTATACATTTCATATAATTACAATTAAGATACCAACTTGGATTTGTTTGGGGAACTGGACAAATGACCTTAATGTTCAGTTGGAAGTGAAAATATCTTAAAAATAATTAAGAAATGTGTCTAAAAGAATGGTGTTCCCAGCTATCAGAACATAGTATAAATCCATTAAAACCTCAGTAATATGGAACAAGCACAGGAGTAGACAAATTATTCATCCAGACATAGAGCAGGAGACATGAAAATTTAAAATGACTAGAGTATTTCATTTAAGAGAGAAAATATTTATTTAACAATTGGTGCTGGCACAACTGATTATCCATCTATAAGAAATAAAATTGTAAATTTTAAATGTAAATTCTAGTTAGAAGACTTACATATAAAAATTAAAACGTTAAGAATTTTGGAAAAAGCTAGGAGATAACATATGCACTCTAGGGGCAGGGAAGAAAAAGACCTTAATAATTTAAAAAAGAAGCCTACAAGCTATTTTGAAAAATTGATATATCTGAGAATATAAATACTAAAAATTTTGTATGCAAAATAAACTGTAAGCAATGCCTGTAGACCATCATTAGATTTAGAACAAATATTTGCAAAGCAGATGATGGATTTAGCAAAGGTTAATAACGATAATACATAGAGAGCTCTTACAATTTGACAAAAAAGACAAACAACTCAATTGAAAATAAACAAAGGATATGAATATACAGTTCATAAGAACAAATCCAAACAGCCCAAAAATATATGAAAAAATGCTTTAATGCACTGGTTGTCATAAAAATGTAAACTAAGTTAACTTTGACATATTGCTTATACCTTTCAGGCTGGCAAATGTTAAAATAAATAAAATTTTAAAAAGGTAAAATGGCTATTACAAGTTGGGATACAGGAAACAAAAGTACAGTGATCATACTCGTTAAAGTGAATTTTCAGTTAACCCCTTTGGTACCTAATGTCACATTTTTTCTTTCCAATTATATAGCCTTTTCATTCTCTTCTCCATGTCCAAGAACTCTGGGTGATGTTCATTCCTCTCCATAAGATCATGGGTTTCTCCATAGTGAAGTTTATTTTGTAAACTAAAATACAAGTTATTGGTTCTCAACACAATCATATGCAATGATTAAAAACTGCAATATGAGCTTCTATTTGGAAAGATACAGAGTTACTGGTCCATAGCAAATATCAAGAGTGGCAAGGACACTGTGGTGTCAAAAGAATTGCTGCTAACAGCAGATCCTTTTTTTGTTTTCTGGGGAATATCTCTGTGGGTCCAGTCCATAGCCTCTGGAAATTAGCAGGGTGAGAGTAGAGGATTCTTCATATCCATTACATTTCATGAGCACAGGTGAGTTCAACTCCCAGTTTTAATAGTTCATTTCTAGTTGGTGAGATTTGCAGGGAGGCAAGGATGGCTCTAGAGGTTGATTGATGGGGATTGTGGTTGGGGTATTGGGGTAAGGATGTGGGTAGGGGAGTATGGGAAATGGACCCAGGAGGACAAGAAATTTATTTGCTGGCTCCTTTTTGTGTCTCATCCCTCAGAAGAACCTCTAAACTCATGAGCTGTGTTTACCTGGCCATTTTTCTGGGGGACCCAGGTCTCCTAGCTCTTCTGAGCTGAGGTGGTGGGAAGAATCAAAGCCTCAGTGGGTCTCTTCAGGTCTGTATGGGACACAGGAGCTGCAGGACCCCTTTATGGTGAGAGGGAGGCTGGAGGAGATACAGGACAATCGGCTGTCACTCCCTGAGAGGGTCCAGTCTTATACAGTTCCCATTCATCTCATGCATATGTGGATTCTAAAAATGGCTGTAAGAAACGTCTGTAATTATGAACGTAATATTCAGTATTTACACAACTGACTTCTTAATTACTCATGTTTGATTTTACATTTCATCTCTTAATTTTCATTTAGTTATTTTAAGAATTGATGAGATGGACGATAGGAAGGAAGCTAGCTACTCTGTAGTTGGGGAAGAAGAGGGAAAGGTGAGAAGCAAACCCTTTTTATTAGGGTTTGAATAGCCGGGAATTATGGTAGAATGGGCACATATATTAACTTTGTGGTTTTTAACCTTGAATATGAATCAGAATCACCTACCGACTTTGCATAAAAATGAGGATGTCTAGGCCTTAATTCAGTGAGCCTGTGTTCTTTATTAACTCATGACATGACATAGATATCATTCATTGTTCTCTATACAGAAAGACAAGTTAGGATTCAGAGAGTTAAGTAATTGGTTTAAATTGGGCTGGTCGAGGGGGAGGAACTGAAAAAAGTAACTTTTGCCTCCCTGCCGGGGAGTTTTAGAGTCTGGAAGTCCTAGTTGCTATTGATATGACACTGTTCTTGCTCACAGTCTGGTGAGGACTGGTGACATTATGGACATGCTTAGAAAGATATTGCACATTAAACAAAGGAACAGATATTCTCAGCATTAGCTTACTCTTATATTCTTAGCCCCACTTTTTTTGTTAAAAATTTCAAATATTATTTTCATGTAATTAAAAAAAGTAAAACAATGAAGAAAAAGTTTCTTCCTTAATATTATGTGTTTCTAATAAGTCCTGGGGGAGTGTGAGGATGTTTATGCACTTTTTAACATATATAAGTCATTTTGGGTCACCCTCCTCGTCCAATCTCCACTTCATTCCACATCCACTGCATATAGAATAAAATGTAAACTCTTTTACACTATTTAAAGTAATTTCGTGGTCTGGCCCCACCCGCCTCAACTTTTCCTACCATCTTCTTTAGCTATATTTCCCCTCAATGGCTTTGTCCTGTCTGAGGGTTTTGCCTCAGATGGTCTCTCTGCCTAAAATACTCTCCCAATCTCATCTGGTTTTCAAGTCTTACCTCAGTTTATCTTCTGCAGTTTGGCAATTAGTCTGTTTTATTTTCTTTATAGCATTGCTTTGAAGGTATCTTATTTATATATTTACTTGTTTACTCTTTCTCCACTTACAAGTAAACTCCATGTGAATAAGAACTCTCTTGTTTCCATATTGTAGAGAAAAGAACAGTGCCTGGCACATAAGAGGGCATATTACATATTTGTTGAATGATTGAATATACCCTCCTGAGGATACACATGAATAGATACATGCATACATATGCACATACTTTAAAAGATTTATACCAACCTTAAGCAGGATCATGCTATCCTGTTTAAAAATTGATTATGTGTCTTGGAGATTTTCCCAGAAAAACACATAGAGATCTGCCTAGTACTTTTCATGGCTTAAAGATTTTTAGGATATAAAATTTAGTTAAAAATAAAAAAGAAGATAGAAATGTAATACTATTTTGTGGCTGTACTGTAGTTTATCTAGTCTCTTATAGATGGCTATTTTGGTTGATTCCAGGAGTTT
Source organism: Cynopterus sphinx (assembly GCA_030015415.1). Lineage (NCBI taxonomy): Eukaryota > Metazoa > Chordata > Mammalia > Chiroptera > Pteropodidae > Cynopterus > Cynopterus sphinx. The sequence continues at coordinate 31,799,845 of CM057391.1, forward strand.
GCCATTTCAAAAATGCAACAATGAATATAATCAGACTAGTATCTTAGAATACTTTTGTTTCTCTCTCACTTTTAAAATTTTAATATTTCAGATGCATTCACATTTGAACATTTTATCAGAATCACCATATTATGTGACTGTTATTGCTGGTGGGAGGGAGATACCATTAATTAAAATTAATACTTAAGGATTTTCCAAGTTTAGTAGGATGATTATTAGGAGAAAGCATTGTTCTTTTTACTTTAGCTCCAGACTTACTGTAAGTGATATTATTATATGTGAGATTTTTAAATGAATTTCCTGGAAAACAAAGAAGTGTTTTCCTTATTACTCTGACTTTTGAAGTGAAATCGTGAATTGTTTAACTTCTCAAGTGTGAAATTCAGCAAGACCCATGCCTGTTGACCCATTAGGAATTTCAAAAGGCTGGCTAATGCATTCTTGATTGAACTTTTTCTAATTAGTTCTTGGAAGTGGGCAGTCCTTGGAGGGGTGGAGGGTATAGGCCCTGGGTCACATCATATTATGTCCCCTTTTCTGTTCCATTGGTCTTGTTAAATAGTTCTATCAGGTCATGAGGTACATAGACAGCCTTGGTGGCAAAAAAAGAGTTTCTAAAAGGCCTATGGTCTGAGGATGGTGTAAAAAGTGAAAGAGAAGCAGTTCCTCCAGCTGAGCTTCATGGATAGGAATAAGATGCACTTTTATAGAGTGAGTGTTCATTTGTAAGACTCAAATCTAGTTAGCCCACAGAGCCAACTTCTGTCTCACCCCAGGGCTGCTGCTTTGAATTACAATCCCATCTTTCAACAAGAGGAGAGGAGAAGGTGAAAGGCGGGTGGCCCAGGTCAATCTATCTGATCCATGTATCCCAGATCAGTGTTTCTCAAAGGGCTACTTTTGTACGCTAATTTATCTGTGTTTATTTTATTATTTTAAAAATATTTTTATTTTTTAATTACAGTCAATATACAATATTATATTAGTTTTAGGTATATGCCACAGTGTTTAGACATTTATGTAACTTATGAAGTGATCACCCTGATAAATCCAGTATCCATCTGATACCATATATAGTTATTACAATACTACTGACTATATTCCTCATGCTATACTCTACATACACCCATGACTATTTTGTAACTACCAATTTGTACCTCTGAATCCCCTCCCTGCTTTACCTACCTCCATAATCTGCACCCCCATCAAAATGCTCTCTTGTATCTATGAATTTGTATCTGTTTTTTTGCTCGTTTATCCTGTTCTCTAGATTCCACATATAAGTGAAGTCATATGACATTTGCCTATGTCTGTCTCCTTTACTTCTCTCAGCACAATGCTCTCTAGGTCTACTCATGTTATTGCAGATGGCACGATTTTTTTTTTATAGCTGAGTAATATTCCATTGTATGTATGTACCACTTCTTTATCCATTTATCCATTGATGGACACCCTCTATATCTTGGCTATTATGAATAATGCTTTGTAAATATATGGATGCATATATCTTTTTGAATTAGTGTTTTGGGTTGTTTCTGACAAATATAAAAAAAAATCCCAGAAGTGGGGATTACTGTGTTCTTTGTTTCTTGTTATAGCCTTTGTTTAAAAGTCAGTTTTGCCTGGTATAAGTGTTGCTATCCCAGCTTTTGTTTGTTCGTTTCCCTTTTCATGAAATAAATACCTTTTTCATCTGTTTCCTTTTTAGTCTCTGTGTGTCTTTCAATCTAAAGTAAGTCTCTTGTAGGCAGCAGATGTAAGGGTTTTGTTTTCAAATCCATTCAGCCACCTTGTGTCTTTTGATTGGAGCACTTACCCTTTTAACATTTAAAGTAATTGTGTGTATAGATATGTAGTTATTACCATTTTATTATTCCTATTTTTGATCTTTCTTTTTTATTCTTAAAGAAGTCTCTCTAATGTTTGTTATAATACTTGTTTGATGTTGATGAACTCCTTTAAGTTTTTCTTGCCCAGGAGGCTCTTTATCTGTCCTTCGATTTTAAATGATACTTTGCTGGATAGAGTAATCTTGATTGTAGGTCCCTGCTTTTCATCACTTTGAATATTTCATGCCAATCCCTTCTGTTCTGCAAAGTTTCTGTTGAGAAATCAGCTGACAGTTTTATGGGAGCTCACTTGTAGGTAACTATTTCTCTTGCTGCTTTTAAGATTTTCTCTTTGTCTTTAACTTTTGGAATTTTAATTATGATGTGTCATGGTGTAGGCCTCTTTGGGTTCATCTTATTTGGAACGCTCTGTGCTTCTTGGGCTTCCTTGTCTATGTCCTTCACCAGGTTAGGGAAGTTTTCTGTCATTATTTCTTCACATAGGTTATCATTTCCTTGCTCTTACTCTTCTTCTGGTATCCCTATGGTGTGAATATTGGTACGTTCAATGTTGTCCCAGAGGCTCCTTAAATTCCTTATTTTTGTTGGATACTTTTTTCTTGTTGCTATGCCAATAGGGTGTTTTCTGTTACCTTGTCTTCTAAACTGCTGATTCTGTCGACTTCTTTATCTAATCTACTACCGATTTCCTCTAATGTATGCTTTTTTAAAATTAAAAATTATTGAGGTGACATTGATCAATAAAATTCAATGTTTCAAGTATACAATTCAACAGTATGTCATATATATATTGCATTGCATGTTCAGCACTCAAAGTTAGATTTTCTTCTATCTCCACACATTTGACCCCGTTTACCCCTATTTACCTTCACCCTCCCCATCTTGCCTCTGGTAACTACTAATCCACTGTTCATGTCCATGAGTCTCTGTTTGTTTGTCATGTTTGTTGCTCTTAGATTTATATTTCACATATGAGTGATATCATATGGTTTTCAACTTTTTCTGACTTTTTTCACTTAGCATGATTATCTCAAGATCCATTCATGTTGTTGCGAATAGCAGTATTTCATCTTTTTTTAATAGCTGAGTAATATTTCTATTGTTTCTATGAACACATCTTCTTTGTCCAGTCATCTATTGCAGGGCACTTTGGTTGCTACCATGTCTTGGCCACTGTGAACAATGCTGCTATGAATATTGGGGTGCATATATCTTTGAGGATAAATGTTTTCAGGTTTTTTGGGTAAATACCCAGAAGAGGTATTGCTGGATCATATGGTATTTCAATTCTTATTTTTTTGAGGAGACTCCATACTGTTTTCCATAATGGTTCTACCAGTTTGCAATCCTACCAGCAGTAAATGAGTGTTCCTTTTCCCCCACATACTCTCCAAACTGTTGTTACTTGTCCTATTGATGATAACCATTCTAAAAGGTGTGAGATGACATCTCATTGTGGTTTTGATTTCTCTTTAATGTATTCTTAATTTCAGTCTTGTATTCTTCATTTTTGACTGGTTCTTTTTTGTTTTGTATCTCCATTTTTTTGTTTTCTCTTTGTTGAAGTTCTCACTGAGATCATTGAACATTCTTATAATTGGCATTTTGAACTCTGCATCTGGTAGATGGCTTGTTTCCATTTTGTGTAGTTCTTTTTCTAGAATTTGGTTCTGCTTTTTTTTTTTTTTTTCATTTGGGACATGTTTCTTTGTCTCTTCATTTCTGCTGCTTCCCTGTGTTTGTTATTATGTCTTAGGTAGGGCTCCTACTCACACAGCTCTCCCAGTCTTAGTAGAGTGGCCTCATGTCTTAGATGTCCTCTGTGGCCCAGTAGCATGGATTCCCTGATCACCTGAGCTGTGTGCTCTGGGTTTGTCCCTTGTATGTGTTATGTGCCCTCCTATTGTAGTTAAGACTTGGTTATTGTTTGCACTTCAAAGGGGGTATTGACCCTCAGGCTGATTAGTTGTGAAAACTGGCCATGACTACAGTGGAGGACCTGTTGTGCTGGAGCTGATCATATGGAGCAGGATTCACATTAGCAGGGCTCTGGTGCCTGCTAAGTCTGCCTTTTGGGTGTGTCTTTTGTAGAGGTGGTTTGGTGGTTTTCTTGTGTGGTTTGAAGCTTGCCAACAGATGTGTTGGTTCTTGAGCCTCTTTGGTAGGTCTCTGTTGCAGGCCAAAGTTAGCCATTGCCTGTGCCCTGCCTGGGGCCCCTTGGTATGAGATACAAACTGATATTCAGATGGTAGCTATTTGTGCTGGGCTTTGAGGTGCCTGAGAGATGCTAAGCTATGAACTGAGGTCAGCTGTCACTAATGCTGTGCTTTGAGGCTGCTTAGCAAAAGGTACAGGGCATGCTGAGACTAGATACTGCTGTTTGGCATTTGTGAACCTTTGAGAGATTTCAGAAAAGTTTATAGCATGAGCCAAGAAAAGTTGTTTGTATGGAAAAGCCACTGGAAATGGCTGGTGTGGGGCCACAAGTTGAGCAGGACAGGGTTTCAGGGAATCACCAGTGTAGGGCAAATGTTTTTAGCCAGGCTGATAGAGATTCAGATATGATGCCCACCTGGGTGTACAAAGGGACAATGGCTTTGGCTAACACTATTGTCTGGGAGAAAGCTGTCTCTATTGCTCTTGCCTTGAAGTTGGACAATTTAGTTCCTCACCCTATGTCCCTGGCATCTTTTGTACTACTGCCCTAGGGGTGGAGCTTAGAGTGAGTAAGCTATGTGTGGGTGCTTTAAGAAGAGTGCCTAGGACTTTATCTGCCATACATCTCACTCAGCCACAGTCTCTACTGGTTTTCACAGACAGAAGTTCTGGGACTTCCCTTGCCAGCACTGGAACCCTGGGCTGGGGAGCCTGGTGGGGGGGTTGGACCCCCCTTTTTCTGGAGGACTGGGAGGAATGTCCACAGCTGAGACATCCCTCCTGGCTTTTAATTACCACATGTGGGTCTGGGACCAGTAGTTCCACATCTCCGTTCTTCCTACAAATCTAGAAGTGGCTTCTGTATAACCTTACTTATAGGACTTCTCCTCAGCTGAACTTTAGGTGAGTCTCAGTGATGCTTCTTCTGTAGTTTAGTTGTAACTTTGATGTGGTCATGAGAGGAGGCCAGCACGGCATTTACCCACTTCGCCATCTTGACCTGCTTCTATCAGTGCTTATTTTAAAAGTATTCATGTAAGCCTAAGCAGGAACTCCCACTTTCTGCTTCTAACACCAATTTGATCTTGTCATGTCACCACCCTTTTGGCAGCCACAAATTATAGTAGTGAGAAGCAATGACCAGCTCCCTGAGACCTGGCAGGGCCTGCCTTTCCCTGGTGGCAATTCCAGTCTATTTACATACCCACCCCAAGAAGGAAGAAGGCCAAGAGAGAATCTATGTGTGCCTTATGCACTTTAAATGCACAGTGAATTCTTGTACTTTTAAGTGTGACCAAATGTGTATTTTGAGCCTTATCAATCTGCTAGCAATTCTTCTTTCCTTGGGGAGAAGAAGAAAGAAGTTGGCAAAAAGTAGGGAAAGTGGCAGATGTGTTTTCTCTTCTATATCTGATTTAAGTTTAAAAAGATGTTTTTAAGTAGGAATGCTGGAACTCAGTTTAAGTAACAGAACTCTGAAGATAGGGAATATTTTGGACCCACCTTAGTATGTGTTCCATTCCCTTTGTCTTTTTGTATTGCTATACATTATATATATATATATATATATATATATGTATGTATGTATGTATGTATGTATATGTATATGTTATGTATGTGTATGTACATGTATATGTATATGTACATATATATATGTACATACATATACACACAGAAATATATACACATATATGTATATATTTGTTTTTATTAGATCTTGAGAAGGCCACATATAGATATCTAAATAACATCCTTGGTGATACAATGTCAGGAGTATTGTGATTTATGATTTATCTTGGACCTTTTTTTCCGCCTAGTGGCTAAGATTCCAAGAGACGCTGTTAACATCTCAGAAAGATGATGTAACTGGCTGACACCTCTGTTCCCCACTCCATAACCAGGACAATATCTTAGAATTATAGATGAAAAACATATTGTGAGATTTTTATCTTCCCATCTTCTTATATCCCAGTGCTTACTATGGGTAGTTTTAATGGCAATTAATATAGTATTGAATTTTGAGGATATAAGGAAATGTGGACAGGTTTTTAACCTATGTGTGAACCTTTGCAAAAATATTTGCCTTTGAGCCAAGCTCAGACATCTAATTAGTTATTGACCTGATGCCAATAGACTGAATAGCATAATAGTTCCAAAGAGTCTGCCTGCTTATTCATTTTTATTCCTGAAGACTCTGAAGGGATATGATGATAATTAGGGAGAAAGGGCTGGTTCTGCTAGTGGAGATTACAGGCATTTGTTCATTTTCTGTTTGGGAAAATTGTCATTATTTCACCAGATGTTGTAACTAAACAAAAAGATACTTACTCATTAAATGATAATGTAGTGATTTCCCTTCAAAATAGGAAGAATGAATATATTTTTTCTTAAGGAACTCTATAAAAACCAAATATTAAGGATTTGTAGGTCACTTATTACTTTCCTTGCTGCTGATGGGTCATAGTGGGGTCTGACGGTCCAGAACCTTATCATCATAATTATAGGTAAATCCCTCCAATAATAACTGGAAAATGTAATTTTATAAGGAGGTGAATCATAGTTAAAGCTATGTGGTGAATTATTTTAAATTGTATAAGTTTCCATTTTACTTTATCAAACTTTTAAAAAAGTAAAGTACAATCATACTTTTTTATTGTGTATATTTCACCTTGGAAATGGATAATTGCATCTCTTTTATTCTAAAAGGATGGAAATAGAATGGTAAACATTACAGGAGACAGGAATAGATTGAATTAGGTAACAAGGAAATCTAGAGAATATAGTCCAAGGATGGGTCTACTGTTTCAAGAAAGAGGCTGTTTCTTAAGGTTGGTTGCATGTATTCCATCAGAAATAATGTAATGAGCAGACACGAGCACAGTACATAGTGAACAGATGTCTCCTCTATAGGAATAAAATTTTACATCAAAGACATATTTTATGCTTAAATTTTGGTTCTATACTCTTATTTCAAAGCTTTAAAGTGATTCTAAAATTATATTTGACTCAAAGTTTTAAAAGACAAATTGTGCATCTTTGGAAGGTTAGAGTCAAAAAGTCTGACAGGCACTGGGGAATCACTGTAGATAGTGGTAAATGATCCAGATCTATATAACAGTATTCTTATGCTTTGACCAAAACTAGGTTGAGATGGCATATGGTGGGGGAGAGCAAGTATTGTATAACCCTGTAAGGAAGCAATCATGATGGGAAAGATGATTAATTTAAGAGGAAACATTTCATTCGAATATCCTGAAAATATCAGAAGAATGCTTTTTAGAGAATTTGGAAACAGTGATTTGAAGGATGACCCCATTAAGACTTCAGTGATGACAAAGCTTAGTACAATTCAGTGTGGCACAGGTAAGTGAATAAACACAGACTGTGCTTTGATACACAGACCAAGTATTTGTCTGATTTTATGTTGTCATGGAAAGATGGCAATAAAAAAACAAATAACAAGGAAATATGCTCATTTACCATTTTTTCTTAGTTTTGTTGCTGTTCCTTCCTGCAAATCCCCTCAAAAATATCAATGGGTATGGCTTGAGGTCTTTGAGTCTTTCTTCTATTCCTCTTTTTCCCTTTGCTCAGCCTTGGGCTAACACTATTTAATACTCTAATTATTTACCCATTAAATTAATTATCATGCCTTATAGAGACACAAATTCTGTTGTCTGTTGCACATCATTAAATGGCTTCATGAAAACATTAAATTATATCAGGGTGGAGAATAGGGGTAAGTTCTGCTCATTTATATACCATCTTTGCAAATTCTCTTTATGAAAAACCATTGTGCAAAGATTTTTATGGGGGAAGAAAAAGAAAACCTATAAATTATAGACTATAAAAATACAATAGAGGAATTCCACAATCATTGTTGGCTCACAATGAATCCCCATAGTGCTCAAATATAGTTTGGATGAGATTATGGTCAGTGCTCCACTGTTTTAACCTTAAAGAAAACTATGTTCATACTGACCAGGGAATATATACTAGTTTCCTATTAAGAATATGTATCTAACAGCATCTCTGTTAGAAAGTTACTGATGCAGCAGGAGTGTTGCTGTGAAGGGCTCCAAATTTATACTCTAGGTAATGGAAGGGAAGGTGAGAAATCAGCACATGGACAGTTTCTGTGAGTGGCAGAAAAGGGTGGAAGTGAGGTTTGTTTGGAGGATCTTCTGGGTAGTGGTCTAATCCTGATGAGACTGGCTTTCCCTGCCTTGACAGAGCCTTAGGATTAGGCTGAAGATCTTTGTCTGTTATGTTATTTATATAGCTTCTTTTGTCAGGGCTCTGATGTCAGAGAGAGCTGGGTGTAAATCCTGAGTCTGGCACTTAGTGGCTGTGTGAACTCTAAGCCTCAGTTTCCACATTTATATCGCTTCCTAGATTTATTGTGAGGATTAAGATGAATCATGTCTATAAAGGTACTCAGCTAAGGTTGGTCATTGTTACTTCAGTGATATAAAGTGAAAGTAAAATGCAAATATGATACCTCCATTCTTTCCTAAAGACTGGGTATGAGTGACAGGGAACGGAGGATGCATGTGTGACTAAAGATAGCATGGGGTTACCTTCTAGGATTTACCATATCTCCCAGGGTTTATGCTGCTCAGTGACTTCAACTTTTCTTTGCTTCCTCTGTTCAAGAGCCTGAGTTGTAAAAATCAGAAATAATGGATTGGTGATTAGGCAATATTGAGGTGAGTACATATCCCCAAGACTATAAGGCAACTTTACTCATTACTGAGTACAGAGAAGAGATTCTGAAATTAACCATGTCGAAATTCTAAACGATACTAGACTAAAACAAATAGAAAATTTATTTAACATAATGTTACAGGTTGAAGTGTGTCCCTCTCTCATTTTGGAACTTACAGTTCCACTCTGTGTCTTTAAGTCTTGGTTTTCAAAACATTTTAATGTGAAAACATCCCTGGAAAGGTCATTTCTTTAGCTCTTATTTTGAAATTCCTAATTAGAATTAACCCGAGACTTAGAGTAAAAAGAGAAGAGAGCAGAATTATGGGAAAGAAGAAATAGGACTAGAGGGAAAAACTGTCAGGCTAAACAAACATCCATATAATATCCTTAATATAAGACCTCTTTATAAAAATACTTTGAAAAAGATGAACACCCCCATCCCCAACCCCCCCAAAAGAAGAATGTATAAAGGACATGAACAGGCAATTCACAAAATATGTGAAAAATTCAAAACATCAAATGGTATCCTGGAGAAAGAGGCACTTCCTAATGGTAAAAGCAAAATTTTGTTAACTTAGCAATAAGTGTCAAATAATAAATTTATACATTTTGAGGACAAATAATTTTACTTCTAATAATTTAGCCTAAAGAAATCATCAGAAAGGTATATGTATAAAGATATTCATTGCAGTGTTCTTATTAGTAATAAGAAGAAGATATAAGTTTAGTGTTCTTTAAGAGGATATTGGTTAAATACATTAAGGTGCCTCCCTTTATTTGCATTAAAAATTATTTTGTATATATAGATTTTGCTAATGTGAAAACATTTCCACAGTTCATAAGGCAATTAACAAGTTAAGTTAAAAATGTGTACAGTATACTCCTATTTTTGAAAATATATGTGCAAGTGCAAATGTAAAGTGTCTGGAAGAATATATACTACAATACTAACAAAGGGTATCCCTGGATGGTGATATTACTGATAATTTTTTTCTTTTTTTATACCTGCTAAAATATGTGAAATTTTATAACTGAATGTATTCTTTAATATTTATTTTACAAAAGGAGAATAAGGCCATTTTTACTTAGAAGCTAAGAAAATAGCCTTAACCAATGGATGTGGGTGACAAGAGAGACAGCAGAATTAATAATAATACTGAAGTGCTGACCTGCAATTAATGGGAGGATCATATTGCAACTAAAGAAAGGATAACAGCAATGGAGTCACTTTGGAGCTGAGAAGTTGAGTGTCAGGTTAATGCTGTGTTTGAGAGGACATGTCTGACAAGCATTCTTTCTTCATTGGCCAAAACCAAAATGAACATCAGAATCACATAGGTTTCAGCCTACTGTGTTGAAAATAAGGTCCTAGACTCAATGGATGGTTTTAAGGCAGGGCTTGAACAAAATATAAAAAGTTAAAGACACCATCAGTATTACCAATTTTTTCATTATTTTTGCCATATGCTCCAATATACTCAGCATGAATCTACTAATGTTCCTGTCTTTATTTAAACTTTTGATATTTTGTTTGCATTGAATTTTTTACATTAATTTCAATTTTTAAAAATGTTGCATGAAGACATTATTTATCTTGAATGCTGAGGGGGGTTTTCTGGTGCCCCTTAAACACTGTGCCTGAGGCAACTGCCTCATGTGCTTCACACTAGTACCAGCCTTGTTTAAGAGAAATGGAGATGATTTTACCCATGTGTATGAGTTTTTTAGGGCTGTCATAACAAAGTACCGTAAACTGGGTGGCTTAAAATGAATTTATTGCATCATGGTCCTGGAGGCTAGAAGTCCAAAATCAAGGTGTTAGAGACCTGGTTCCTTCAGGGGGCTATGCTGCAGGATCTGTTCCATGCCTCTTTCCTAGTCTCCAGTGGTCTGCTGGAGATCTTTGATGTTTCTTGATTTATAGACGCACAACCCCAATCCTTGCTTTCATGTCTACGTGGCATTCTCCCTGTGTGTTTGTCTGTTGCAACAAAAAGAATAAAATACCTAGGAATAAATATAATGAAACATGTGAAGGATCTATATAATGAAAACTAGAAGACTCTTACAAAGAAATGGAAAGATACTCTGTGTTCTTGGATTGGAAGAATTAACATAGTTAAAATGATCATATTACCTAAAGCATTACATAGATTTAATGCAATCCCCATCAAAATCCCATCAGCATTTTTTAAAGAAATAGAACAAAAAATCATCAGGTTTGTATGGAAGCATAAAAGACCCCAAACTGCCAAAGCCATCCTGAGAAAAAAGAACAAGGCTGGAGGCATCACTCTGCCTGACTTCAGATTATACAAGAAAGTGACAGTAATCAAAACAGCATGGTATTGGCAGCAAAACAGACACACAGACCAGAATTGAGAGTCCAGAAGTAAACCCATATTTAAATGGGCAAATAATTTTTGACAAAAAATCCAAAAACATACAGTGGAGAAAGGAAAGCCTCTTTAATAAATGGTGCTGAGACAACTGGAAAGCCACTGGCAAAAGAATGAAACTAGAGTCTATTGTCTATCACTACACACCAAAATTAACTCAGAATGGATTAAGAACCTGAATATAAGATCTGAAACAATAAAATTCATAGAAGAAAGCTTAGGAACTAAACTCAAGGCCCTTGGACTTAAAGAGGATTTTATGAATTTGACCTCAAAGGCAAGGGAAGTAAAAGTAAAAATAAATGAATGGGACTACATCAAACTCAAAAGTGGCTCAGCAAAAGAAACTGCCAACAAGGTAAAGAGACAACCATCTGAATGGGAAAATATATTTGCAAGCAATGCCTCTGATAAGGGCCTAATATCCAAAATATACAAAGAACTCATAACAACTCAATAACAACAACAGCAAAAAATGACCCAGTCAAAAAATGGGCAGAGGACCTGAACAGACACTACTCTCTGGAGGACATACAAATGGCTAACAAATATTTGAAAAAATGTTCAACATCACTAGCTATTAGGGAAATGCAAATCAAAACCACAATGAGATATCATCTCACAGCTGTTAGAATGGCTGTAATCAACAGGACAAGTAATAACAAATGTTGGAGAGGAGGTGGAGAAATAGGAACCCTCATTTACTGCTGGTGGGGCTGAAAATTGGTACAGCGACTGTGGAAAAAAACAGTATGGAGTTTCCTCAAACAACTAAGAATTGATCTACCATATGATCCAACATTCCCTCTACTGGGTATTTACCTCAAGGACTTAAAAACTCATATCTGAAAAGATATTTGCACACCAATGTTCATAGCAGCATATTCACAGTGGCCAGGACATGGAAGCAATTGAAATGTCCTATAGGTGATTGGCTATAGAAGCTGTGGTACATATATACAATGGAATATTACTCAGCCATAAGAAGAGGTGAGATACTGCCAGTTACAACAACATGGATGGACCTTGAAATAATTATACTAAGTGAAATAAGCTAGACAGAAAAGGTTGAAAATCACATGATATCACTTATATGTGGGATGTAAACCTAAAAACAACAAATGAACAGGACAAACAGAGACTCATGGACATGGACCATAGACTAGTGGTTACTGGGGATGGGGAGTGGGTAAAATAAAAAAATGTTAAAAATAATGTACAAAAAAATTTATAGCCTCAAATAAAAAAGTCAGTATTTTTCTTTACTTTTTACTTTGTAATTATGCTTAGAAAATTCTTTTCCACTTCAAGATTATAAAAGAGCTTACCTTAATTTTATTTTGGTACAGTCATAGTTTAATTTTTACAATTATATTTTTAATCCATTTAAAATTCATATTGATGTAAAGGTTCTGATAATTCTTCCTGTCCTTCTCTTTCTTATTCTTTTAGTACTGTCTTCTTTTGGGCCCTGTATGATTATAGCCATCTTCTATTTAGTCTTCTTGTTTTTTTTTTTTTAATTTAAAAATATTATTTATTTGATACCTTGAAAAAAAAACATTCCAAACACTATCCATTGTTAAGGGGGGAAAAAGCCCTTAGAGTCCTCTAGCCAGTCCTATTTCTAATGTTGTTACTTAATCTTACCTCTTTACATGAGTTGTTTACCCAAGCTGGGCTGAAATAATTATTGTTTCCCAAGCATGTCTTGCCTCTGTGCCTCTGTGAGTGCTGTTTTTATGAAATACCTTGCCCAAACCCAAGCTACTTTTAAGGCATCTCCAGGAAGTCATTTCTGGAACACACTGTTCACAGAGCCTTCTCCCGGTTTTGAAACTCCTATATCACTTGTATATGTGGTTCCTAATTGTATGCTGACTTGCTTTGTTATTTAACTTCATACTTGTAGAAAGTCATAGATTTATGGTTTCAGAGTAGGGAGAGACTCAAGATATTTGTCACCCAATGTGTTATCTGACATCAAAACTTATCTACAATATAATTGCTAAGTATCCACTTAGCTGTTGCTTGATTATCTCTAATAATGTAAAACTAACTATATCCCATGACTGCCCATACCATTCCTAGTCATGTTCTGATGATTAGGAAAATTTTTTCTTATTGTAAGCCCTCAAATCTGCCTTCTTGTATCTTTCACTCTTGGGGGTAGTTGTGAGGACAATAAGCATGAGATCTGATAAAACCAGTTTTGAATCTTGACTCCATTCACTAATAGTTTTGTGATCATGGGCAAAATGCTCTATTTCTATTGGGCTTTCGTTTCCTTCTCTGTAAAAAATGGGTGATATCTACCTCAAAATGTTGTGGTTAAAATAATATGAGAATTAAAGTAATTGAATGAGGACATATATATAAGTCTCTGGCATAGATCTTAGTACAAAGGAGTGTTCAATAAATATTTGTTGAATTAGAATTTGATTTATGTTCTTGAACCATGTAGACAAAATCAAATCCTATAAGCTAATATTTTAAGCACTCTGCTTAAGTCTTTTTTTCTTCATTGCATATTTTCAATTTCTACAGTAATTTTCTGATGTCATGATTTCTTACATGATGTTCACTACCACCTCCTCTACTGTTTGGTCACACTCCACATACTCCACTTTTTCAGCATCCCTCTTAAAGATCGGGATTCTGAACTCCAAAAGGCACTGCGAAAATTACCTAATCAGAATCCTATTATTCTGTACATCAATTACAGAGGCTCTCAAGCCTGGATGTATATTAGAGTCACCTGGGGAGCTTTTAAAAAATACTGATGGCACCCACGGTTTGTTTTAAAAGATCCTGTGTGAGAACTAAGCACTGACACGTTTTAACAGCTGATCAGGTGATTCTAATATGCATAGTTCTGTAAGTTCCTTTGGAACAAACAGATTTGCAACCTCTTTTTGAAATTCTTGGATGCAGAAGTGTTTCAGAATCAGATTCCCCCCACCTCCCGCCCCACTTTTGGAAAAGTAGCATGGTGCATATACCATTAATATGAAATTAATGGATCTGGATCTTCACTTTTCAATCAAATATATAAATATTTGGGCAGTGACAGACATAAACATTCAATTTAAGTGGAAATAATAAAGACTACAAATAGCCTTCTGTTATCTGAGATCTAGTTTTGCAGCCAAATGAATTTTGGGACAAGATTTCAGAAGAAAATGTCAGTTGTTAGAACTTCCAAATTGTAGATAAGGGATTTTGGACCAGTCTTTAGTGGTATCTTTTCAACACTTAGCCTAGTGCACTGCCCAGACCTACTAGCTTAACACATACTTATTGAAAGAATGAATTAGACATACTTTTCCATGTCCTATCCATAGAGGTGTTGGTGTATTCCCTAAAGTTGATTCTCCTCCAACAAATAGTGCCTTTGGACCTTAAAATTGGAAATAAGTTAATTTGAAAGACACTGAAGGAGAACAAAATCAGTCCTATTATTATTATTGTTTTTTGTCATCTCAGGATATCCATCCTGGAAATAAATACATGTCAAATTGCTGAAAACAAATGGAGAACTTTTCTTTATTGTGTGCGTTAACTATAACAGTTGAGGAAAATTGAGAAAAGGAGTAGAACATAGCTGAAAAATCTAAATTTAACTGAGAATAACAATGAAGGAATCTGAAGAATACAGATGGTACTTGACTTATGATGATTTGACTTTACTATGGTGAGAAAGCAACATGTACTCAGTGGTTAACTGTACTTTGAATTTTGAATTTTGATCTTTTCCTGGGCTGTTCATATACAGTGTGATACTCTCCCGTGATGCAAGGCAGTGGTGGCGAGCCATAGCTCCAAGTTGGGCATGTGATCAGTAGGGTAAACAACTGATAATCTACAGTGTACTATGTTGCCAGTGTTTTTTTGGATATTGTGTTCCGAGCACATTTAAAGTGAGCTAGGTTAAATGATGATGTTCTGTGGGTTAGGTGTATTATATGCATTTTTGACTTACAATATTTTCAATTTATGATGAGTTTATCAGGATGTAATCTCATTGTAAATTGAAGAGCATCTGTATTCTAATTTTCAATAACCAAAGTTGTAAGTCTAAGTTGAAAAGATATTAAATAAGATAGAATTGCAGGAGTTTACACATATAAATGGAATTAAATTCTAAGATTCAACAAGCAGAAAAATTAAAAAAGAAAAAAAGAAAATCAAATCTTCAGTTCTGTTTTGAAAGCAGAAAGTCTCGGAAGAAATGAAGTCTGTGTAGATATTTAGTGCAGACTGAGGCACTCTCAGTCATTAAGGAAGAGGAATTTAAATGCTATTAAGATGATGGTCATTACTGAGCGTTACTCTGAAATCTTTTCACTGGGAGGAATCCCTTTTATAATTTAAATATTTTGTTAGGTTCTTCGGAGATATGGAACAAATTTATATGTGTGTGTGTGTGTGTGTATGTGTGTGTGTGCGTGTGTGTGTGTGTGTGTATGTGTAGAGAGAGAGAGAGAGAGAGGGACTTAAGGATTTTGCTCATGTAATTGTGGAGACTGGAACTTAATAAAATCTATAGTGTGGGCAGGCAGACTTGCAACCCAGGAGAGCCCATGGGGCAAGTGGAGTCCTAATGCAGTCTGTTGAAGTAATCCTTCTTGCTTGGGAGGTTAGTCTTTTTGTTCTATTTAGGCCTTCAGTTGATTGGAGAGGCCTATCCACATTATGGAGGGCTATCTGCTTTACTCAGAGTTCACTAATTTAAATGTTAATCACATCCAAAAACACTCTCTAAATTGACACATAAAATTAATCATCACAGATATTAATTCAAAACAGTTTTTTTTACCCTCATCTCAATATTCAGCTTTAATTGATCATTGTTAATTTTTTTCAGAGTCCCCAGTGCAAATTGCTTTATTTCATAGATTTTTTTTTTTTAGAGCTGCACGTGTCTAACAAGCTCCCAGGTGATGCCAGTGCTGCTGGTCTGAGGACCGCACTTCAAGTACCAAGGGGTACTATCTTGTGCTCCTAGCTTCAGAGGGAGTTTCAAAATTTTAGGTCTTTGAGAAACAGGGAAGAACTCAGTAAAAAATTTAAAGATTGGAGAGAAGTTGTGATGCAAGGAAAATATCTCTTGGATTGGATTGTAAAGAAAATCAGAGAATCAGAGGCAATTTCAAGGGTAGGTTTAATGCTACCGAGTTCCCAAGAAGACCCCTTCTCTTATAATCTTCCCTGTTGGGAGAATCAAAACTTTAAGGGAAATATGGGGAAATGGTGGAAAGTTACAAGAATTATTCATGTGGGATAAGCAAGGATTTAGAAAGGAAATTAATCAGCCACTGTGTAAGTTCTGTCTTATCATTTCTTTTGTGATGATAATGATTTATGTTGTGCTAATATTGTGCCAGACAAATGCTTTATCTATTTTCTTCATCTCACAACAATCCCATGAGTTATGGGTAGATATTTCTGTTATCCCCATTTTAAGCTGAAGTTCAGCACGGTGAAGAGTCTCGTGCTTATCCTGTAGTTAGTTAGGTAGGAGACTCAGGATTTATGGTGAGCTTTTTGTGTGACTTAAGTGAACTAATATTTGTAACATACAGCAGTGCCTGACATATAGTAAGTACTATATAAAGGTTAGCAATTATTATAATGATTCCTCCATTTTAGATCTTGATCTCTTAATTTTCTTTTCTGCCTACAGAGCTAGAGTTCACATCTCTTTCTACCTCTATGTCTAAGGGGTCCAACAGACTCTGAGACCTAATTCACTTCTTCCCTTGCAAAGCCAGCAAACCCAGGTAGAGAAAAGCTGCTGTATTCAAGTTTGTAAGGAGAGAGGGGAAGCACTTTTTCAGAATATGGAGGGAAGTGCTGACACAAGTAGGGTGAAGGGATAAAAGAGGAGAGGATTATAGGAATTGGTGTAGAGAAGGGAGAGAGCACAGGAGGGCAGAGCCCTGTGTTTGGCCTCCTTTCTCCAGAGACTTCAGGTGGGGAGGAGGGCTCTCTCTTCCGAGTGATGCAAAGGAATGAAATAGTTACATTAGAGGTTCTGTGACCAATCCCATATCTTCACTTCCTAGTCCTCTACAATGGGCACTTTTCACTTGAACCATTGTATAAGAACTGCTTAAACTATCCTGAGGGTCTAGTGGGTATATATCTTGTTTGAGCATAGGTGACAGAGGAAGTAACTGGAACAAAGAAGATCATAGATCCATTTAATATGGTGACAGGCAGACTATTAAACATAAAAGGCAGGTACCTGAAATCAACAATAGGCAGAACAACGAGAAAGAACTGTTCACCATATCTTCCTGCTCCTGAATAACTGAATACAGGTATGCCTGATGAATACATATTGATTGATTTGCATCAACTAATGAATTCTACTTTTTGTAGTGCCAATTTGAGTTAGGTTTCTGTCTCCTAAAGAAGGTGGCCTACTTGATCTCCCTTTTCATAGGTATATTTTAAAAAGTATAATTATTACAAAGAACTTTTACAGGTCACTGATACAATGTGAAATTGACTCCTGGTGATTAATTAAGAAGTAACTTCATCTTTTCAGTTGTTAACATTCACTATATTAAAAACAACCTCTTTCTTCACTAATTTCTTAAGGTGTACTAATTTGTCAAATTTAAAAGTGGTACACTTTCATTAAATAAAATTGAAAAAATATAAAAAATGTAGAAAAAGAAAAAATAACTCTAGAACAACTACCTAAAGACAACTATTGTTTAACAATTTGGTTTCTTTATTAGCTTTAATTTTAATTGAAAAATGCTAAATAAATACAAAGAAAAAATGATGCATTTATTCTTTTTGATTGTTTCTAGCTGAGCCTCAAATGTAATATTTATAGAATAGTCAATGATTGTCATCTGCCCCCCCCCTTTTTTAATGAAATGTAAGATTACATGTATTTCCAAAAGTCAAGAAGTATATCTAGGACAGGTCATTATTTCCTAAATTTTCAAATTCATCCTGGAGATGAAATTGTTTTGAGATAATTGATCTTTCTAACTATCCTACCAGACTATATACTGCAGCATTTCTTTTTCACCGTTCACATTTTAACCCTTTCAGGTAAAGGGAAATACAGAAAGTTCCTAAGATCTTTCTCCATTTCAGTGCTTCTTGTCTTTCCTGTGGAACTCCACCATGGCGTCTTGGTCAGATTTGTTCCTGATGGGGGAGCAAATGATAATGTGTCATTCTGAAGACTTCTGCTCAAGTGACTAAACAGATATGCTGATGACTTCAGCCTTGTTTCTCTCCCTTAAGCTTGCCTTTTAAAAAACCTTCAGTGAACACTGAACTAGTTTCCTATTGCTGCTGAAACAAATTGCCTTAAATTTAGTGGCTTAAAACAACACAAACCTATTACTTTCTAGTTCTGGAGGTCAGAAGTCCGAAATGGTTCTCACTAGACTAAAATCAAGGCATTGGCAGGGTGGTCTTCTCTGGAGGCCCTAGGGGAGCACCTGTTTTCTTGTTTGTTTGTTTGTTTGTTTGTTCCTAGTTTCTAGGGGTCTCTCTCAGCCCCCTTCCATTTTCAAAGCCAGCAATGTCCTGTCCAATCTTTCTTATATCACATCGCTCTGATACTGACACTCTACCTCTCTCACATTTAAGGTTTTCTGTGAAGACATTGGGCCCACCCTGGATAATCCACGGTAGTCTCCCAGGTCAGGATCCTTAACTTAATCACAGCTGCAGATACCCTTTTGGCATGTAAGGTAATGTTCACAGGTTCTGGGGGTTAGGACATGGGCATCCTTGTGGTGGGGTGCATTATTCTGCTTACCACAAATACTTAAAAGAATGGATAATATTTGAAATGGGACAGAATCATTGGGGAGATACTGTTTTCCTTTTGCTAGTTCTCAATCATACTAGTTTTACTGCTTCAGCTGTTGTAGTATAAAATACCTTTCAGGAGTAAAATTACTATTCTTGCTCAGGGCTGGCCCAAGATAAAATTATGAAGCAATTCATTTGGCCTGTCAGTTTTTTTCCCTCTCGTCCTATTTCTTCTTTCCCATAATTCTGCTCTCTTCTCTTTTTACTCTAAGTCTTGGATTAATTCTGATAAGGAATTTCAAAGTAGGCGCTAAAGAAATGACCCTTCTAGGGATATTTTCACATTAAAATGTTTTGAAAACCAAGACTTAAAGACACAGACTGGAACTATAAGTTCCAAAATGATTAGTAATAGAAGGAGTAAATTGTATTTAAATATTTACCCATTACATACTATGCTTGTCATGAGGGGTATTCAGGGACAAGCAAAGTTCAGTTGCCGCTCTCAAGGAGTTGACAGTCTGGTCAATTTAAAATTCATATTATTGGATCAGAAGACTTTCAAACTTCCCATGTAGGTTTTAGATGTTTGTAGCTATCCTACCATTCACAGATATTGGGGTTCAAAAACCAGAATTTTTCTTCTGGAATTGCTATGGACCTATGCTTACCAATGGTTGCAAATTTACTAATATAGTGTGCCAATAAAATGTATCCTTAACATTTCCTATACCTTCTGATACCAGAAGTGTGGGAAGAAGGAATGAGACATAAACTTTAAATTTGCAAGTATACAGTACCTCATGGCTTAAATATTCTCTTCTGAATGACTCATATTGTTAGGTTTTAAATTTATTTCACCTGCTCTATGCTTATCCAAAATAGTATCTGGGTGTATTTGGAGATGGGGCTTATGTGTCCATATCATCATAGGAGGACACAGGGGCCTCTGGATTTTAGCCAGTCGCTGCTGTAGATTAACTATTCTATTTTCTTCCTAGACTAGTGTCCATTGAAATGTCTGCATGGTCATTTGGACATTATGCTCATATATATCTTGGTCTCACATAATATATTTCTAGAGGTGAAATCTTCACATGCTGAGACCTCACAGTCCCAACTCCAGGCTTTTGCTAGTCTTTCAGCTCTCTCAGAACCTCGTGCCCTTTTACCAAGGCATTTGGAAACCTCTGTGTTCTTTGCATCCCTTGTGTGGGTGACAGGTGGATGGGAGTGCTGCTTCAGGCTCATGCCTTCACCAGTGGAGCATTACTGCTTCTGCATCATGCTGAATGAGGCTGTATGTGACATTCTTATCGAGGGGCATTAAGCCTTCGAAGCCATGCTTGGGTGTTGCCAATAAGATTACCAGGAGACAGAATTTGAGATGCAGATTTGCATGTAGAAGTTTGAGAAGGGCTCCCGAAACCTATGCCCGTGGGGGAATGATAAAAGCAGGATTGAACTGTGATGGAATGAAGCAAAGGCTGAGCCGACGCTATGGAGAAACTGAATCTGGAATGAACCATAAAGTTGTCCCAAATTAAGTCAGGAGTTCTAGGCATGTAGAACCCTGCATTGAGCAGTCTCTGGATGAGATTTACTTCCCCCCCACCCCCGAAGGTGGAATTCTCTTGGGCAATGAGATTCTTTAGCTGAGAACAGTTTCCTAAGAAATATTTTGCTGTGAACTGTCAGACATGAACACATCCATCAGCTGGGGAAATGAGTGCTGTAATCTTAAAGGAAGGAGGAACTGGAAGGCCACACTGCAGCTCCCACTACCCTGGGGAAGTATGCCATTAGCTTCTCCTGCCTCCCAGTTGACATTCTGGGATCCCCCGTTATACATCTTAATATTTCTACATGGTCTTCATACTCCTAACTCTGTCTAGGCATTCCACTCTGAGAGGGAAACGAAGGGGCATAGCCATTTGATCATATTTCTTTATTTCCTTGTCATTTCTATTTCTTACACTTTCCCTGAACTGTGAGGTTTTGGGCTTTCTCTGTCTACCTCCTCTCTGGAGTGGACTTTTACACTGTATTGTTAAGGACTTTCTAGGGCCTGAGATTTTAAGCTAACAAGTTAGCCTGCCATAGTTTCATGGATGCTGACATGAGACTCCTGAGTCTGAGACTGAGGCTTTGTTACTCATGGCACATCACATGGCATGAGTTTTGTGTTCGTACACATTCTCCATTTTCCCCAGATTCCTCAGTGGTGGATGCCCTCCATTAGGCCAGCTGACCATCAAAGAGTGTTGAGGACTATGTGGGATGTTTTAGAGGTCAGACCAGAAAGTGAGGTATATCACCACTCATATTTCATTGGCCAAAACTAGTTCATGGCCTGACCTAGTTGCAAAGGTGGGAAATTGTAACCTTCCGATTGTCTCTGCCATATTCTTTAATAAGAACCTGCCAGCCAACTATATTTATTAATGGTTAGCTTGGTACATATCATTATATTAGGCACTGCAAAAGTAAAAAGAGAGTCAAAAATTCTCATGTATGGATATAGAAAATGGATTAAAGGAAACCATTTAGTAATAGGTTTTGTTTAAAGCACCATTGTGAATTGTTTAGAAATTAGGGGCACATTTAAGCTCTAGAAATAATGTATAAATTATTGTGTAGATATCAGATAACATTTTCTGGGTTCAAATTCTAGGTGCCCAGATCTATGGCAGTGACTGCCGACAGTCCTCTGTGTTCAACAGCTTAAGCAGCAGAAGAGGGTGGGCCTAAGTAGTGTAGGAAATTGGGTCTAACAGGTTAATTCTTGGCATAAGCATAAAAAAAGATACTGTATTTTAAGCAGTCAGTGGCAATCTAAAGGAGGATAGGATTAGTACTTGGGATATGGATCATGAGAAAACTATATAAAAGAACAGGTAACAAGTGACAGGTCATGATGATTATCCAATTGGAAAGGGCTGTTATGTAAAATAAGGTGGGGAAATGAATTAGTGTGATTATTGAATGTATAGTCATGCTAGCTAAAGAAAAAAAAATGTAAGTTAGAATGACCATGACCTCCTTTTTGTAAATATATTTTCAACAGACTTGGTTACCGCGTAACTATGGAGTGAAAGCAAATTAAATAGCTACTTGCCTTCTGAGGTCCAATTTTGTTCCCAACCCCATTCTTGTTTTTAAATGATTCAGATGATCAAGTAGCACAATGATTGTAGGAAGGTACTGATATTTGTTGAATGCCAATTATATGTTAGGCATTACACAAGCACTTTTAAAAAATAGGTTTATTATTTTAACTTTCATGAGGATGCTCTGAGGCAGGCATAATTATCCCCATTTTAACAGAAGAGAAAACTGAAGCCCAGTGAAGCTGAAAGATTTGATGAAGGACACATGACTAACCAGCTGTGGAACTGGAACTAGATATCGGGTCTTTGGGTATCGTTTGTTGCTTTACATGGTAATGCTCACATGAATATAACTAATTACTATATTCTGTGATTGTTACTTTGAGCATTTTATAAAGTCATGTGAAGTTGAATAAAAGATAGCTTATTTGAAATCTGCAAAAGAGGTAAAAGGAAGAAAGGTGAAATATTGAAATGTTGAAATGTATTGATTTTGGCATCAGAGAAAAATATGTGTACCTGTCACTCTGGTGTTCACACTCTCATTTTTTTTCTGTTCCTTTTTCATTTATATCTCATCAGTTGCTGGAAAAGAATTTATGAAAGCTCTTTGAATGACTCCCAGGAAAGTCATAATGTACTAAAATTATTTTCAAATTTCTAGCTTAAATAGATTGCCTTGAGATTGTGAAGAACCAACAATATTGATAAATGAACAAAATTTATGTAGGGAGTATGTGTTTTTGTGCTTCGTTATATGAATGGAATCATATATATTTTCTGTAGCCTGCTTTTTTAATATTATGTTTTTGGGATTCATCCAGAGTCTTTCATGTAGCTGTAACTCTTTAATTTTGCTGTTGTACGTGAAATTCCACTGTATGTATTTCCCACAGTTTATTTATCCTTTGTATTGCTGACAGATATTTGGATTGTTGATTGGTTTTTGCTGTAAGAAATACTGGTGTGAACATTTTTACAAGAAATCTACTGCACATATGCAAGTGTTTCTGTAGGAGACATATTCTTGGGAGTAAAATTGCTGGGTCATGGGGTAAGTGCATCAGTTTTATTAGATAATGTCATAGTGTTTTTCCAGGGTGAATATTATACCAATTTGCACTCCCAATAGTCATCTAAAAGTTTCGTTTGCTCCATAACCACATCTTACATTCGTTACTGTCACTTTTTAATTCTTGCCAATTTGGTAGCTCATTGTAGTTTTAATTTGTGTGCCCCTGAGTACTAATGATGGTAAACATCATTTCTTTTGTTTTTTTGGTAATTCATGTTTTCACTTCTTTTACTTTTTAGGACCTTTGTACATTTCCCATTGGGTTATTTATCTTTTTATTATTAATTTGGACAAGGGTTTTTTTTTCTTCTTTAAATGTATCTTCTAGATACTAATTATTTGACAGAAGTTTGTGATGTAAATCTTTTCTTTCATTTTATAATTTTTCTTTCATTTAAAAAAATGAATTTGTTTTGTAAACACAAGTATTAAATTTTAATGTAGTTAAATCCATCGTTTTTTTTTTATATAATTTGTTCTCCTGCCTTAGTATTAAAACTCTTCCTAGCTTAAGGTTGTAAAGATAGTCTCTTACCTCTCCTTCAAAAATGTTTTTTTTAAATACATGATTTTCTTAATATGTATGGTGTGCTTTAGAAATATAATTTTTTTTTCATATGGCTAACCAATTAGAATTCATACATTCTCTACCACATTGGGGTGCTAATTCTTTCATATATAAAGTTTGTGACTTGTATACTCAAACAGCCACTATCCATTCTTAGGTCAGATTCAACAGTATTTTATTGCATGATTATGATTAAATGTGTTTTTATTGAAAAATAACATGTGGCTAAGGTAGATTAATCTAGACCTGGTGAGCAGAAAGCAGGAAAGGTATAAAAGAGAACTTTGAGTCAGGGAAACCAGTTAGAAGTTTATCACAAGTTCAAGAAAATGAGGTTCTGAATTATAAAAGAGACATGGTAATGGAAAGGACAAAAAAGTGAGAAAACTCAGGAAGAGCTGACAGTAATTTAGTAAATAATTGAAAATGGAGAGCAAAGTAAGTTAAGTGACAAGTCTGACTCTGTGTTTTGAGCTTGGATAACTCTGATTTTAGGAAAAACAAGATTATTTTAATGTTAAATTTATTAAAATTGATGTGACTATTGGACATTGAGGCAGAAATTTAGGAAGTATTTAGGAAGTATGTGACTGTTGGAGGGAATTTTAAATAAATTTTGTTGGTTTCTCCATTCTTATTTTTCATAAGAATACCTGTTATATTCTGGATACAAATTCTTCTTCTAGCAATATCTTCTTCCAGATTGTGTCTTTTTTGTTTGTTTTTAATATTTTTACGGTGTCTTTTGAGGAACAGAAGTTCTTAATTTTTATGTATTCAATTTTATCAATTATTTTCTTTATGTTTGCACATTTTATTTAAGAAAATTTTCTGTACAGGAGGTCATGAAAATATTTTTCTATGTTGTATTCTAATTATAGTTCAATAGTCACGTATAAATATTTAATTCAATTAAAATTGTTTATTATTTATGGTATTAGGTATTTATGTATATAGGGATACAATATCATATTTTTCTTGTATGGCTACTCAGTTGTCCCATCACCAACTATTGAGAAGTCCATTTATTTCTCACAAATTTTTAATAACATTTTGGCCACATATCAAGTAATAAATGTATGAGTTTGTTTCTAAGCTTTTTATTCTATCTAGTTAAAGTCTCTAATCACCAATCTGTGTCAATATTAATTTCTAATTTTTAATTTCTACAACTTTATAAGAATCTTATTATCTAGTAGAGCAAGTTCTCTATCTTTTTTTTTATCTCCTTCAATAGTGTATTGAACTTGAACCTAAATTTTAATTTTAGACTCAACATGTTAATTTACACACACCCAATGGGATTTTTATTGGCAATGCATTGAAATTAAATAACAATTAAAGAACTGTAATCTTTATGAAATCAAGTCTTTTAGTTCATGATCATGGAATAGCTCTTAATTATTTAGGTCTTCTTTAAGATATTTCAGTACATTTTTATATTTTTGTCCATAATTGTTTTGCATATACTTATTACATTTATTTCTAGATATTCCATATGTTTTTATTTTAGTTTAGAAAATTTCATTTTCTAATTGTGTATTGCTCCTTTATAAAATGCAATAAATTTTTACATATCGATTTTATACTGTGAAAATTTAATGAATGCTTTTCTTATTCTAGAAATTATAGATATTGTTGGATATTCATAACAAAGCATATCACTTGAAAATAATATTTTAATTTTTTTCCCTCTATTCTTCCTATTGCTTATTTCCTTTTATTTCCTTTTGGTACTGACTAGAGACTCCAGTACCAAGTTGAAAACGGTGAGCTTTCTGGCCATTTTTCTGATCTCAAGAATGTTTTCATTATTAAGGATGATATTTAGTGGTAGCTGTTTTTGTAGATACTCTATCAGATGAAGAAGTTTAACTAATTAAAAAAAATCAAGGCTGAATTATTGGCCGAGATCAAGATAAAGGGAAAGGGAAAGGATAATCTATCGAATTTTTAATTCCAGTTATTATATTTTTAATATCTAAAAGTATTATGTAGTTTTTCCCTCCCTCTCTCCCTCCCTCCCTCCCTTCTTTCCTTCCTTCCTTCCTTCCTTCCTTCCTTCCTTCCTTCCTTCCTTCCTTCCTTCCATCTTCCTTCCTTTCTTCCTCTCTCCTTCCTGTTCTCTCTCCCTCTCTCAAACCAATTTTGTTCTTTTAAAATATTTTGTTATTTATTCCTTATATGTTCAAAGCCATTTAAATTTTTTAAATTTAATATACATATATTTTTTTGTTTCCTAATCCCAACATCTGTAGTCTTTGCCTATCTAACTTTGCTCTCTGTTGTTTCTACTACCTCCCACTCTAGGTGGCTTGTTTCTTCATGCATTTTGTGAATTATAACTATTAAGTTCATATTTTTTTGAATTTTATCTGTTCAAAAATTTTCAAGCCCTGTGTTGACAATTTATACTTCCAGTGACTATTTGTATTTGCTTCTGCCAAACACAGAAACACCTGAAATTAAATTTTCTTGGCTGAGGTCTTTTTAGATATCTCTAGGTAGTGTAAGATTGGGCTACAAGCTCTGGTGAGGGTCGATGTGTGAATATGAAGTCCAAAGGGTGATTTTATGTTTCCTTCTACCCAGTGCCACATTTTATAATGAGCAATTTTCCTTGCTGTCCTGTAGATTTATTTTTAGTTCACAAATATTTTGAGGATTTTGGCCTTTGGGATACTTGATTTATTAAGGTATTTTCTATTAGAGTCCTCATCTTGGTCAGGTGCCTCCCAGGATTTATCTCCTGTTACCTGTGAGCCCAGAAGCTAAATTTCACCTTCATGTGTAAATGTCCTCAAAGTGAAAGCCAGATTCAAAATAAAGTTCAGCTTATCTCTCTGGACTTCTGTGGGTTCTGGAGTACTTACTTTCTTGTTAACACATTGATGTAGGAGGGCTGGCCATGGAGTCAAGTGTGTCATATTACTGGGAAATGGATTTTTTAGAGTTTTTGAAATTATTATATTCTTATAATAAATTTAAGATTAGCATGAAAGGAATGAGGGGATCCTATGTGAACAATAGATAGTATAAATAAAAAATCATAGACTATAAATTTACTCATTTATTCAGTCTCAAATATTTTTACTGGACACTCTGTTATGTGAGGTGCTACACATACACTATATAATACAGAAGATGCCAATAAGTATATTAAAAGGACCTCAAATTTGAAATATAATTTATATTATTTATAGATATAAATTATACATTCAATAAGAATTGAACAAACTGAATACTCATACCCAATTCAAGAACTAAGTAAATCATTGTAAAGAAGGTGCTATTTTATCTCAATCAATAGGCTAGACAAAGGGAGATGAGTGCAAGTTTATTCCAGATAGGAAATAAAGAGTAAGAACAAAGTGTAGAGGTTAAAAAAAAAAAAAGGAATGTAGCAGCTTTAGATAACTGCCGTTGACTGGACTGTAAGGAAATAGTTAATGATAAGAATGAAAAGCCAGGCTGAGGCCTGAGTATACAGGGCCATGAATTCTAGGCTAAACATTTTAAACTTAAATTAGTAGGGGGACTGAGTTATCAATAGATGCATAAACCTCTCAGTTTCATGTTTAAAATATGTCCTTTAAGGGCTGATAATAGAATCATGATTTAAACTCTAGTAATTATAAACAGGGGTAAGTGAGAATGGGATAAAGTATAGGAATGTGAAACAAGTAAAACACTTTCTAATATGAATAACCTTCATTTCTGATGATAGCTTGACATTGTTTACATAATTACTTTCTTCCATTGCTTAGAAAAAAATTTATTTTCTGAATAGGTATTTCCTTCTATGAGTACGATTCAAGCCTGAGTGGAACCCAAAGGACACACTATTTAGGAACTTTAAAGAGAAATAACCAGTCAGGTTCTTGCTCATATAGTTTTGTTCATTTTCTCTTACTTATAGATTATGATATTGAAAAGCGCATCTTTATAAATTTCTTAGGCCATCTCATTTTGTTAATAAGAAAAAGAATCATTAAATGTTCATCAGGATTTGTGGTATCAAAATTCAAGGTCTACTTTATAAATGCTAAGAATTAGAAAATTATCAAAGGGACACTAATAGGCATACTATAATTGGCTAATGTAATTTTTATTTCTGAACTGAGATGAAAAATGAGCATGTATGTCTTTCTTCACTCTAGGACCAAAACCTCATTAGGTCTGGCCAGTATGTGGGGAAATGACACAGCTGAGGCTTTCTTAGGCAAAATACATTAACATTACAAATGAAACTGGGTCCAAATCTATCTCAAGGAGCATTTTCTCTCAGAGGTATAGTAAGAATTACATTAGCAGTACAGTTATTAAGCTCTGTTGAATAATTCTGTGTTTTAGAGAAGGAAAGTGACATTTTGTATCTCTCATTGGGGTAATAGCTCTACAGAGATATTTAAAATATAACTAATTGTGACACATTTACAAAAATGTTTTGGGAAATTTGATATTCATTAAAAATATATGGAGTATCTTAAAGCATTTCATGATATTGGACAAGATGTATGACTTATTCCTTTCTAATCAAATGATTTTATCTTTTGTTATAGCTTATAGACAGGGAATGAAGGACAGAAAAATAGTGTTGAATATTCCCAATTTTGTACTGCCTTGAAATATGGTCGCAATTTGTAAACTAAATGCCTCAGTAATTATCATTTCTTTGATTATCACAGTTACATATTTTTCACATTTTGACTTACTTGAAATTTGAGTGTTTCCTAAAAAGCATTGTCAAAAGACAAACATACTCCAGTTTTTATGCTTCTTAATGGTCATCATCTTTGTAATAATGCAGTCATGAGGTAGCATTCAGATGTTTACATTTTAAGTCTATCATGTTGCCTTAAATGTTTTAAAAAGAGGTAACACTGCAATGCAGAACTGAAAAGAAACATTATTTTATATAAAGAAGAACTGTTAAATGTCATCAAATGAAATCAAAGGTGGCAGCAAACTTCCAAATCTACTGAATATGTTACGGCATTTCAAAGCCAGGAAATATTGTACAACAGATTTATGGTCTTATAAGATTTTTACTCAGGTGCCAAGCATCTCTTTCTCAAAAGGATGACTTTCAGTATAATTCACTTATAGTGATGGTAATTTAATTAAGGAAAAAGTGAAACTATTAGTTTAATCAAATAGGAAATGCAAACAAAACTATAAATTATACTGTTTATCTTAAAGATGCCCAAGTAGTCAAGATCACAAGCATGGATTATAAAAAGCAACATGTTGTTATGCTGCCTAACCAAAATCAACTCGGAAGGTTCAAAATCAACTGAGAGACTGAGTGGGAAGACACTGGAACCTGAATTTAATTTTAATGGTACAGAATGTGCTATACTCAATTACATGAATAAAAATATAGTATCATGAGTAATGAAGCAACTTAACATAAATCTAATTTAGTGTTTTATTTCTGAAAACAAATATTTAGAAGCCGAAATAGTAATCACTAAGATCCAAGATGAATTTACTGTTTCTAAATTCACACTAATACGATATTCTTTTTTGAAAGGGTTAATCGGTTTGAGCTGGGATGACAATTCTGTATTTCAGTAGGACACTTAAACTCATTGTATTGTTATAGACAAAATGGAGAAATATGGCCTGGATTAGACAGTGTATTAGAGATTGAATAACTGCTGATGAAGTCTGACGACTGAATTGATGTTGTCTGGAGAGGGGCTTCTAGTGGCTTGTGGATGACACTTTCCTAGGCCTTCTTCTATGCAGTGTGATTTCTTGGTAAATTGAACACATGGAACCTTTTTTTTTTTAAATATAAGATTAGCAGTTATAAAAAAAGTAGCAGGGATAAAAATACTTTAGATGATCAAATCACCGTCTTTAAAAATTTTGACGGAGTGATGGACCGAATTCAGTAAAATTGATTTTATAAGGGGTAAATATAACATTCTGAACTTGGGTATATGAAATAAAATGTTCAGATAGGCTAGTTTTTAATTGCTAACCATATTTTTATACCTTTTAGAACCTCAATTTTTCTGTGTATAAAATGGGAATAATAATACTAGCTACTTAACAGTTTGAGGTAAGGGCTCAGCACAGTTCTGGCAAACAGTTAAGTGCTCAGTAGTTGTTAGCTATTTCTTTTCTTCAAATCCTGGGATAGAATACCCAAATTCTGTCGCTGATGGGGTATTTGACCTTGGGTAAGGTACTTATTCTTTCTAAACTTCATTTTCCTCATTTGAAGATGGGATAAAAAGAGTATCTACCTCATCAGTGGGTGTGCTGAGAATTAAATGAGATAATGCATGTGAAGCCCTCTTTGAGGTGCTCGGCACATAGAAAACTCCTAATAAATGTTAGCAATTGCAGTGAACATTATTGTAACTTCCAGAAATTCCACCAGGAACATTATATTGCAAAAATAGAATTTATAGCCTTTCTATAGAACTGTAGAAAGTATACCTCTACTCAATTATAGACTAAATAAGTGAATACTATTATTTCAGTTAAAATATATACCTTTAAAAAGAATATTGGAAAATCAAGGTGAACATATAATTAATGTGAAAAATAATGTAAGGAATGGGATGTTTTTCCTAGAGAAGAGAAGACTAAGATAGGAGGAAGCTACCTGAAGAATTATCATTAGAAGAACATGGCTTGCCCTTTTTGGGCCCCAGAGTTAGAATGATGACAATGAGTTAGGTTTTTTCTTCCCTGAAGAAAGACTTCCTTACAGTGAGAGTTGTCCAAAGATTGGAGGGTTGTAATTTCTTAGTTCCTGAAGTTTTTTTCCCCCCTCTTTTAAAGTCTTAAAAGTCATCTGAGGGAGAATTGCAGAGAGGATTCAGAGATTTGAGATGAGATTTGGCTCAATGATTTTTAAAGGCCAGTTCTTTTCTGAGGTTCTGTGGTTCTGCAGCTGTTGACTTCTTTACAGTGCTTAACATTTAAAAACATTTTAAAACACTGCACTTAGTCACCTAGTCTTTTCTTTCAAATTATTTGACTGAAGCATCTCACATTAAGAATTGCATACCCCTGACCTTTAAGGGCTAAAATTTATTTCTTTCACTGCTCTTAACTAAGTTGTCTGAGTAAATGGTTTTGCAGAATC
Source organism: Cynopterus sphinx (assembly GCA_030015415.1). NCBI lineage: Eukaryota > Metazoa > Chordata > Mammalia > Chiroptera > Pteropodidae > Cynopterus > Cynopterus sphinx. The sequence goes on from CM057391.1 coordinate 31,830,619, forward strand.
TGTGCATAGCAATCATACTTGAATTTCTTTTAAAATAGGGAAGTTGATAAAATGGTAAAAGAATTGTCTGGTTACAGGATTTCTGATGGCTCAGTTTTAATAGCCAGCAATGCTCCTGTCCAAGTAATGTCAGTATTATTTAATAAGCATGCAAATATTGGTTATATGATTCACAAACTAGCTTTTTATTGCAATGCATTCTTTGAACAATGTGTCTCATAGGAAAAATTGTGTTAACATTTGCTATCTCATTCAGCATAATATTCTACTTCCAAGTGGTTTAATTTTTCTTTGAATTTTAGTTCATACCTTCTGGCCTTAGAGAATTATATGTTAAGAAAAAACTCAAATAAATCAAGAGTGGCTCTGGAGGACAATGTAGAAGGCAGCCCTTTCAACAAGTACAACTCTTTGGTGATCTTGGCCTGAAAGAAGGTGACATGATGTCAGATCTATACCAATTCATGGGTAGTAGCTAAAGTTTTGGCTATTTGGTAAAAGAATTGGAAGGAAGAAGATTAGAGCTTTGCCAATAAGGAGAACTGGGGAAGATTTATGTGAACGAATCTCTTGAAACGGACCCAGCATGTGGAAGTATTAATGTCCTATGTGAGCTTTCAGGTGAACCAGGTGACTCACTCTGTTGATGTCAGTCAACTTCTTTCCCCAGTGACCTGTGTCAGTGAGCTCGTAAACAATGGTCTATCATATGAAGATTACACATGCCTCAATAAAAAATTGATTGCCTTGCTCCAAGGCTGACCTGGCTCTCCTACCATGACTGAATGCCCAATCAGCCAGCAGTAGAAACCAGTAATGAGCTCTCAGTATTATATGATATAATGAGGGGAACATCCTTCCTCCTGGTCAATTATATTGTGTCCCCTCCATTACAGAGTAAACAGTGTTTTATCCTCACTGGAACAATCAGTCTGGATATGGTTTATTTTCCTGGGCTACCATGCTGCTTCTTTTGGTTTAATGTCTTATTTACATTATGTTTTCTCACACAATATTGCTTTTAGTCAAGAAACTCATTTCACAGCAAAATAATTAAGGTCAGTGCTCTTGGGATTCTCTGGTGTGCCACAAAACCTTTACCCAGAAGCTTATGGCATAGCAATGATATATGGAATGGATTTACTCTATCAGATGGGAAATAATATCTTTTGACCCTGGGTGGTGTCTGAACTAGTAACTAATATATGATGCTGTTTCTCCCCAAACCAGAAACACTTAGAAACAGGCGTGAAGCGGGGGGTGGTATTTCTCATTATTGCACTGAATGATCAATGCACAAAAATTTCCTTCCCAAGTCTCTTACTTTAGACTCTGCTAGATTGAAGGTCTTAGAATTCAGTGGAGAAATATTCCACCAGGGAGACAATTGAACTGGAAGTTGAGACACTGAGACTGCCATTTGGTCTTTTGGGCTTCTGCTAGTAGGCAAAAAAGGAAAGTTTCCCATGATTTTCTATGATGGAGCTCAGGGATTCCTTTGGAGCACCTCATAGTATTGGAATATCCTGTGATAAAAGTTAATGGGAGACAACAGCAACCCCATAGAGTTAGAGCTACCAAGTATCAGTCCACTTTGGAATTAAGGTTTAGATTAATTTCACCAGACAAATGACCAGCTGAGAGGCTGCTTGAGTACAAAGGGAATTTGGGGGAAGAAAGTTATCAAAACCAAAGGTAATCTCAGAGGTTGCACTGCCTTTTTAAAAATTTAATTTTTAAAGTAACATACAGTAAAATTGACTTTCTGGGGGGTATGCAGTTCTAAGGCCTATATTGCATATACTGATTTGTGTGACCACCATCACAATCTACATACGATTTCATCACACTCACTCAAATCGCCCTTGTGCCATCCTTTTGTAGTCACACTTTCTTACCACCACTCCTAATCCCTGATGAAGACTGATTTGGTTCCTATCATGAAAGTCCTATCTTTTTGAGAATGCCCTATAGATGAAATCATACAATATGCACACTTTTGAGACTGGCTTCCTTTCTTCAGCATAATGCCTATGAGATTCACTATGTTATAATGCATGTCAATAGTTCATTCCTTTTTATTGCTGAATAGTAATCCCCTGGTTTTTAATATGTAGTGGATTGGTGGTAGTTCACTTATAATTTATCAGATAGATTTCAGGATGTCAAGATGGGATTGTCACTGAGCTAGAAAAGAAATGAACATGACTAAAAGATGGAAGTTTTACTGTATGGATAAGAGTGTTTATGCATGTCAAATAGTGAGAGGGTGGACTGCCACAGAAACTATAGTTTGACTCACCCAATCTGTCCCACTTCTAGTATGCTTTCCTAAAACAAAGTGTGGAGATAACTAAAACATTCCCAAGACCCCCTTGTAGCTAGATTCTATATTAAAACTAGGTTTTGCCAAGGAAATGTTCTTGCATGAGACTCCGAATAAGTAAGTGAGCAACATGAGATGGCAGTTGCATGAGCGTGGATTAATTCTTCTGGCTGACATGGCAACAGGGGCATTTGATTTTGCTGCTTTAGTAGGTGCGGAGGTTTGAATGTTTTAGTCCTTGGCATCATATGTTCTGACTGGTATGTGAAGGCTGCAGTGGTCATGTGGAGTGGTAGCATATCATTACTAGCTGTTTCAGCTGACTGCATAGATCCAAGTTTTGTTCACTGGCACTCCAAAAAATTCTGTAAGGTACCCAACACTGTGTAATAAATCCCTTTCTCCTTTAAATAGATAAAATGGATTCTAATACCTACAACTAATCCTTTGTTTCTCAATTTGAGAATTTGGGGGTTCTCCGCAAATTCTTCTTTGGATAAATTTTAGAAACTATTAAATTAATTGTGTGTCTGAAATATTTGATGTGAACAATAAAAAATTACCCTCATTATGGTGATCACATAATGTGTTTATTCATTCAACACATATTCACTGAGTGCCTTTGTTCTAGATCTGGAAATGTAGCAATTAAAAGTGGAACCAAAATCTATTTTCATGGTGCTTCTATTTTAGTGAAGAGAAATAGAAAAGTAAAATAGTCTACATATAAAATGATAATAGTAGGGAGAACAGTAAAGCAGGGAAAGGAGATAGGAAGTGTCAAGGACTTTAGAAAGGGTAATGAGGAAAGCCCTTACTGGGAAAATGACATTTGAGTGAAGACCCAAAGAAGGAGGAGCATTCTGGGCAGAGAAAACAGCAAAAACAAAAGCCCTGAAGTACACTGAAGAAACAAGGAGGCCAGTGTGGCTGGCATGTAGGGAATGTGGTGCCTTCGGATCATAAAGTTAGGTGCAAAGGTACTAACATTTTATACTAATGATTGGCATACAAATAATTGCAATATATATATGTATATGTATATGTGTATATATTTCTGATTATCCACAAAATGTAAATACAAAATATAAAAACCATTAGAGAAAATTAATCTCCTGAGAAGACATTGAAGGCATACCCTCCCATCCCTTTTTGGGGGGTTTTAGACTCTAGTGGAGAAATACTGGTGTGAATAACTTAAGAAGAGAACATTTATAAAGAGCTACAAATATACCAATAAGCATGGTCATGCTTTAGTACTCATTATATATATTAACTCATTGCACACCAAGCCTATAATGTAATGTCAGGTGTTTCTAAACTCTGATTTGAAGTTAAGAGAGATTAGGTAATGTTCCCAAGATCACAGTCAGTAAGGAGTTATAGTGTAAAATCTAAGTTTGTATGACTTCACAAGCTTTCACAGTAGGTGCAACTCTGTATTCAAGTGAAACATTTTCTCTTTTAATTAAACATGTTTTATTTTAATCCTTGAAGGAAATAGAGATCAAGGGAGATATATTCCACTGGTAAAAGGCTTTCATGGACTTGGGGAAAGTAAACCAAGATACCGTAATTTAGCCTTTCTTCATGACCTATTTTCCATTTTTGAATCTTTCTTTTTGTTCCTTTAAAAATCCTCTCCATTTATCCTCTCCGATTCCCCATTCTTCTTCCCCCACAAGTTATTTAAAATATGGTGACCACAAAGATGTGTAAAATAAATGATATGACAATAGCTTAAGTATCATACTCCTTTTTAATACACCCCAGCTTTATTGTTTTAAAAATGGAACAAATATATATGTTCAATAAACTATTTGGAAATGTGGAAAAGTATAAAGAAATGGAAAAATATAATTCATATCATATTATTCAGAAAATACCATTATTAATCATTTGGTCTGTCCTTTCGGTCTTTTTTAATATGGATTTAAAAAACCTATTTAAGGACCTATTCTATGTAATAATTTGAACTATTAAATATTTCAAAAATATAGAAAAACACAGAGGGTAATAAAACTAACTTCCTAAGTGGGTGAGCCCTAGAATCAGACTGCTTGTGTATTATGAAACACCACACTGCCTCTTGCTAAGCAACTTATGTCTTTATTTTCTCATCTGTAAAATGAGGATAATAAGGGTACCTATTTCATAGGGCTGTTTTAAGGGTGAAATGAAGTACTGCTTGTAAAGCTTTCCTAATAGTGCTGATATCTATTAAGTGTTCAATAAGTGTTAGCTATTATAATAGCTCGTTTTGGCTATTATAAAAATTACTACCCCAAACCCTCTTTGAAACAATGTTACATTTTGTTATATCTGCTTCAGATATTTCCTTCTTTCCTCCCCCCCTTTCATCCTTTCTTTCAGAAATAGAGGTACAAGTGAAGTCAGTTTTACACTAATTCCCAATCTCATTCTTTTTTCTTTGTTTCTAGACAATTACTGTCCTGAAATTGGTTCAAAACCTTTGTGTTTTAAACTTTTACTATAGTGGATGTCTCTATTGTATATAAATTTTGTTTCATTTTCTCCATTTAACTAAAAGCATTTTCAGAAGAACTTTTCTGTCAGACTCTTCATAAAACAATTCTTTGTGTTGGGATAATATACCTTTGAATATAATTACTTACTTAACTGTTTTTCTAATATTAGATATTTAGGTCTATGAGTTTTTGTTTGTCCTGCTCATTTGTTGCTTTCAGTTTTATATCCCATTTATGAGTGAAATTATGTGGATCTCAACTTTTTTTTTGTCTGGCTTATTTTGGTTAGCATTATTATATGACATAGCAATCCATCTTCTGGGTATCTACCCCCAAAATTTGAAAACACTTATCCATAAAGACATATGCACCTTGATGTTCATTGCAGTGCTATTTATGGTGGCCAAGACATGGAAACAACTAAAGTGTTCTTCAATAGATGATTGGATAAAGAAAATGGGGGTACATATTAACAATGAACTATTACTCAGCCATAAAAAGATGAAATACTGCCATTTGAGATGACTTTATACTTTTTAAACCTTCATAGTTGATCCCAATTCCATTAGGAATTCTCTATTGAAGTACTTGTTGAAAAATTAGACTTTTAAGGTAAAGTTATTGATCAGATAACCACAAACCATTTGAATAGTCTGTTGTTAGAGTCTAAAATAACAGGTGCAAAGGAAATGTAGAGTATCCTATGTATTTTTCTTTCTCTATAAGTCTGCATGCTAGTTTTAATTACCTAAAGTCAAGATGTTTTCTATAGGTTAGACTCCTATGAGGAAAATAATTTATTGACAGTGGCAAATTGTCCTACTTGGGAAAATCTGTAATTGTCATTTAATCTAGGTGACTTGACTGGGACAACCTTAATTTTCACAAGGAAAGAAACTTTTCAATCCATTAGCCATGTTGTTAGATCTTGCTTTGACAACTAAAATAATAATATAATTTGACTCAAATTCTCGATGGATTAAAGAATAAAAATATATACAAAAATAAAATAGTAACAAAATAAGGAAATGTCGGCATCTGTGTGATCTCAGAGAGGTACAGGTACCTCTAAGCATAAAATAAAGAAATCACAAAAGGAAATGCTGCTATATTTGAGAACATACAAATGTCAATCTTCTATAAAAAAGGTCACCAGAAACAAAATTAAAAGGAAGACTACAAACTGAGAAAAGTTATTTGTGACCTATATGGTAAACAAAGGTGTGATACACAAAACTTATAAAGATTGCTTCCAAATTAATGAAAATGGATGGAACTTCAATATAAAAATGGCCAGAGAGTGCCACTGGAATGTTCACAAACACTGACAAGAGAAATTCATAGTCAATAAATATATATGAAAGATTATTCAACATTACTAATTATAAAATACATTTAAAAATACTTATAATAAAAATTTTCTCTTCTACCCAAATGGCAAATATATGAAGTATTATAATCTAGAATAATGTGAAATAGTACTCATAAATTTCTGGGAACAATTGACATAAAAGTTAAAAATACACATACCATGTGATCCACTGATTTTAATTCTAGAAAGACATCTAGAAAATTAAAAGATGTGTGCATAGAATATATACTAAGGGTATTCATTCTAGAATTATTTATAAAGTTGAATACTTGAGAAACTGCCTAATATCCAATAGCAAATTACATAAATTCAGTCAGTAGAAGATACACATTTATTGAGGCTGTGTTGTCAGAGACTTTAATGAATTGAAAAAATATTCATGTTGCTAAGGAAAAAATTAAAGTGAGCTATAAATTATAATTCCAGTTTTTCAGTAGACACACATTTAAAAAACCAGGAAGGAAATTCTTCAAGATGCTAATACCATTAATAATGTCATCTTTGTGCGGTGGGACCCCTAATGATTTTTATACTTTCCCTAATACTCTCCAATCTTTTCCAAAACGTTTACAATAAACACCCATTACTTTTATAATTAGAACACACACTTATGAGAGAGAGAAAGAAGAAAACTTCCACGTTCCATGTGGAGATGTTTATTAAAATGATGTTAGAGACAGTGCCAAAGGCAAATTAAAGTCAATTTATAGTGAGTCTGTCAGGTGGATTTCTCCAGGTACTCAATTATTAGAAATTTGAGCGCTTCTTTTGAACAGCAGGATAACTCATCCACTCACAGAATTTTAGACCAGGGACACTTGAGTTCCCCTACACTGAGGAAGGCATCATGTCCATTTTGTTCACCAGTTGGCATCCACCACCCAGTTCAGTGTGTTTTTGAATGAAAGAAAAAATGAAGACTACCCCAGGCATTATACAGATGGCAAAACTGCTTCCTCCGGAAACAAAGGGGCTTGCTTGCCCAAGGTTACACATTATCCCATGAAATAACAGCAACAGCAGGAGTAATTACGGCCACTACCATTACCAGCACACACCGCATCTGCTGCTTCCAGGCACTCTTCAAGTGTTTTGAGTACATCAGTTCAGTTAATAATCCCCGTAAAAACCCTATGGGTTCGGTCTTGTTATGATTTCCATCAAATAAGGAGACTGAGTTACAAACAGCATCTATATTTCATTCCCCTTTCTTCCCCGCCATTGCACGCAAAGCCTGACCACCTAATAATGCGATCTGCCGCTAGCTAGCTTGGATCCGTAGGGACGTTTCCAGGGAGCATCTGTGTGTGTGTGTGTGGACGCGGGCAGTAGGGAGATTTTGAAGAACCGCCGCCGGAAAACAGCGTCTCGAGGTCCTGTATTTCACTCCGGCTTCACCCCCGGGGCGCCCCTCCTGGTGGGCCACGCGGCCCGGGGCTCAGAACCACCGCTCGGGGCTCCCGGCCTCTCCCTCCTCCACGGCGTAACGAGGCTCCCGCCTCCCGCCGCCGCCAAGCCCCTGCGGCCCCGCTCGGCCGGCGCCACCTGCTCCCAGGCCCCCGCGTCCCCGCCCCGCGTCCCGCCCCCGCGCCGCGCCCGCGCCCCGCGGTCCCTCCCTCCGGCGTGACGGGAGCACCGGCCGCCCGGGCCGCGGAGCTGTCAGCGGGCGCACGGGCCGGGGCCGAGCGAGCGGCGAGGGGAGCGCGCAGCCCCCGCGGCCCGGGAGCCAGAGCGCGCCCGGCCGCCCGCCCGGGAGGCTGCCCACCCGCCGGCCACAGCGGGACGGAGATGCCGCCGCGCGCGCGGGGCCGGGGGCGGCTGCCGGGGGCTTCCCGCCGCCGGCTCCCGCCGCCCTGGAGCCCCGCCTGGCTGTGCTGCTGGGCGCTCGCCGGCTGCCCGGCCGTCTGGGCTGGAGACCTGCCCTCCGCCAGCCGCCCGCTCCCTCCGTGCCAGGAGGTGAGCCGCACCTGGTCCGTCACCTGGAGTGAGCGGGGGAGGGGGAGGGGCCGCGGAAGATGCGGGGCGAGCGAGGTTTGCGCTTTTGACTGTCGTCCGCCGTCTCCTCTTTCCTTCCCGGGAGGACGGGGGGTTTCGTTTGTTTCAAGGGATGAAGTTACCCGGCCCGGGAACCTGGCCGTCAGAGGGTGTGCGGCTCTGCTGTCTTTCGGGTGATGCTCTTCTGTTCGCGCTCCTGGGTTTGGAGGGCTCGGAAGGACTTTGCGGCGCCCTCTTTGGAGTGCCGGGCTTGAGCACCTGGGGCCGAGGGAGAGCTTTCACCGGGGGAGGAGACTGGGGAAGCCCCGCCAGTGCGATTTGGAGATCCGTCTCATCACAGCTTTGCCAGAACCGGATAACTGCCACGGAGGGCTTCCCGCTCCTCCCCTCTTCCCACTTTCTCCATCCCCCTTCTACAAACCCCTTCTTCCGACTCCCTTGCGCTCAACTTCCCGAGAAGGCCCTGGAGACATGCTAAGCGAGTGTGTGTTGTCACGTGGCATCTTTCTGGGAAAATATGGATATGAATTGGGAAGAAAAAGGAGCGTGCACTTAGGGAAGAGGCGGGTTGGCGATCTAGAAAATTAGAAAAGACGGTGAATATGCTCCTTTAGGGAGGTGTTCATCACCTGGCTGAAGGATTGCCACTGTGTATTTTATTGTTCGAGATTATTGTTGGCACAACGGCCAAGAAAGGTACATTATGGGCGATGAGATTTTTCTCCTGCTTTTAGGAGAACTGAACTTGTGCCAAAAATTTACAGGGGTGTCACTGGTACTTGTATTGGGTGTTTATCTTTCCCTCTAGTGTTCCAGAAAGTGCATCTTCTTAATGAAAATCAATGAGGGGAAGGAAGCAGCATTCTGACCTACTTTGAGTGATTATGTCAGGGAGGATATGAGGAGTGAATACTGTTTTTAGGAAGATTGCTAGGAATCAGGGTGATGGGTCATTTTAATTTATGTAGCAAAAATAGGCTAAGTTAATAGCCCCTTTGGGGGAAGAAAGGCCAGACCTTGTTTCTTTGTGTATGCTGCTGTCACTTTTGAGTTTTACTAAGGCTTGAATTATAGGATATCTGTGTTCTAGATATCATCCATCATCCATAGATTTCATCTTCCTCTCTCATAGAAAGCGTCCAGGGCAGACTGAAATTAAAGAGAATAGCTCAAAGGTATGTGTATAAGCGCACAGTAGTGTTGAAATTGGGGAAATCAGGGCAAGGTCTCAACAGCTGTGTTTAATTCCAGAATTTATTAGTGTATTCTTTATATTTTTCAACTTTACCTATCACCCGGGAATAATTCATTCTTTCAGGTTTCTGTAGAAAGCTGATGCTTGGAGATTCTCAGACTGAACAGTTGCAATGGGACAGACTTGAAACCCTGCCTTCGGCCCTCAGTCCCAAAAGGCAGAACGTATTTCTTTTCTAAAGTGAAAAGTCTTAAGCTTCTTAAAACATCAGTTTTTAGTAATGAAGAATCTACTTGAAATGGGCGAAGGTCAGAGACCTTGGGAGCGATGCTTTTGGGTGCCATGACTAGGCTGATCCTTTTGATGAGCACATGTTCTACACAAGTACACCTAGGAAGAATGGAGTAAGAGGCTGCAACCTAAGACAGAAATATTGAAATGAGAGGCAGAAAGAAGACGATAGTTTAGTTAATCCCAGCTCCTTGTTGCACTTTTAGAAATTGCATGTTACTCAATCCATTGAGGTCTAAAGTTTGAATTTTCCTCTGAAAATGGGAATAAATAAAGTATATAGGAGGATGTTACTGAGCCTGCCTGGAGTTGGCTGTGTTTTTAGAAATGTTGATGCAAGAATCCACTTATTTTCTTCCTGGAGACTGACAAACAGTTATAAGATGATTGACTGGGAGTTAGAGGTTCCTTTGGAAATGCATCTGGTCTAACCAGCTGACCTAATTTGTATAACTGATCGTTGTTTCTCTCTGACATTGTTTTTGAGAAGAAAGTGAGAAAGAAGGGAAGTTGTTTTTCAGGCGTTGAGGATAAGGGTCTGCTGTGCTTATGGGTAGGGAGATATAGCTTTGGAAATGTGGGCCAAACTCCTGTGAACACAGACATACCAAAAGCAACTATTTTGTGTCCACTCCTACCTCTTTTATTTCTTTCCGCTCTTTATTAAACAGAAAAGGAAGCGAGTGCTGCCTATAACGGATGATACCATGTGGTGGAGAGGAGAGGGAGAGCAGTTAAAGTGAGGGAGTCTGAGTATGGGAACTAAAGCCAACTAGGTAATATGAGAGAATGTTAAAGCAGAGTATGAAAAAAACCTGCAGGTAATTCTAAACCTCATTCCCTCGGTAGTTTGAGTCTTTTCTTACTTATCTGTGTTTTCAGAAAAGTAGTCACGTTTAACTAAGTTACAGAGACTCTCATTTTCTTGTCTAATTTTAGAGGAAAGCAATGAAAGGAAAAGGATGAAAAGCATAGAAAATTGGCCTGGGAGTAATCTAGTTATGATTCTCAGAGTTCAGAAAAAAAGGCCCTTCAAAATGACAACTGGGTTTTGGGTAAAGTTTCACTTAGATATTTGCAGGGGATTGGACTCTGGGGTAAAACTCATAAAATACAGCTTCTTTTGTCAAAGTCATTGGATTATGGTGTTGAAAAGGGGAGAAAAATGATTACTTTCGAATGCTCCACTGGTGATCAAATCAGCAGGGAAGAAGCATAAGCACAAACAGGAAGGCTGTAGTTTGGGAGACAGAAATAAAAGTAAAGTCAGTGTGCCAGCAGGACAACAATAGGATGTGACTTTGATAAATAATGTTTAAAGAAAAAATATATGATAGCTGAACATATGAAAATAAAGAATTGATATTCCTCAAACTTTTTTTTATGGGGGAACTTAAAAAGGATAAGTATCATCAGGGTTTCTTGGCATCTGTTTTTAACTTGTAAAATGATAGTAATAAAAACTGACCTGCCTATTGTTCTTTTGAGAATGAGATGAGATTGCTATAAATTAAAGGAAAAAATTTCTATAAATTTGAGAGTTGATTCTTGCTGGATGAGTAGACCTAGATCCTGATATTTCCGGAAGGGTCTACAGTGAGACTTGAAAGGGTCAGAGGTTAGGCTTACCCAAGAATTGATTAGAATGGAATTTTTGACTCTTTGAATAATAGGACTTAATGGGGTTGCCCCTAGGAAGAAAAGATAAAGGTCTGCAGATAATTCAAAGTTGGAGTAGGTATTAGAAGATAGAATGCATGAGAATAGAAAGAACAGAACTAAGTGAATTATATATGCATTATTTAAATTTGGAAAATTAAATTACAGCATAGCTTGATTCTTAGTTCACTGCTCTAAAATCCTACGTAATGCAATTCTGTTGGTCTCTCTGAAACTTAAATGAATGACGATTTTTTTGGCAACAGTTTTTATTCCACAAACATTTAATGAGTTTATACTATGTGCCAGGTGAAATATCAGGTGATGTGAAATTACTAATTAAAAAAATAAACTCTAATTGGGTAATGAAGAGACAGATATGTAAACAAACAATTACAGTGAAGTGATTTGGTGTCATGAGAGAAGAAAGGGGCAGTCTGATACCGTGGGGAGGGTCAGAAAAGACCCGATAGAGGAAGTGAATGAGACTTGAAAGATGAGTAGGAATATACCAACCAGACAAGGGTCAGATGTGAGTGTGGGCTAATCTGGGGAAAAGACATTTCTGCTGTAGAGCACATTGCAATAGGGTAGAAATACAAATAGTTGATTATAATTGGAGTATACTGTGCTATGCGGAGCTTAACGAAAGTAGAGACTGAGAGGAAAGCAGAAGCCTGATTATAGGGGACTGGATGTTATGCTAAAAGCTGCTCCTCCTTTGCTAGGTGATGGGGAGCAATAGATGAATTTAAAATCAGGAGTAATAAAATATGCTTTAGTTTGGCAACAATATGGAGGCCACATTAGAGGGAGAGGAAATAGAGGTAAGACCTGCTAGGAGCAATTGTGATAGTTCAGCTAAAGGGTGACAGACTCAATGAATAGCAATGAAAATGGTAAAGAGTGCAAGATGTTAGAAGATAGGATTGACAGTTGATGTGAGGGTGAGGGAATGAAAGGTTCTGGTTTGATTAAAGGATGATGCCTCTAACCTCCATGAAGATGAATGTGAGGAAAGAGATACAGAGCTCGTTTTTGGAGAATTTGGCTTCAGAGCTGTTTTAAGTAGGCAGTTGTGTCTTAGGCTGTGTGGCTCAGGGGCATGGTCTGGGGTGCTGTGGAAATATGGGAAGCACTTGAAGGAATGAAAGGCATGGTTAAAACTGCTGGATTGGATGAGATCATTCAGAGAGTGAGAACAAAGAAGATGAAAGATAGGACTAGAGTTTTTACTAACATTAGAGGGGGCAGAAATGGAGGTTTCCACAGAGACATATAAGTAATGGCTAGTATAAGGGAAATGTGACAGCATAGAGTTATGAGGAAAGGGAGAAACGCCTTTGAAGAAGAAAGGGATTGTGGTTTCAGTTGCCCAGAGAAATTCAAATAAGATGAGGACTGAAAAGAGAAGATTGAATTTGACAGTTTGGTCACCGGTGCTCAATGCCAGAATGGTTCACGTGTCGTGCTGGAGATGGGTTGAGTGTTAACTGGAAGGTGAGGCAGAGGTGACTGAATAGAATTTTATTATGTAGCCTTCCTAGATTTGATAAGAGATCAAGTCTTCCAAGTCCACATAAATCAGAAAACTTGTAAATGGCCTTATTGTCTTAGCAGGCTTTGATAGGTACAGTTGAGAAATATCCTTTCTGCAGGAAGAATCTGAATATCATGGGCTGTGGACGAAGGTGTCAGATTCTAAAGCCATACTGTTACTGAAGGAGTTAGGACTTAGCTTCTTTTTTTTTAAAGCAGTTAAGATAATTAATCTTGCCTGCCATGCTTGTGGAGGTGAATTTTCCATTTCGCGTTCTTATGCTTAGAGCCATTTCTCATGTTTTAGGCAAATGTGAGCAAGTATTCACACCATCAATATTTACAATGTAAAACTAAGAGTTGACAGATCTGTGAAGTATCATATTTTAGCACAAGGGATGGAAATAGCAGAATGTAGTATAGAGTGGCACGTTTTCCTGTCTTAGTAGAGTCTTCAGCAGTGTCTTGGATCTTATAATAATTCTTTATTGTTAGAAAACACCAGTCAAATTTTGGTTGTCTTTTCCTTCCCCCTGAAGGAAATACTTGTCCTTTTTTGTCTTTTTAAATCTAAGTTATACGTAACATTTCAATATTAATTCCCATTTTTATTGTGTACTTAGGTACCAGTTAGTATCAGTAAAATGATGAATAAAGCATGTGGCCCCTGCCCACATTGAGCTTTTTTTAATCTCAAGGGAGCAGAATCAAAACAATGCCACATACCACATAATTACATTTGTCATGCTGCTATGATGGAAGACGACAGTACAGTGAAAGTGTATAGCTTTTCTATTATGGTGATCATGGTGGGGGTTGGTCCCGAGGAAAACATATTTAAGCTAAGACCCAAAGGAGGAGTAGGAGTTTGTTGAATGAAGGTCATGGGTGCTGGTGATAGAACATCTCAGAGAAAGCCTTCTGTCCTAAATCAATTGCCATACCTCCTTTAACTCTTCCTGGAGTATTAAAGACCAGTGACCTTTTCTCTGGATTCATCTTAGCCATTATTTACTCTTAGGCATGCATATGCTGTTTGACAAATATTTTGCACACACAGGGCCACCCTGTATGGATGGGCCAGTTGTACCCTGTACAGGGCTTCCAACTGTGGAAGCTTGTAATAGCTAGGGTCCATTCAGTGATCAGTGTGCCCAGCCAGCTGCCCTGGCACAGGTCTGCATCCATCCATCCATCCATCCATCCATCCATCCATCCATCCATCCAGAAGAGGAAGTTTCTTTTTTACTATTCATTTACCCAGAGGGAGCACCATTTTCTAAGTCATACAAAGGTGCCATATGTTTTACTAGAGGCTCTGAACACTTACAACCCAAGTACACAATTAGCTTACTGGGGGCATGAGTTTCATCATCTTATTCAGCAAACAGTGATTAAATATCTTTTTTGTTTAAGGCATGTTAGGGGTTTTAGAAGCGATTTAGATATAGGTCCTCTTCTCTGGGAGCACTAATCACTGCCTTGAAAACTCTGTCTAGTAGAGTGGACGGCTTCCACTTTTTCAGTTATAAAAAGGAATTGATCTTTATAATGCATTTAATCCTAATTGACATCTGCTCTCAGTTGTACCGGATTTAGGACTCTGAAATAAAAACCCAGTGATCAGAATATATTGAAGTTTATTCTCAACTCAGTTTACAGATCTGGAGTTCAGGATACCATTTATCACTTATTCAAAGCTTCTTTTTTGTAGGCTTTTTTCCCTCTAGGTCAGTGGTTCTCAAAGTGTGATCCTAGGATTAGCAGTGTCAACATTACCTAGAAACTTAGAAATACAAGTTCTTGGGCCCTGCACATATCCCACTAAGTCAGAAACCTGGTCTGTGTTATAACCAGCTCTCCAGGGATTAGATGCACTCTGAAGTTGGAGAACCACTGCCTAGGTATAAAGTGAGGAATACGATTTAGTTATCTGAAATCCAGGGACCTGGATTTTATTGTTTCATTGTTAAAATTTCTTCACCTGTAATCCTCATTTCCTGCTTCTGCAGGGCATCTTCGAAACTCTTAAAATAATTACACCAAGTAATATGAGCTTCTCTCAATACTTTGAAGTGCATCAGTGAGCATTTCTCAACTATTTTCTCTACACCAGGTACTAGGCAAGATACCGATGATAGGACAGAATGCAAAGGACATTGTCATCCCTCCCTAAAAACTTATAGCCTGATGGAAGAAGCAAGCATGGAAATTACTAAGTACCTCTCTCTGAGTTAGACATTAGAATAGAAAAATATGGTAATATTAAGAGGTAATGGTAAAAGGGTAAAAACATAGTAATAATAATATAAACCTTCTTGGTAAATGTTTTCTTATGTTTGTTACTCATGGGCAAAGAGTGTGATTACATTTTGCAAAACCTCTTCTTCTTGTAGTAGAAGTAGTATCTAGGGTTATCAGAAACTTATTCAGATCTGAGCCCTGCCACTGGTTTGTGTGACCTTGAGCAAATCAACCTCTTTGAGTCTTTCGGTGTCTGCAAATGGAGATAGTAACTTCTGCCTTATCCACATTATAAGGTTGTTGTGAGGGTCAAGCTCATGCACTAAACAATGTTTTATAAATTTTAATGCAATACTAGTTGTTAGTTATTATCCTTATACAAGTTAAGAACAGTGTTTCTAAGGACACACATGGAAGTGTGAAAGGACTGGGATGTGGGTAGGAAAATTTGTTTACTTATAATAGTATTTTATAGGAGTAGTATTTCTAATTATGAAAGTTGTGCAGTGTGAAAATTTTAGGAAAAGAAGGTATAAGAAAAATATCAGCTCTAAGTCTTCTACTTAGTGATATCTAATATTAATGTTTTAGCACATTTCCTACACACATATATGTATATATTTTCCTTCTTAAAAGCCAAAAAATGAGCTCATATTATATGTAGAAGTTATAACTTTTTCTCTCTTGTTATAAGCATTTCCAAATGACATTAACAGTTATTTATAAATATTTTGATATGTAACATATTGCAAAATATAGCATCATTTGAATGTCTGCCATTATTTACTTATGAGCCATTTGCCAAATCCATCTGTCATCACTCATGTTTACCTGCCTTATCAGAAACATCAGGCCCAACTGATAGCTCTGTCACCACCGAAATGTTTACTTGCCTTAAAGCAGTCCTTGCTCTCATGGTTTTTCTCTTACTCCACTGCGATCCTTCTTGGTCTTTTCAGGCTTCTCCTCATCACCCTAACTTCTTTACATTGGGCATTCCAGGCTTTAATCCTTGGGCTTCTTATCTTTTTTTGTCATCCTTGAACTCTTGGTGATGTCATCCAGTGTCTTGGCTTTAGATACCACCTATACATGGACAGCTCTCAACTTTATATATCTCCTGGTCAACACTAAAAATTGTTATTTATTAATCATTACTAATTTGATGGTGGAAAATGCTATCTCATTGGTGTAGTTTACATTTCTTTAATCACTACTGAGGGTCAATATTTTTCATGTCACTTAGCATTTTGTATTTCATTTTTTTGTGGAATTTTCTCTAGGTGTTTTCACTTATCACTTTCTTTACATATATGAGCTCTTCATATAGTATGGATAAGATATATATAGTGGAAATGTATTTCTCTAGATTTTTTTTTGGTCTACATGTTTTGAGAAAAAAGAAATACTCAGAGAAAGCAGTTATTTAGATAGTAAAAACTATATGAAATTACCCTTGCATCAAAATAGGAATAAATTTTAACTTTTAAAAATTGATGTTTGGTACACAGTATCTTATTAAATTCCTACAGTTTTTCATGTGTTAGGCTGCAAAGTGGACAAGAATTCTTGGGCTTGGATCGACAGTTCTTGTTCTAAGAGTGTGTTTTTGAAATTTCGAGACAGCTTTACTTAATTCTGCTACTTCCTTTTCAGTGGCCATTCACATGTTTGTTTAGCTAGCATTTAATGGTTTCATATCATTTATTTTTCTCATAGGAAAATGAATAATATATAAGTCTGTGATTATAGTACAGATGAGTTAAATGCTATAATGGAGTTATGCACAGGGTTATGTAGAAGCACAGAGAAGGGGCAACTAAATCAGACTGAGGAGCCCTGGTCTCAAAGAAAGTGATGTTCGAGCTGAGTTTTGAAAGATTTCTAGAACTGCTTTACAGGATACACAGAGGCCAGCATATGTCAGTCAAAGAAAATAGGTTTTATAACTGCACAGAGGGGTTACATCACATGACAATTCACTCAAGGGCTAGAGTGAAGGCACATGGGTAGGAGTGGCAAGAGATGACTAGATTATGAAGAAGGCAGAGATTGAGGGTCTTGTGAGGAAAGCTGTGGGGAGCCATTGACATCAGATGAGACAGATTATCTGTTTCTGAGTGGTGGAAGATAAAAGGGACATCATACTGGAGGCAGGAATATCAGTTAGGAGACTTGCCCCTCATGAGGAGAAAAATGAAGACCTAAGCAAATGACTGAGTGGTGGGAGAGGTGAGGAGATGGATTTGACAGCTGAGTGATATATTTCAGTGTACCACAATTTCTAGGTTTTTCACCTTGGACTGCTGGGTAGATGCTCTGCCTTTCATTGAGACTGAAAATTTAGGGGGAGGAGGAAGTGGCTGGAAGAAAGGATGAGTTCATCATTGACATCCTTAGTATATAGTGCCCAAGGGGCATTCAAACAGTGCTCTCCTGGAGACGGTTGTGTGGGAGTGTAACCAAGAGACAACTTGGGAGCCATGAGCACATAAGAGGTAATTGAAGCCATTGGTGTTGATGAAGTCACTTAGGCACTGAACACATAACGAGCAGTGGGTTGAGGAGAGAGCTCAGGGAAATGCCAGTATTTAAGAAGCAAGCAGAATGAGAAGTGATTTGAGAATAAAACTGAAAAGGCGCAGCCAGGAGAGTGATAGCACAGAAGTTGGCTGAAGGTAAATGGGGTAGGTGACCAGTCAGTCTGGAGTATGATACCGACATGTGATTCTTGTTGTTTGGGAAGGAATTTGAAATGTCTTATTCTTATGGACAAGATGCAGAAGTATAGGCAGACCGATGGCATACCTAGGCAGATTTTTGGCTATTTAAACAAATATACCCTCATGTTATTAATTTAAGGAATTGATGCAAAGCTGGAGGAAGGTGTCCAGTGTAATACCTTTGGTCTTAGTGTCTAATTTCTATCTTGTTACTGTTTTACTTTTACTATTTTAATCAATGCTTTGGTTTTGAGAAGACTTAACCAAATTTTGTGAAGTCAGAAAGCTGGGCAAGGTGCCTAATGAGTTGGAAAGCAGAACTGGGATTCAAATGATGTTCAATGACTACAATAATGGGCAAACATAATTGTTTTAAATATAGACTGTCCTTTTTGGTTTTGAAATTTAGATGTTCAAGCATAGGATGTGGAAATCTTGCCTAAAAGTATTTTTAAATTCACAGATGTCATGTGGCTGCTAAAAGCAATGATGGGGTGAGGTAGTGTCTTGGGCCTCATTAATAAGAGTAGAGCGCTTGGCTCATAGAAGGTAGACATTTAACTTAGGTCATTAATTCAACTTGGGTACAATATTGGAAGAGAGACACTGAAATAGGGAGATGTTGGCTTGAGGTATGAATTAAGATGATCTATTTGAAAAGTGTGTCCAGATAATTGAGGACTGGTCAAAGGAATTGAGGATGTTTAGCTCAGAGAAAACATAAGGAGGCCATGATAGTGAATTTCACATATTAAGTGCAGTCATTATAAGAGGTGCTGGTATAATGTTCATTTAGAGATCAAGATTAGGATTGTGAGTAATAGAAGAAAGCAGAATTTAGTTCATCCAAGAAGATGTTTTATGTCTGTATAGCCACCTGCTGCTTCTTTGAACTCTGAAAGTTGTAGAGTTCCTGTTTTGGACAAACTGTTGGTCTGGGTCACATCTATGGGTACCATGAGTTCTGGTTTACTGCAATGTGCCTATATTACTATGGTGGATTTAAGAGGCTATTTAATGAATGTATCTATACATTTTTACTACAACAGGTGAGAAGATAAGTTTATCCTTGGTGCTTTAGTCCACATTATTTCTTAATGTCTCATCCTTGGCACTGTATTTTAAGATTGCTACAGTATAAACATAAAACAGTGCCCTTTGGTGTTTAATCTAACACTGTAAAATCAGAGTGGAAAGAATTGGCCATTTGAAATGTAAGTTTAATGCAGGCTTCTATGTAATAATTCTTAGGTATATCACTAAGGCACACTAGGTGACAATTTGAACCAAAGTAACAGTAGATGCTTAAACAGAACTGATTTTGGTATGCTAGGGAAGTACTTCCCTATCTAAAGAGCAGATAAATATTAACATTATTTGCTCATTTTTTTTATAGCTTCATCTTTTACATTTAACCTTTTAAAAATTAAAAGTGCATTCGAGAAAAAAGAAGCAATAAAAACACCTGTAATCCCACCAAATAAGCACCCACAACCCACCAAATAACCCCACTCTTAACAACTTTGCATTCGTAATAGGAATAATAAATAAAAAGAACAATATCCAAGTACAATTTTAAGGTATTTCATGTATTGACTCACTCATCCTCCAAACTCTAAGGAGCTCAGTCCTAGTATTTCCAGTGTGGTTAAGGTTAAATATCTTATGGGCCTGGCTGCTGCCCCAGTGTCTACTCTCTTAACTGTTAGGCTGTAGTGCCTCTATCATATATATCAAATATCTTTGCATATATTTCATTATGAATATGCATGCATGTTTACAAAATGGGAATATTCTGTATGTACAGTTTAGTAATCTACCTTTTTTAGTATTTAATAATGTTCTGTGAATTTATTTTGAAATTTTGACTACTCTAGAATTTTATTCTGTGGTTTATGTGAGGTAAGCCTTTGACTTTATTTTCTGAATAGCGAGTTTTAAAAAATAGTATTTTGAACAATCTATAATTCATTCTTTCTCCATTGATTTGTTTCTATACTATCTACTGTGGGGGTGTATTATATATATATATATATATATATATATATATACACACACACACACACATACATACATATATATGTGTGTATATATATTATATAAAACTTATTTTCTACAATATGTAGTATATTGTATATATATACAAACATTGATTTATTTTTGGGCTATTTTCTAAACTATTGATTTTTATTGTATCCAAATTGCACACAGAGTTTCATAATTTTATATACTTTTCTTTTATTCAGAGATTTTTTACTTCTCACTCCATATAGTCTTCTTGTTCAACGTTATAAAAATTAACAAATCTCAGGAATTGTATCTTGAATTCTATTAAGTCTCTTCATTTATTTGGAAAAAATATAATCTTTATAGTATTATCTTCACATTTGAAGGCAATCTACTTCAGTGTCTGAGGCACTCCATTTCTCACTTGAACAGTCTTTGTATTCCTAAGTACTTTTTGTTACTCTTTTCTGTTATAGAAAATTTTACCCTTTTACCATTTACCTTTTAATTGATTTTTTCCTTGATATTTGAAAAACCATTGGTTTTTGGAAATTAATTGTATATCTAGTCTATTATAGAGCAGTCTTATTAATTCTTTGCTCTTTTTGATAGCAAGTATCATTTTTTGAATAATTAAATGTGTACTTATATTAACATTAATCCTAACAGCAATCCATACCTCTGCTTTTAGAGATGAGGAAACTGAAGCTCAAAGGCAGTTAATAATGTGCAAAAGTTGCAAAGCTAGTGAGCCATAGCCTGGGATATATTTGTCTCCAGAGACTTCACGTTCCACCGAACGCCACCGCCTCGCACTCGGCCTGCACAGAACCGGTCTATGCTTTCAGCTCTCTACAACTGCTTCTAAGAGGCTCAGTGTTAAACTTTATTAAGTGCACCAAGCAGCTACTTATATTTTTTTTCTCCTTTTGTCAACTATTTTTATATTATTCTTTTTTCTCAACAGAGTATTCCCTTTCTCACATTTTCAGAAACCTGTCGTTTTCTCTAAGGTTGACATTCGTGTTCCACATGTTTTAACAAGGAGATCTCTCTGTGCTGCTCTGTGTTACCCACACACAGGGTGGCTGTGGCCACTGGTCTTCTCTCGAGAATGTGGTGCCTGTGCAGAGTCCCTTGTCCAATTTCTGTTGTCTGACAAACTTTCTTCCCATGCTGTGCTCATCAGTCAAGGGGACCTCATTCTGTCTTTA
Source organism: Cynopterus sphinx (assembly GCA_030015415.1). NCBI lineage: Eukaryota > Metazoa > Chordata > Mammalia > Chiroptera > Pteropodidae > Cynopterus > Cynopterus sphinx. Next base: position 31,851,673 of record CM057391.1, read on the forward strand.
TTAGATCTTGATTAAGAGAATTTTTTTTTTTCTTTTTAGAAGAATTTATTTTAGAATTTTAAAGAAGCAGAGCTGTTTGTGGTTCTTCACAGTAAGCAGCGCACGACAGGTACTGGGCTTAGGGCATGTTCTGCCTCTTTTACTGGTACAGTTCTGGGATTAAAAGATGAAAATGAAGAGGTAAGCTGAGTGAGGGGTGTTAGTCCAATGACATCTTAAATAAGAAGCCTATAAAACTTTAAAAATAAAGGTCAGACCCTGTTGGAAAAAGTATATCCAAGGCAATTCGGAATAAAAATTGATGGACCACATTTATATCATTTTACCACAGTTATTTTAATGTTTTTGTTTTCTTCCTTATCCTTCTTTGAAGATTTATATCATAGTTATATGGGCCATGCATTGTTCTAAATGTTTTAAATATATTAACCTATTTTAAAACAATCATTTATTATTAGTCCACTCATTGTTCATATGTAAATGATATTGCTTTGAAGTGTTATTCAGATGTTTTATGGAAAGATTAAACAGTTGCCTAAATCTTTTTAAACTTTTTTGATGATTAAGTAGAGTCCAGTAAACTACATATGTTTGAAGTGAGCAATTTGATCAGTTTTAATATATTGTATGCATTCATGAAACCATCACAATAATCAAGATAGTCATGTCCAATACCCCCAAAGTTTTATCATTTCCCCTTAGTAATCCAACCCTTCCTCTACCATGTCCCCAGGCAGCCAGTGATCTGTTTTCTGTCACTACAAATTTGGTTGCCTTTTCTAGAGTTTTATGTAAATGGAATCTCATGACATACACCCTTTTTTCCCTTTTTTTCTTTTTGGTCTGGCTTTTTTTCACTTAGCATAATGATTTTGAGATTGATTCACATTGTGGTGTACTCAGTAGTTCCTTTTTATTGCTGAGTAGCATTCCTTTTGGCTCTACCATATATATCTATTTATAACATAATCTAGTTCTAATCATAGTACTTGTGATTCTTTAGCTTCAATATGATAATGTAATCTAGGAATATCAAGAACTCATTAGTGAGCTCTCCAGATGGGTTGTCTATAAAGTTCAGCAGCAGTAGACTAAAATGTAAATGTAAAAGGGACTCTTGGCATTCTGAGCTATTCTGGGAAGTAATTTAGTTCTCTGTTTCACTCAGTATTTATTGCTATTTCAGATAATCTTGATTTTTTTAAAAGAGCTAATCACTCAGTTAGTCAGTTACATTTGCTTGTCATTGGAACTACTTCCACTTGTCTGCCTGCCTTTGCACCATTTCATCATCGGTTAATGAATGCATGTCTCTCAGTGCAGGTGAGGAGAGTGGATCTCCCACTGCTCAGTCGGAGCCAGCGTGGAGACTTTTTTTAGTTCATAGTCATGAGTGTTTGTGTACTATCTGGATAATGAGACTAGCCTTTATGTTCATCTGGAAGGACAATTAAATATGTTCATTACTGGCTGAAATTATATTTCTATGAACTTATTCAGCAAGATAACTAGGTCTAGTTTTCCTTTTTCTTTTCTTTTTTTCTTTTTATATTTTGTGGGAGGTGATGGGAATTTGGTTGACTAACATGTTTGCATTTAGAACCAGGTAAGAACTCTTTTGGACTAATAGTGGTTCTGCAAATTTGTAGGACTTTTTTTTTTTTTTTTTTTTTTTGCTTTGGAAAGACAAAAGATACTGATAAGAACTATGACTGTGAGACTGGCTGACATGTCTTATTTAGGTTTATTTCTTCTGTAGCAGTAGGTGATGACTTTGACAAGACAAGGAGAATGAATGTGACTCACTTGAATTCATAGTACTGAGTTCTGCATTCTTTATGATGGACACAGATAAAGGCAGTCCTTAACCTGACCTTTTCAGCTATGCCTTTTTTCTGACTCTCCCTTCAAAACCAGACTCTTTACTTTTATTTCTTAATTTTTTAGGTCTCTTTTCAACTCAGTTGTAGTCTAGCTTTTATCCCAATCATTTTTCTAAATCTCTTGTTATGGTTAGTAATTATCTCCCAATTGCCAGTGGTTTCTTTAATCTTCATTCCACTCCATTTCTATGCAGCAATTAACCCTGTTTTCAGCAACCCTGTTGCTTTTTGAGACACTGAAATTTTACATCACTCAAACTTATATTCTTATTTCTTTAGCTGGCCATGCTAATATTACTTCTTTGTAAATCTTGGTTATCCCAGGTTTTTGCCTATGGTCTTCTCTTTGCTTTGTACATGTCCTCTGACTCTTAGTCATATTTTCTTTATTAATTCTTATTTTTCTGTAAATAGAAATAGTACATGCTTATTATAAATAATATACATAATTTGAATAAGAAGAAAAGATGGAAATCCCCTGCAATCCCACTATGGAGAACCACTATTAACATTTTTCACCTGACAGCTTGTCTTACAATCTTTGTTTAAATGATTCTTAAAACCAGCCTCCTGATTTACCATCAAGTTCCAAAAGTACATTTACAACTCCTTAAAAGACACCTCTAGTTGAGTGTGCTGGACTCCTGCAAATTAAATACATCCTAAACAAGATTTGTTATCTTCTCCTCCATTTGAAACTATTTTTTTTATTGTTTTTGTTTTTGATTGTTTACTAGTGTTTGACTTATTTTAATTAGTCCTCTTCCTTCTCTAAACTATACGTGGATCCAGTCTGTCATAGAATAAGTCATTTTAACAGGGTATACAAGGTCCTTTATCATGTGGTTTCAGGTGATCTTTTTAGCTTTCTCTTTATGCCCTTGACTGTCTTCCATTTCACTCCTCTTATTTAGCAATCTAACCACAATTTTCAGTTTCCAGAGATTATCATACTTTTCCATCCTTATATGCTTCTCTCATGGTCACATCTGAAAAACCATTTTTTTTCTCTCCCTGATACAGCTAACCTTTAATTATTACTCAAAACTTGGATTCCATGTCCTTATTTGTGGATGAGATAAATCCTGCCCAGGAAGAATGAGTCTGGGGCAAACACTTTCTACATTTACTTTGACTAGAAAAGAAGCCCAAATGAAAGGACACATTAAGATTGTTTTTAAATGTATGGAAACCTGTCTTTAGAGAATGAACTTCAGGAATCTTTCAGACAGCAGACCTGGGACCAATGAATTGTTGTTATAGTTAGGAAGATCTTTTCTCAGATTAATAAAGAATTGTTCTCTTTAAAGAGATGCAGCAATGGAAAAGACTTCCTTTGTAAATTGGTTAGGTCTTCATCAATAGAAATATACAGGCAAAGACTAAATGACCATTTCTAATGATTCATTCATTTAATTAACATTATTAGTCACTTTGCCAGTCTCTGTGCTAGAGATATGAAGATGGAAAAAAAAATCCTTTTCTTTAAGGGGCTTACAATATGATATGATAGTTCTCAACCTGCTGTACATTAGAATCACACACAAATAATTTCTTTCTAATTTAGGAATATCTGCGGTCAAGGTCCAAGAAACAGATTTCAGTGCGCAGCCAGGGTTAACAGTCACTTGTCTAATGGTTATTTTTTGAAGTGCTATTTATTTCATATCTACTCTATGCCAGGTCATGTGATACTCACTTATTCTTTCAACAAATATTTATTCAGGCCCTCTTTTGTGTTTGTCCCTGGTCTTGGTACCTGGAATACATCAGAGAACAAAAACAAAGATCCTGCTCTTACAGTGTTTACAAAATGGTAGACTATAGACATTATATAAATACATGACAGGCGGTGATAAGTCTAAGAAGAAAAATAAGGGAGGTGATGGGACAAGGAGGTGTCAGTCTAAATAATTCGATGCTGTGGCACTGAGCAGTGCCTGAATGGAGAGGGCTCAAGCTGTGCAGTCACCTGGAGAAGGGGCTTCCGAGCACATGGAGTAGCAAGAGCAAAGGCCTTAAGATGAGCTTACATTTGGCATGGTCAAAGAAGAGTGACCCATTGTGGCCGGAGTGGAGTGAATAAAGGGGGATATTATAGGAGATACAAACATAGAAGTCACAGGTGAACGGCGTGTGGCAGGTCCCATTGCACTTTTAAGGGTATGTTAAAGACTTTGACTTTTATTCTGAATGAGATGAGAGCCATGGACAGCTTTTAGCACACAAGTAACATGATATGAATAATATGTTAAAAGATCAATCTGGCTACTATGTGGAAAGTAAATGCTAAAGATATGGATGAAAACATGAGTTAGGTTATTACATTAATTTAGGTGAGGCATGACAGGTTAGATTAAAATTTTAGGGGTGAAGTGGTGAGAAGCAATTGGATTATGTATACATTTTGTATATAAAATGTATTTATATTATATATATATATATATATATATATATATATATATATATTTGCTAAGATCTAGGGAGTGATTTTAGCTAGGGAAGGAAAAGGTCAAGGACCAAGTGCTGGGGCTCATCAGGAGTGTAAGAATAGCTGAAGGAGGAGAATGGTCTTCCAGAGGCCAAATGAAGAAAGTATTGAAGAAGAGAGGGCAGGACTGAATCTTGTTTGTTTAGTTCTAGTGAGAGGAATGTTGAGAATTGATGGTTGGATTTTGTGAGGTGGTCAACAATCTTGAAAAGAGCACTTTTTACAGAGTGGTAGAGCAAAAACCTGATTAGAGTGGGTTCAGGAGAGAATGAAAAGAAAGGCCGACAGTGAGAATAGGCCATTGTGAGGAGTTTTGCTAGTAAGGGAGAAAAATGGTAGGAGGTGAACAGGGAAGTGCAAATATTTATTGGTAATGCTTAACAAATTTTAATTCAAGGTTCCTTCCAAATGCAAGGTTTTCTATCATTAGTGACTCTGGTTTTATTTTTTATTTATAACATCATGTTTAAGAATTTCTTAAGATGAGGTGCGACACAGTGTTCTATCTTGTTTAATTTGAGCCTTTTTTTTTTTTTTTTATCAAGCTCAGCCATTATATTACATGTCTATTTCTCCTCTTTAGTTTTGGGTATCTTTTTGTGTTAGTTTTCTAGGACTGCCAAACAAAATAGTACCTTTGGAGGCTGGAAGTCCAAAATCAAGGTATAAGCAGGATCGGTTCCTTTTGTGGAAAAACCTATTCTGCACCTCTCCCTTTGGCTTGTGGTTGGCCATCTTCTCCCTGCCTTGACATGTGTCTTCCCTCTCTGCCTGTCTCTGTTCCAAATTTTCCATCTTTAGTTGGACCGCAGTCATTGGATTTGGGCCCACACTAATGACCTCATTTTAACCTGATTACTTTTGTAGGGATTCTATTTCCAAATAAGGTCACATTCCGAGATACTTTTGGTTTGGACTTCAACTTATGGATTTTGTGTCAGAGGACATAACACCTTTACTTTTCCAAATGCCCATTTCTGAAGTTTTTTTCTAATCACATTTATAATTTTCTGCTTGGCAGAATTTAAACATAGTTATTGGTTACTTAGTCTAGTCATTTTGGTGACGTTAGAGGATTTGGGCCAGGAGGTAGACTTTATGATGTAAAATGAACACTTGCTGGATTGGATCTTCAATGAACTGCCTTTTTGAAAAGAAATATAAAACGAGTTAGAGAGGTGGTTTTTAAATAGTTTATATGAACATGAGGTTTATATGAACATGAAGTCTTTTCTTAGACTTCTCATTTACACTTGTGTTTAAAATGGTAGAACGAGTAAGCTACTAGATGCAAGCTCAACCTTGGAAAGAAGAGTTAAATCAAAGTGACTTCTTTAAGAAAATGCCCCCTTAAATATATGTATCATCTCCCTGGTTTTATCAAGAGGGCAGAACAGGTTCTAAATATAGGCCAACATCTAACCTCATATCACTCTATTCCAGAGAGAAATTAGTTATTCTAAGAAGTTTTGTTGTTGTTGTTGTACTATGAGGAGCATTATAGAGAGTGGTTCATATCTGTGATCCGAGGAAGTGTTTCCAGCAAATTTCTGGCTATCCTGTTCTCTCTAAACAGTTGCTTCTTTTCTAGTGTCATGTTTTATTTGGAATATAGGCCATTAAGACGTTTTCTCGTAAAACAGTTTGTGGCTGTAATGGATTCTATTTAAAACCTGGATTCTATATAAAATACTGATTGTAATGAACAATAGAAGTTGTCAGCAAACAGACCTGTTATCTCTAAGTTCTTAGCTCAATAAGGGAGAAAAATGTAAATTTAATTGTGGAATAGTAAATATTTTTTGTGGTCTTATTACTCTCTTATAGTATAAAAGCAGAAACAACCCTTTAAAATGAAGAAAACATCTGTGGTGAAAATTAATGTTAAATAGAATACTTATTTGGATATTTTTTAAATTACTTTTTGGCATAGAAACCTAATGCCCTAAAATAATCACTGGATGAATCTCTTGGAGATAGCCTTGATTTTTTTAACTTTGTATATTTGGTTTAAATAATTAAAAAAAACATTCATGTTATTTAACTTTAAACATTAAAAGAAAACTGAATAAGAAAGCTAATTTTTTTTTTTCTAAGGTGAAAGAACAGCAAACATATTCTCAGTGGGTTTTCCACAGAGTAAGCCTGGCAGTAGTTCAGATACTAACCATATTAAAGCAGACAATTTGTTACAGTGGATTTCTTTCCTGGCTCCATGGCTTACCTCGTTGACCACAGCTCAATGAAATCCAAATTCGATATTCTTCTGCAATCATGAAATCACAATCCTTCCATCTTCTCCTTTTACTTTCACGTGTTCAGTGACTCTGGAAATGCATCTTTTCTTAGTGCTTTCTCAATGATAATATTTATGATATACAAAGAGCATATGGAAGCAGATATATGCGTAGGTCTTGATTTTATGTTTTGGTAGGCTGTTTTATTTAAGCAAATACAACAGGAGAACATGTTTGTTTACAGTTTTCCTTGTACCAGCTGCCACTGCTTCTCTTTCCTAGGCTGGCCTGCCAGAAATGTACACCTTTATTCCTATACTATTTGACAAAAATTTCCAGATTACAGTTTTATTTAGTGAAAATTAATTAGCTTCTTGAAAAATGTGATGATTGTCCAACATGTATATTTTAAGAATGTTAAGGATTTTTGAAGAATTGTGCTCAAATTTGATTTTGTTTGAAATGTTTTTAATTTATTAAAATTATTTAATGATAGAGATTTAATGTGTTTTAAATATTATTCATAGAAACAGCCTTAAGTTATAATAGTTTAAAAAGCATACAGTCTAATTTTAATTATTCAGAAGAAAAACTTTATTTTTATCTTAAATTTTTGGGGGGATCAGTAATGAGTTGAAAGAGAGGTAATGTTCAACTGGATGTGTATGTGCCAGAGTGGAGTGAAATGGGTGTTGACCAGAGAGAGTCAAGAGACCCAGTTATGGGACTTTCTTATGGCTAATTGGTTATGTAACCTTGAGTAACTTGCTTTCTCTTGGACTCAGTCTTCTCATTTGGAAAAGAAAGAGATTGATTCGTTTAGGTAATCTGTTAAGTCTTTTCTAACATCAACACGTTATGACTTTCTTCTAGTTTTATAATTTTTTAGGGAAATGGGTTATGTCTTAGCTTCTTGTTGGATGCATTTGACTAAATGTGTAAGTTTTCATGTCCAGTATGTTCATACTGGGCAGATACATATAACTTGACAGCTCTAGAAAATAAGCATTGTGTATAAATAGTCCACAAGAAAGCTTGGTGAATCTGGTCTATGCTACTTTTGTTTGACACACACACATACATTTGTATTTTTTACCAGGATATGTCTGGTTCTATAATTTCATTTAGTCCCCTAAATCAATTGAGTTGAGACATTTTGCATGATATGCTTAATATTCCTTAAAATAAAGTTATGGGGCCATAGGAATAGGAGGTCTTGGCCTTCTATAGTTCTGCTTTGGGTTATAGGATGATATAGAATAAGGAGAACTCAGTGTTAGTGGTAAATTAAATCCATGACAGCCTAGAATTTTTTCCTGTAGGAAAATACTCATAGATTAGTGACATGAAGCAGGTCTGGGTAAACTTTGCTTTTCGTTTGAATCCTCCTTTAGTTTATTTACTGACCTGTGGCCTTATGTCAACTGCTGATACTTTGTTTTCTCATTTGAAAGTGATTGTGCCCCAAAGGGATGTTTTATAAGAATTATTCATGAGTAGAGATATACTATACCTTAGATGGAAAAGCTCAACATTGTAAGGATGTATATGCTCCACAAATTAATCTATACATTTAAGAGAATCCCCAAAAGTCCAAATACAGTTTATCCTCCTTGGGAGTGTGTGCCTGTTGGAGAATCACAGTATTAAGTAAAATGATCCTTAGGTTCACAAGATAGAGTATGTTCTGAGACCGGATGAAAAAATTTTGAAAGAGAAGTGTAAGAGGAGGTCCTTTCATATCTACAGATAAGAGGGTAAGCTATTAATTACTTTCCTGAAATAGTTGAATAATATTTGTCAGGAGATTTAAAACATAGTCTCATCTGGTATTTTACATCTACTTCTAGAATTACTCTACGTAAACTGGTTAACTTAAAAATATGTACGTATAAGGTGGTTCATCTCAGCATTATTTATAAACAACCCAAGTTTTTAATAGGTATCTGGTTAAGTAGTTTTCTCTCTTAAGTGGAATACCATGCTACCATTAAATGTGATGATACAGGAGCATATTTATTTATCTAGAAGACGTTTTTATATGTTAAGCAGATTATAAAGCATGTCATGGTTTAGGTATATAGATGTGTATATTTATTTGGAAAAGGTTGCAACATATTTACAGTGGTTAATCTCTAGGTGGCAAGATTGTGGATTATCTCCCTGCTACTTCACATGCTTTTCTGTATTTCTACTTTTTCTACAAAGCCCATGGATTCTTCCAGAGGAAGTAAAACATTGAAGCACTTGAGAGCCTAGGACTCTGTAGCCAGTCTGGTTAGGTTTAAATCCCAGTTCTATAACTACCAGCTGTGTAGTCTTGAGCAAGTCATTTTATTTTTCTGTGCCTCTCTCTTATGCAAAATATAGATAATAATAAATAATATAAATAATACCTATTTCATAGAGTTGTAAAGATTCAATATACTTATGTGAACTCTTTAGAACAATTCATAGTAAGTACCATATTAATATTAGCTATTGTATAAGGAAATTAGAAGGTGAGTGAGAGACAGATGGACGAACACACTAGTATGATGGTCCCCAACCTTTTTGGCACCAGGGGCCAGTGCTTCTATGGGAATTAATGTCTGATGATCTGAGGTGGAGCTGAGGCAGTGATGCTAGCACTGGGGAGCAGCCGCAAGTACAGATGAAGCTTCACTCACTGGCCTGTTGCTTATCTCCTGCTGTGTGGCCTGGTTCCTAATGGGCCACAGACTGGTACCAGTCCACAGTACGAAGCTGGGGACCCCTGCACTAGCACATCTAGAATTCACTGGCAGAGGAAATGGTTTCTTAGAATATCAAGTGTTTGAAAAATATAATAAACTTTAAGGAGAACTATGACAGTTTTCAGAAGCTTACTTTTTTCTTTACCATTTTTTTAATTTTTAAAAATAATTGTTGAGGTGAAGTTCACATAACAAAATTAACTATTTTGAAGTGAACAGTTCAATGGCATTTAGTATATTCACAATGTTGTACATCCACCTAGTCAGTTTCTCCCCATTTCCTCACCCTGCAGCCTTTGGCAACCACCAATCTGTATTCTTTATCCATAGATTTATTTATTCTGGATATTTCATATCATTGGAGTCATATCTGGCTTCTTTGACTTAGCGTGATGTTTGGAGGGTTGTCCATGTTGTAGCATGGAAAGTACTTCATTACTTTTAGTGGTTAATATTCTATTCTATGTATATCACAATTTGTTTATCCATTCATCCACTGATCCACATTTTGGCTATTGTGAATAGAGTACTGCTACGAATAGATGTTTATTTTTATTAAATAATAATTTCTTCTGTTAATACGAGCTTGTTATAGAAAATTTAGAAAATATAGAAATGTAAATAATCCCAATTTAAATTTTGGTATACATCCTTTCAGTATTTTCTTTTCCAGCAAAATAATTTTATTTCTAACACATGGTAAACATATATATCCAATATGCACTTATCTAGCACATTTATTCACAAATGACTTCTAAATTATAACTGCTTTAATATTTAAGCGTGTGCCAAAAGTCATCTTAGTTGAGATATGAAAAAATGCTTTAGATAACATGCTGAATATATTGGATTGATCACAGCAGAATTTGCTTTGTTAGATTAGTTCTATAAATTCAAAGCTTTGAAAAGCCGCTTTTGCATTTAATACTCCCAGATGAGTACGATGCAGCAATATCAGCTTGTATTAGATCCTTTCAGTATTTTTAAATGCATATACATGTATATGTGTGTATGCATAAAAATATAGCTATGTACAAAAACATACTTTTTTAAAAGAGAAAAATTGGAGATCACATATTCTGTTTCATGGTGTTATCATTTAACATCTTAGAAATAGTTTCTGATGTCTGTAAGTGTTCTGGTACGTTATGATTTTTAATAAACAAGATTTATTATACCAATTTCTGTTGATACAAGTTTAGCTTTTGAGTCCTATTTTAAATAATGTTACAATGAATATCACTTTATATAAAATACCTTAGTCGTTTTTTAAGGAAAAAATTATGGGAATAGGACTGTTTTGTCAAAAACTATCCTTTTAAGGCTTTAGATGTGCACTGCCAAATTTCCCTCCAGAAATGTTAGACTGATTTACATTCCTACCAGCAATATTTGAGTGTGTTTTCTCTTTTACTCACTCATTTTTAGAATGCATAATCATTGTCATTTTAACAAAAATGTATCTTTATATTGAATTTTTATTTTTATTCATATCAAATATTTTACCATATGTTTATTGTTTTCTTCCCTTTATAAATGTCTGCTTAATGATCTTCAGTGAGTTTGTATTTTTCTTAATAATTAGAATTAAAAAAATATGTATAAGTATACACACACACACACATACATACATACACACATAATGAAGATGTAAGTCTTAACAATCGTTTACAAAAGCTTTTTCCTAGTTTGCTATTTGTCTTTTCATTTGGTGTAAGGTATTTTGGTCACAGGGGACTTATGAGTCTTCATGTAGTGAAACTGATCTTTCTTTTCTTTTTTTTTGGTTTCTGCCTTTGTTCAGATCTTTTTCTGTCTTCCTTAGGTGATTGGTATTTGTGTTTGGTAATGAGCAAAAATCCTATATTATCTGGTATGAACATGGCTTAAAATGTGCATATTATTCACGAATGTTGTTTGTCTCAGTATTTATTTTGCTATAAAAGAACTTTTTCTAGTGACTTAGAAGAAACTGCTATAAATGAGAATTTCTTGAGCCATCAGCCTAGGATCGTCTGTGCTATTCTTTAGAGACTGACATAGATCGCTAGAAAACAAGGACATATCTGGGCTTCTTCCAGGACCCCACTTTCATGTCATGTGCTAGATTCAGAACACATTCTTTTAGTCTTCTCTCTATAGTTTCTCTATGTCCAGAGCCTTATAATTGGATTGACACTTGAGGCACTCAGATCTTCATTCATCAATGAAGTACTGAATTTTGTTCATCATACTGCATTTACCTGTACAGGAAATTGAACTGGCTAATTTTGGGGGGAAATTGTTTTTACCCTTTGACAATTAGAACACCTTATTTCTTAGACATCCCAATTCATTTGTCTTTATTAGACATGGGAAAAATATTCTTACATCTTAGGAAAGCAGATTACATCAATGGTAACCTAAGTAAACATCATCTAGCATTTTTTTTTTTGCGTTGAATGTCAGAATTAGAAGTGACGTTTTCAGTGGTACGAAATGAAACATCTGTTTACTTCAGGCTGAAGATGTTAATAAGTCATCTAGTTTTTATCTGCTTGTTTTTGTATTTTACTTCTGAATTACGTTTCTTTTTTTTCATGCAAATATAATACATGTTTATTATTCAATAAATCAGGAAATATAAGTAAACCAAACATGCCAGGATGATTACGGTTAATACTTTTGTATATACCTATTCAGATCCCCTTCATGTATATGTAGTCATTCATACATTTTATGAAAATGGAATCATGTTATACTCATCATATAATGAGCATCTCACCATGCCAAGTGTGTGTGTGTGTAATATATATATATATATGTGTGTGTGTGTGTGTGTATATATACATATATATGTATATATATATGTGTGTGTGTATGTGTGTGTGTGTATAATTTTCCTTTGGTTACTTTTTGAGGAAAGTTTTGGAATGGATGTTTCCATTCTTCTGACCATACTTAGTCTCTTTTGACATTTAGGAAAACTTTTACTGTAGGTGTTCTTGTTTGCTGATGATTATTCACCTTCTGTTCAACTTCTACCTTCTCAGTTTCCATGGACATTAAGAGCCTACCTTGTGCAGTAGCTGGGCAAGATTTTGGGGATAGAGAGAAGATAAGGTTCATTTAGGATAGTCACATAATGTGGTGTGGCAATACTTCATCAGGATCAATTCTTATATGGTTGCAAAAGCAATTGGAACATTTCCTCAGAGCTTTTTGAGCATTGTCCTATTTTCTATAATCTCTAATTGTCATGTACCCTTCCTTGTAAATCTTAAAACTTGTTAACCTAGAACTTTGTAATTTTACTGGTGATGAAAAATCTCATTTTGAAAACAAAGACATATTTTGGGGCTAAATGTTTTTATATATGTAAACTCTAAAAAAAGCAGAACTGTTTCATTGTTATCAGAGTCTGAGAAATGATGACTGTCTTCTACTTCTTGAAGATTAAGAAAGAATTTTCTGCCTGTTCGCTTTTGTGGGTTTAGAGTTGTTTGTCTCAGATGTCAGTATCACAATTAATCATTAAGTACAGAAAAGGACATTCTAGTAATTTAGGAAAGACTTGAAAGTGTGAGGGTAATCACACCTTCAGAAAGAAACTTGTTGCCCAGAAAGGAAATTGATGCTGTTATTTCCAGTGCTTTAATTAAGAAACTGGCCAATGTAGGTCTATAGACTGACAAAAACCCCACTTTATGAAAACCTTTTATGTAAGGATCTCAAAGTGAAATATGACATATAGGATACTCATTATCATTAGAAAAATATTTTTCAATTTTTAAGGATTCGAAATAGGAGGGCTTTTAATACAGTGCTTTTATAGTTTTTGTTAGTGAGGAATCATTTGCTGGTTGAAAAAACTTTATGCAGACAGTAGGAAAGAGCTGGGATTAAAGCTGGTGCCAGATAGTTTCTAAAGCCAATAACATATTTGTGTCCAGTGACCTTTAGACGTAGTGTTGAAGTTTACAACCAATTTATCAGTTTTATTTTTGGTCCCAAATTTTGATAGAGAATATTGAAAAGAATTGTTTTGATAAAAGATTAAAGTAAAAAAAGCATTTATGTTTATATGTGACAATATTTATAAAAATATGAAAATAGACTTTATAATACAGTACATTTCCTGGTAGCATAAATTTGTCATTCTAATATCAAACCTGAGCATACTTATTAATATATTGTTCATTTATAGTCATAGCTGATAGATTTTTCTGCAGTGCACCATTTTTTTCTCTTTAACAGCTTTATTGATATATAATTAATATACAGTAAACAGCACATGTTTAATGTATAGTTTGATGAGTTCAAGCATATGCATATACTTATTGAACCATCACTAAGATTAAGGTAATCATAGCCCTCACCTCCAAGTTTTCTTCAATAGCAGTTACTTTCTGAAGTGAATCAAAGAATGTTTAGTTTATATGTAGTTTTGTTTTAGTATTTTCTCATATAAATATAATTGTGTGTTATAAGAACAAAGAGCTGTCATTGCAGTGGGTAAGAGAAAAAATTTTCTAATTTCTTATATTAATGATTGATTTTTATAGACAAAAATTTAAATTTTAAAACATACATTGTATTTGCTTCACTTCATCAAACAAAATGTTTTTTTTTTTTAAATTCTTTAACCTTCACATTATTTGTGAATCACGTTATCATGATGGTATTTATGACTAAAGTCAGTATGACATTAGTGTATTCAAAATTCTGGAAGTTTCTGTTCAGTCATTACCTTTAGCTTCTCATTATAGCTACATCTTAATGAAATCCAGTATTACTAGGTATTTATATGGAAATATTATTTAAGCACCAAAGCTTTTACCATATGCAGTTAATGTTCATTGATAGTGGTAGTTTTCATCAGTAGCTGCAGAAAAAAACAGAATTAGCGATTACCAAATCTTTTCTTCTAGGGGAAATACAAAAGCCTTTGGTCACAACCTTTTCCTCAACCAACCTAAACATCACCTCGTTTTATGTGTGGTTCTATTTAAAGACATCTTATTGAATATATGCTGTTAACTCATGAATATCAAAGTAATGACTAATAACAGGATAACTCACACCTGAAGGAGGCTTATTTAACGTGTTTTCTCCATAAGACTTATCAGAGCCTTCTAGGAACTAGACATCACCTCAGCACTATACTGGGGTATATGCCGTTTTAAAGGATAAAATCACTCATAAAGCAAACAAAAAAAAGTTACAAACTTGGCATAAAATATACTGTGAAAAAGACACTTGTTTCTAGTATGAGGGCTGAAACAGGCCAAGTGTCATTTTGGTGACCCCAGCTATGAATATGCATGTTGGCCAACTCCAGTTGTTCTCTGTTCTGTGCATGTCCATGTATGGTGGCCAAAGCCCTGTGTTGATTTTGATGTTACAAATACATTTTGAGGTGTAGGAGAAGTTGCAAATATAGAATCTTCAAATAATGAGAATCTACTGTGGCCATTTTTGATAGAGAATTTTCTAAAATGAAACAATTGAACATAATTTAAACTTATCTTCATGCTATATGTTCATCATTATGAAGATACTTTTGAAATGAGAGTCTGTCATTGCTGCCCCCTGTGTGTCTGACTCTGCACCAGTGTCCCTGGCTGTTTACCATTATTTTCTTTACCACCTGCTCCTCCTTTACTTTATCCCAGCTGGGATTCCTCAGTGTGACAACTTGATGCATCTAGCAAACCCTCCTACCTGTCATCTCTTAAAACCTAGGAAAAACCTGAAGATTTTGGGAGAAAGCAGAAAACCACACTCATTGAATGATTAAGAATAGTTTTTAGATGAATTAAACTCAATAAACTTTAGGATGAGAGAGAGAGAAGGACTTGAGTATATTACTTTTGAGTATATTAGTTTTTTCCTTCTCTGACTCAGATGTTTCATTAACATTTTGTTTTCCACGATGTGTGAGATGATTCAGAATGGCACAGTTTTGGCCACTTGATGTGTGGACTGTCAGTTAAGCTTGTGTTAGTATCTTGAGCTTTATTCTTTTTGGGGGGGATTGTATATAAACCAATAGAAAAACAAACTCTTGTTGGTCATTTTTGTCTGCATTCCTGCTTGTAAGAACATTATCTTCATTTTTTAAGACTGGAAGTCCGAAGTTTGGTAGCACAGCCTACATGTCTTAGATGAGTAGTAGAGCTGATGAGGAAGTTTGCCACATACTTCATTGTGCTTTGCTCAATGGTGTTATTACCACATTTGCATAAATTTATGTTTACTTTTCTCTTTTTCAAGCTGTTTTTAAACGTTTTTGTGGTTAAATTTTAGAGGATTTTCTAGTCATTAAATTTCTTGGATTTTAGCCTAGTGCCGTACTCCCAGGTCTCTTGAACAGTGTGGCAGGCTGTGTAAACCTTATTCTCTTCAAAACATTACAGATTTAAATCTACCTTCTGCCAAGGACCCATTTAAGAAATGACTTTTATTATACTTTGTTTTCTTCATTTGAAATGTTCTTTTAATTACTGCCTACATTAGACTTGGCTCCTGTCATATTTTTCTTGCAGTGCAGTATCTGTTCAGAGTGTCATACATGTTCTAAATGCAAAAATATTGCCAGCTCAGAATAGAGATATGATGTAACTGAATAAAAACTTACTGATTGCATGTAGAAAGTCAAGATCTATACTGTTTAATACTGTAGCCACTAGTCATGTGTGGCTGTTGACCACTCAGCTACTCCAAACTGAGGTGTGCTTGGAAGTGTAAGATTCACACTGGATTTAGAAGATTTAGTACAATTAAAAGAATGTAGTTTTCCATTAGTATTTTACAGGGTTATATATTTAAATGATATTAGGTTAAATATATTATCATAATTAACATTACCTGTTTCTTTTTACTTTTTTAACATGGCTCCTGGAAAACTTAAAATTACATATGTGACTCATTTATAGTTTATATTGTGTTTCTGTTGCAAAGTATAAAATAAACAACTGGTATAGATGTTATATTTGATATTTAAAATGTATAGACCTTGTCTCTTTTTTTTCCTCTTTGATTTTTCTTCCCTCTTTTGAATATACATGTAATGTTCTGTTGGGTAGAAATTTAGAAATATAATATGGTTATTCAATGATCAATTCCTTATTGACCCACTAACCACACTTCTCGTTATAGGCAAGTTGTATATACCTGTGTGAAGGCTCTCAAGATACCAAATTAGTAAAAGCTGGGTAATGTGAGACTGTATTTTTTATTTGATGAAGTTAAGTCAATTGACAATTTTAAGAACTCCCTGAAGCTGAAAAAATGTATTGAGAATTTGCTAAGAGGAGTTGCAAATAAGTATTAGCAACTCTTGATCGAGTATGAGATCTTTTGAAACTTGTTACATTTGGTCAATTAGAACTATGACCAGAGTGTTCCGTATTGTTATCATTATTAAAAGCCTGATGCTATTTTCAGGTATATAGATGTGGATTCCATCCAGGAAGCAGTCTACTCTTTATTGTTTTGCTTAGCTTCATATGAAGCACATTGATTTTTTGCAAACTTGTTTCATGGTAGTATTTTTAAATTTCTAAAGCCTTTATTAGAAAAGCAACACTTTACTCATATAACTTTTGACAATGTAAAATTATATACATTATACCTAATTTTAATATGTCTATCACAAGTGAGTCTATATTCAATATACTATATATAATACTATACTAAAATATACTCTTTTAGCAGACAACTGAGCATGTATAAAGCCTTTTAGGCAGCAATAGAAATCAGTCTTTAATATCTGCTATTGAATTTAGTGTTTGGTACCATGTAATAGGTGAAAAACATTTGTAATTAAAGAAAGAAAAGGTTCATCCACTTTTTGACTGTGGAGGGAAACAGGACATTCTTGCTCAGAAATAATGTTAAATTTCGAGATAATTACAGTGCTCTTTGTGAGTTTTTTCTCAAAGAGCTACTTTGACTTTTATAATTGCTTCTGAACATTTTGTCAAGGGTGTCTGTTTTCTTTGTATTTCTATTCTATAGGATTGGTTTTAGATTTGGTTAATTTTATTATGCAAAAAAGTGACAATACAAAATTATTGTTTAACTTCTTATTCGTCACAACTGACCAGTTTAGGTGCTTGATTGCACTGTTATTCTCTATCCTGGGTTATTGTTCTTTGAAACATCATCAATTTAAAATAGTTACCAAGTTAGACTCAGCTAGTACTAAGGTCTAAGTCAGTTCATATTCCTTATGTGGATTTTTCTGGCTTATTACTTTTTTTTATATCAAAAGAAAGGGGTACTTTTAAAAATTATGTTTGCCAGTTTTATTTCTTTGATTTAATAACTTGATTTTATTTATGTACCCTTTCCATCACTGTACCCTAACCTGCATGCAGAAGTATTTATTCTCATTTTATTAGGAGGCTTTTAGGGTTACTGCATCTGTTAAGTTAAAAAGTTTAAGTTCATTCTTTCCATTAGTAAAATATTATAGTTGTAGGCTAGAAGTTATAGGCTGGAAGATTAATGATTTCTGAGTTCTGTTGGTCCTACCCATTGTTTTATCTTGTTTAAGAATACTACTACTAATGAATGCATATTTGGGACCACAGCTAACCTATACTATGCGTTTGTGTGAATTAAATGACTTCATCAGTGCAGTGTGCTGGGTTTTTAACATCTCGCTCATCTCTCTCAGGAGGATATGTTTTATATAGTGTTCAAAATGTACAGTCTCTCAAGGATTCTTTATGGAGCTTCTTAACATATATTATCTAATTTAGTTTTTCAGACATTTCATGTCTACCCAAGCGTTAAATTCAACTGCTATTACTTATTTTACTAGAAAGGTTCATTTTTATTATCACTATAATTTTATTTTCACAGATGAGGAAACTGAAATTCTGAGAGGCCATTTAACAGTACAGTGATGCATAGATGGCAAACGGCAGGGTGGGGAGTTATGCCTAGATGGGTGTTGCTCAGAGTCTGTACTCCTATCTGTCAGCTCCTAGCTTCTATGATAGTTTTGTGGTCAGAGGTTAAGAGAAGATAGATGATCCATAATCACTGTTTTGATGCTGTTGGGCACCAAATTATGGAAGGTAATAAGATTAAGGGAATCTGTGTGTCTTCATGCTTTTTTGTGTTTGACAGCTTTAAAGAGTTTTTAGGTAGTGTCATATTGAATTTTCACTGGTTTTATATTTATAAATTATGATAGCACCTTTCTGAGTCATCTGGATTGCGTGATAATATCTGTAAAGAAATAGTAAAGATGGTAGCAAAATAGGCGCTTCTCTCTTCTACTCTAAAGTTCATCTCTCCTGTCATCTCCTAAAAACAGGAGAAATTCTTAGTGAATTCAAATTTGAAAAGTTCTTGGTAGCCTTCAGTAGAAAGTTAATAGAAATGTGTAATAGTGATATGTTGTTTCGCTTTTTCCAAACAAAAGTGAGAGTGTGCTTTAGCCTTTTCCTACACAGCCTGTCATTTTAGTTCTATGTTAACGTGAGCACAGATGAAAAGTCATAGATAGTGCTTCTGATAATATGTTTTTACATTGGAGCTCTATTTTTCTGCATTCATAACTTTAAAATCAGTTTAGCCCTATTTGAATCCCAGTTTCAAAGATTTAACTGCAAATCTGACAAAACTATTAGCAGGGAGTGGGCAAGTATCAAGAATCTTGCATTCAGTCCTTCCTCACTTTCCTCCTCCTTGGAAAGACTATGTTTGTTTATAAGAATTGAAACTAGTTGTAGAATGATGATATGTAGGAAATATTCAATATAAATTCTATTATGAGGTTTCACAATAGCCACAGACAGATTTTACTTCTGAATCTGGAAAAAATGGCTTTCAGAGAAATGACGTACTTTGATTTGGGCTTTTTCTTCTTTTTTCAATGACTGTTCTTGAGAAGAAACTTCAGTGGCAGTGTTTATAAAGAGAGTTTTATCCACTGAGATTTTAAAAGGTGTTCTTTAAAGCTTTCCTAGGTTTACTGGAGAAAAACAGAAGAGCTAATAAATCTGTACAAATATCTTCATTCTAGTGTGGAGAGTGTTAATAGGTTTCTTTCAAGGTGAACTTTGTGATCACATTTCATGCCTATTACCTTGCTTAACAATCAGTGGTTTCCTTGAGCCTTTTTATGGCTGGGGTGAGAAGACTAGAGAAAGTTTAGGAGCACCAGTCTTTTGTAGCTTCCTCTTGATATAGACCCTATTCCCGCTTTTTTTGACTATTGGATTAGCCTCTTGCCTTCCTGTGTGAAATAGCCATTCCTTCCTTATCCTTCCTTAACCCAAAGCACTAGGGCACTCCACTGACTAAAAATTAAATTCATACACCTCTGGCATTCAAAACTTTCATATGATATATCCTCAGACTGTTTTTCTGGTCTTTTCTCCTACTCCTTCTCATACTCTCTACTCCCAAGCCAAACTGTCTCCCCACAATATCTATAATAAATCTCACAACTTGCTCCTCAGTACCTTTCCTCACAATGTTCCCTCTGTGTGGAACACCTTCCTGCTTTGTTCCCTGCTTCTATTTTATCTGTTGAAATACTACTCTTCCGTGAAGCCACCTTGGGATCTCCTAGGTAGGGGTCAGTTCTCTCTCTTACCTGTTACCCTTGTACCTTTATGGCAGTAATGATCTCATGCTGATTAGTTGAATTCATGTCTTATCTATCCTATGATGAAGATACATGCTCATGTCTTATAGGTCTCTTTTTACCCAGCAGTGTTTGACAAAAATTGGGGATGCAAATATTTTTTGATTCAGGAATCAATGAATTTAGCTCTGTTCTCTTTCTTTCCAAGTATCCTAAGCTCAGTGTACTCCCACTTGTGTATTGCTTGTTTTCCATTTATTAAATAGCTTTTCTATGGCTTACTCAGATTTCTCTGATTACTTAAAAATATTTTAAACTTACAGAAAAGTTACAAGCATAGAACAAAAACTCTGTGTACTCTCTACCAAGATTCACTCGCTGCCAGTCTCTTTATGTGTGTGTGTGCACGTGCGCGTGTGTGTTGTGTGTGAGAGAGAACCATTTGGAGATATTATATCCCTTTCCTAAGAACAAGATTATTTTCTGACACAACCATAGTATAATGATCAAGATTAGGATATTTTGTATTGATATTTTTTTCCTATCTATTTTACAATTCATATTCAAATTTCATCAGTCATTTCAATAGCGCTATTTCCCCCTCATCCAATAAATTGGCTAGCATCCTAAACTGCAATTTATTTTCTTGTCTCTTCAACCTGGGACAGTTCCTCAGTCTTGTCTTTCTTGATTTTGACATTTCTGAAGAGTAAAGCCAATCAAAACCACTTCAAATTAGCTACTGTGTCACTTTTACATGTTTTGTTTATTTTTGAACATTTCCATTCTGACACAAGATATTTTAGGCTTATCGTATACTTTTTCTGCTTCAGCCCTTGAATTGACCTTTTCTTCATCAAACCCTGATTCCTTTAAGGGAGGATGGTATTTAGAATCTGAGCCCTGGGATCCAAGCATGTTTATTTTTCTGGCTGTCATTTTTTTCTAGATGTGCTTAGCAGACAAAGCTAGAAAATGTATGCTTTTGTGTGTATACATACGTGAACATATATGCTTGTATATCTTAGTTCTTTATCTGTTTATATTAAAAACTACATCTTTATTCTGGTGACTTCAGTTCCAGTCAGACAACACAGGGTACGTTCATGTCTTGCTCCACTCTGTATTTATAATTCCCTTCTCCAGCAGTGAGAATTATGATTTCAGTTATACTCACTATATGTGCTCATTCACTCACACAGCAAGTACTTTCAGATTCACTAGCCCATACCACTGCAAAAAGTGAATCTACTAACTAGAGTTCAATATTTGTTTACTTTTTGAGGTACAGTTTGCATACAATCAAATGCACAAATCCTAAGTGTACAATTTGAGTTTTGACAAATGCACATATCTGTGTGACACAGATCTCTATCCAGACAGAGGGTATTTCCATCACTTAAAAGGCGCTCATATTCTTTTCTAGTTAATCCCTTCTCCAACTGTGTTGCCAAGAGGCAGCAACTCTTCTGACTCTTTTAATCTAAGTTTAGTTTTGCTGTTTCCGGAACTTTATATGAATGGAGTTATGCTGTACATATTTGTGTATGTGTGTGTGCTTGGCTTCTTTTACTTAGCATTATATTCTTGAGATTCATCTATAATATTATATATATCAGTAGTTTGTTTCTTTTTATTGCTGAGCAGTAGTTCCGTGTGTAATTATACTACCATTTGTTTATCCATTCTTCTGTTGATGGACATTTGGGTTGGTTCCAGTTTTTAGCCTTTATGAATAAAGAACATCGTTATGAATATTTTTGTTCAAGTCTTTTTTGTGGACATTTGGTTTTTATATTTTGGGGGTAAAATTTTAGGAGTAGCACGGCTAGACCATTGGGTCAGTATTTATTTAGCTGTATGAGCAACTGTCAAACACTTGTTCTAAAGTGGTTGTACCATTTTCACTTCCATCTGTAAGATATGAGTGTTTCAGTTGCTTTGTATCCTTGTCAACATTCTGAGTTTTCACTCTACTTAGTTGTAGCTGTTGTAGCCTATGTGTAGTAGGACGTCATTGTGGTTTTAATTTGCATTTCCCTGGTCGTCAATGATGGAAGCACTTTTTAATGTATTGGTCATGTATATATCTTTCTTTGGGAAGTTTCTGTTGAAGTCTTGTTCCGATTTTAAATTTGGTTGTTTTTCTTTTCATTATTGACTTATAGGAACTCTTTACATATTCTGAATGTGAATTTTTGTCAGAAATATGTTTTTAGGGTATTTTCCTCAATCTGTGACTTGTCTGCTCATTTTTCTTAATAGTTTTTGTTGAGCAGGAATTTTAAATTTTAATAAAGTCTAATTTATCTTTTTTTTTCTCTACTTGTCACATTATCTATCTCCGCCCGCCCCCCAAATCTTTACCTACCCCCATCACGAAGATATTCTGTTTTCTTCTAAAAGTTTTTATAGTTTTAACTTTAATATTTAGGTGTATGATCCATCTGAATTATTTTTTTTGTATAGATATAATGATAGGGGTTGAGATTTATTTATTTTCCATGTGGATATTTTGCTGTTTTAGCATCAATTGTTGAATAGACTCTTTTCTCTCCACTGAATTAGTCTGGCACCTTTTTGCCCATGTAAATGTGAGTTCTCTGAATAATTTTAATTACAAATATAGCTTTAATTTTCATTGAGCTGTTGCTTTATGTTTTAAGCAATATTCATAAAAAGAACTTTCACTCAGCTTTTACTTTGGGAAACTTTGTTGTGGTTTGACCGTGCCTCTTCATCAAATGCTAGGATAAGGTATGCGTTTTGCCCTATAGTGAAATCTATCACCAAGGTCTAGCACATGTACCAGATGCTTCTCTCAACATTGTCCTTTTGTCAATATAGAAGGCTCCCTGGATAGTTTCTTTCTCACCTTATTTAGGTAACATAGACTTTAATACTGCAGTAAATCAGTCATTCATTTTTATCAAAGTAATATGAACCATGATGCTTATAGTAAATAAAGCTTCTCTTTTTTCCTTTTTTTTTTGTTTGATCTATTCAGTGTATATATATTGAACTTCTATTATAAGCTGCCTCACTGTGAGCACATAGGATAGATGGTAATTGCTTTTTGTGATCATATTTTATAATCCTTTGGTAGCATTTTGGAGCATAGACAGTGCAGAAATTTGCCATAGTGGGTACCTACACTTAGCCTATAAAATATGCACATGCATGCAAATACACTTGCCCTATTCCTTAGAAGAATTAGGAAGCTGCCTTGGAGATCTAAATTATTGTAAAGAGGAATCATAGCTCTCCTTTCTACCACTTACTAGTTCAGTTTCATTTTCTGAAGATAAGCCATTTTATTTTGTTGTCTAATATTTATCCCTTAGGAAAATAATTAAAATGGTCTCATTTTTTCTTAGTTTTGAGACCTTTTGTCCATAGCAGTTTTAGGGCTTTTTCTCCTATTAATAGGTCCTATGACTTTCATGGTAAGAATGTGCTATCTGTAATTAAGTGTGTTGATGATGTGCCTCCAGTGGCATCAGCATGTGACCTTGACAGTGTTTGTTAGAAAAAAAAAATGTCTTGAGTGACTGTTATCTCTAATCCACTGCAGCCAAGGAAGAATAATGGCAGATGATGGAGCAAGCAGGCACAAGACTCCCAGGAAGAGCTGCTTTCTGCAGCATCTTGTACACAGGGGCCTGTCAAAGATGCTTAGAGTTTGTGGTGGGCGCTCCACATGGCTGACAAGGCAACAGCATTATGTTTGGAATGTGGACTGTGGACATGTATTGAATTTGTATTAGCTTCTTTTGTAAGGCAAAGTGAAAGTACATAATGAAATAAGTAACATGTGTAGAAACATTGATTTTTATTTCATACTGTGGCATAGAGGCCAAGTCTGTTCTGTGCTCTGGTGTTCAAATGGGGGATGATCTTTAGCCTGCAGCAATTTTGCATTCGTTTTGGAAACAAGCACATTTTTCCTTTGTTGTCCCCACCCATCCAGGAAAGAGAGGCATATGTTGTCATATCCATTATTTATCTGTGGAAAACAGTTTTACTTAATTACCTTCTCTGCTGCTAGAGGCCTGGTTTGGCTCTGTCCATTTTGAAAGCATAATAGGACTCGATGCTGTTAATATGTTTTAATTAGTGAGCTCAGGGCACAGCCAAGGCCTCACACTTAGCTCTGTAGATGGCTTTGTAGATAATAACCTTTTCGGCAAAATGAGAAGCCTGGGAGGGCACACGCTTCCTCACAGCCACGGTCAACTCTCTCAGCAGCTGAGCGAAGCACGTTTTCTCAACAGTGTTTTTTTTGTTTGACCTTGTCATAGTGGCAGATACCACTCTTCAGGCTACTTCACGTGGCTCCTTTGTATTGTGCCTATCCTGGCTTTGGAGAAAAGCAGCTCTTTTCTCTGGCATAGCACAGCTCACAGCTCACATTTTGAGAGAATACTTTATTTATTGCTTTATTCTCAGAGCTCCAGTTCCTTCATTTTAAAATAAGACATTTGAACCACAATGAACTTTCAGGCACTTTTGAGCTCCAAGTTTAGAATCCTCAATGAATGTTGTGGTTCTGGTAGTTTGTAAGTCATAACATCAGAAAGCCAGGACCCATGGAAAGTGGCCCTTGGCTGGTACCTTGCATGTCTAGCCTTGGGAAAGGGTGGGTCCGGCTTGTCTCTGTAACATTCCTGTCTTTATCTTTGTAAAAATGCAGGGCAGGGCCTTTTAACATCCATGTCTTCCTTATCCTTCTTTGAAGATAAACAGGGTGGTATTTCTCTCAGCATATTAACCTGTTTTTAAAACCTTACAGTTTTCAAAAGTTTGCATTAGTCTATGTCACTCTATGCAATTTACTGGGCAGATTGGTATTCTCTTTTAAGGAGCATAAATAAACCCAACCTCTGAGAGGTTATATGACTGTTCCAACCATTATTAGCCTGCTGGTACATGCTAAGGCTAGAGGTGAAAACCTGTTTCTAACTCCTCGTATTAAATTAAGGGTATCACATGGTGATGTATAACAACACTAAGAGATGCTCTTCTTGATTTCTCTTTATTATGGAGACAGCTCACAGTTGAGAGTATAAGGAGAAGAATTGCTTATATTTTAGATGAGAGAAATGCCCTATGCTACCATTCCCACAAAGTAGGCCCTGCTAAGGGAGGACAGTCCTGTAGAACTTGTATAAATCTCTATTTATCCATCCGTGTAGGAATAGAAAGCCTCTGGGGAGATCTAGATTGTGGTGTAGTAATTATCTTTTTTCCTCCCCTTAGGAAAGCTATTTATCATGTTTCCAGCTCCCAAACCAAGCCCCCAATGTCAGGGAGAACATCTAGTCCAGCGTGTCGCACGGGAGGTTTTGAAGGAGTCCAGTTCACTTCTCATCTGGAGTTACTGTTGGCCAGCAACTCCCAGAAGTGCCCCCATGCTATACTGCAGTGAAAAGCTGGGGAATGGGGTACTTAGGTGTGGAGATGGTGGGGGCTCTGGCCCCACATGCCAAAGCTTCTTAGCATCCCCCAGAACAGGGGGACTGTAGTTTTCTGAGGACCTCAGTGTTAAGATTGTAGCAGTTGGTTGAGTGGGAGGCATTATTGGACTTCCCTTGGACGTGTAGCCCCCACTAAGTGAGGATGTTCATGCCTGATGTAGTGTTCTGCTTACCCTTGGGTCTAGAGAAGGTGCAACCTCCACCCCACTCCCTACCCCAGCATCCCTTTGTGGAGGGAATGATGCCTGGTGGCATGCTTTGCCTACATCAAGAATACTTGGGTAGTAGAAAACTTCAGTATTTAGTATTCATATAGGGGAAGATGACCATGCCAGTGACAACATTTATTTGTCACTGGCATCAAATCGAGAATTAGCAATGGCCAAGTAGAATGGAGACTGCTGCTACATAAGCAAACTCCACTTTATCCTCCCTTGACACCTGTGATTTCTCCTTGCTGTCCTTAACAGAGCCAGTGGATGGGCAGAGTTGAAGGAGAGCAGGCACTTCGTCATTATCTCAGGAGGAAACTAGTAACTATGACAAGTGCAGTATATGCCAGAAGGGCACCCTGGTTTTGAGCTGGATTAGACGAACTTTTAAGCTAGAAGTGAGTGGAAATATTATTAAATTAGACTGAAATAGCTCTAATCGATGAGTTAGTTTGACCTTTACCCAGCTGGATGGGATCCTTGACTTCTTGATTGGTAACATTCAGTGAAAAAACAAAACAAAAAACAAGGCACTGTTTTGAGACTCTTCAGCCAAATCTGACAGAAAAGATCAGTTTTGACTTGTAGCTCTGGTGGATAACAGTTTACTCTATGAAGTTCAGATGCGCATAGAAAATAAAGCTGCTTCGTTTTTCACAGCTGAGTCTACTCAATCTGTCTGGCAACACATCTACTCCTTTTGAGACAAGCTTAACCAAGGGGGCTCTAGACATACCTGCCTCACCATTTGCTTACACATACTCCTTTTCTCCTCACAATAGTTTTTGGGAGACTGATGAGATGGGCTTTCTATTTCTTTCCAATGGACCAAGTCTTATTTATGTCATTTCTTGGCAGGATGATTTCAAAGGAGGCTAATTTGTGGCAGAAAACAGTAAACAATACACTGTTATCCTTGTTACACATGATCTCATTTAATCCTCCCCGAGTTCTGAGCTACAACTTTTTCATTTATAAATGAATTCTCATTTTTAGATGAAGCTCAGAAAAGTCAAGGAAATCTCCCAGGTCACACATCCACTGAGAGAACTGAGATTTAAACTCTACACTCCATTACGCTACCCCCCATTCTCCTTTCCAGAATATGCAGTTATTCTAGGTCAGCACTCTTGACAGGGTACATCAACTTTGCCAGAAATGCAGCAGTGCAGCTACTTTTTGATATGGGTCAGCAGAGGATGTTTTGTTTACTTGGTTGCAAACAATGAAACATTAGTGCTTTTCCTACGTTTTTAATTAACCAAGCTGAAGCTTGTGATGTGAAGCCACAGTAAGGTTCATTTCCTATTGTATATTCTGTACAATATGTGGAATGTGGGTGGCACTTGCGTAGGTTAATAGCAAAGGCAAAGAGTAATGACAACAGCAGCAGCAAATTAAGTGGCCAGTCAGGGATACTGCAGGGCTGAGTCAGACACTGACTCTGGGCCAGTGAATGAATCCAGGCGGCCTTTCTTTTCTACAGTCCTTCAGGCATCTCTGGCATAAACTATATTTATAGGACACCTTCATATTTACTGGTAAAGGAGTTTAGGAGCTTTCCCTCTGCCTAGAAAACTACCATTCTACCTATGGCTTGGGGGCGAGAGGGGCTTTTCTTAAATAAGCCACCTATGAAATCTGCAGTTACCCAGGGTGTTCTACATTCGCCTCAGCTCCATTTACAACTGTCTTTTTTTTTTAAACATTTAGTTTCTTAAGAGTGAGGGCAACCTTTGTTGATGAGTATTAATCAGGACAGTTTCACAAGGGGTGGTGTGATGGCTTGCAGGGATGGTTGTCAGATGTCACATTGAGCTTTCAATAGTTCAAGCAGCATTTGCCTTGCATATGGACAGTAATGAGTTCTCTGTGAGGTTAATCTGGCTCTTTTGAATGTGTTTTTCAGTCAAATTCAGGAAGTTCCATATGGCACTGTTTTTATTCTTGCATCATCTTTGCTAGGTGTTGACCTTTAGACCTGAAATTAGTCTGTTCTGAAAACAAATGAAATATGTATGAGAATCATATCATGTTCATGGATCTTTGTTAAAAAAAAAGTTTATCCTTAGTGTTTTAGCACATCAAATTATTCTGAACCAAAGGAGTTCACATGGCAGAATATGTATATTCAATGTGATCTAGATTCAGCCTGTTGAAACACAGGTGAAATGTGGTAACAAAATGTACTGCATGTCACTGTCATAGACAGAGCTTGTTATTACTCTATTTTCCCTGTGGAGGCTCCATGCTTTAGTAGATGTTGATAAAGCTAGGTATACTATCTCCAGAAGCTATTGCATAATTCTAATGAGCAGAGCAGAAAGGAGACCCAGAATATATGGTTGTGGGAACTGACCTAATTTTCTACTTTAAGCTATAATTTCAAATCATTTATATTCTTCACTTTGCATTTTATACACCCAATTGATTTTTATAGTTGAATAATCAGGATGGTAATTGATAGAATATATCATTTACTAAAATTAGTTAAGAGTTACCCTGGAAAGTTTACTGATGGGAATATACATTTTTCATTTTAACTATTTCCCTTCTAGCACTTTTGTTGGGAGGGTTTTTTTTTTATTTCTGTAGCAGAGCAAAGCACGTGACAGGGTGATTAAAACAAACTTTCCAAAAATGCTAGAAAATCAAAATACTGAATACCTTGCATAAGTGAAGTAGAATTGCAGGCTTGATGTTCTTAAGTGGCCACACTGGGGAATGCCAAAGAAAGGCTATTGGTGCCAAGGTAGGGGCTTTGTCAGCTGTTTTGTTCTTTGGTGATACTGACTACTTAATTTATTAGGTGTCTCTTTTTACCTCCCATTCACAACTCTAAAGTATGAATAATACCAGAAGTACGAATAATTCCAGAGGGACTGGAAATAAAACCAGTTTGGTACTTTTATTTTTTGTTAACCTCATTAATATATAAATACATTTTTAAAAGATTTTTTTTTTAAACCATGAAAACTCCAGAACTTTTCATTAACCAACACTCTCTATTATTACTTTTCTACGTTTATTGTTTGGTGGGCTTGTTGATTATTGATGGAGGCATTGTAATTCACCAAGGTCCTTTGAAAAAAATTAAGTAACTGGAATCCTCAAAAATATTTGGTAAAATAGGTTGTTACATGTGTATAGATATATATACAAAAACACCCATTTGGTATATGAAAAAATGATGATCTAATAAATCAGAATTGCCATGTACTGTAAATGTATAGTTTCTATTAACCTGAATACAACCCTAGAAAGTAGACTAAATGAGTGGCTCTCAATGTGGGTGTGTGACTTTGTCCCCTGGGGAACATTTAGCAATGCCTGAGACATTTCGACTGTCCTGGCTTGGGGGAGGAAGGCTTTGCTGCTGGCATTTTGTGGGTAGAGATTAGGGATGCTGCCACACATCCTAGAGCACATGGGCCAGCCCTCCACAACAAAGAACTATCTGGCCCCAAATGTCAGAAGTGCCATTGTTGGGAAACCCTGGACCAGATCCTGAGGTAGGAACCCTGGGTTTGAATTCTAGTTCCACCACTCAATAACCATCAAACATTAGGCAAAACTGCATGATTTCTGTGGGCCTTAATTTCTTCTTTGTAGAAATACAGGTAATGCTTCATCATCCACCAATTTTTTAGCCTTCCAGTGCAGATCACTGCGAGCTAATAATGCTTGTTGAAATGCTTTATAAACTGAAGGAAGAGTATGAACAAATTGTATGATAATAGAATAAAACAGAGTGGTTTTATGCTATTATATCATTTAACCAGAAGGCTTTCTTGATGAATTAAGAATTTTCTGTGTAATGATCTCCCGAAGGATAGGGCTTGTACTTATATTTTCTTTTATATCCTCAAGTACAATGCCATCTATATAAAGGAACAGTATATTTTTGTTAATTATCTACATGCATATTGTAGACTTTGCATTAACACAGATCTAGTCTTTCATTTGTTTGTTCACCCTTGCTTAGTGCTATTTAATCCTATCAGCTCCTAGATAGTGGGTCTAGCTAGTGTCATTTGCTGGGAGATGTCACTCACATGTTTCCTATGTAAACTATACTGAAGGCTTTCTCACAAACATGATTCAGTACCATAACTAACTGATTTGGTTTCTAGAGCAAATTTCTTCGTGGTGCAACTGAGTAGATGAACCCTTGATCAAGAGACACTTCTATATGGGGATGTGGGTCCCATGTGCTCTAGAAAGAACCCAGAGATATACTTTTAATCAAGTGACCATGGTGGGAAAGGCATTGATGACAGTTCTTCACTCAGATTAGGATTGTGATCATTCTTTGGAGAGGATCTGAATTTATTGACTTGATGTGAAAGCTCATTAGCGTCTTGGACTGTTGTTGAGTGTATTTTTGATCATTCCATGTCTTCTTATGCCAGTTGAACTACTTCCACCTAAATTTTCTAAACATGGAGAAATAGGTGGGTGAATAAGGTTGGAGTTTTTAATGTTGAGCATTTGTCATTCCTGGAACAACTTAAGTCTGATAGTTCCTTGTGAGTGACAGAAGAGTTCCTTTGGGCACAAAGGATGAGCAGAGGGTGAGGCTGGTAGCTTCTGATCTCTTGTTAAGTAAGTTGAAATCAGATTTAGTGCCAATATGGTAAATCCTTGGAGTACTATTGTGGCTTCTTTTTGCGATGGGCATCTACTTTCATTTAAATTTATATATGAATACCAGCAACTCAAAGAGGCTGAATGTTCTTTAAGTATATTTAGTTACTTGCCAGCTTCTTTCATCAGACACCTTTTCAAAAATTTGTTTTATACCTTTCCTTCCAGATAATGCTTTATTCTCAACCCTTAATCACCATATAAAACATGAAGTATGCAGAAAAATACAAAGATTTTTTTCCCTCCTGCTTATTCATTTAATTATAGGGATAATTGTAAAAAATAGTAACAGGCTCAGAGAGAAATTTGTGAAGTATATAAATGATTTTAAAAAGCCTTATAAAAATAAATGCTAAGTATAGCTAAATTTGTGACTGCTTGACTATATGAATGCAGTTAATATCATACTTAAAATTGTTTCAGGAGATAGCTAATGAAAACTTCTGAGTTAGTCTCAGGGTCTTGCCTGTTCTACACTCAGAATATATCTAGGAAGAAGTACATTGATGTGATGGTTAATTTTATGTGTTGACTGGGCCATGGAGTGCCCAGACTTTTGGTCAGACATTATTCTGGATGTGTCTATGAGGGTGTTTCTGGATCAAGTTAACATTTGAATCAGTAGATTGAATAAAGCAGATTTCTCTACCTAATTCAGGTGAGTCATATCCAATTAGTTGAAGGTCTACATAGAACAAAAAGACTGATTTTCCCATGAGTGAAACTAGGCAGGAGTTCTTGAGAGCTTGTTTGGAGGTTCTAGCAGGGGAGCACAGCTACTCTTATACCCTTGACTGAAGAACGGTTCTCTCCTCTATTGGGGAAGGTTGTCCTCTTCGACTGAGTGTGCAGCTTCAGGAGGGATACACATGGAGAGGTGACAGAGGAAGGAGACACCTGCCTAGCCAACCAGATCAGCTGAATCAACTGTGGCAATCAATGGGGTGACAGATGTTCAGCCAGATTGCCTTCACATTCCCAGGCAGGAGTTCTTGATCTGGGACTTGAATAAGATTGCCTTGATCTGGGACATCCTGCCTTTGGACTCCAACTGAAACATCAGCTTTCTCTGGCTCTTGAGCCTGCTGGCCTTCCACCTAGAACTAAACCAGCAGCTGTCCTGGGTCTCCAGTTTACCAACTGCAGATCTTGGGATTTTTCAATCTACAAAATTGTGAGCCAATCCCTGTCTGTCTGTCTATCATCTATCATCTGTCTAATCTATCATCAATCTGACATTTCCTATTAGTTTCGTTTCTCTGGGGACCCCTGACTAATACAATTAGTGTTTACCAGAGGACGGGAAGAGGGATGAATAGGGAATGACGACTAAGGAGTATGTGGCTTCCTTTGGGGGGGGGGTGATGAAAATGTTATGTAATTCATTAGTGCTGATGGTTGCACAACCTTGTGAATGTACTAAAAACTACCTAGTTGTTTATTTTACGTTGGTGAACTGTATGGTATGTGAAGGACATTTCAATTTTTCAAAAATCAGGATATATCTGGAATCCACTAACTTAGGCCATACCACTTTTCTCTTTCGCCTGCAAAACTGCACTAGACCTCTAACTGGTGTCCCTCTACTTTCATTCTCTGTGCAGCAGCCAGGGTGCTCTTTTAAAAAATCAAATTTATGTCAAATTATCCTCTTACTTCAAACTCTTTAATAGGTTCTTATTGCACTGGGAACAAAATCCAAACTCTATTCCATGGTATATAAGGAGACTATCGTCTGGTGCCTCTACCTCTCATATCATTTTTGGTTCCCCAAAACTATAGTCAGATTCATCTGCTTGTGTTCCTCAGACATTTCACTGCTGTTCTTCCTCTGGGCTTTAGCAGCTGCTGGTCTCTCTCCTGGGACTATTCTTCCTTGGGCTCCCTCCTTATCTGGTCAGCACCTCCCCTCCCTCCCCCAATCATTGATTCCATCTTATCTTTTAAGTCATATTATAAATTCCACCTTCCATGTACCATATCTAAAGTAAGGCACCCTGTTTATTTCTAATTCATACCATAGCCTTAATGATTTGATTTTTTGGTACTTTGTCTTTAACTACAATACAAAATTTCCAAAGGCAAGGATCTTATTTATCTTGTTCTTGAGTTTTCTCACATGTACTCAGTGACTGGTTTCCTTGAGGTTAAGTGTTTGGCTCTGGGAGGCAGATGGCCTGGTCTCCCTTCACTATCATTTGGACCATGTTACTTATTTGTCTTCTTCTCTAGCAAGGGAGAATATATCTCATGGAATTGTTTTGAAAATTAAATTAGATAATTCATGTAAAGCATTTGGTACCATGCTCAGCACATTAGTAAGATCTCAATAAATTTTAACTGTAATATAATACATACTTAAATATATTTTTTAAAATGAATTAATCCATAAAAATAGACTCCTGAGGAGAAATTCTTTTAATGACTTTTCTCCTGTCTTTCAGGTTTATTGGCTAGGCACGTTCTTTTTCTTGAATCTTATTTATTTTATACTCTTTCCCTTGCCCCAGACTCCCTGAGGCAAGTCACTTTATATATTTATTATCATCCCTGAAAGAGGAAAAGAAATCACAAAAGGGTAATAGGCAGCCTGGCCTTACTCACATTGCTAGCATTAGCATGGAGCAAAAGTATGTTATAGCAGATCCGGTTGGATACTACATCCATTTGCTCTCTTCTGTCTTTTTCCACCTCAATATTGTTTATGAGTCTACAGTGTGCTTCTGGGAAAACAACTTTATATACATCTCTAGGAATACCTTCTGTTAGTCTAAACTAGGAATCAGTTAACTACAGAAAACCAAAATCAGCCCTCCGCTGGTTTTAGTGAATATGGTTGGAACACAGAAACTCTTACTCATTCATGTATTGTCTATTCCTGCTACAATGGCAGAGTTAAATAGTTTGCTAAAAACTGTTTAATCCAATCATGGATATCTTCTTTCCCTTGAAAGTGATTAAAGGTGAGAATGTGATCCTGTCCTGGCCAATGAGAAGTGAGGAGAAGTTTTCTTAACCATAAGAAAGAAAAATTGAAAGAGATGACTTTTTATTCTGTTTCTGGATATTATATTGTGTGGAGGTGATACTTGGAACTACTACAAGTATCTTGTGGCTGGCTAGTTGAATGGTGAAGCTAATCCTGATGGAAAGGAAAAATAGAACCTGAGTCCTTGAGGACACCCTCAAACTGTTGAATCAGTCAGCTGAAAAGTCTCCTACCTAGTTTTCTTGCTTAAACCAGTTTGAAAAGGCATTACTCTTACTTACAGACCATGGTATTTCAACAGACATATTAGTATTTAACGTGTTGGAGTGAATGAATAAAGTATGAGGCAGGAAGTGTAGCCCTGTCTTTCTAACTTTGGTCATGGAGGAGTTGATCTATGAGCTGACTACTAAGTATGCCTATAAAATTCAGATTTCATTTTAGTAACAGCTGAAAGGTTAACTTTTTCTTTCCACCATTATCTCCCATCCAATTCCTGAGACATCAGTTGTTTTATTTTTTTCTGTATGCAGTGAAACTTCTCACCCCCTAACTTCCCAACCAACCACCCAAGCTCAGTGACTGGGAAATTCCTTAGTAATGGCTTTCTTGTCGTCAGGTGTTAGGAAGCCCTAAAAGGAAATTTCATCACGTTTTAGGCAAGGATTATTTAACTAGTTCAGTTTTTAAGAAGTATATGTGTTAGTGGAGCTATTACTCAGGGATGTGTATTTTATTCATGCTTCACCACATCATTTAGGCATCTAAGATGATTGATGAGGACCTTATACTAATTTGATAGCTTTTATCTTGGAATTTTAAAACACCTGATAAAGTACTTTGATTTACTCATTGTTATGTCTCTTAATTCAAGAGAATGTTTTATGCTTGTCTTTGCAGCTCTCCGTGGGTTTGGAACAAAGGAAAGTCTAATGTGGTTACCTCATTTCCCCAGTGGGTATCTCATTTCTAGGGTAATTCTCCTGCCCTTCCCTCTGCATATAGGGTAAAGGAATATGATTGATAATTACCAAAATTATCAATATTCACTGAATGTCTCAGCTACTTCAGGCTCAAAGAATACAAAGCTATATAAAACTTAATTTCTGCCCCCACAAGAGATTAAAATTTGGCCAGGAATATGTTTTGTAATAAGAAAGGAAATCTGAGAAATCATATCAGTGGTGCAGATGAAAAAGCTAAAGGAGATCAAAAGAGATTTTGATTTGGGATAGAGTCTATTGAGAAGTGTTAAGTGAGTTTCTAAGAAGAAAAGAATGTAGCTGGAGGGTGGAGGGAGAGGGAAAGAGAGAAAGTGAAGTGAATTGTTCATAATAGAGGGGGCAGATAAGCACATGGTACCTCTAGAGGTTAGTAATTGGGCTAGTTGTCTGAAATGTTAGAATTGTATAAAAGTTGGATTTTGAGACAGCTTTGAGGGCTTATGTTATTAAGGAACTGGAATGATGGGCAAGTGGTTTGGACTCTGTTACAATCTTAAATCCATGGTTGTTTTCATAAACAATCGATTTGTAAAAGATAATGAGAGGCAATAGTATAATACTAATTTAATATAAAAATACAGTTATTAAAATTGAGAGATTTATCATTCTTAGTAACTAATTAACTGTTCTCCAAATATTTGTAAGAATCCTCTTATTTTAATAACCAAGATGCATGATTTTCTTTTGAAGTTCTACTCTTAGTAGTTGTAGTATATTGAAGTAACTCATCATCTGCAAATTCCTCCATTTGTTCTGGAGGGCAGGGCGGTGTCTCACTCACTGTTATATTCCTAGTGCATATTACATGGTGGGGATCACCATGTGGTAGTTGAAGTGAACTCATTTCTGCGTTGTAGTCACTACATTTTATAGGATCCCATTTCTATTCTCAATGAATTTCTACAGTTTTTACAGTTGTATTTTTAAGATGATAGAGGATCATGACATTTTTTAATTTAACAGATCTCAGGTGCTGCTTTCCAGTTGATTCAGGATTTCAAAAATTTAACATTCTGAAATTATTTTGGATCAAAACATCAGTGAAGGCATCGGACAGTTTTTTTTTTTTTTTTTTTGTCAGAATGATTTAGTTCTGTCCCGATAACAACACAAATAGGAGGAATTTCACCTTTTCATTTAATTTGATCAGACAGTCTGTGCTGGGGAAGACAAAGAACATTTATGAGGGCTTAGTTAAAATTGCTTTTCTTAGTTTTTCCATGTGAGTTTAGCTTAGGACATAATGTGGGTCTAATTTCTCTAGTAAAAGCTTATAGTAAATCTCTGTTTTATTTGGATTTCATGCTGCCTGGAGATTCTTGAACTAAATCTAGGAACACTAGATTTTAGGAATTTCTAATTTTTTTCAGCCAGCTTCCTGTTTTAGCAGCAGTTTCCTTCCCTTTTCTTCATTGGTGATACTTTTTATTTACACATTGGAAAAGGCATATGAGGTATTTCTCTCCCAATATTTATTATCCCCTCTTTCTTAGAGCATTCTTAATTAAAAGACCCTTTACCAAGCTTCTTTACAGCTTATGGCCAGATACCAAGTTTTGGCA